>OU753578.1:16092477-16721977 GCA_916701695.1 Agrochola macilenta | reverse complement strand
TCGCCGCGTTCAACAGAGAAGGCTGGGTCCTCGATTCCTTGTGTGAGGCGCAGCATCGGGGAGTGGGAGGCCGGGAAACCCGAGCCCCAGGCCAAGTCCCCAGCCATTCCAAAGAGCGACGCCACACCATCTACCTCTCAGAAAACTACCAGCACTCCGGAGACGCGCCGGGTACCGGCGACTGCAGCAAAACCACCGAAGAGATCTGATACCGGCTACCCCAACATCACAGCGGAGGCGAGAGCTTGTCTGAATAAAGCTAAGCTTCATTTGGTCAAGTCTCGCAATCTCAAGACTGAGATCAAGACGGCGGTGCTCGACGCCATTAACAGACTCTATGAGCTGGTAAAAGAGTCGGAGCGAAACAAAGTCCCTGTTGCACCTGCACCTGCGGCGGTCATAGCTGCAGCCACACCGATAGCCGCGCCGTTGAAGCTCACCACAGAGGAACCGACACAACTGATGAAGAGCCTGGTGGCAGACCTCAAAGAGCACAAGCAGGCATTGGAGGAGTGCCAACAACACACCCGGGCTCTGTCGGAGCAACTCAAGCTGGCCCCTTGCTACGTCGCAGGCCAAGGCCCAACCTTCGCGGAAATAGCCGCCGGCCCTAAGCAGCACATCCAAGAGCCTCTACACTCGGTGGTCGTGTCGTCAGTAAACGATCAGGACACCGGTGAAGAGGTAATTGAGAAGCTAAGGACGGCGGTCGATGCCCGAAATGAGGGCACGAGGGTTGAACGGCTGCGCAAGGCGAGGGACCAAAAGGTGGTGATCGGTTTTAGAACCAGGGATGAAATGACTAAAGTCACAGAGCGTATAAGGAGGACGGGTAACCTTGTGGTAGAGGAGATGAAAAATAAAGACCCGCTTGTCATCATAAAAGATGTCCTCTCCTGCCACACAGATGAGGAGATCATCCAATCCCTACAGCGGCAAAACTCTCACCTGGTTGGGGACATACTTGCGGATGATTGGAGGATGGGGGTGAAGTACCGTCGCAGGACGAGGAACCCCCACATGTGTCACGTCATCCTGCAGGTGTCCCCTGCTGTGTGGCAGAGGCTTACGATGGCGGGTCGTGTGCACATCGACCTACAGCGAGTGCGAGTGCAGGACCAGTCACCACTGGTACAGTGCACTCGCTGCCTGCGCTTCGGCCACAGCCGAAAACTGTGCACGCAGCCCGCCGACCTCTGCATCCACTGCGGTGAACCGCACATGCGAGCAGACTGCCCATCACGGCTGGCAGCGGAGGCGCCAAAGTGCCACAATTGCGTTTTAGCCAAAGTGGAAAAGGCCGACCACAATGCCTTCGACAGCGTGTGCCCGATACGAGTGAAATGGGACGCGTTGGCACGCCTGTCGGTGGCATACTGCTAAAGTTGTCCCTACGACCACCACCGAGTACAAAATTATCCAGACCAACCTGCAACGGAGTCAGCTTGCAACTAATGAGCTCTTGTTGGAAGCTGACAAGCGCAAGGTCGCCGTAGCAATGCTCCAGGAGCCGTATGTGGGTGGGGTGAGAAGGATGAAGGGTTACCGAGGCGTAAGGGTCTTCCAGAGCTCTGTGGGAGGAGAAGGGACTGTAAAGGCGGCAATAGCCGTCTTCGATAAAGATCTAGACATCTTACAGTACCCTCAACTCACCACAAACAACATCGTTGTGGTGGGAGTCCGAACTAGAGCCTGGACGATCACGCTGGTGTCCTTCTACTTCGAACCGGACAAGCCCATGGAGCCATACTTGGAGCATCTTAAACGAATAGAACGCGAGATGGGCCCCAACAGGTTGGTTATTGGAGGAGACGCAAACGCGAAGAGTACTTGGTGGGGTAGCAGCAACGAAGACCCGAGGGGGGAGCAGATGTGTGGAATAGTCGGAGAATTGGGGCTGCAGATTCTCAACGTCGGAGACATCCCGACTTTCGATACCGTGAGAGGTGGGGTAAGGTACAGCAGCCACGTGGACGTGACGGCCTGTTCGGCGGACATACTCGACCTGGTGGATGGCTGGCGGATCGAGGAGGGTCTCACGAGTTCCGACCACAACGGCATAGCCTTCAGCATTAATCTACAAAAATCGAAAGGAATTGCAATAGAACGGACCACTAGGGTATACAACACCAAAAAAGCTAACTGGAGGCAGTTTCATGAGAAACTGTCCCAAATTATGCTGGACAAAAAGTTAACCCTGGTGGATTTGTCAAATATACACAACATAGATCAGGTAGAACAAACAATAAACACATACACACAAGCAATTACCGACACATGCAGAGACACTATACCACACAAAAACAATACAGAAACACTCACCATGCCGTGGTGGTCCGAGGAACTCGTGGAGATGAAGAGGCTGGTCGCCACCAAGAAAGTGAGAGTCAGGAGCGCAGCGCCGGTCCGAAGAGCGATGGTGGTCAGCTTGTACCTGAAAGCAAAAGAAGAGTATGAGGCAGCAGTGGTGAAAGCTCAAGCGGAGAGCTGGAAGGAGTTTTGCGGGAAACAGAACAGAGAGGGGGTCTGGGAGGGGATTTACAGGGTGATGGGAAGAGTAGCAAAAAGAGAGGAAGATGTGCCTCTGCAGGTGGAAGGGATGACATTGGACGCGGGCGGCTCAGTGAGGCTGTTGGCCGAGACGTTCTATCCCGAGGACCGAGAGGAAGACGACAACATGGATCATCGCCAAACCCGACAACTGGCAGAGACGGTAAACGCATGGAGTCATGATGAACGGCATGACCCTCCGTTTACCCAAAGCGAGCTTAGCAGATCCATGATGTCGTTCAACCCTAAAAAGGCCCCGGGAGCCGACGGCTTCACAGCCGATATTTGCTCTCATGCAATAAATTGTAACCCCGAATACATCCTGGCACTGATGAATAAATGCCTGGCGCACCACCACTTCCCGAAGATCTGGAAGGAAGCTACGGTGGTTGTGCTCAGAAAGCCAGGCAAAGACTCGTACACCGTACCAAAGTCGTACAGGCCGATTGGGCTTTTGCCTGTCCTTGGGAAAGTGTACGAGAAGATGCTGGTTGCTCGTCTGAAATTCTATCTATTACCTAGGATTAGTACTCGCCAATACGGCTTTATGCCCCAAAAAAGCACAGAAGACTCCCTCTATACTCTCGTGCAGTACATCCGCGCAAAGTTGGCACTGAAGCAGATTGTCACGCTTGTGTCGCTGGATATAGAGGGAGCATTCGACAGTGCGTGGTGGCCCGCTATTAAGGTACGATTGGCTGAGGAAAAGTGTCCTGTAAATTTGAGACGGGTAGTCAGCAGCTACCTCAGTGACAGGGTGGTCACCGTGAGGTACGCAGGGGAGGAGAGCAGGAGACAGACCAGCAAAGGGTGCGTCCAGGGATCCATAGGGGGGCCAATACTCTGGAATCTGCTGCTCGACCCGCTCCTGAAACAGCTGGAGAGTAGGGGCGACTACTGCCAGGCATTTGCCGACGATGTCGTGTTGGTGTTTTGCGGCGATACGGCACACGGAATCGAGGGACAAGCCAATGCCGCTCTCGAACATGTTCGGGCGTGGGGTGTCAGAAATCGGCTAAAATTCGCACCGCACAAAACTTGTGCGATGGTGCTAACGCGGAGGCTGAAGTATGACACACCGCGCCTGAGCATGGGGGGGATCGACATTGGAATGTCCCAAGATGTCAAAATTTTAGGGCTGGTTATAGATGCCAAACTCACCTTCAACAAACACATAGCTATCGTCTGTAAAAAGGCGATATCTATGTACAAGCAGCTGGCCAGAGCAGCCCGGGTCAGTTGGGGTCTGCACCCAGAGGTGATAAGGGCTATATACACCGCAGCAGTAGAGCCGACTGTGCTGTACGCCGCAAGCGCATGGGCACCGGCTGCTAACAAATTGGGAGTCAAGAAACAGCTCAACGTCGTCCAGAGAGGGTTTGCCCAGAAGCTGTGCAGAGCCTACCGCACAGTCTCCCTGAACTCGGCACTGGTTCTGGCTGGGATACTCCCATTCGACCTCCGTATCCGGGAAGCGGCTGCGCTTTACGGAGCCAAGAGGGGAGTGCCCCAGCCCATACTGGGAGACAGGGAGGTTGAGCGGATGGCCCCGGCGATGGAGGCCCCACACCCCGCGGAGCAAATCAGTCTGGAGTTTGGAAGTCTGGTAGACGAGGAACAATATAAAAACCATAGCGTCTTCGATGTGCGTATCTTCACCGACGGCAGCAAGATTGAGGGCAAAGTCGGAGCGGCGCTATCCCTGTGGAATGGCACCGCCGAAACCAAGGCCCTCAAACTTGCTTTGCCGTCCTACTGCACCGTCTATCAGGCTGAACTCCTGGCTCTACAAAGAGCGGTAAGGGAAGTGCTCAAGCGCAGGGAAACCACGTTCGGCATCTTCAGCGACTCTATGGCGGCTCTTCAGTCGGTGATCAACGTAAGTTCCCCCCATCCCTTGGCCGTGGAAACCAGAGACACCATACGACACTGTAAGCTCCAGAACAAGAGTGTCTCCTTGTTCTGGATCAAGGCCCACGCAGGTTTGGAGGGAAACGAGAGAGCCGACCAGCTCGCGAAGGAAGCTGCCCTGGGGTCGAAGAAGAAGCCGGACTACGATCTGTGTCCCGTATCATTCGTCAAGCGAAGAATCCGGTCGGAAACGCTTGACGAATGGAACGGGAGATATCGGTCGGGTGACACGGCTTCGGGCACCAAACATTTCTTCCCTGACGCGGTGGTAGCGTACGGTGTGATACGCAAGATGGCCCCCACGAGCATTACTACACAAATCCTGACGGGGCACGGTGGGTTCTCTGCATACTTGAAACGCTTCAAGTGTAAAGAGAGCCCATCGTGCGCCTGCGAGCCTGGCGTGGAAGAGACCGTGCTGCACATATTGCTCGAATGCCCAATCACCGCAAAAATGCGACTTGAAGCAGAGCAGCAACTCGACGTCACATTGGTAGCCAGAAATCTACCAAGTCTAATGGAAGGAAATAAGAGAAAAGCATTTTTAAATTATTGTAGCATAATAGCCAACTTAGTCGTAAATAGAAATAAAGCTTAAGAAAATATATGATACTTGATATATAATAAGTATATAGGTAAAGTATCATAATAAATAAAATAGAAAAAAAAAAAAAAAAAAAAAAATAATAATAATAATAATGTTTTTATATGTATAATTGAGAGATTTGGTATGGTTCTATCCTCATATAGAAAAATACGAGTTTGTGTAGTAGATTTATTGAAGTAGTGTATAATAGTTTATATCGCAAAATCGTTATTTAAATTAATAGGCTGTCTAGCAGGTGTAATTCTTCGTGTCTATTTGTTTAAAAAATTATTGCAAAATTACCACCCTTTAAAAAGTAGAACAAGGGCTCTGACATCGTCAGAGGGACACTGAGCAAAGGCAGGAGTGGGTTTTAGCCGGTAAGAGTCCGGCACTGCCCAGACTGGCTCACCAGTGAGGCAGTCTGGGCGTCCATGAGGATTTCCCACTCCTGCTAAATCAAAAAAAAAAAAAAAAAAAAAAAAAAAAAAAAAAAAAAAAAAAAACCTAACCTAACCTAACCTAACCTAACCTAACCTAACCTAACCTAACCTAACCTAACCTAACCTAACCTAACCTAACCTAACCTAACCTAACCTAACCTAACCTAACCTAACCTAACCTAACCTAACCTAACCTAAAGAACAAGGACCCACTCCTGATACTTAAAGATGTCCTGACTTATAACAGTGACGACGATATCCTTCTCGCTTTGAGAAATCAGAACGAGAGGATATTCCGAGATCTTGAGAAACAGGACAATAGAGTGGAGGTCCGGTATAAGAAGAGAACAAGAAACCCACTTATACATCACGTCGTCGTTAGGGTGTCGCCCAGATTATGGTCTAGGATCATGGACGCGGAGGCCGTGCAGATCGACCTTCAGCGTATCCGAGTAGCAGACCAATCCCCCCTCGTCCAGTGTTCTCTCTGTCTGGGGTACGGCCATGGCAGACGTTTCTGTAAAGAAACGATCGAGAAATGTAGCCATTGTGCCGGGCCTCATAAAAAGTCGGTCTGTCCTGACTGGCTCGCTGGAGCAGCGCCAACCTGCTGCAATTGCATGCATGCCAAGTTGGCAACTACAGAGCACAACGCGTTCAGTCGGGACTGTCCGATAAGGAGGAGATGGGATGCCCTGGCGAGGTCCACAACAGCTTATTGCTAAGGTGGTCACGGACGGACGAGCGCATGGAAGTGGAACCCCTACCAGTGAAGCTTACCTCATAATACAAGCAAACCTGCAGAGGAAGCAACTCGCCACCAATGAATTAATGATAGAAGCGGTTAGAAGAAAAGCAGCCATAGCTCTTCTCCAGGAGCCTTATGTGGGAAGCTCAAGTAGTATGAAGGATTACAGAGGAGTGAGGATCTTTCAGAACACCAGCCCAGGGGAAGGGAACGTCAAGGTGGCCATTGCTGTCTTTGATCACAACCTTGACATTACACAGTACCCGACTCTCACCACAAATAACATTGTTGTGGTGAGCATCCGAACGCTGGCTTGGGAGATCACCGCGGTATCGTACTACTTTGAGCCCGACCAACCCATAGAGCCGTACCTGGAGCATCTTAAGAAGATCCGAGACAAACTGGGACCGCAGAGACTAATCATTGGTGGCGATGCCAATGCCAAAAGTAGCTGGTGGGGGAGCGACAGGGTCGATTCAAGGGGCGAAGATTTCTCGGGCGCCCTAGATGAAATGACGTTGCAGGTACTGAACGACGGGGATACCCCGACCTTCGACACGATCAGAGGTGATCGTAGACTGACCAGCCACGTCGATGTTACGGCCTGCTCAGAGGATATGCTTGACCTGGTGGACGACTGGAGAGTCGTCGATGACCTGACGAGTTCGGACCACAATGGTATGGTATTTAAAATAAAACTGAAAAAATCCAAAGGAATTAATGTAAACAGGACCACTAGGATTTATAACACAAAAAGGGCTAACTGGTACCAGTTTCATGAGAAACTGGCCCAGCTAATGAGGGAAAATAATATTAACAAAATAGAAATAGAACAAACTCAAACAGATAAAGAAATAGACAAATTTACCGAAAAATACATACAACAGATCATTAAAACATGTAACGAGACATTAGCAAAAAAGAAAAGTAATGAAATACTTACCATACCATGGTGGACCGAAGAGCTCGAGGAGATGAAGAGGACAGTCGCCACTAGGAAGCGCAGGATCCGATGCGCAGCGCCGATCCGGAGGTCGAGGGTCGTCGGCGAGTACCTGCAACAAAAAGAGGAGTATGAGCTGGCAGCGAAAAAGGCATCGACAGACAGCTGGAAAAACTTCTGCTCTAAACAAGACAAGGAAGGCCTATGGGAGAGCATATACCGCGTCATAAAAAACACTACCAAACGTCAAGAAGACATCCCACTGGTGATAAATGGCCACCAACTGGATCAGAAGGAGTCTGCCAGCACTTTGGCGGGGACCTTTTTCCCGGAAGACCTTGAATGTGATGACAACTCAGACCACCGGCAGACTAGAGTCCTTGCAGCAAACGTAAATAACTGGGTGCATGCAGAGATACATGACCCAGTGTTTACGGTCGAAGAACTCCGGGCCGCGACGGAAAGTTTCAATCCAAAAAAGGCTCCGGGAAAAGACGGTCTCACCGCAGACATTTGCAGCCAGGTTATCTCCAAAAATATGGAACTTAACCTGGCGCTCATGAATAGGTGCCAGGAACTCGGGCACTTTCCAACTTCCTGGAAAGAGGCAACGGTGGTTGCTCTGCGGAAGCCTGGAAAGGACGACTATACGAACCCGAAGTCATACAGGCCAATTGGCCTTTTACCGGTCATGGGGAAGATTCTAGAGAAAATGATAGTCGGGAGATTAAAATGGCACCTACTCCCGAGACTGAGCCCCCGACAATACGGCTTCATACCCCAGAGAAGCACCGAGGACTCCCTCTATGACATGGTACAACATCTATATGGTAAACTAAAAGACAAGAAACTTATAACCTTAATATCATTGGACATAGAGGGAGCCTTCGATAGCGCCTGGTGGCCCGCAATCAAGATCAGACTTGCCGAAGAAGAGTGTCCGGTAAATCTCCGGCGACTCATGGACAGCTACCTACAGGACCGTAAGGTCCGGGTGAGGTACGCCGGAGAAGAGTACATAAAGGACACTCAAAAGGGATGCGTGCAGGGATCGATTGGCGGGCCGATTCTCTGGAATCTTCTCCTTGATCCACTCCTCAAGGGACTTGAAAGTCGGGGTGTCCATTGCCAGGCTTTCGCAGATGACGTGGTATTGATGTTCACCGCGGATACGGCACTGGAGGTGGAGGGACAGGCTAATGCCGCGCTCGCGTATGTTCAGGCGTGGGGTGTCAAAAACAAACTAAAATTTGCGCCACATAAGACTCATGCAATGGTGCTTACCAGAAAGTTGAAATTTGACACACCACGACTGAGCATGGGCGGGGTCGACATTGGGTTGTCAAGCGAAATAAAGATCCTGGGGCTCACTATTGACAATAAGCTGACGTTTAACAGCCACGTGGCCAATACATGTAAGAAGGCGTTAAACATTTACAAACAGCTTTCACGAGCCGCCAGGATCAGTTGGGGTCTCCACCCCGAAATCATCAGAACAATTTACATGGCCACAGTGGAACCCATTGTTACCTACGCAGCCAGTGCCTGGGCAAAAGCAGCAAGCAAGATCGGGGTTAAGCGACAGTTGAACGCGGTACAGAGGGGCTTTGCGCAGAAGCTGTGCGGAGCGTACAGAACCGTCTCTTTGAACTCGGCGCTGGTGCTGGCTGGGATACTGCCTCTCGATATCCGGGTCCGGGAGGCAGCATCATTGTATGAGGCCAAGAGGGGAGTACCCCAGCCAGAACTAGCTGACAGAGAGGTGGAGAGCAGATTGGCCTTCGCTGAAACCCAGCACCCGGCAAGACATATGCGCCTCGATTTCGTAAGTCTGGTGGACCAGGAACAGTTGAATTCGAATGTACACCAAGCAGTAAAGATCTACACAGATGGCAGCAAGATTGAGGGCAAGGTCGGAGCAGCATTGTCTCTTTGGAGCAATGAAGCCGAGACCAAAACCCTCAAACTCAAGCTGCCATCGTACTGCACCGTCTACCAGGCTGAACTCCTGGCCATATGTCACGCCACAAAACACATCTTGCGACGAGGCGAGGCCAGCTTCGCTATTCTGAGTGACTCACGCTCTGCATTAGAAACGGTCGTAAACTCATATTCCCTCCACCCTTTGGCAGTCGAAACCAGAACCAACATCCGGAACAGTAGACTCCAAAACAAGGAAATTTCCTTGTTCTGGATAAAAGCACATGCGGGACTGGAGGGAAATGAGCGCGCGGACCAGCTAGCAAAAGAGGCCGCACTGTACTCCAAGAAGAAACCGGACTACGACAGTTGCCCGATCTCATTCGTCAGGAGATACATACGTTTGCGGTCTCTTGACGAGTGGAACGCACGATACCAGGCGGAACAAACCGCGTCCATCACTAAGATGTTCTTCCCAGATGCAGTAGAGGCACACAAGACAGTTAGGAAAATTAAACCAGCAGGCTTGACGACTCAGGTGATGACGGGGCACGGTGGGTTCTCAGAATACTTGCATCGATTCAAGTGTAAGGGGGACCCATCGTGCATCTGCGAACCGGGGGTCGTCGAGTCTGTCCCGCACCTCCTGTTCAGTTGTCCAGTCTACTCGAAACTTAGGTTTGAAACAGAGCAAATATTGGACTGTAAAATAATACCCGAAAATGTATGTAGAATTATATCAGACAAAAAACTGAGGCAGAAATTCATCGAATATAGCTTGCAAATTGTCAAAAAAGTAGTGAATAGAAATAAATAAGAAAGTTATGTTTAATATATTTGATAATCTAAATAGTATAAACATAAAAAAAAAAGAAAAATACTAAAGCCTGATAAAACTGTTAAAACTAAAAGTTATATATAAATATTGTTAAATAAAATTATGTTAGATATATATTGTTTAATATATACGACCACATAATACGTATTAAGTAGAAAATAAGAACTGTTTTAAAAATTGGCCAGGAAACTGATGTAATTAATGTAGAAAACTAGGAACATAAGATAATCGTAAGAACAAAAGTACAAAATAAGTAAATGCAAAAAAAAAAAAAAAAAAAAAAAAAAAAAAAAAAAAAAAAAAAAAAAAAAAAAAAAAATTGATATATTTGGTATGGTTCTACCCGCAAATAGGAAAATGCGAGTGTAAGTAATAGATATATTGATGTAGTGTTTAATAGTATTATACGTAACTATTTAAGTGTATTGGCTGTCTAGCAGAGAAATTCTCCGTGTGTTAGTTAGTTTTAAAAATCAAATAAATGTAAAATTAACACCTTAAAAAAGCACAACAAGGTCTCTGATTATGTCAGAGGACATTGAGCAAAGGCAGGAGGGGGTTTTAGCCGGTAAGAGTCCGGCACTGCCCAGACTGGCTCACCAGTGAGGCAGTCTGGGCGTCCATGAGGATTTCCCACTCCTGCACAAAAAAAAAAAAAAAAAAAAAAAAAAAAAAAACCTAACCTAACCTAACCTAACCTAACCTAACCTAACCTAACCTAACCTAACCTAACCTAACCTAACCTAACCTAACCTAACCTAACCTAACCTAACCTAACCTAACCTAACCTAACCTAACCTAACCTAACCTAACCTAACCTAACCTAACCTAACCTAACCTAACCTAACCTAACCTAACCTAACCTAACCTAACCTAACCTAACCTAACCTAACCTAACCTAACCTAACCTAACCTAACCTAACCTAACCTAACCTAACCTAACCTAACCTAACCTAACCTAACCTAACCTAACCTAACCTAACCTAACCTAACCTAACCTAACCTAACCTAACCTAACCTAACCTAACCTAACCTAACCTAACCTAACCTAACCTAACCTAACCTAACCTAACCTAACCTAACCTAACCTAACCTAACCTAACCTAACCTAACCTAACCTAACCTAACCTAACCTAACCTAACCTAACCTAACCTAACCTAACCTAACCTAACCTAACCTAACCTAACCTAACCTAACCTAACCTAACCTAACCTAACCTAACCTAACCTAACCTAACCTAACCTAACCTAACCTAACCTAACCTTTTTTTTTTTTTTTTTTTTTTTTTTTTTTTTTTTTTTTTTTTTTTTTTTTTTTGTCGCTGAGAAATGCTTTATGCATCCCCGGCTCGTGGGGGACGAGTCGGGGTATGTGGGACTCCCTGTCCTAGTGACAGTATACCCACTAAAACTCAGCGGTGTTCCCGCATCGCCGTGATGGGAGGGTCATGGGAAACCGGCTCAGCCTTTACATCCACGACCCTCCCGGCGCATGCCCGCCTAGCTGGCGGGCCCCGCATGCCCCCCGGGTTGGGGGGCTACGGGAATGGCCGGGAACACCTGGCCATTCCCGTCCGGCACTGGTGGAGGCCTGTGCGATACAGGCAAGGGTGCCCCCGCACCCGTTGCCTGCTGGCCTCCACCTGGGAGGAGTCGGAGATGACTATCATACTGACGTCTTCTTCGACCCCTCCTCCGCCTTCGGAGCGGCGCCTCGGCAGGGTCGTCCTCCCGAGCGCGCTCCGCCGCCTCCTTCTGGGACATGACGTGTTCGCAGAAGGAGGCGACTGCCGCCCAGGACCCCTCGTCCCTCAGCATGGCGTTAACCAAGCCGGGGAGCGAGAGGTCCGGTCCGATCGCCGCGACGAGACTGCGGCGCAGCTCTGACCACGACGGGCACACCTCCAGAGTGTGCTGTGCCACGTCCTCCGCCGCGCCACAGTCGCGGCACGACGGCGTCTCCTCCCGTCCGATACGGTGCAGGTACGATCCGAAGCAACCGTGTCCGGACAGCACCTGCACGAGACGGAAGGAGAGGAACCCGTGCGGACGCTCGAGCCAGTCTCGCAGCACTGGCCCAATCGCGTCGAGGGTTCGGCGGCCGAAGGCTGCGGTGGCGAGGTCCCCCGTCCAATGGACGACGATGGCGTCCCTCGCCTCCCGCCGGACGGCCTCCCGCTCTTCTGGAGCCGAGCGAACGCCCCTCGCTTTTCGCTCCGCCGTCCACTCATACACTCTGGCGAGCACCCACGCCTCGAGTTCCCAAGGAGGGGTGCTGGCCAGAGCGCATGCTGCCGCATAGCCCACCGTGCGGTAGGCCCGCGCCGCACGCTGGGCTATGGCCCTTTGAGGTGCCCGCAAGGCCGCGGCGTTCTCTCGTCTGTGGAGGGACTCCTCCCAGATAGGAGCCCCGTAGAGGGCCATGCTCCTCAAGATGCCGGCGTAAAGCTGCCGGCATCGCGCGCTGGGCCCCCCCAGGTTGGGAAGCAGCCACGAGAGAGCGCCCGCGGCCTTCAGCAGGCGCGACGACAGCCCGCTGAAATGCGGGCCGAAGCGCCACCTGCTGTCGAGTACAAGGCCCAGATATTTCATCTGGGCCTTCACCTCAATCCTGACGCCCTCCACGAAGATGTGGGCGTCAGGTGGTGGGTGGCGCTGCCGAGGGCCGTGGAAGAACACGGCCTCGGTCTTGTGCAGCGCCACCGTTAAACCGAGGCGGCGGATCCGCCCCGCGACCAAGGATCCGCCCGCCGAGGCCAGGTTGGCCGCCTCTCTGAAACTCTCCCCCCGGGCGGTGAGGAGAGTGTCATCCGCGTAGCAGATGACACTCGTGCCTCGGAGGAGAGTTCCCCGCAGGAGCCAATCATAGCCGACGTTCCAGAGGAGAGGTCCTAAGACAGACCCCTGTGGAACGCCGGCCTCAGCGGCGTACCGCCGGACCCGGCCAGTCCTGTCTACCAGGAGGATCGCCCGATCCTCCAGGTAGCTGGCCAGCAGACTGCGCATATACCGAGGCACTCCGTGGAATCGGAGCGCCTCGAGGATGGTGCAGTGGGGAACGGAGTTGAAGGCGTTGGCAATGTCGAATGACACAGCCAACAATCCGTCCCCCGCATCCATCGCCTCCTTCACCTGCCCCTTAAGGCAGGCCAGCGCGTCCACCGTGGACCGCTCAGCCCGAAACCCGAACTGAGCGTCCGACAAGTCCGGCCCGATACGCCGCAGATGGCCCTTTAGGCGGGCAGCGATTATCCCCTCGAACATTTTACCGACCTCATCGAGCAGAACGATGGGCCGGTATGCCGAGGGGGAGTCTGCTGGGCGGCCCTCCTTGCGGAGGAGGCACAGCTGCCCCTCCTTCCACTGTTTCGGGAACCTCCCAGACGCAAGGCATGCGGTGAAGAGGTCCCGAAACCTCTCCTCCATTTGAGTGGCGGCGATCGCCACCACTCTTGCCGGGACACCGTCGGGGCCCGGAGCTGTCTTCTTGGCGCGGATATGGACAATCGCCGCGCCAAGTTCCGACTCCGTGACCGGAGGGGCCTCTTCTTCCTCCTCAGCTGGCGGAGCTGTCCCGAGCGGGGGGTCCATTACTGGTGGGGTGAAGTTGTCCCTGCACGGAAACAGGGACTGAACCACCCCATCCAGAAACGAGGGCTCGAGGGTCTCGGCCACGGGGGGACCAAAGGGGCGCAGTTTGTTGCGCGCCGCCTTGTACGGTCTCCCGAAGGGGTCGTTGTCGAGACCCTCCAGCATCTCCGCTCTCCCCGAGTCTCTGGCGGCGGCGATGGCTCGGTCGAGGACCATTTTCGCCTCCAAGTACACCTCATAGAGGTGGTCCCCGACAGCCACATCCCGTCGACGCCGCCGCCGACTCCGCGTGTAGGCCCTCCTTGCCTCCACACACGCCGCTCGAAGCTCCGCCAGCTCCGCCGACCACCAGTACACGGCGCGTTTTGGTAGTGGTCGGCGAGACCGAGGCATGCTGGAGTTGCATACCTCGGTCAGAGACTCCCTGAGGTGCCCCGCCACGGTGTCCACGTCCAGGCCGGCGGAAGACGGCGAAAGCCAGTCCTGGACGAACGCCGCCTCCCGCGCTGCCTCCCTGTCCAGGCGGGTGAGAGCCCACCGTGGGAACGGTGACGGCCCCGAGCGGGGCCGCGTCGCTCCGGGGCCACTGGTGGAGATGTCGAAACGCACGTAGCGGTGGTCTGACAAAGTCTCCACCAGGTCCACCCGCCAGTTCAGCACGCGCGCGGCTAACGCAGGGGTGGCGAAAGTGACGTCCACTATTGAGCCACCCTGCCGCCGCACGCATGTCTGGACGCTTCCTCTGTTCAAGAGGGAGAGTCCAGAGGAGGCCGCCCACATTTCCACCGCCCGCCCGCGGGCGTCGGTGGCCGGGTTGCCCCAGGTCACAGACTTGGCGTTCAGGTCTCCCAGCACGGAGACCTGACGCGGCGCCGCCCTGCCGACCACGGCGGCCAGGACTCCGAGAAAGTTCTCGAAGTCCTGAAGAGGGCGGTTTGGGGAGAAATACACGCCCACAAGGGCGAAGTCTCCCCACGCGGCGGCCACGTATCCCGGTCCCTTCTCTAATAGCGAGAGGGGAGGGGAGTCTGTGGAAGACCGCGCCGCTAGTGCCACCGAGCCGTCCTCGTCACCCAGCCAGCTGCCGGGGATCGAGTAGGGCTCGGCGACCACCGCTACGTTCACCAACCACTCGGCCATGACCTGCACTACCAGGTCCTGGGCCGCTCTGCAGTGGTTGGTGTTCGTCTGGAGGATGCGGTAGTCGGAAATTGTTATTCCGACATCGCACCCCCCACCTCATTTACCGCCGCCACTGGAGCTACAGCGGCGACGACTGCGACGGCGGTGGCAACAGGGCGAACCTGCGCCGGCACCACGCCCTTCCTCACGGGGGGCTTGCAGCTCCTGCCCGTCATCCTGTGGTCCGCGGGGCGGCCACCGGCGGCACACGCCGCGCAGTGCGGCTTGGCGGCGGTGCAAGCGGCCCACCCGTGTCCCTCCTGACCGCATTGGAAGCACGTGCCTCCCCAGTCGGACTTGGAGGGACACGTGGCTCGGGTGTGGCCGACCGCGAAGCACTTGAAGCAGCGGACGGGCTGGTCTTCAAGCGCCCGGACCACAGCCGAGCTGAAGCCCACCAGCAGCCGTCCCTTGGTCGCTGCAAGGACGGCCCCAGCCGCGGCGACTGGGCACTCGACGCGGATGATGCCCAGGCCGCGGCGGCCAGGCCTGATGGCTCCACCCTTCACCGCGCCAGCGTCGCAGCCTCCAGCCGCCGCGACGGCCGCCACCACATCCTCCTTGGTGACCGAATCATCCAGATCGGCCACCTCCAAGGCTGCGGTCTTTATAGGCCTGGCAACCTTGGCCACATCTGCGATGACCTCTTGCAACTTTGTTGCGAAGAGGTCCGCATTTGTGCCGCGCTTCTCCCCCGAGAACTCGAAAATTCGAGCCCCGGTTAGAGTTCGGCGGCACTTGATGTTGCTGATCCCCAGCTGGGAGGGATCAGCATTAGTACGAGCCCGTCTTAGGACGGACTCGTACGTTTCCCCACGCTCCGCGGCCTCCGGGGTGATGGTCACCACGACGGCCGCGGTTTTAGGAGGAACCAGCTTCCTCCCGCCGGCCTTTTTGGCTGGAGGACCAGTCGCCGCGCTGGCGGGCTTGGGAGCCGACTTTTTGCCCTTTTTCCCTTTCTTGACCACTTCCGTCCACGGCTGGTTGGACGGGGTGGTGGAGGGAAGAAGGGCGTCTTCCTCCTGTGGGTTCTGGGAGGCTGCTGGAGCGGCAGAGGACCCAGACGCTCCCTCCGCGCTTGTGGTGGGGGCATGAGGAGCCGCCTTGGTCCTCTTGCCCTTGCCTTTGCCCTTGGCGGGCTGGGCATCCGATGCTGGGCCTGCTACAGGCGCAGGTTCCGGCTCCTTCGGCGGTGGACGCTTGTCCGCCGCTAGCGGCGGGCGCAGCCGCTTTTCCGGCAGGAGCCGGTCCTCGATGCCTGCGAAGCAGGCCCGGATGAAGGCCCTCTCCTCCATCACCACTCCGCGAATGGTGGCCTCAAGGCTAGCGGTTGAGGAGGTGGAGCCTCCTACCACCGGACCTGGGGCGGATTGGGCAGGCCTGGCCGTGGCCTCAGCCAGCTTCTGGTGCAGCTGGCTGACCTCCGCCTGCAGGCGATCCACCTTCGCCTGCAGCTGCCGCGTCTCGTCCGTGGCCGTGCGCTTGACCAGCTCTGTCACGATGCCGTGCATGCTGGCGGCACGGCATTTGAGGGCCTTCTGGAAGGTCCCCTTCAAATTGGAGGACTTTGAGGCGACCTCCAGGACCTCCTCCCTATCCTCCTGCGCCATGCGCTCCAGTTCCGCCAAGGAGTGGTCAGCATACAGCACACTGGATGCGCCGTAGCCAGCCCTCGCCCTGGCAGCTTGCGCCTGCTGCTCCTTGGCGGCGACCCTCTCCTCCAGGTCTTGTTGAAGCTGCGCCCTCTTCGCCAGATTCAACTGGCGCTCGGCGTCCACCAAGCCCACACTGTGGGAAGAAGGCGCAGTAGAAGTCGAGGCCTTTCTAGGCTTCGACTTCTTCTTTTCTCTCTTAGACTCCGAGGAGCCCTCCGACCTCTTCCGCTTGAAGCGGTCGCTCTCGGACGCCGACGTGTCCATGATGGAGTCGTCGGAGTCCGACACCTCATCCGGTCTTCGAAACAAGCCGGCCGCAGATGGTATGCGGTCAGCTTCTGACGCTAAAGCGCCGCCGGCGTGGCCCTGAGAAGGGCCGTTGGGGTGGCCCTGAGAAGGGCCGTTGGTGTGGCCCTGAGAAGGGCCGTTGGGTTGGCCCTGAGAAGGGCCGTTGGGTTGGCCCTGAGAAGGGCCGTTGGATTGGCCCTGAGAAGGGCCGTTGGTTTGGCCCTGAGAAGGGCCGTTGGGTTGGCCCTGAGAAGGGCCGTTTGAATCGCCCTGGGAGGAGCGATTCGGGTTAAAATAAGGGATAAAACGGCCAGACGCGTCACGCGCTGGCTTGCTCGACAGGTTTTTAAAATTCGACATGGTGTTAAAATTAAAATTCGACTCGTTCGTAGACGACTGCGTGATGCCTACGAGTCACAGCGCACTTTAGCCACCGGTCTGCCACTCCGTTACGGTGGTCAGACACGGCGTTGCCCAGGGGATACTACGAGGAAGTATGCGCTGTGGGGGATCCCCCAACCTAACCTAACCTAACCTAACCTAACCTAACCTTTTTTTTTTTTTTTTTTTTTTTTCCCGGGGTGGAAAATCCTCATGGATGTCCTCCGCCCTGGGGCGGGCGGAGGGGTCTGTCAGACTCTTACTGACTAAAAACCACCCCGGTGTTCCAACTCACACCTACGCCGGGGGTCGCGGGAACTTGAAATCTTCCGCAACCCCCGGCTGGTGCCGGCCCGCCACTGCGGGCCTCCTCGCGGGTCAGGGGGGGGAGTGAGGTGTTTGACTCCCCCCGCGACGTCTCAGAGGGGCGCGCGTGGAACACTACGCGCCGCCACCTCGGGTCCTGATGTGTGGGGGGCGACGGACGTCCCCGAGTCCGTCACCCCTGGACCCATTTAGGGGGGCTGGAAGAGGGCGTTATCCGCCCTCCGCCGACGCCCGGTGCGCCTGCTGCGGGCCGGGTGAGTGGACGAGATCTCCCTCTCCCTTTCCGCAGCCTCCTTCTGCGAGACGACTGTCTCGCAGTAGGAAACCACCGCGTCCCAGGACTCGCCGCCGCCGACCATCGCATTCACTACGGCCGGCAGCGACAAGTCACTGCCTACTTCTGAGATGAGGGCACGGCGCGGCTCCTCCCAAGCGGCACACTCTGCCAGCGTATGCCGCGCCGTGTCCTCCCGGCAGTCGACGCAGTGGTGACACCGGGCGTCCGGCTCCCTGTTTATGCGACACAGGTACTTCCCGAAGCAACCATGCCCCGAGAGCACCTGCGTCACCCGAAACGACAGGGAGCCGTGCCTCCTCCCGAGCCAGCGGTCGAGCACCGGCCGGACCGCCTCGACGATGTCGAGGCCGGCGGTAGGGCGTGAAAGCCTGTCCCGCCATTCCGCCACCAGGACCTCGCGAAGCTGAGACCGATGCAGCTCCATGTGTCGCTGCATCGGTCGCTCGCCCCGCGCCCTCGCTTCCTCGCGCCACCGATACGATGACGCGAGTACTTTCGCCTCTAGGTCCCAGGGCGGGGATCCGGCCAGTGCACAAGCCGCCTCGTAGGAGATCGTGCGATACCCTCTGATGACTCTGACGGCCATCGCCCTCTGCGGCTTGCGCATTACGGCGATGCTACCGGCCGTCAGGTCAGCAGCCCAGATCGGGGCCCCGTAAAGGGCCATCGATCGCACGATCCCCACGTAGAGCCGCCTACAAGCGGCGCTCGGGCCCCCCAGATTGGGAAGCAGCGTTGATAGCGCCCCAGCGGCGCCCAGCAACTTGGGCGCCAGCCGTCGGAAGTGGGGCCCGAAGTCCCACCGGCTGTCGAGCACCAATCCTAGGTACTTCATGGTGGACTCGACAGCGATCCGAGCCCCCCCGACCACGATGTGTGAGCCGGGTGACGGCGCCCGCCGGGGGCCATGAAACACCATGGCCTCCGACTTGCTGAGGGCCACCTCCAGGCCTAGGCGACGTATGCGGCCCACCACCTGTGAGACCGCAGCCGTCGCCAACAACGCTGCCTCCCTGTGCGAGCTCCCCCGGGCAGTGACCAGCGTGTCGTCCGCATAACACGTCAGGTCTACCCCGGCACCAAGCTCGCCCCTCAGCACCCAGTCGTACCCGATGTTCCACAGGAGCGGCCCTAAAACCGAGCCCTGTGGAACACCGCACGACATGCGGCGCTGGTTTCCGCCATCACGTCCCATGTAGGTGACACACCTCTCCGACAGATAAGCCCCAACGATGTGGCGGAGGTAGGGAGGCACCCCATGATACCGCAGTGCCTCCCGAATACAACTCCAGGGCAGGGTGTTGAAGGCGTTGGAAATGTCCAAGGACACCGCCAACATCACCCCGCCCCGGGACACCGCTTCCTCCGCCAGGACTCTTACCCGCGACACAGCGTGGATCGTGGAGCGCCCATGCCGAAACCCGAACTGGCTGTCGTCCAGGTCCGGCCCCTCTCTGCACAAGTGGCCGACGAGGCGGGCTGCGATTATCCGCTCAAACAGCTTGCCCACCTCGTCAAGCAGCACTATGGGCCGGTACGCGGACGGCGAGTCAGCAGGGCGCCCCGCCTTCCTGAGCAGGACCAGACGACCAGATTTCCACAAAGTGGGAAACTGGCCCTGCTCAAGGCACGCTGTGTAGAGTCCTCTCAGTTGGGGCTCAAGCTCCTTCAGAGCGAGGGCTAACACGCAGCCGTGGATCCCGTCGGGCCCCGGAGCCACGTTCTTGGCCCGGAGCCGCATCACGGCTGCCCTCATCTCTGCCTGTGTCACCTCTGGGACGCTGATGGCGTTCTCCTCTGTAGACTCTGCGGCTGTGGGCAAAGCCATCGGCGGCGGAGTATGCTCCGCTCTCGCCGGGAAGAGGGCTGCGACCACCTCCTCCAGCAGCTCGGGTTGGAGACTCTCCGTAAGTGGAGGCGCCGCGGCTCGAAGTTTCCCTCGGACCGCGCGATAAGGGCGCCCCCACGGATCCCCGTCTAGAGTCTCCAACATCTCCTCCCTGGCTCGCGTCCTCGACTCACCGATGGCCAGCCACAGAGTCTCCTTGGCCGCGCGGTACACCTCATACAGCGCGGCCTCTTCGTCAGGGACCCGACGACGTCTCCTCCGGTACCGGATGTACTGGCGTCTAACCGCCACGCACGCGACGCGCATCTGCGCGATCTCGGCGGTCCACCAGTACACCTGGCGCCTTGCGGACTGTGCGTGGACCCGGGGCATGGACGCGTCGCAAATTTGCGTCATCGCCCCGCGGAACCACAGCGCCTCCTGCTCGACGTCGACGGGTCCGGTCGTTGCCGACTCCCGGCTCCAGGCCTGGACAATAGCGGCCTCCTCGAGAAGCTCCCTGTCAATGCGCTTACGCGCCCAGCGCGGACCGTCCGGTCGCGGGGCCAGTGGACCGCGGCCGCCGGCGGTCTGGGTGGAGACGTCGAAACGGATGTATCGGTGATCCGATAACGTCTCCACCTCCACGGCGACACGCCAGTCGCGGACACGGCTCGCGACAGCGGGGCTAGCGAACGAGACGTCCACTATAGACCCGCCCCGCTGCCGCACGCACGTGTGTACCGAGCCCCGATTTAGGACGGTCAAGCCAGTCGTGACCGCCCACTCCTCCAGCACCTCGCCCCTAGCATCGGTCACAGGGGATCCCCACGCCTCAGACTTGGCGTTGAGATCCCCCAGCAACAGCACCGGGCGAGGGTGGAGTCGGCCCACGACGGCACCCAACTCGACAAGGAACCTCTCGAAGTCGGCGAGACTCTTGTTGGGCGAAAAATACGCACCAACCGTGCCAATGCCGTCCGCGAGGACGGCTACCCAGCCGTGACCTCGGGACGGGTTGACAAGAGCCCCGCCAATGATGGCCACCAAACCGTCCAAGTCTCCCACCCAGTTATCCCTGGGGGGGACAAAATACGGTTCGGCGACCACAGCCACGTGAATCGACCACTCTGCCATGCTCTGGAGCAAGAGATCCTGAGCTCTAGCAGAGTGGTTGATATTGCCCTGGAGGAAATGGTACAGCGCCATTAAGCGCAATCCATCCCCTCCGCACCATTCCTAGGCCGGGAGTCGGCCGAAGGGCAGCCAGGCTGCGGGGGGGGTAAAGAGCCCCCGGCAGCCTTGGCAGCCCCTCTCTTCTTCTTTGTGGCGGGTGCGCCACAGGCCTTTCCGCCCGCTCTGTGTCCGGCGGGCCTCCCCGCAGCTGTACAGAGGCTGCAGTTTGGCTCCGCGGAACACTGGGCCGCCTTGTGGCCGGCCTGACCGCAGCGATAGCACTGCTCGCTGCGGTCTATTTCGGCGGTGCACCGTGCCCTGACATGCCCAATGTCGAGGCAACGGTAGCACCGCAAGGCCTTGGGTTGCAGCTGCTTCACCCTCGCTGCCACCCACCCCACCAAAAGACGCCCAGCGTCGGCGACTTTGTTCGCCGCCGCCACCGGGCACCGCACCCAGATCGCGCCGAGCCCGGACGCATCGACGCGAACTTCCCCCGAACGGACGTCTTCGGGCGGACATCCACCGGAACGGGCGATGGCCGCCACGACCTCAGCCGGAGTTGTCGAGTCGTCCAGCCCGTCGACGCGCAGTTCCGCGGTCTTCATCGGCCTGGACACCCGAACGTCCTCCGGATTGAGGACCTCCCTCAGCTTGGCGGCCAGGACGTCCGCCCTTTCGCCGCTAGAGGCACCCGACACCTCAAGCAGTCGCGCCCCCGTAATCGCCTGCCTCACTCTGAGGCCAGTCGGTATACCAAGGTCGGGGAACGCGACTTTGGCTTTTGCCTCTGTAAGGACCGCCTTATAAGAGACGCCCCTTTCGGCGGCTCCGGGCTGTAGCGTAATAACTACAGCCGCGGAGCGTGGGGCTCTTACTCTGGGCGGCCCTTGAGCCTTCTTGGGTGCCAGTGCCGGTGCTCCAGCGGGTACCGGTGGTGGCGGCGCCGTCTTCTTCTTGCGACGGCCCTTCTTTACCACCGTCGTCCAGGAGTCCTTGGTGGACCCGGACGCGTTCGCCGAGAGAGCGGTCGCCGGTGGCGCGGCCGTCCGGGAAGTGGACGCGGACGTGCCCCCTTTGGTCTGCGCGGGACCCGGCTTAGCGGGCTCCTCCTTCCTTCTCCTATCCGCAGCGAGCGGTGGCCGGAGAGTCACTGCTGGGAGGAGCCTCGACTCCAGGCCCTGCAGACGGGCATTCATCATACCCCCACACTGCAGCATGCAGATGCGAACGATCTTCTCGATCTCTGCATCTGCAGGTGCGGGGGTACGGACCGATGACGAGGCCGACGACGGGGCCGGCGGTGTCAAGGCAACGACGACGGGAGCGGAACCGGTGGCCGCAGGACGCCTCTGCTGCCATTCCGCCCTCTGCGCGGCAAGCTCCCGCTTGAGGTCCTCCAGCTCAGACCTGAGACGGCTGTTCTCCTCCCACAGCTTCGCCGTCTCGTCTGAGCTTGTGCGACTAAGGAGGACCCCAACTGCCTCCTTGATGTCGCCAGCCGCCTCCTTCAGAGCGCGCGTGAACGTGCCCTTCAGGCTGCCAGACTTTGTGGCAACCTTCATAACGACGTCCACGCCGTCCAAAACTTGGCGACTCAGCGCCACCGCCGACATGCTCCCTCCGGTAGCCGCCTGAGCAGAGCGTCGCTCTCGGGCCAGTCGCGCCATTTCGCTGACCTCGTCAGCCGCCACCGCCTTCCGCTGCATCCGCTTTGCAGAGCTCGCCTCCGCCTTGTTGCTATGCAGTAACAGTGGGGACGCAGCGGAGTCTTCGCTCTTGTCCCCCGGGGTCCCCTCACTTTCTGCGCTCCCCAGCTGCATCGGTACCGGCGTAGCGGGCCGCAAGAAGCGACCCCGTAAATTACGGTCCGGTAACCGACCCCTCCCCCTCGTACCAAATTTTGGTGCCGTCTGATCCTCCTCCTCGGAAGAGAGCTCGCTGCGCGAGCGCTTCCCCCCCTGCTGTGTGTCCTGGTCGGACAGTCGGTCCACTGGACATGGACATGAGCCTCCTCGGCTTTTGTTGCCGTCAACGACGGCAATCGGCTTTGTTGCGTCACACAGGCGCTCCAGGCTAACCCGGAGCTCCTTTTGTTGCGACGCAACGATTGGTTTACGAAGGTCGGCGGTGGTCTGCCGGCCTACGAGACTAGTGGTGCCCCCCCCAGATACGGTGGGGCTGCCTTCCGTAGAAGGGCGGGATTGTACCTCCTTGAGGAGGTTGCCCGCCTGGGGAATCTTTCCATTAGCCTGCATGTTCATATTTTTTCCTTTTTAAGGGTGAGGTCCCTTTTTGCGCTAACGACCGGATAACCCTCCGGCCATTCATCCCCTCGGCACGCTAGACCTTGGGATTGGGACTCCCTAGTGTACGCCAACTCACCTCCCTCTGTAAGCAGAGGGGGGAGTAGACGTACGACCTCCTGTAGCCCGGTTCCCTTCACCGACCATCATGGATGATCGGTGATTGGAACCATGACCCTTCCCCGTTTGTTGAGAATTCGCCGCCAGCCCCAAGTGTCCACCAAAACCTGGTGGGCACTTGGAGCCAACGTTGCCCAGGGTGCGCCACGGGGAGGCTTCTCAACATGCACCCCAACCTAACCTAACCTAACCTAACCTAACCTAACCTTTTTTTTTTTTTTTTTTTTTTTTCCGGGGTGGAAAATCCTCATGGATGTCCTCCGCCCTGGGGCGGGCGGAGGGGTCTGTCAGACTCTTACTGACTAAAAACCACCCCGGTGTTCCAACTCACACCAGCGCCGGGGGTCGCGGGAACTTGAAATCTTCCGCAACCCCCGGCTGGTGCCGGCCCGCCACTGCGGGCCTCCTCGCGGGTCAGGGGGGGGGAGTGAGGTGTTTGACTCCCCCCGCGACGTCTCAGAGGGGCGCGCGTGGAACACTACGCGCCGCCACCTCGGGTCCTGATGTGTGGGGGGCGACGGACGTCCCCGAGTCCGTCACCCCTGGACCCATTTAGGGGGGCTGGAAGAGGGCGTTATCCGCCCTCCGCCGACGCCCGGTGCGCCTGCTGCGGGCCGGGTGAGTGGACGAGATCTCCCTCTCCCTTTCCGCAGCCTCCTTCTGCGAGACGACTGTCTCACAGTAGGAAACCACCGCGTCCCAGGACTCGCCGCCGCCGACCATCGCATTCACTACGGCCGGCAGCGACAAGTCACTGCCTACTTCTGAGATGAGGGCACGGCGCGGCTCCTCCCAAGCGGCACACTCTGCCAGCGTATGCCGCGCCGTGTCCTCCCGGCAGTCGACGCAGTGGTGACACCGGGCGTCCGGCTCCCTGTTTATGCGACACAGGTACTTCCCGAAGCAACCATGCCCCGAGAGCACCTGCGTCACCCGAAACGACAGGGAGCCGTGCCTCCTCCCGAGCCAGCGGTCGAGCACCGGCCGGACCGCCTCGACGATGTCGAGGCCGGCGGTAGGGCGTGAAAGCCTATCCCGCCATTCCGCCACCAGGACCTCGCGAAGCTGAGACCGATGCAGCTCCATGTGTCGCTGCATCGGTCGCTCGCCCCGCGCCCTCGCTTCCTCGCGCCACCGATACGATGACGCGAGTACTTTCGCCTCTAGGTCCCAGGGCGGGGATCCGGCCAGTGCACAAGCCGCCTCGTAGGAGATCGTGCGATACCCTCTGATGACTCTGACGGCCATCGCCCTCTGCGGCTTGCGCATTACGGCGATGCTACCGGCCGTCAGGTCAGCAGCCCAGATCGGGGCCCCGTAAAGGGCCATCGATCGCACGATCCCCACGTAGAGCCGCCTACAAGCGGCGCTCGGGCCCCCCAGATTGGGAAGCAGCGTTGATAGCGCCCCAGCGGCGCCCAGCAACTTGGGCGCCAGCCGTCGGAAGTGGGGCCCGAAGTCCCACCGGCTGTCGAGCACCAATCCTAGGTACTTCATGGTGGACTCGACAGCGATCCGAGCCCCCCCGACCACGATGTGTGAGCCGGGTGACGGCGCCCGCCGGGGGCCATGAAACACCATGGCCTCCGACTTGCTGAGGGCCACCTCCAGGCCTAGGCGACGTATGCGGCCCACCACCTGTGAGACCGCAGCCGTCGCCAACAACGCTGCCTCCCTGTGCGAGCTCCCCCGGGCAGTGACCAGCGTGTCGTCCGCATAACACGTCAGGTCTACCCCGGCACCGAGCTCGCCCCTCAGCACCCAGTCGTACCCGATGTTCCACAGGAGCGGCCCTAAAACCGAGCCCTGTGGAACACCGCACGACATGCGGCGCTGGTTTCCGCCATCACGTCCCATGTAGGTGACACACCTCTCCGACAGATAAGCCCCAACGATGTGGCGGAGGTAGGGAGGCACCCCATGATACCGCAGTGCCTCCCGAATACAACTCCAGGGCAGGGTGTTGAAGGCGTTGGAAATGTCCAAGGACACCGCCAACATCACCCCGCCCCGGGACACCGCTTCCTCCGCCAGGACTCTTACCCGCGACACAGCGTGGATCGTGGAGCGCCCATGCCGAAACCCGAACTGACTGTCGTCCAGGTCCGGCCCCTCTCTGCACAAGTGGCCGACGAGGCGGGCTGCGATTATCCGAACCTAACCTAACCTAACCTAACCGTCGGCTTCAGGACCAGGGAGGAAATGGCAAAGGTTACAGAGCGCATAAGGAGCAAGGGTAATCTGTTGGTAGAAGAGGTGAAAAATAAAGACCCGCTTGTCATCATCAAAGACGTCCTCTCCTGCCACACAGATGAGGAGATAACCCAATCCCTGCAGCGGCAAAACACCCATTTGATAGGGGACATTCCTGCGGAGGACGTGAGGTTGGGGGTGAAGTACCGTCGAAGGACGAGGAACCCCCACATGTGCCACGTCGTCCTGCAGGTGTCCCCTACCTTATGGCAGAGGCTGACTATGGCGGGTCGCGTGCACGTCGACCTACAGCGAGTGCGAGTGCAGGATCAGTCGCCACTGATGCAGTGCACTCGCTGTCTTCGTTTCGGCCACAGCCGAAGACTGTGCACGCAGCCCGCAGACCTCTGCATCCACTGCGGTGACCCCCACATGCGGGCAGACTGCCCGTCACGGTTGGCAGCGGAGGCACCGAAATGCCACAATTGCCTATTGGCAAAAATGGAGAAAACCGACCACAACGCCTTCGACAGCGGGTGCCCGATACGAGTAAAATGGGACGCATTGGCACGCCTGTCGGTGGCGTATTGCTAAGGTGGACGCAGTTTTTCCCGGAAGCAATAACTCATGCCCGACCCGAACCCGAACTCACCCTAGTGCCCGACCAAACTACCAAGTGATCCAAGCGAATCTGCAGAGGAAGAATCTGGCGACCCAAGAGCTGATGATAGTGGCTAGCGAGCGAAAGGTCGCATTCGCACTGCTCCAGGAGCCGTATGTGGGTGGGGTAAAAAGGATGCGAGACTACCGGGGAGCGAGAGTCTACCAGTGCGCGGAACATGGAAGTGGAACTGTGAAGGCGGCAATAGTCGTCTTTGATCATGACCTTGACGTCACACAGTGTCCCAAACTCACCACCAATAACATCACGGTGGTGAGGATCCGAACCAGCGCCTGGGAAATCGCAGTAGTCTCGTTCTATTTCGAACCGGACCAGCCCATACAGCCATACCTGGAGCAGCTTCTGCAGATTCGTGAGGAAATGGGCCCTACAAAAATAATAATGGGAGGTGACGCAAATGCAAAGAGCACCTGGTGGGGCAGTTTGGCTATAGACGGCAGGGGTGAGGAAATGTCGGGAACGCTGGACGAAATGTGCTTGCAGGTACTCAACGTCGGAAACACGCCAACCTTCGACACCATCAGGGGTGGCAAGTCATACTCCAGCTTCGTTGACGTAACAGTGTGCTCAACGGACTTGCTAGACCTGGTGGAGGACTGGAGGGTTGAGGAAGGCATCACGAGCTCGGACCACAACGGTATTGTATTTAATATTAATCTTCTCAAATCAAAAGGGACAAATATAAATAGAACCACTAGACTTTATAATACAAAAAAAGCAAATTGGAGCCAATTTCATGAGAAATTGGCCCAATTAAAAGTAGACTTTAAATTAAATATAATAGAAATAAATAAAATCAACAATAAAATAGACCTTGAAAATAGTGTTAACAATTATATTAGTACTGTTACTAAAACTTGTGATGAAACCCTAGCCAAAATTAAAAATACCGAAATACTTACAATACCGTGGTGGTCAAACGAGCTCGCCGATATGATGAACGAGGTAAATACCAAGAGACGCCGCATTCGATGCGCTGCACCAGTCCGAAGAGCGAGGGTCGTCGAGGAGTACCTGCAAGCAAAAGAGAATTATGAGTTACAAGCCAAAAGGGCGCAGATAACGAGTTGGAAGGGGTTCTGCGAAAAGCAGGATAAGGAGGGAGTCTGGGAGGGAATTTATAGGATCATTGGACGGACCGCAAAGCGACAAGAGGACTTGCCATTGGTGAAGGATGGGGTGCCACTCGATGGTATAGATTCGGCTACACTGCTGGCGGAGACCTTCTACCCCGAAGACCTGGAAGAGGAAGACAACGATGACCACCGTGGGACGCGAGAAGCGGCCAGTCGTGTAAACGAGTGGACGCATGATGAACAACATGACCCACCGTTTACACTTCAGGAGCTAAAAACCACGGTGGAAAGTTTCAACCCAAAGAAGGCACCCGGGGCGGATGGTCTCACAGCCGATATCTGTGCCCAAGCCATATTCCGGGATCCGGGGATGTTTCTTGCGCTGGCCAACAAGTGCCTCGAGCAGGGCCACTTCCCCGGAGCCTGGAAGGTGGCCACAGTGGTGATACTCCGAAAGCCGGGAAAAGACTGTTACACCACCCCCAAATCCTACAGACCGATCGGCCTCCTACCAGTCCTGGGCAAAATGCTAGAAAAAATGTTGGTAGCAAGGTTGAAGTGGCATCTGATCCCGCGGTTGAGTACTCGTCAGTTTGGCTTCATGCCCCAGAAGAGCACCGAGGACTCCCTCTACACCATGATACAACATATCAAAACAAAGCTGAGCCAAAAGAAGCTGATCACTGTTGTATCGCTTGACATAGAGGGAGCCTTCGACAGCGCATGGTGGCCGGCAATCAGGACCAGACTGGCTGAGGAAAGGTGCCCGGTGAATCTCAGACGGATGCTGGACAGCTACCTGACTGGTAGGAGCGTCCGAGTTAAGTACGCCGGAGCAGAGTGTCAAAGGAACACAAATAAGGGGTGCGTACAGGGGTCGATTGGTGGTCCGATCCTCTGGAACCTGCTGCTGGACCCCTTGCTGAAGGGGCTGGAACAGCGGAAACATCACTGCCAGGCCTTCGCTGATGATGTCGTTATGATCTTCGACGGTGACACAGCATTGGAAGTTCAAAGACATGCCAATGCCGCCCTCGAGTATGTTCGGAAGTGGGGCATCGGAAACAAGCTGAAGTTTGCACCACACAAAACCTGTGCAATGGTAATTACCAAGAAGCTTAAGTACGATGTCCCGCTCCTGAGCATGGGCGGGGTCGACATTGGCATGTCTAAGGAAATCAAAATACTGGGGCTCACCGTCGACCACCAGCTCACTTTCAACACCCACGCCGCAAACGTGTGTAGAAAAGCTGCCAATATTTACAAGCAGCTATCCAGAGCGGCTAAAGTGAGCTGGGGCCTACATCCGGAGGTCATACGGAGCATCTACACAGCAGCGGTTGAGCCGGTGGTGATGTACGCGGCAAGCGCCTGGGCGCCAGCAACAAGGAAAATTGGAGTGCAGAAGCTGCTGAACACGGTCCAACGAGGATTCGCCCAAAAGCTCTGCAAATCCTACCGCACGGTTTCGCTGAACGCGTCCCTGGTGCTGGCAGGAATACTTCCTCTCGACCTCCGAATACAGGAAGCAGCCGCCCTGTATGAGGCAAAGAGGGGAGTGCCCCGGCCAGCACTAGCGGGCAGGGAGGTGGAGCGTGTGGTGGCATTTGCGGAGACTCCACATCCGGCGAAACATATGGCCATGGAGTTCATGAGTCTGGAGGACCAGTCCCGAGTGGACACCCACAACACCCAGGCGGTCCGGTTTTTCACCGACGGCAGCAAGATCGCGGGCAAGGTCGGAGCAGCACTGTCACTGTGGGACAGCGATGCCGAGATCAAGTCCGTAAAGCTTAGCTTGCCGTCGTGCTGCACGGTCTACCAGGCGGAACTCCTGGCCATATGCGTAGCCACGAGGGAAATCCTCAAGCGCAAAGAGGGAACCTTCGGAATCTATAGTGACTCAAAGGCAGCACTTCAAACAGTCACGAACCAAGGTTCCCTCCACGCTCTGGCCGTGGAAGCGAGAGCAAACGTGGGCGCGGCCTTGTCCCAGAGCAAAGATGTTTCTTTGTTCTGGGTCAAGGCTCACGCCGGACTAGAGGGCAATGAGCGCGCAGACCACCTTGCTAAAGAGGCTGCACTCAAATTAAAAAAGAAGCCGGATTATGATCTTTGCCCGGTTTCATTCGTCAAGCGGCAGATCCGAATGGGGTCGCTTGACGAATGGAACCGGAGATACAAAAATGGCGAAACAGCCTCCGTCACGAAAATGTTCCTCCCAGACGCGATAGATGCCTTCAAAATTGTCCAAAAACTTAAGCCAACTGGAGTGGAAACACAGATCTTGACGGGGCACGGTGGGTTCTCTGAATACCTGCACCGCTTTAAGTGTAAGGAGAGCCCATCGTGCATCTGTGAGCCGGATGCACAGGAAACGGTCCCTCACATTTTGACCGAATGTCCAGCGTTTGGAGTAGAGAGATTGGATGCGGAAATGAGACTTGAGACGGAGCTAAATAAGGAAAATATTTGGAAATTTATGACTAACGCAAAACATAGGAAAATTTTAATGGATTACAGCATAGCAATAACTACAAGAGTGATAAAACAAAATAAGGAAACATAAAGATATGCTTTTAATATATACATGTATATACAGACAAAGCATACATACAATAAATAGATTTTTTAAAGAAAACAAAACATTAATTTCGGTAAATAAATAAAACATACTCGTAGATTTAAATTCAAATTAGTAAAATCTTTTATCAATTCGGCGAAAAAATGATGGAAAATGCTAATTAAATAAAAATAAATGTATAAAAAGGCCTCTGACCATGTCAGGGGGACACTTAGAAAGGCAGGAGTGGGTTTTAGCCGGTAAGAGTCCGGCACTGCCCAGACTGGCTCATCAGTGAGGCAGTCTGGGCGTCCATGAGGATTTCCCACTCCTGCCAAACCAAAAAAAAAAAAAAAAAAAAAAAAAAAACCTAACCTAACCTAACCTAACCTAACCTAACCTAACCTAACCTTTTTTTTTTTTTTTTTTTTTTTTATTTTTTTTTTTTTTTTTTTTGTCGCTGAGAAATGCTTTATGCATCCCCGGCTCGTGGGGGACGAGTCGGGGTATGTGGGACTCCCTGTCCTAGTGACAGTATACCCACTAAAACTCAGCGGTGTTCCCGCATCGCCGTGATGGGAGGGTCATGGGAAACCGGCTCAGCCTTTACATCCACGACCCTCCCGGCGCATGCCCGCCTAGCTGGCGGGCCCCGCATGCCCCCCGGGTTGGGGGGCTACGGGAATGGCCGGGAACACCTGGCCATTCCCGTCCGACACTGGTGGAGGTCTGTGCGATACAGGCAAGGGTGCCCCCGCACCCGTTGCCTGCTGGCCTCCACCTGGGAGGAGTCGAAGATGACTATCGTACTGACGTCTTCTTCGACCCCTCCTCCGCCTTCGGAGCGGCGCCTCGGCAGGATCGTCCTCCCGTGCGCGCTCCGCCACCTCCTTCTGGGACATGACGTGTTCGCAGAAGGAGGCGACTGCCGCCCAGGACCCCTCGTCCCTCAGCATGGCGTTAACCAAGCCGGGGAGCGAGAGGTCCGGTCCGATCGCCGCGACGAGACTGCGGCGCGGCTCTGACCACGACGGGCACACCTCCAGAGTGTGCTAACCTAACCTAACCTAACCTAACCTTTTTTTTTTTTTTTTTTTTTTTTTTTTTTTTTTTTGTCGCTGAGAAATGCTTTATGCATCCCCGGCTCGTGGGGGACGAGTCGGGGTATGTGGGACTCCCTGTCCTAGTGACAGTATACCCACTAAAACTCAGCGGTGTTCCCGCATCGCCGTGATGGGAGGGTCATGGGAAACCGGCTCAGCCTTTACATCCACGACCCTCCCGGCGCATGCCCGCCTAGCTGGCGGGCCCCGCATGCCCCCCGGGTTGGGGGGCTACGGGAATGGCCGGGAACACCTGGCCATTCCCGTCCGACACTGGTGGAGGTCTGTGCGATGCAGGCAAGGGTGCCCCCGCACCCGTTGCCTGCTGGCCTCCACCTGGGAGGAGTCGAAGATGACTATCGTATTGACGTCTTCTTCGACCCCTCCTCCGCCTTCGGAGCGGCGCCTCGGCAGGATCGTCCTCCCGTGCGCGCTCCGCCGCCTCCTTCTGGGACATGACGTGTTCGCAGAAGGAGGCGACTGCCGCCCAGGACCCCTCGTCCCTCAGCATGGCGTTAACCAAGCCGGGGAGCGAGAGGTCCGGTCCGATCGCCGCGACGAGACTGCGGCGCGGCTCTGACCACGACGGGCACACCTCCAGAGTGTGCTGTGCCACGTCCTCCGCCGCGCCACAGTCGCGGCACGACGGCGTCTCCTCCCGTCCGATACGGTGCAGGTACGATCCGAAGCAACCGTGTCCGGACAGCACCTGCACGAGACGGAAGGAGAGGAACCCGTGCGGACGCTCGAGCCAGTCTCGCAGCACTGGCCCAATCGCGTCGAGGGTTCGGCGGCCGAAGGCTGCGGTGGCGAGGTCCCCCGTCCAATGGACGACGATGGCGTCCCTCGCCTCCCGCCTGACGGCCTCCCGCTCTTCCGGGGCCGAGCGAACGCCCCTCGCCCTCCGCTCCGCCGTCCATTCATACACTCTGGCGAGCACCCACGCCTCGAGTTCCCAAGGAGGGGTGCTGGCCAGAGCGCATGCTGCCGCATAGCCCACCGTGCGGTAGGCCCGCGCCGCACGCTGGGCTATGGCCCTTTGAGGTGCCCGCAAGGCCGCGGCGTTCTCTCGTCTGTGGAGGGACTCCTCCCAGATAGGAGCCCCGTAGAGGGCCATGCTCCTCAAGATGCCGGCGTAAAGCTGCCGGCATCGCGCGCTGGGCCCCCCCAGGTTGGGAAGCAGCCACGAGAGAGCGCCCGCGGCCTTCAGCAGGCGCGACGACAGCCCGCTGAAATGCGGGCCGAAGCGCCACCTGCTGTCGAGTACAAGGCCCAGATATTTCATCTGGGCCTTCACCTCAATCCTGACGCCCTCCACGAAGATGTGGGCGTCAGGTGGTGGGTGGCGCTGCCGAGGGCCGTGGAAGAACACGGCCTCGGTCTTGTGCAGCGCCACCGTTAAACCGAGGCGGCGGATCCGCCCCGCGACCAAGGATCCGCCCGCCGAGGCCAGGTCGGCCGCCTCTCTGAAACTCTCCCCCCGGGCGGTGAGGAGAGTGTCATCCGCGTAGCAGACGACACTCGTGCCTCGGAGGAGAGTTCCCCGCAGGAGCCAATCATAGCCGACGTTCCAGAGGAGAGGTCCTAAGACTGACCCCTGTGGAACGCCGGCCTCAACGGCGTACCGCCGGACTCGGCCAGTCCTGTCTACCAGGAGGATCGCCCGATCCTCCAGGTAGCTGGCCAGCAGACCGCGCATGTACCGAGGCACTCCGTGGAATCGGAGCGCCTCGAGGATGGTGCAGTGGGGAACGGAGTTGAAGGCGTTGGCAATGTCGAATGACACAGCCAACAATCCGTCCCCCGCATCCATCGCCTCCTTCACCTGCCCCTTAAGGCAGGCCAGCGCGTCCACCGTGGACCGCTCAGCCCGAAACCCGAACTGAGCGTCCGACAAGTCCGGCCCGATACGCCGCAGATGGCCCTTTAGGCGGGCAGCGATTATCCCCTCGAACATTTTACCGACCTCATCGAGCAGAACGATGGGCCGGTATGCCGAGGGGGAGTCTGCTGGGCGGCCCTCCTTGCGGAGGAGGCACAGCTGCCCCTCCTTCCACGGTTTCGGGAACCTCCCAGACGCAAGGCATGCGCTGAAGAGGTCCCGAAACCTCTCCTCCATTTGAGTGGCGGCGATCGCCACCACTCTTGCCGGGACACCGTCGGGGCCCGGAGCTGTCTTCTTGGCGCGGATATGGACAATCGCCGCGCCAAGTTCCGACTCCGTGACCGGAGGGGCCTCTTCTTCCTCCTCAGCTGGCGGAGCTGTCCCGAGCGGGGGGTCCATCACTGGTGGGGTGAAGTTGTCCCTGCACGGAAACAGGGACTGAACCACCCCATCCAGAAACGAGGGCTCGAGGGTCTCGGCCACGGGGGGACCAAAGGGGCGCAGTTTGTTGCGCGCCGCCTTGTACGGTCTCCCGAAGGGGTCGTTGTCGAGACCCTCCAGCATCTCCGCTCTCCCCGAGTCTCTGGCGGCGGCGATGGCTCGGTCGAGGACCATTTTCGCCTCCAAGTACACCTCATAGAGGTGGTCCCCGACAGCCACATCCCGTCGACGCCGCCACCGACTCCGCGTGTAGGCCCTCCTTGCCTCCACACACGCCGCTCGAAGCTCCGCCAGCTCCGCCGACCACCAGTACACGGCGCGTTTTGGTAGTGGTCGGCGAGACCGAGGCATGCTGGAGTTGCATACCTCGGTCAGAGACTCCCTGAGGTGCCCCGCCACGGTGTCCACGTCCAGGCCGGCGGAAGACGGCGAAAGCCAGTCCTGGACGAACGCCGCCTCCCGCGCTGCCTCCCTGTCCAGGCGGGTGAGAGCCCACCGTGGGAACGGTGACGGCCCCGAGCGGGGCCGCGTCGCTCCGGGGCCACTGGTGGAGATGTCGAAACGCACGTAGCGGTGGTCTGACAAAGTCTCCACCAGGTCCACCCGCCAGTTCAGCACGCGCGCGGCTAACGCAGGGGTGGCGAAAGTGACGTCCACTATTGAGCCACCCTGCCGCCGCACGCATGTCTGGACGCTTCCTCTGTTCAAGAGGGAGAGTCCAGAGGAGGCCGCCCACATTTCCACCGCCCGCCCGCGGGCGTCGGTGGCCGGGTTGCCCCAGGTCACAGACTTGGCGTTCAGGTCTCCCAGCACGGAGACCTGACGCGGCGCCGCCCTGCCGACCACGGCGGCCAGGACTCCGAGAAAGTTCTCGAAGTCCTGAAGAGGGCGGTTTGGGGAGAAATACACGCCCACAAGGGCGAAGTCTCCCCACGCGGCGGCCACGTATCCCGGTCCCTTCTCTAATAGCGAGAGGGGAGGGGAGTCTGTGGAAGACCGCGCCGCTAGTGCCACCGAGCCGTCCTCGTCACCCAGCCAGCTGCCGGGGATCGAGTAGGGCTCGGCGACCACCGCTACGTTCACCAACCACTCGGCCATGACCTGCACTACCAGGTCCTGGGCCGCTCTGCAGTGGTTGGTGTTCGTCTGGAGGATGCGGTAGTCGGAAATTGTTATTCCGACATCGCACCCCCCACCTCATTTACCGCCGCCACTGGAGCTACAGCGGCGACGACTGCGACGGCGGTGGCAACAGGGCGAACCTGCGCCGGCACCACGCCCTTCCTCACGGGGGGCTTGCAGCTCCTTCCCGTCATCCTGTGGTCCGCGGGGCGGCCACCGGCGGCACACGCCGCGCAGTGCGGCTTGGCGGCGGTGCAAGCGGCCCACCCGTGTCCCTCCTGACCGCATTGGAAGCACGTGCCTCCCCAGTCGGACTTGGAGGGACACGTGGCTCGGGTGTGGCCGACCGCGAAGCACTTGAAGCAGCGGACGGGCTGGTCTTCAAGCGCCCGGACCACAGCCGAGCTGAAGCCCACCAGCAGCCGTCCCTTGGTCGCTGCAAGGACGGCCCCAGCCGCGGCGACTGGGCACTCGACGCGGATGATGCCCAGGCCGCGGCGGCCAGGCCTGATGGCTCCACCCTTCACCGCGCCAGCGTCGCAGCCTCCAGCCGCCGCGACGGCCGCCACCACATCCTCCTTGGTGACCGAATCATCCAGATCGGCCACCTCCAAGGCTGCGGTCTTTATAGGCCTGGCAACCTTGGCCACATCTGCGATGACCTCTTGCAACTTTGTTGCGAAGAGGTCCGCATTTGTGCCGCGCTTCTCCCCCGAGAACTCGAAAATTCGAGCCCCGGTTAGAGTTCGGCGGCACTTGATGTTGCTGATCCCCAGCTGGGAGGGATCAGCATTGGTACGAGCCCGTCTTAGGACGGACTCGTACGTTTCCCCACGCTCCGCGGCCTCCGGGGTGATGGTCACCACGACGGCCGCGGTTTTAGGAGGAACCAGCTTCCTCCCGCCGGCCTTTTTGGCTGGAGGACCAGTCGCCGCGCTGGCGGGCTTGGGAGCCGACTTTTTGCCCTTTTTCCCTTTCTTGACCACTTCCGTCCACGGCTGGTTGGACGGGGTGGTGGAGGGAAGAAGGGCGTCTTCCTCCTGTGGGTTCTGGGAGGCTGCTGGAGCGGCAGAGGACCCAGACGCTCCCTCCGCGCTTGTGGTGGGGGCATGAGGAGCCGCCTTGGTCCTCTTGCCCTTGCCTTTGCCCTTGGTGGGCTGGGCATCCGATGCTGGGCCTGCTACAGGCGCAGGTTCCGGCTCCTTCGGCGGTGGACGCTTGTCCGCCGCTAGCGGCGGGCGCAGCCGCTTTTCCGGCAGGAGCCGGTCCTCGATGCCTGCGAAGCAGGCCCGGATGAAGGCCCTCTCCTCCATCACCACTCCGCGAATGGTGGCCTCAAGGCTAGCGGTTGAGGAGGTGGAGCCTCCTACCACCGGACCTGGGGCGGATTGGGCAGGCCTGGCCGTGGCCTCAGCCAGCTTCTGGTGCAGCTGGCTGACCTCCGCCTGCAGGCGATCCACCTTCGCCTGCAGCTGCCGCGTCTCGTCCGTGGCCGTGCGCTTGACCAGCTCTGTCACGATGCCGTGCATGCTGGCGGCACGGCATTTGAGGGCCTTCTGGAAGGTCCCCTTCAAATTGGAGGACTTTGAGGCGACCTCCAGGACCTCCTCCCTATCCTCCTGCGCCATGCGCTCCAGTTCCGCCAAGGAGTGGTCAGCGTACAGCACACTGGATGCGCCGTAGCCAGCCCTCGCCCTGGCAGCTTGCGCCTGCTGCTCCTTGGCGGCGACCCTCTCCTCCAGGTCTTGTTGGAGCTGCGCCCTCTTCGCCAGATTCAACTGGCGCTCGGCGTCCACCAAGCCCACACTGTGGGAAGAAGGCGCAGTAGAAGTCGAGGCCTTTCTAGACTTCGACTTCTTCTTCTCTGTAACGGACTCCGAGGAGCCCACGGACCTCTTCCGCTTAAAGCGGTCGCTCTCGGACGCCGACGTGTCCATGACGGAGTCGTCGGAGTCCGACAACTCGTCTGGCCTTCTGAATAATGAGCTGGCCGCAGATGGTGCGCGGTCAGCTTCCGACACGTGGCCCTGAGAAGGGCCGGTGGGTTGGCCCTGAGAAGGGCCGGTGGGTTGGCCCTGAGAAGGGCCGGTGGGTTGGCCCTGAGAAGGGCCGGTGGGTTGGCCCTGAGAAGGGCCGGTGGGTTGGCCCTGAGAAGGGCCGGTGGGTTGGCCCTGAGAAGGGCCGGTGGGTTGGCCCTGAGAAGGGCCGTTGGGTTGGCCCTGAGAAGGGCCGTTGGGTTGGCCCTGAGAAGGGCCGTTGGGTTGGCCCTGAGAAGGGCCGTTGGGTTGGCCCTGAGAAGGGCCGTTGGGTTGGCCCTGAGAAGGGCCGTTTGAATCGCCCTGGGAGGGGCGATTCCGGATAAAACGGCCAGACGCATTACGCGCTGGCTTACTCGACATAGGGTTAAAATTCGACATGTTTGGGTTAAAATTCGACATTTGCGTAGACTCGACTGCTTGATGTCTACGAGTCACAGCGCACTTTAGCCACCGGTCTGCCACTCCGTTACGGTGGTCAGACACGGCGTTGCCCAGGGGATACTACGTGGAAGTATGCGCTGTGGGGGATCCCCCAACCTAACCTAACCTAACCTAACCTTTTTTTTTTTTTTTTTTTTTTTTTTTTTTTTTTTTTTTTTGTCGCTGAGAAATGCTTTATGCATCCCCGGCTCGTGGGGGACGAGTCGGGGTATGTGGGACTCCCTGTCCTAGTGACAGTATACCCACTAAAACTCAGCGGTGTTCCCGCATCGCCGTGATGGGAGGGTCATGGGAAACCGGCTCAGCCTTTACATCCACGACCCTCCCGGCGCATGCCCGCCTAGCTGGCGGGCCCCGCATGCCCCCCGGGTTGGGGGGCTGGTTGGGGAATGGCCGGGAACACCTGGCCATTCCCGTCCGACACTGGTGGAGGTCTGTGCGATGCAGGCAAGGGTGCCCCCGCACCCGTTGCCTGCTGGCCTCCACCTGGGAGGAGTCGAAGATGACTATCGTATTGACGTCTTCTTCGACCCCTCCTCCGCCTTCGGAGCGGCGCCTCGGCAGGATCGTCCTCCCGTGCGCGCTCCGCCGCCTCCTTCTGGGACATGACGTGTTCGCAGAAGGAGGCGACTGCCGCCCAGGACCCCTCGTCCCTCAGCATGGCGTTAACCAAGCCGGGGAGCGAGAGGTCCGGTCCGATCGCCGCGACGAGACTGCGGCGCGGCTCTGACCACGACGGGCACACCTCCAGAGTGTGCTGTGCCACGTCCTCCGCCGCGCCACAGTCGCGGCACGACGGCGTCTCCTCCCGTCCGATACGGTGCAGGTACGATCCGAAGCAACCGTGTCCGGACAGCACCTGCACGAGACGGAAGGAGAGGAACCCGTGCGGACGCTCGAGCCAGTCTCGCAGCACTGGCCCAATCGCGTCGAGGGTTCGGCGGCCGAAGGCTGCGGTGGCGAGGTCCCCCGTCCAATGGACGACGATGGCGTCCCTCGCCTCCCGCCGGACGGCCTCCCGCTCTTCTGGAGCCGAGCGAACGCCCCTCGCTTTTCGCTCCGCCGTCCACTCATACACTCTGGCGAGCACCCACGCCTCGAGTTCCCAAGGAGGGGTGCTGGCCAGAGCGCATGCTGCCGCATAGCCCACCGTGCGGTAGGCCCGCGCCGCACGCTGGGCTATGGCCCTTTGAGGTGCCCGCAAGGCCGCGGCGTTCTCTCGTCTGTGGAGGGACTCCTCCCAGATAGGAGCCCCGTAGAGGGCCATGCTCCTCAAGATGCCGGCGTAAAGCTGCCGGCATCGCGCGCTGGGCCCCCCCAGGTTGGGAAGCAGCCACGAGAGAGCGCCCGCGGCCTTCAGCAGGCGCGACGACAGCCCGCTGAAATGCGGGCCGAAGCGCCACCTGCTGTCGAGTACAAGGCCCAGATATTTCATCTGGGCCTTCACCTCAATCCTGACGCCCTCCACGAAGATGTGGGCGTCAGGTGGTGGGTGGCGCTGCCGAGGGCCGTGGAAGAACACGGCCTCGGTCTTGTGCAGCGCCACCGTTAAACCGAGGCGGCGGATCCGCCCCGCGACCAAGGATCCGCCCGCCGAGGCCAGGTCGGCCGCCTCTCTGAAACTCTCCCCCCGGGCGGTGAGGAGAGTGTCATCCGCGTAGCAGACGACACTCGTGCCTCGGAGGAGAGTTCCCCGCAGGAGCCAATCATAGCCGACGTTCCAGAGGAGAGGTCCTAAGACAGACCCCTGTGGAACGCCGGCTTCAACGGCGTACCGCCGGACTCGGCCAGTCTTGTTTACCAGGAGGATCGCCCGATCCTCCAGGTAGCTGGCCAGCAGACTGCGCATGTACCGAGGCACTCCGTGGAATCGGAGCGCCTCGAGGATGGTGCAGTGGGGAACGGAGTTGAAGGCGTTGGCAATGTCGAATGACACAGCCAACAATCCGTCCCCCGCATCCATCGCCTCCTTCACCTGCCCCTTAAGGCAGGCCAGCGCGTCCACCGTGGACCGCTCAGCCCGAAACCCGAACTGAGCGTCCGACAAGTCCGGCCCGATACGCCGCAGATGGCCCTTCAGGCGGGCAGCGATTATCCCCTCGAAAATTTTACCGACCTCATCGAGCAGAACGATGGGCCGGTATGCCGAGGGGGAGTCTGCTGGGCGGCCCTCCTTGCGGAGGAGGCACAGCTGCCCCTCCTTCCACGGTTTCGGGAACCTCCCAGACGCAAGGCATGCGCTGAAGAGGTCCCGAAACCTCTCCTCCATTTGAGTGGCGGCGATCGCCACCACTCTTGCCGGGACACCGTCGGGGCCCGGAGCTGTCTTCTTGGCGCGGATATGGAGAATCGCCGCGCCAAGTTCCGACTCCGTGACAGGAGGGGCCTCCTCTTCCTCCTCAGCTGGCGGAGCTGTCCCAAGCGGGGAACCTAACCTAACCTAACCTAACCTTTTTTTTTTTTTTTTTTTTTTTTTTTTTTCCGGGGTGGAAAATCCTCATGGATGTCCTCCGCCCTGGGGCGGGCGGAGGGGTCTGTCAGACTCTTACTGACTAAAAACCACCCCGGTGTTCCAACTCACACCTACGCCGGGGGTCGCGGGAACTTGAAATCTTCCGCAACCCCCGGCTGGTGCCGGCCCGCCACCGCGGGCCTCCTCGCGGGTCAGGGGGGGGAGTGAGGTGTTTGACTCCCCCCGCGACGTCTCAGAGGGGCGCGCGTGGAACACTACGCGCCGCCACCTCGGGTCCTGATTTGTGGGGGGCGACGGACGTCCCCGAGTCCGTCACCCCTGGACCCATTTAGGGGGGCTGGAAGAGGGCGTTATCCGCCCTCCGCCGACGCCCGGTGCGCCTGCTGCGGGCCGGGTGAGTGGACGAGATCTCCCTCTCCCTTTCCGCAGCCTCCTTCTGCGAGACGACTGTCTCACAGTAGGAAACCACCGCGTCCCAGGACTCGCCGCCGCCGACCATCGCATTCACTACGGCCGGCAGCGACAAGTCACTGCCTACTTCTGAGATGAGGGCACGGCGCGGCTCCTCCCAAGCGGCACACTCTGCCAGCGTATGCCGCGCCGTGTCCTCCCGGCAGTCGACGCAGTGGTGACACCGGGCGTCCGGCTCCCTGTTTATGCGACACAGGTACTTCCCGAAGCAACCATGCCCCGAGAGCACCTGCGTCACCCGAAACGACAGGGAGCCGTGCCTCCTCCCGAGCCAGCGGTCGAGCACCGGCCGGACCGCCTCGACGATGTCGAGGCCGGCGGTAGGGCGTGAAAGCCTGTCCCGCCATTCCGCCACCAGGACCTCGCGAAGCTGAGACCGATGCAGCTCCATGTGTCGCTGCATCGGTCGCTCGCCCCGCGCCCTCGCTTCCTCGCGCCACCGATACGATGACGCGAGTACTTTCGCCTCTAGGTCCCAGGGCGGGGATCCGGCCAGTGCACAAGCCGCCTCGTAGGAGATCGTGCGATACCCTAACCTAACCTAACCTAACCTAACCTTTTTTTTTTTTTTTTTTTTTTTTTTTTGTCGCTGAGAAATGCTTTATGCATCCCCGGCTCGTGGGGGACGAGTCGGGGTATGTGGGACTCCCTGTCCTAGTGACAGTATACCCACTAAAACTCAGCGGTGTTCCCGCATCGCCGTGATGGGAGGGTCATGGGAAACCGGCTCAGCCTTTACATCCACGACCCTCCCGGCGCATGCCCGCCTAGCTGGCGGGCCCCGCATGCCCCCCGGGTTGGGGGGCTGGTTGGGGAATGGCCGGGAACACCTGGCCATTCCCGTCCGACACTGGTGGAGGTCTGTGCGATGCAGGCAAGGGTGCCCCCGCACCCGTTGCCTGCTGGCCTCCACCTGGGAGGAGTCGAAGATGACTATCGTATTGACGTCTTCTTCGACCCCTCCTCCGCCTTCGGAGCGGCGCCTCGGCAGGATCGTCCTCCCGTGCGCGCTCCGCCGCCTCCTTCTGGGACATGACGTGTTCGCAGAAGGAGGCGACTGCCGCCCAGGACCCCTCGTCCCTCAGCATGGCGTTAACCAAGCCGGGGAGCGAGAGGTCCGGTCCGATCGCCGCGACGAGACTGCGGCGCGGCTCTGACCACGACGGGCACACCTCCAGAGTGTGCTGTGCCACGTCCTCCGCCGCGCCACAGTCGCGGCACGACGGCGTCTCCTCCCGTCCGATACGGTGCAGGTACGATCCGAAGCAACCGTGTCCGGACAGCACCTGCACGAGACGGAAGGAGAGGAACCCGTGCGGACGCTCGAGCCAGTCTCGCAGCACTGGCCCAATCGCGTCGAGGGTTCGGCGGCCGAAGGCTGCGGTGGCGAGGTCCCCCGTCCAATGGACGACGATGGCGTCCCTCGCCTCCCGCCGGACGGCCTCCCGCTCTTCTGGAGCCGAGCGAACGCCCCTCGCTTTTCGCTCCGCCGTCCACTCATACACTCTGGCGAGCACCCACGCCTCGAGTTCCCAAGGAGGGGTGCTGGCCAGAGCGCATGCTGCCGCATAGCCCACCGTGCGGTAGGCCCGCGCCGCACGCTGGGCTATGGCCCTTTGAGGTGCCCGCAAGGCCGCGGCGTTCTCTCGTCTGTGGAGGGACTCCTCCCAGATAGGAGCCCCGTAGAGGGCCATGCTCCTCAAGATGCCGGCGTAAAGCTGCCGGCATCGCGCGCTGGGCCCCCCCAGGTTGGGAAGCAGCCACGAGAGAGCGCCCGCGGCCTTCAGCAGGCGCGACGACAGCCCGCTGAAATGCGGGCCGAAGCGCCACCTGCTGTCGAGTACAAGTCCCAGATATTTCATCTGGGCCTTCACCTCAATCCTGACGCCCTCCACGAAGATGTGGGCGTCAGGTGGTGGGTGGCGCTGCCGAGGGCCGTGGAAGAACACGGCCTCGGTCTTGTGCAGCGCCACCGTTAAACCGAGGCGGCGGATCCGCCCCGCGACCAAGGATCCGCCCGCCGAGGCCAGGTCGGCCGCCTCTCTGAAACTCTCCCCCCGGGCGGTGAGGAGAGTGTCATCCGCGTAGCAGACGACACTCGTGCCTCGGAGGAGAGTTCCCCGCAGGAGCCAATCATAGCCGACGTTCCAGAGGAGAGGTCCTAAGACAGACCCCTGTGGAACGCCGGCTTCAACGGCGTACCGCCGGACTCGGCCAGTCTTGTTTACCAGGAGGATCGCCCGATCCTCCAGGTAGCTGGCCAGCAGACTGCGCATGTACCGAGGCACTCCGTGGAATCGGAGCGCCTCGAGGATGGTGCAGTGGGGAACGGAGTTGAAGGCGTTGGCAATGTCGAATGACACAGCCAACAATCCGTCCCCCGCATCCATCGCCTCCTTCACCTGCCCCTTAAGGCAGGCCAGCGCGTCCACCGTGGACCGCTCAGCCCGAAAACCGAACTGAGCGTCCGACAAGTCCGGCCCGATACGCCGCAGATGGCCCTTTAGGCGGGCAGCGATTATCCCCTCGAACATTTTACCGACCTCATCGAGCAGAACGATGGGCCGGTATGCCGAGGGGGAGTCCGCCGGGCGGCCCTCCTTGCGAAGGAGGCACAGCTGCCCCTCCTTCCACGGTTTCGGGAACCTCCCAGACGCAAGGCATGCGCTGAAGAGGTCCCGAAACCTCTCCTCCATTTGAGTGGCAGCGATCGCCACCACTCTCGCCGGAACACCGTCGGGGCCTGGAGCTGTCTTCTTGGCGCGGATACGGAGAATCGCCGCGCCAAGTTCCGACTCCGTGACAGGAGGGGCCTCCTCTTCCTCCTCAGCTGGCGGAGCTGTCCCAAGCGGGGGGTCCATCACTGGTGGGGTGAAGTTGTCCCTGCACGGAAACAGGGACCGAACCACCCCATCCAGAAACGAGGGCTCGAGGGTCTCGGCAACGGGGGGACCAAAGGGGCGCAATTTGTTGCGCGCCGCCTTGTACGGTCTCCCGAAGGGGTCGTTGTCGAGACCCTCCAGCATCTCCGCTCTCCCCGAGTCTCTGGCGGCGGCGATGGCTCGGTCGAGGACCATTTTCGCCTCCAAGTACACCTCATAGAGGTGGTCCCCGACAGCCACATCCCGTCGACGCCGCCGCCGACTCCGCGTGTAGGCCCTCCTCGCCTCCACACACGCCGCTCGAAGCCCCGCCAGCTCCGCCGACCACCAGTACACTGCGCGTTTGGGTTGTGGTCGGCGAGACCGAGGCATGCTGGAGTTGCATACCTCGGTCAGAGACTCCCTGAGGTGCCCCGCCACGGTGTCCACGTCCAGACCGGCGGAAGACGGCGAAAGCCAGTCCTGGACGAACGCCGCCTCCCGCGCTGCCTCCCTGTCCAGGCGGGTGAGAGCCCACCGTGGGAACGGTGACGGCCCCGAGCGGGGCCGCGTCGCTCCGGGGCCACTGGTGGAGATGTCGAAACGCACGTAGCGGTGGTCTGACAAAGTCTCCACCAGGTCCACCCGCCAGTTCAGCACGCGCGCGGCTAACGCAGGGGTGGCGAAAGTGACGTCCACTATTGAGCCACCCTGCCACCGCACGCATGTCTGGACGCTCCCTCTGTTCAAGAGGGAGAGTCCAGAGGAGGCCGCCCACATCTCCACTGCCCGCCCGCGGGCGTCGGTGGCCGGGGAGCCCCAGGTCACCGACTTGGCGTTCAGATCTCCCAGTACGGAGACCTGACGCGGCGCCGCCCTGCCGACCACGGCGGCCAGGACTCCGAGATAGTTCTCGAAGTCCTGAAGAGGGCGGTTTGGGGAGAAATAGACCCCCACAAGGGCTAAGTCTCCCCACGCGGCGGCCACGTATCCCGGTCCCTTCTCTAATAGCGAGAGGGGAGGGGAGTCTGTGGAAGACCGCGCCGCTAGTGCCACCGAGCCGTCCTCGTCACCCAGCCAGCTGCCGGGGATCGAGTAGGGCTCGGCGACCACCGCTACGTTCACCAACCACTCGGCCATGACCTGCACTACCAGGTCCTGGGCCGCTCTGCAGTGGTTGGTGTTCGTCTGGAGGATGCGGTAGTCGGAAATTGTTATTCCGACATCGCACCCCCCACCTCATTTACCGCCGCCACTGGAGCTACAGCGGCGACGACTGCGACGGCGGTGGCATCAGGGCGAACCTGCGCCGGCACCACGCCCTTCCTCACGGGGGGCTTGCAGCTCCTGCCCGTCATCCTGTGGTCCGCGGGGCGGCCACCGGCGGCACACGCCGCGCAGTGCGGCTTGGCGGCGGTGCAAGCGGCCCACCCGTGTCCCTCCTGCCCGCATTGAAAGCACGTGCCTCCCCAGTCGGACTTGGAGGGACACGTGGCTCGGGTGTGGCCGACCGCGAAGCACTTGAAGCAGCGGACAGGCTGGTCCTCAAGTGCCCGGACCACAGCCGAGCTGAAGCCCACCAGCAGCCGTCCCTTGGTCGCTGCAAGGACGGCCCCAGCCGCGGCGACTGGGCACTCGACGCGGATGATGCCCAAGCCGCGGCGGCCGGGCCTGATGACTCCACTCTTCACTGCGCCAGCTTCGCAGCCTCCAGCCGCCGCGACGGCCGCCACCACATCCTCTTTGGTCTGGTCTGGTCTTTGGACCTCTTGCAACTTTGTTGCGAAGAGGTCCGCATTTGTGCCGCGCTTCTCCCCCGAGAACTCGAAAATTCGAGCCCCGGTTAGAGTTCGGCGGCACTTGATATTGCTGATCCCCAGCTGGGAGGGATCAGCATTAGTACGAGCCCGTCTTAGGACGGACTCATACGTTTCCCCACGCTCCGCGGCCTCCGGGGTGATGGTCACCACGACGGCCGCGGTTTTGGGAGGAACCAGCTTCCTCCCGCCGACCTTTTTCGCTGGAGGACCAGTCGCCGCGCTGGCGGGCTTGGGAGCCGACTTTTTCCCCTTCTTCCCTTTTTTGACCACTTCCGTCCACGGCTGGTTGGACGGGGTGGTGGAGGGAAGAAGGGCGTCTTCCTCCTGCAAGTTCTGGGAGGCTGCTGGAGCGGCAGAGGACCCAGACGCTCCCTCCGCGCTTGTGGTGGGGAGCCGCCTTGGTCCTCTTGCCCTTGCCTTTGCCCTTGGCGGGCTGGGCATCCGATGCTGGGCCTGCTACAGGCGCAGGTTCCGGCTCCTTCGGCGGTGGACGCTTGTCCGCCGCTAGCGGCGGGCGCAGCCGCTTTTCCGGCAGGAGCCGGTCCTCGATGCCTGCGAAGCAGGCCCGGATGAAGGCCCTCTCCTCCATCACCACCCCGCGAATGGTGGCCTCAAGGCTAGCGGTTGAGGAGGTGGAGCCTCCTACCACCGGACCTGGGGCGGATTGGGCAGGCCTGGCCGTGGCCTCAGCCAGCTTCTGGTGCAGCTGGCTGACCTCCGCCTGCAGGCGATCCACCTTCGCCTGCAGCTGCCGCGTCTCGTCCGTGGCCGTGCGCTTGACCAGCTCTGTCACGATGCCGTGCATGCTGGCGGCACGGCATTTGAGGGCCTTCTGGAAGGTCCCCTTCAAATTGGAGGACTTTGAGGCGACCTCCAGGACCTCCTCCCTATCCTCCTGCGCCATGCGCTCCAGTTCCGCCAAGGAGTGGTCAGCGTACAGCACACTGGATGCGCCGTAGCCAGCCCTCGCCCTGGCAGCTTGCGCCTGCTGCTCCTTGGCGGCGACCCTCTCCTCCAGGTCTTGTTGGAGCTGCGCCCTCTTCGCCAGATTCAACTGGCGCTCGGCGTCCACCAAGCCCACACTGTGGGAAGAAGGCACAGTAGAAGTCGAGGCCTTTCTAGACTTCGACTTCTTCTTCTCTGTAACGGACTCCGAGGAGCCCACGGACCTCTTCCGCTTAAAGCGGTCGCTCTCGGACGCCGACGTGTCCATGACGGAGTCGTCGGAGTCCGACAACTCGTCTGGCCTTCTGAATAATGAGCTGGCCGCAGATGGTGCGCGGTCAGCTTCCGACACGTGGCCCTGAGAAGGGCCGGTGGGTTGGCCCTGAGAAGGGCCGGTGGGTTGGCCCTGAGAAGGGCCGGTGGGTTGGCCCTGAGAAGGGCCGGTGGGTTGGCCCTGAGAAGGGCCGGTGGGTTGGCCCTGAGAAGGGCCGGTGGGTTGGCCCTGAGAAGGGCCGGTGGGTTGGCCCTGAGAAGGGCCCCCCAACCTAACCTTTTTTTTTTTTTTTTTTTTTTTTTTTGTTCCGGGGTGGAAAATCCTCATGGATGTCCTCCGCCCTGGGGCGGGCGGAGGGGTCTGTCAGACTCTTACTGACTAAAAACCACCCCGGTGTTCCAACTCACACCTACGCCGGGGGTCGCGGGAACTTGAAATCTTCCGCAACCCCCGGCTGGTGCCGGCCCGCCACTGCGGGCCTCCTCGCGGGTCAGGGGGGGGAGTGAGGTGTTTGACTCCCCCCGCGACGTCTCAGAGGGGCGCGCGTGGAACACTACGCGCCGCCACCTCGGGTCCTGATGTGTGGGGGGCGACGGACGTCCCCGAGTCCGTCACCCCTGGACCCATTTAGGGGGGCTGGAAGAGGGCGTTATCCGCCCTCCGCCGACGCCCGGTGCGCCTGCTGCGGGCCGGGTGAGTGGACGAGATCTCCCTCTCCCTTTCCGCAGCCTCCTTCTGCGAGACGACTGTCTCGCAGTAGGAAACCACCGCGTCCCAGGACTCGCCGCCGCCGACCATCGCATTCACTACGGCCGGCAGCGACAAGTCACTGCCTACTTCTGAGATGAGGGCACGGCGCGGCTCCTCCCAAGCGGCACACTCTGCCAGCGTATGCCGCGCCGTGTCCTCCCGGCAGTCGACGCAGTGGTGACACCGGGCGTCCGGCTCCCTGTTTATGCGACACAGGTACTTCCCGAAGCAACCATGCCCCGAGAGCACCTGCGTCACCCGAAACGACAGGGAGCCGTGCCTCCACCCGAGCCAGCGGTCGAGCACCGGCCGGACCGCCTCGACGATGTCGAGGCCGGCGGTAGGGCGTGAAAGCCTGTCCCGCCATTCCGCCACCAGGACCTCGCGAAGCTGAGACCGATGCAGCTCCATGTGTCGCTGCATCGGTCGCTCGCCCCGCGCCCTCGCTTCCTCGCGCCACCGATACGATGACGCGAGTACTTTCGCCTCTAGGTCCCAGGGCGGGGATCCGGCCAGTGCACAAGCCGCCTCGTAGGAGATCGTGCGATACCCTCTGATGACTCTGACGGCCATCGCCCTCTGCGGCTTGCGCATTACGGCGATGCTACCGGCCGTCAGGTCAGCAGCCCAGATCGGGGCCCCGTAAAGGGCCATCGATCGCACGATCCCCACGTAGAGCCGCCTACAAGCGGCGCTCGGGCCCCCCAGATTGGGAAGCAGCGTTGATAGCGCCCCAGCGGCGCCCAGCAACTTGGGCGCCAGCCGTCGGAAGTGGGGCCCGAAGTCCCACCGGCTGTCGAGCACCAATCCTAGGTACTTCATGGTGGACTCGACAGCGATCCGAGCCCCCCCGACCACGATGTGTGAGCCGGGTGACGGCGCCCGCCGGGGGCCATGAAACACCATGGCCTCCGACTTGCTGAGGGCCACCTCCAGGCCTAGGCGACGTATGCGGCCCACCACCTGTGAGACCGCAGCCGTCGCCAACAATGCTGCCTCCCGGTGCGAGCTCCCCCGGGCAGTGACCAGCGTGTCGTCCGCATAACACGTCAGGTCTACCCCGGCACCGAGCTCGCCCCTCAGCACCCAGTCGTACCCGATGTTCCACAGGAGCGGGCCTAAAACCGAGCCCTGTGGAACACCGCACGACATGCGGCGCTGGTTTCCGCCATCACGTCCCATGTAGGTGACACACCTCTCCGACAGATAAGCCCCAACGATGTGGCGGAGGTAGGGAGGCACCCCATGATACCGCAGTGCCTCCCGAATACAACTCCAGGGCAGGGTGTTGAAGGCGTTGGAAATGTCCAAGGACACCGCCAACATCACCCCGCCCCGGGACACCGCTTCCTCCGCCAGGACTCTTACCCGCGACACAGCGTGGATCGTGGAGCGCCCATGCCGAAACCCGAACTGACTGTCGTCCAGGTCCGGCCCCTCTCTGCACAAGTGGCCGACGAGGCGGGCTGCGATTATCCGCTCAAACAGCTTGCCCACCTCGTCAAGCAGCACTATGGGCCGGTACGCGGACGGCGAGTCCGCAGGGCGCCCCGCCTTCCTGAGCAGGACCAGACGACCAGATTTCCACAAAGTGGGAAACTGGCCCTGCTCAAGGCACGCTGTGTAGAGTCCTCTCAGTTGGGGCTCAAGCTCCTTCAGAGCGAGGGCTAGCACGCAGCCGTGGATCCCGTCGGGCCCCGGAGCCACGTTCTTGGCCCGGAGCCGCATCACGGCTGCCCTCATCTCTGCCTGTGTCACCTCTGGGACGCTGATGGCGTTCTCCTCTGTAGACTCTGCGGCTGTGGGCAAAGCTATCGGCGGCGGAGTATGCTCCGCTCTCGCCGGGAAGAGGGCTGCGACCACCTCCTCCAGCAGCTCGGGTTGGAGACTCTCCGTAAGTGGAGGCGCCGCGGCTCGAAGTTTCCCTCGGACCGCGCGATAAGGGCGCCCCCACGGATCCCCGTCTAGAGTCTCCAACATCTCCTCCCTGGCTCGCGTCCTCGACTCACCGATGGCCAGCCACAGAGTCTCCTTGGCCGCGCGGTACACCTCATACAGCGCGGCCTCTTCGTCAGGGACCCGACGACGTCTCCTCCGGTACCGGATGTACCGGCGTCTAACCGCCACGCACGCGACGCGCATCTGCGCGATCTCGGCGGCCCCCAACCTAACCTAACCTAACCTTTTTTTTTTTTTTTTTTTGTTCCGGGGTGGAAAATCCTCATGGATGTCCTCCGCCCTGGGGCGGGCGGAGGGGTCTGTCAGACTCTTACTGACTAAAAACCACCCCGGTGTTCCAACTCACACCTACGCCGGGGGTCGCGGGAACTTGAAATCTTCCGCAACCCCCGGCTGGTGCCGGCCCGCCACTGCGGGCCTCCTCGCGGGTCAGGGGGGGGAGTGAGGTGTTTGACTCCCCCCGCGACGTCTCAGAGGGGCGCGCGTGGAACACTACGCGCCGCCACCTCGGGTCCTGATGTGTGGGGGGCGACGGACGTCCCCGAGTCCGTCACCCCTGGACCCATTTAGGGGGGCTGGAAGAGGGCGTTATCCGCCCTCCGCCGACGCCCGGTGCGCCTGCTGCGGGCCGGGTGAGTGGACGAGATCTCCCTCTCCCTTTCCGCAGCCTCCTTCTGCGAGACGACTGTCTCGCAGTAGGAAACCACCGCGTCCCAGGACTCGCCGCCGCCGACCATCGCATTCACTACGGCCGGCAGCGACAAGTCACTGCCTACTTCTGAGATGAGGGCACGGCGCGGCTCCTCCCAAGCGGCACACTCTGCCAGCGTATGCCGCGCCGTGTCCTCCCGGCAGTCGACGCAGTGGTGACACCGGGCGTCCGGCTCCCTGTTTATGCGACACAGGTACTTCCCGAAGCAACCATGCCCCGAGAGCACCTGCGTCACCCGAAACGACAGGGAGCCGTGCCTCCACCCGAGCCAGCGGTCGAGCACCGGCCGGACCGCCTCGACGATGTCGAGGCCGGCGGTAGGGCGTGAAAGCCTGTCCCGCCATTCCGCCACCAGGACCTCGCGAAGCTGAGACCGATGCAGCTCCATGTGTCGCTGCATCGGTCGCTCGCCCCGCGCCCTCGCTTCCTCGCGCCACCGATACGATGACGCGAGTACTTTCGCCTCTAGGTCCCAGGGCGGGGATCCGGCCAGTGCACAAGCCGCCTCGTAGGAGATCGTGCGATACCCTCTGATGACTCTGACGGCCATCGCCCTCTGCGGCTTGCGCATTACGGCGATGCTACCGGCCGTCAGGTCAGCAGCCCAGATCGGGGCCCCGTAAAGGGCCATCGATCGCACGATCCCCACGTAGAGCCGCCTACAAGCGGCGCTCGGGCCCCCCAGATTGGGAAGCAGCGTTGATAGCGCCCCAGCGGCGCCCAGCAACTTGGGCGCCAGCCGTCGGAAGTGGGGCCCGAAGTCCCACCGGCTGTCGAGCACCAATCCTAGGTACTTCATGGTGGACTCGACAGCGATCCGAGCCCCCCCGACCACGATGTGTGAGCCGGGTGACGGCGCCCGCCGGGGGCCATGAAACACCATGGCCTCCGACTTGCTGAGGGCCACCTCCAGGCCTAGGCGACGTATGCGGCCCACCACATGTGAGACCGCAGCCGTCGCCAACAACGCTGCCTCCCTGTGCGAGCTCCCCCGGGCAGTGACCAGCGTGTCGTCCGCATAACACGTCAGGTCTACCCCGGCACCGAGCTCGCCCCTCAGCACCCAGTCGTACCCGATGTTCCACAGGAGCGGGCCTAAAACCGAGCCCTGTGGAACACCGCACGACATGCGGCGCTGGTTTCCGCCATCACGTCCCATGTAGGTGACACACCTCTCCGACAGATAAGCCCCAACGATGTGGCGGAGGTAGGGAGGCACCCCATGATACCGCAGTGCCTCCCGAATACAACTCCAGGGCAGGGTGTTGAAGGCGTTGGAAATGTCCAAGGACACCGCCAACATCACCCCGCCCCGGGACACCGCTTCCTCCGCCAGGACTCTTACCCGCGACACAGCGTGGATCGTGGAGCGCCCATGCCGAAACCCGAACTGACTGTCGTCCAGGTCCGGCCCCTCTCTGCACAAGTGGCCGACGAGGCGGGCTGCGATTATCCGCTCAAACAGCTTGCCCACCTCGTCAAGCAGCACTATGGGCCGGTACGCGGACGGCGAGTCCGCAGGGCGCCCCGCCTTCCTGAGCAGGACCAGACGACCAGATTTCCACAAAGTGGGAAACTGGCCCCGCTCAAGGCACGCTGTGTAGAGTCCTCTCAGTTGGGGCTCAAGCTCCTTCAGAGCGAGGGCTAGCACGCAGCCATGGATCCCGTCGGGCCCCGGAGCCACGTTCTTGGCCCGGAGCCGCATCACGGCTGCCCTCATCTCTGCCTGTGTCACCTCTGGGACGCTGATGGCGTTCTCCTCTGTAGACTCTGCGGCTGTGGGCAAAGCCATCGGCGGCGGAGTATGCTCCGCTCTCGCCGGGAAGAGGGCTGCGACCACCTCCTCCAGCAGCTCGGGTTGGAGACTCTCCGTAAGTGGAGGCGCCGCGGCTCGAAGTTTCCCTCGGACCGCGCGATAAGGGCGCCCCCACGGATCCCCGTCTAGAGTCTCCAACATCTCCTCCCTGGCTCGCGTCCTCGACTCACCGATGGCCAGCCACAGAGTCTGCTTGGCCGCGCGGTACACCTCATACAGCGCGGCCTCTTCGTCAGGGACCCGACGACGTCTCCTCCGGTACCGGATGTACTGGCGTCTAACCGCCACGCACGCGACGCGCATCTGCGCGATCTCGGCGGTCCACCAGTACACCTGGCGCCTTGCGGACTGTGCGTGAACCCGGGGCATGGACGCGTCGCAAATTTGCGTCATCGCCCCGCGGAACCACAGCGCCTCCTGCTCGACGTCGACGGGTCCGGTCGTTGCCGACTCCCGGCTCCAGGCCTGGACAATAGCGGCCTCCTCGAGAAGCTCCCTGTCAATGCGCTTACGCGCCCAGCGCGGACCGTCCGGTCGCGGGGCCAGTGGACTGCGGCCGCCGGCGGTCTGGGTGGAGACGTCGAAACGGATGTATCGGTGATCCGACAACGTCTCCACCTCCACGGCGACACGCCAGTCGCGGACACGGCTCGCGACAGCGGGGCTAGCGAACGAGACGTCCACTATAGACCCGCCCCGCTGCCGCACGCACGTGTGGACCGAGCCCCGATTTAGGACGGTCAAGCCAGTCGTGACCGCCCACTCCTCCAACACCTCGCCCCTAGCATCGGTCACAGGGGATCCCCACGCCTCAGACTTGGCGTTGAGATCCCCCAGCAACAGCACCGGGCGAGGGTGGAGTCGGCCCACGACGGCACCCAACTCGACAAGGAACCTCTCGAAGTCGGCGAGACTCTTGTTGGGCGAAAAATACGCACCAACCGTGCCAATGCCGTCCGCGAGGACGGCTACCCAGCCCTGACCTCGGGACGGGTTGACAAGAGCCCCGCCAATGATGGCCACCAAACCGTCCAAGTCTCCCACCCAGTTATCCCTGGGGGGGACAAAATACGGTTCGGCGACCACAGCCACGTGAATCGACCACTCTGCCATGCTCTGGAGCAAGAGATCCTGAGCTCTAGCAGAGTGGTTGATATTGCCCTGGAGGAAATGGTACAGCGCCATTAAGCGCAATCCATTCCCTCCGCACCATTCCTAGGCCGGGAGTCGGCCGAAGGGCAGCCAGGCTGCGGGGGGGGTAAAGAGCCCCCGGCAGCCTTGGCAGCCCCTCTCTTCTTCTTTGTGGCGGGTGCGCCACAGGCCTTTCCGCCCGCTCTGTGTCCGGCGGGCCTCCCCGCAGCTGTACAGAGGCTGCAGTTTGGCTCCGCGGAACACTGGGCCGCCTTGTGGCCGGCCTGACCGCAGCGATAGCACTGCTCGCTGCGTTCTATTTCGGCGGTGCACCGTGCCCTGACATGCCCAATGTCGAGGCAACGGTAGCACCGCAAGGCCTTGGGTTGCAGCTGCTTCACCCTCGCTGCCACCCACCCCACCAAAAGACGCCCAGCGTCGGCGACTTTGTTCGCCGCCGCCACCGGGCACCGCACCCAGATCGCGCCGAGCCCGGACGCATCGACGCGAACTTCCCCCGTACGGACGTCTTCGGGCGGACATCCACCGGAACGGGCGATGGCCGCCACGACCTCAGCCGGAGTTGTCGAGTCGTCCAGCCCGTCGACGCGCAGTTCCGCGGTCTTCATCGGCCTGGACACCCGAACGTCCTCCGGATTGAGGACCTCCCTCAGCTTGGCGGCCAGGACGTCCGCCCTTTCGCCGCTAGAGGCACCCGACACCTCAAGTAGTCGCGCCCCCGTAATCGCCTGCCTCACTCTGAGGCCAGACGGTATACCAAGGTCGGGGAACGCGACTTTGGCTTTTGCCTCTGTAAGGACCGCCTTATAAGAGACGCCCCTTTCGGCGGCTCCGGGCTGCAGCGTAATAACTACAGCCGCGGAGCGTGGGGCTCTGACTCTGGGCGGCCCTTGAGCCTTCTTGGGTGCCAGTGCCGGTGCTCCAGCGGGTACCGGTGGTGGCGGCGCCGTCTTCACTGGTACTGCAGAGTGCAGAGTGGCTCAATAGTGGACGTCACTTTCGCCACCCCTGCGTTAGCCGCGCGCGTGCTGAAAATAGACCCCCACAAAGGCTAAGTCTCCCCACGCGGCGGCCACGTATCCCGGTCCCTTCTCTAATAGCGAGAGGGGAGGGGAGTCTGTGGAAGACCGCGCCGCTAGTGCCACCGAGTCGTCCTCGTCACCCAGCCAGCTGCCGGGGATCGAGTAGGGCTCGGCGACCACCGCTACGTTCCCCAAACACTCGGCCATGACCTGCACTACCAGGTCCTGGGCCGCTCTGCAGTGGTTGGTGTTCGTCTGGAGGATGCGGTAGTCGGAAATTGTTATTCCGACATTTATTTATTTATTTATTACATCTTAAACTATCATTACAGGGTTTACCCTAATGCGACAGCTAAGAACCTAAACTAATATTACTTACAACCAAATTAGAAAAAAATTAAAAGTAACAACATTATTAAAATTAAATAAAAATAAATATAAAATTAAACACAAAAACAGCATTACATAATCATCAAAACATAGTAAAAAATAAATTTAAAAAAAAGAAGTTAAAATTAAGTATTATTTTGCTTGTAGCATAATATAAATAGCAATACCCTTGCGAATTCACTAAAACAACATGTAAACACATCAATCTGAGTTTGAAGGACGTTAATGGTACGGATAGCTCTGGTAAGGGGTGCCTTGGCAAGCAGGTTAGTTCTGACTGTAGGTACCAGTAGCAGTGGCGGGCTGCGCCGCCTCCACACGAAGCGGTCCGGCATACACAGACTCAAGCGCTGCAATACTCCCGGGTGACTCACCACTCCACGAAGCACCAAGTAGGCGACCAGTGTCTCTACCCTGTTGAAGGTTTGTCGGAACACCCTTGTCCCTCTAATCACACACATTATTAACATTTCTATTACAAAAGGAGTGTTCCCAGAACCTTTCAAGAGGGCCATAGTTCACCCGATATATAAGAACGGGGCCAGAGACTGTGTCAACAATTATAGACCCATATCAGTACTCTCGGCTCTCTCTAAAGTTATGGAAAAATTAATTAACGGTAGACTAGTAAATTATCTTAACAGATACAAAATTATAGCATCCAACCAGTATGGATTTAAAAAAGGAATTTCTACTGAAGATGCAGTTATCGACCTCACTCAGTTTGTATCAAAAAAACTAGATGAGCAACAAAAATGCGTCAGTATGTTCCTGGATCTAAAAAAGGCGTTCGACACAGTCTCTGTTCCCAACCTTCTCTACAAACTGGAGGGTATAGGTATTCGCGGCAAGCCTCTTCAACTCTTCAAGGACTACCTTAAAAATAGAAAATTGGCTGTTAAAATCAACTCATGCCTAAGTGACGAAGAAACTGTCACATATGGAGTCCCCCAAGGCAGCGTGCTGGGACCTACGCTTTTCCAGATCTACATTAATGACTTATGCACGCTGCCTTTACATAAATCACAAATCTTCACTTATGCTGATGACACCGCGATTGTGGTCTATGGTAATACCTGGAGCGAGGTAAAGAATATTGCAGAGCAGTCCTTAAAGACTGTTATGAACTGGCTGCTACTCAACCTACTTACCCTAAACGTGGCCAAAACAAACTTCATTCCCTTCTTTATGAATTATAGGAACAAAGCTCCACCAGAATTTTTAATCACGGCACACACGTGCTCTGATCTCAGTTCTTGCTCATGTGCGACGCTTACCCGTGTTAATCATACAAAGTACCTGGGTGTAGTGATTGATGACGGACTGAGATGGTACAACCAAATAGATAACACTGCTTCGAGAGTCAGAAGACTTATCTATATTTTTAAATCTCTGAGACATTGCGCAGACATTAATATCCTAAAAATGGTTTATCTAGCACTCTGTCAGTCCGTTATCACCTACTGCCTCCCGGTATGGGGAGGGGCCGCTAAAACCAAGTTTATTGTAGTGGAGCGAGCACAGAGAGCTGTCCTGAAGGTTATGCTTGGTAGACCATACAGATTCCCTACAACTAAATTATATGCAGACTGCAAATTACTTACTGTGAGGCAGCTCTTTGTCCTTCGAGCCACTCTCAGAATGCATAAATATACTCCCCCATCAGGTCCTACTAAGCGCAAAGCAAAAAATGTATGCCCGACAGTAAGCCACAAAACTGCATTCGCTAGGCGCCAGTTCTACGTATGAAGTTCTACGTTCGAAGTACATTAATTTATAGGAATATACATAAAGCCATTCAATTAGCTGGGCTAAACAACCACGAAGTTAAGATTAAAGTACAAAGTTGGCTGCAGGATCAAGACTACGCTCGAACAGAGGAACTATTGCACCACCAGCAGTAGGCCTGTAACCTGTTTTTACTGGTGTTTGCAATTTTTCTCTTCATTTTGGAACATAATTATCAGCAGTACATATACACTACATAATCTTAAACATTTCAACACACCCTCACGCAAACGCTAAATACTACTAAACACACTCTTACTTACACACCCTCACATACATCCCTCATTCTAACATACACATCCTTACTCTAACATACACACACATATACACTTTTAAGAAGTCGTTTTCAATATCCTTAGTACCTTCATAGTTAAATTTTATAATTATACATAGTTACTTTTACTTTTTTAATTTTTATATACTTACTTTGTGACTGCTTTTGTAATGTTGGAACACAACATAAAAGGTTTCTAGTATCACAGTGACAGCAGAACACTGACTCCTAAGTCACAGGATCACCTAGTTTAGGAGTCAGGGTTTAAATTATAAGTATGACCTTTAACCAAGTTATGTATCCTAGTTTTAAGCAATGTCTAAGGTTTTTGTTACAATAAAGATTTTTATTATTATTATTATTTATAGTGTAAACTCCCGTCGGACATACAGTTGATTATAGCCAACCATGCCCAGGACAAACAGAGTGGGATACATCAGTGGGTAAAACGGATATACCCCATATAATTTCCTGTACAAATGGCGCGTGAATTTGTTCTGAACACGCTCCAACATTACAGAGTACTTAGCTTCATGTGGAGCCCATATGACCGCACTATGTTCCAGATGACTCCTGACTAGTGCATCATACAGGACCCTAACTGCTGTGATGTTTGTGAAGCTTTGTGTCTGTCTCAGAACAAATCCTAAGTTTCTGTACGCCTTCTTACAGATCTTGGTTACATGCTCACGGAATGTCAGATCGGGAGTCATGAAAACACCCAAGTCTCGCACCTCCGTGACTCGTTGCAGTGGAACCGCGTCCACCACGTACTCATAGAGCAGTGGTGCACGAGCACGGGTGTAACTCATCAACGAGCACTTGGATACGTTGAAGTACAGTTTGTTTTCATGGCTCCATTGTACTATTCGATCGATGTCTTCCTGAAGGCGCCTGCAATCAGACTCGGACCTAATCTCAAGCAGCAACTTGAGGTCATCAGCAAATAATAAACAAGCGCCATGTCTTACGACTTCCGGCAAATTGTTTATCATAATAATGAATTCTAGAGGCCCCAAGTTGGTGCCCTGACTTACACCCGACCAAGTGAAATATAAGTCAGATTCACATCCGTTGCAGTCCACATACTGCTGTCTTCCTTGCATGTAACTGGCGAAAAACCGCAATAAATGCTGGGTGCATCCAACCTCTGCTAGCTTCCGCAGTAAGACATCATTATCGACTGCGTCAAAAGCTTTTCGAAAGTCAAAATAAGCTGCGTCCACCTGCACCCCAGCATCTACTGCCGGCACCACGCGTCCCATGAAATCAAGAAGATTGGTAGCAGTGCTGCGCCCCTGCCGGAATCCGTGCTGCGCATCCGATAACTGTCCGCGCACTTGCTCTTGCATACAGCGCTGAATGGCAGACTCGAACACCTTTGCAGGCGTCGACAACACCGCCACCGGCCTATACCCACCGATGTCAGCTCCCGCCCTGCCTTTGGGCACTGGAATGACTCGCGTAATCTTCCACCGAGCTGGGAACTTCGCAGAATGAAGACAGGCGTTAAAAATATAAAGTAACGGCTCCGCGAGTACCCTACCACAATCTTTAAAAAGAAACGCTGGCATACCATCCGGGCCCGCGGATCGCTTAGGCTTGAGGCGGTCGAGTGCACTTCTAACGTCCGTAAGACTAAGATTATTAATTTGTACGCATGCACTACCAGTGTTCCCTGCTTCCGCTGCCGCCGCTTCTGAGTCTAGTCGAGGCGGCGCATTACTATATACCGACTCAAAATAAGTCGCGAACTGCTCAGCACACTCCTCGTCTGTCAGATACTGACCGTCCTTAATAATGTCCTGTCTACTCGTTGTACTTTTCTGCGATCGTATGTATTGCCAAAATGACTTAGGGTCTTTCGCAAACTGACATTGAATCTTATTTTGATGGCCTTTGCGTGCAATTTCTATTGATTTTTTAATATGCAATCTATATTTCGAATATTCGCCGTAATCACTATTTAATTTCGCTGTTTTATATATTTTATGTAGTCTTGCTTTACTTTTTAAGTTTTTTATTATATCACTCGTATACCATTTGGGGTAAATATAACGTTGCTTGACAGTAAATGTTTTCCTAGGAACACTTGCATCTAAAGTATTATTAAGTTTATCATAAAATAAATTCAAAATATCTTCCACATCACTCTTTTCAAACATATCGGTCCAATCAGTTGATGCTAACATGGAATATAACAATTCATAATCCGCTTTATAAAAATTCCAACGCGGTCTAGTACCAGTGCGTGTGCCGACGGCACCGGCGGGCGCGGGGCGCGGGGCGCTCGCGCCCGCGAGTCGCACGCTCGCCACAAGCGGCGGGTGATGTGCGTCCACGGGCACGAGCGACCCATCCGCCATCACCACTGCCACATCGTGAAGACCCGAACTAAATATTAAATCTAGTTGTCTATCTAAACAGTTAGGTACATTATTGTTTTGAGTAAATCCGCAATAGGACAAAAAATATTCATAATAATTAATCACATGTATGGGACACGAATAAAGATTAAAATCACCTAACACAATTATTTCTTTATATTTAGTACACAATTTCTCTATTATGCCAAAAAGAACCATGTAGTCATTCTCAGAACTACCAGGCGGAATATAAATCACTGAGCACAAAAATAAAAATCTTTTATTTAAATAAACCGCTGCATTGATTAGCTCAAAAACGCAGGTATCTATAGATACGTCACTCACGTACACTTGTCGCAGCTCGAACCGATGTGTGGCCACTAAAAGCGCTCCTCCCTGTTTCCGACCGTCTGCTCGGTCGCAACGAAGTATTTGAAATCCCGACGGGATTAATTCCGGGTCATGTATGGAAGGGTTGCAACCTAATTCCGTGATTGCGTATAAATCTGCATCCATTAATTCTAAGCTATTTCTGAATTCGTTCAGCTTTGTTCGAAGACCTCTTACATTTTGGTAATATAAATCAATGGTATTAATTTGATCTGTTTTTGGTGGAGTTTCGAAACCAAATCCACTCGTTAAACGCAGCATTTATAGGCCAGATTTCTGGCTGATGCAATTTCTGGAACCAGTTTTCAGGCACACCTATTATAAACGAAGAGTAGTCTCGTTTAGTTTTATGATTAATTTTATCAACTTTTATTTGTACATCTGGGCCACATACACTTATGACATTATCTGTTATAGCATCAACGGTAGTCTCAGGATGCAGTCGCCACACATGCAAGTGTTTTTTTCGTTCCGTTGCTTGAATAGCCTTCAGTTCCTTATTTGTTCCTACTGCTACATTTTTAAGCGGTCTGTTATTTTTTTTCTTAATTACTGTTATTTTTTTTCTTAATTACTGTTGTCCAGCCCATTCCAGTATCGCCTTCCTCTACCTCCGTTTGTTCATAAGGTGTGCTCGTTGGTGAGGTAGTGTTAATAGCCATTTCCGTTACCGGTAACACACGTACAGCGGTCTTCGTGGCCCCACCTTTATTTACTTTTTGTGTTTTGGTGGTGGCATTTTTAGATATTTTCTGCATTTTATGACTAGTAGAACTGTTCTGTTGACTAGCTACTTCTGCGAATGTAGAAGGAGGGTTGTCGACTATATCGCTTATAATGTCTTGAGTTTGTTTAGTATCTACTTTTACTTCAAGTACCCTCATCAGTTTTATTATGTTATCCAAATCGGATCGTGTTTGGGTGAATTGATTCAACAAGAGAGTAATCACTTCAGCCTGGCTGTCCATACGGGCCGTCATTTCAGCTCGAAAATCCCTTAATTCCTCAAGCAGCATCGAATCAGAATCCAATGTCGGTGAAAAACAAGCCTGACTACCCCGCTGCGTATTTATGTTATTCATGGGCGTGGTGGTGGTAGCAGTCTTAAATGCAGGTGTCCTAACGCTGAGCGGGGTTCCCACATTCCCTCTTTTAGGCATTAAGCAGATACACTCTGGACACACCCAAGTTATTTTGTATTCCTCAGTATAAGACTTAAATGCGTCTTTATTTACTTCAAGACATGCTATATCATAATGTTTCTTACACTTTCCATTAGAACATTCCATAAAGTAGTGATCCGTTATTATTGAGCCGCAAGCACCGCAGCTAGGCATTATTTTGGTTAAATATCCAAATTGCAAATAACTGCCGCGCACTCCGCGTCCGCTGTGGTGCAACAAGGATGAAATATGTTTTTTTCACAGCCCGTCTCTTTCCCCCAAGGCGAGGAGGAGCGTACCTCGGCTGACGCGATCTCCGCGATGTTGCACTCACAAATCAACTGTTTCACTGCACTTTAGTCTTAGTTGTACTTATTGTTGCTTCACATTAAGAGTCATTATAGCGTACATTATTACTCCAAAAAGAAATTGGGTAAAATAAATTAACAAAAAACACGTCCACACTGACCGCGCGCGCGAATTCTTCACGCATCGCACATCGCACCCTCCACCTCATTTACCACCGCCACTGGAGCTACAGCGGCGACGACTGCGACGGCGGTGGCAACAGGGCGAACCTGCGCCGGCACCACGCCCTTCCTCACGGGGGGCTTGCAGCTCCTGCCCGTCATCCTGTGGTCCGCGGGGCGGCCACCGGCGGCGCACGCCGCGCAGTGTGGCTTGGCAGCGGTGCAAGCTGCCCACCCGTGTCCCTCCTGCCCGCATTGGAAGCACGTGTCTCCCCAGTCGGACTTGGAGGGACACGTGGCTCGAGTGTGCCCGACCGCGAAGCACTTGAAGCAGCGGACAGGCTGGTCTTCAAGTGCCCGGACCACAGCCGAGCCGAACCCCACAAGGATCGGTCCTTTGGTCGCAGCAAGGACGGCCCCAGTCGCGGCGACTGGGCACTCGACGCGGATGATGCCCATGCCGCGGCGGCCAGGCCTGATGGCTCCACCCTTCACCGCGCCAGCGTCGCAGCCTCCAGCCGCCGCGACGGCCGCCGTGGTGGTGGAGGGAAGAAGGGCGTCTTCCTCCTGCGAGTTCTGGGGGGCTGCTGGAGTGGCAGAGGACCCAGACGCTCCTTCCGCGCTTGTGGTGGGGGGGGTATGAGGAGCCGCCTTGGTTCTGTTGCCCTTGCCTTTGCCCTTTGCGGGCTGGGCATCCGATGCCGGGCCTGCTAGAGGCGCAGGTTCCGGCTCCCTCGGCGGTGGACGCTTGTCCGCCGCTCGCGGCGGGCGGAGCCGCTTTTCCGGCAGGACCCGGTCCTCGATGCCTGCGAAGCAGGCTCGGATGAAGGCCCTCTCCTCCGGCAGTTGAGGAGGTGGAGCCTCCTACCACCAGACCTGGGGCGGATTGGGCAGGCCTGGCCGTGGCCTGCCCAATCCGCGTGGTCAGCCAGCTTCTGGTGTAGCTGGCTGACCTCCGCCTGCAGGCGATCCACTTTCGCCTGCAGCTGCCGCGTCTCGTCCGTGGCCGTGCGCTTGACCAGCTCCGTCACGATGCCGTGCATGCTGGCGGCCCGGCATTTGCAAATCAGCAAATCGTTATAACTTTGCATCCAGGTGACGCATTTTGAAGCTGTGACATTTACGCGAAAAATATTTTTCGTTTCAGGACTTACTGAATTTTTCTTCAATATTTCCTTTAATAATTACTAAATTAATTTTATCTCGAAATTTTCTCTCCAAACCACATTTGTTATTAGTTTAAATAGATACTTGCCTGCCTTACCTGTACTCTGGTTCGCGTTCCGCGAGCTCGAGTCCCGTTTGGTAGTCGTTATTCCATACTTTTTTCCATACGTTTTTACATACTTTTCGGTCGAAGTTTTTTGACCAAAAGGCGAAATTTTTATTCAGCCTAAATTCTAGTAATCCCACAGAACGCTAGCCCGCGCGGAGACGCGTCTTTTGACACCTTGCACGTGCGCCTAGCCAACATAGAAATTCGAAACTCGCACGTGCGCCTAGCCAACATAGAAATTCGAAACTCGCACGTGCGCCTAGCCAACATAGAAATTCGAAACTCGCACGTGCGCCTAGCCAATATAGAAATTCGAAAAATTGCCCTCCCACCCACCCTTTATTCACTAGCCAGGAAAACTTTTCGGTTTTTCTAAATTATTACAATTTTGTATAAGGCTCTTATAGTAACATTTTAATCCATTTAATTAAGACCAGGCCTAAACCAACGTGTTCAAACGTTTATAGGCATCACTTGATTGATTTATATATTTATTGTACCATTGACCTTACGGTCGTGCGGCCGTAGGACAAGTTTATTTTATTTTATTTCACGGATATTTTCTGTGTTTGTCCCCCCTTTACAGGGACCTAGAATTATCGCCAGTGTCCACTGACTGGTTGTGTATGAACATCACCTTCACGCAAACCACCAACATGTTCCGTACACCGGGCAAAGACGCGAGCTCGTCGGGCTCCGGTGGCTCGCCGCGTTCAACTGAGAAGGCTGGGTCCTCGATTCCTTGTGTGAGGCGCAGCATCGGGGAATGGGAGGCCGGGAAACCCGAACCCCAAGCCAAGTCCCCAGCCATCCCAAAGAGCGACGCCACACCATCTAGCTCTCAAAAAATTTCCAGCACTCTGGAGACGCGCCGGGTACCGGCGACTGCCGCAAGACCACCAAAGAAATCGGAGACCGGCTACCCCAACATCACAGCGGAGGCGAGAGCTTGTCTGAATAAAGCTAAGCTTCATTTGGTCAGGTCTCGCAACCTCAAGACTGAGATCAAAACGGCGGTGCTCGACGCCATTAACAGACTCTATGAGCTGGTAAAAGAGTCGGAGCGAAACAAAGTCCCTGTAGCACCTGCACCTGCGGCGGTCATAGCTGCAGCCACACCGATAGCCGCGCCGTTGAAGCTCACCACAGAGGAACCGACACAACTGATGAAGAGCCTGGTGGCAGACCTCAAAGAGCACAAGCAGGCATTGGAGGAGTGCCAACAACACACCCGGGCTCTGTCGGAGCAACTCAAGCTGGCCCCTTGCTACGTCGCAGGCCAAGGCCCAACCTTCGCGGAAATAGCCGCCGGCCCTAAGCAGCACATCCAAGAGCCTCTACACTCGGTGGTCGTATCGTCAGTAAACGATCAGGACACCGGTGAAGAGGTAATTGAGAAGCTAAGGACGGCGGTCGATGCCCGAAATGAGGGCACGAGGGTTGAACGGCTGCGCAAGGCGAGGGACCAAAAGGTGGTGATCGGTTTTAGAACCAGGGATGAAATGACTAAAGTCACAGAGCGTATAAGGAGGACGGGTAACCTTGTGGTGGAGGAGATGAAGAATAAAGACCCGCTTGTCATCATAAAAGATGTCCTCTCCTGCCACACAGATGAGGAGATCATCCAATCCCTACAGCGGCAAAACTCTCACCTGGTTGGGGACATACTTGCGGATGATTGGAGGATGGGGGTGAAGTACCGTCGCAGGACGAGGAACCCCCACATGTGTCACGTCATCCTACAGGTGTCCCCTACTGTGTGGCAGAGGCTTACGATGGTGGGTCGTGTGCACATCGACCTACAGCGAGTGCGAGTGCAGGACCAGTCACCACTGGTACAGTGCACTCGCTGCCTGCGCTTCGGCCACAGCCGAAAACTGTGCACGCAGCCCGCCGATCTCTGCATCCACTGCGGTGAACCGCACATGTGAGCAGACTGCCCATCACGGCTGGCAGCGGAGGCGCCAAAGTGCCACAATTGCGTTTTGGCCAAAGTGGAAAAGGCCGACCACAATGCCTTCGACAGCGTGTGCCCGATACGAGTGAAATGGGACGCGTTGGCACGCCTGTCGGTGGCAACCTGCAACGGAGTCAGCTTGCAACTAATGAGCTCTTGTTGGAAGCTGACAATCGCAAGGTCGCCGTAGCAATGCTCCAGGAGCCGTATGTGGGTGGGGTGAGAAGGATGAAGGGTTACCGGGGCGTAAGGGTCTTCCAGAGCTCTGAGGGAGGAGAAGGGACTGTAAAGGCGGCAATAGCCGTCTTCGATAAAGATCTAGACATCTTACAGTACCCTCAACTCACCACAAACAACATCGCTGTGGTGGGAGTCCGAACTAGAGCCTGGACGATCACGCTGGTGTCCTTCTACTTCGAACCGGACAAGCCCATGGAGCCATACTTGGAGCATCTTAAACGAATAGAACGCGAGATGGGCCCCAACAGGTTGGTTATTGGAGGAGACGCAAACGCGAAGAGTACTTGGTGGGGTAGCAGCAACCCGTACTTAGTAAAAGACCCGAGGGGGAGCAGATGTGTGGAATACTCGGGGAATTGGGGCTGCAGATTCTCAACGTCGGAGACATCCTGACTTTCGATACCGTGAGAGGTGGGGTGAGGTACAGCAGCCACGTGGACGTGACGGCCTGTTCGGCGGACATACTCGACCTGGTGGATGGCTGGCGGATCGAGGAGGGTCTCACGAGTTCCGACCACAACGTTATTGCCTTCAGCATTAATCTACAAAAATCGAAAGGAATTGCAATAGAACAGACCACCAGGGTATACAACACCAAAAAAGCTAACTGGAGGCAGTTTCATGAGAAACTGTCCCAAATTATGCTGGACAAAAAGTTAACCCTGGTGGATTTGTCAAACATACACAACATAGATCAGGTAGAACAAGCAATAAACACATACACACAAGCAATTACCGACACATGTAGAGACACTATACCACACAAAAACAATACAGAAACACTCACCATGCCGTGGTGGTCCGAGGAACTCGTGGAGATGAAGAGGCTGGTCACCCGAACGGTCGGTCCGAAGAGCGATGGTGGTCAGCTTGTACCTGAAAGCAAAAGAAGAGTATGAGGCAGCAGTGGTGAAAGCTCAAGCGGAGAGCTGGAAGGAGTTTTGCGGAAAACAGGATAGAGAGGGGGTCTGGGAGGGGATTTACAGGGTAATGGGAAGAGTAGCAAAAATAGAGGAAGATCTGCCTCTGCAGGTGGAAGGGGTGACATTGGACGCGGGCGGCTCAGTGAGGCTGTTGGCCGAGACGTTCTATCCCGAGGACCGAGAGGAAGACGACAACATGGATCATCGCCAAACCCGACAACTGGCAGAGACGGTAAACGCATGGAGTCATGATGAAAGGCATGACCCTCCGTTTACCCAAAGCGAGCTTAGCAGATCCATGATGTCGTTCAACCCTAAAAAGGCCCCGGGAGCCGACGGCTTCACAGCCGATATTTGCTCTCATGTAATAAATTGTAACCCCGAATACATCCTGGCACTGATGAATAAATGCCTGGCGCACCACCACTTCCCGAAGATCTGGAAGGAAGCTACGGTGGTTGTGCTCAGAAAGCCAGGCAAAGACTCGTACACCGTACCAAAGTCGTACAGGCCGATTGGGCTTTTGCCTGTCCTTGGGAAAGTGTACGAGAAGATGCTGGGTGCTCGTCTGAAATTCTATCTATTACCTAAGATTAGTACTCGCCAATACGGCTTTATGCCCCAAAAAAGCAGAAGACTCCCTCTATACTCTCGTGCAGTACATCCGCGCAAAGTTGGCACTGAAGCAGATTGTCACGCTTGTGTCGCTGGATATAGAGGGAGCATTCGACAGTGCGTGGTGGCCCGCTATTAAGGTACGATTGGCTGAGGAAAAGTGTCCTGTAAATTTGAGACGGGTAGTCAGCAGCTACCTCAGTGACAGGGTGGTCACCGTGAGGTACGCAGGGGAGGAGAGCAGGAGACAGACCAGCAAAGGGTGCGTCCAGGGATCCATAGGGGGGCCAATACTCTGGAATCTGCTGCTCGACCCGCTCCTGAAACAGCTGGAGAGTAGGGGCGACTACTGCCAGGCATTTGCCGACGATGTCGTGTTGGTGTTTTGCGGCGATACGGCACACGGAATCGAGGGACAAGCCAATGCCGCTCTCGAACATGTTCGGGCGTGGGGTGTCAGAAATCGGCTAAAATTCGCACCGCACAAAACTTGTGCGATGGTGCTAACGCGGAGGCTGAAGTATGACACACCGCGCCTGAGCATGGGGGAGATCGACATTGGAATGTCCCAAGATGTCAAAATATTGGGGCTGGTTATAGATGCCAAACTCACCTTCAACAAACACATAGCTATCGTCTGTAAAAAGGCGATATCTATGTACAAGCAGCTGGCCAGAGCAGCCCGGGTCAGTTGGGGTCTGCACCCAGAGGTGATAAGGGCTATATACACCGCAGCAGTAGAGCCGACTGTGCTGTACGCCGCAAGCGCATGGGCACCGGCTGCTAACAAATTGGGGGTCAAGAAACAGCTCAACGTCGTCCAGAGAGGGTTTGCCCAGAAGCTGTGCAGAGCCTACCGCACAGTCTCCCTGAACTCGGTACTGGTTCTGGCTGGGATACTCCCACTCGACCTCCGTATCCGGGAAGCGGCTGCGCTTTACGGAGCCAAGAGGGGAGTGCCCCAGCCCATATTGGGAGACGGGGAGGTTGAGCGGATGGCCCCGGCGATAGAGGCCCCACACCCCGCGGAGCAAATCAGTCTGGAGTTTGGAAGTCTGGTAGACGAGGAACAATATAAAAACCATAGCGTTTTCGATGTGCGTATCTTCACCGACAGCAGCAAGATTAAGGGCAAAGTCGGAGCGGCGCTGTCCTTGTGGAATGGCACCGCCGAAACCAAGGCCCTCAAACTTGCCTTGCCGTCCTACTGCACCGTCTACCAGGCTGAACTCCTGGCTCTACAAAGAGCGGTAAGGGAAGTGCTCAAGCGCAGGGAAACCACGTTCGGCATCTTCAGCGACTCTATGGCGGCTCTTCAGTCGGTGATCAACGTAAGTTCCCCCCATCCCTTGGCCGTGGAAACCAGAGACACCATACGACACTGTAAGCTCCAGAACAAGAGTGTCTCCTTGTTCTGGATCAAGGCCCACGCAGGTTTGGAGGGAAACGAGAGAGCCGACCAGCTCGTGAAGGAAGCTGCCCTGGGGTCGAAGAAGCCGGACTACGATCTGTGTCCCGTATCATTCGTCAAGCGAAGAATCCGGTCGGAAACGCTTGACGAATGGAACGAGAGATATCGGTCGGGTGACACGGCTTCGGGCACCAAACATTTCTTCCCTGACGCGGTGGTAGCGTACGGTGTGATACGCAAGATGGCCCCCACGAGCATCACTACACAAATCCTGACGGGGCACGGTGGGTTCTCTGCATACTTGAAACGCTTCAAGTGTAAAGAGAATCCATCGTGCGCCTGCGAGCCTGGCGTGGAAGAGACCGTGCTGCACGTATTGCTCGAATGCCCGATCACCGCAAAAATGCGATTTGAAGCAAAGCAGCAACTCGACGTCACATTGGTAGCCAGAAATCTACCAAGCCTAATGGAAGGAAATAAGAGAAATGCATTTTTAAATTATTGTAGCATAATAGCCAACTTAGTCGTAAATAGAAATAAAGCTTAAGAAAATTATGATACTTGATATATAATAAGTATATAGGTAAAGTATCATAATAAATAAAATAGAAAAAAAAAGTAAAAAAAAAAGTTTTTATATATGTCGCAAATTCGTTGCTGAGTTGACTAATCGGGACGCCAGCGCCGCCTCGCGGCGGCGCTTGACAGAGTCTAGAACGTGGCGCTCGGATCGGCCGCCAGCCCGGGCTCGGCAGAGCAGCAGAGCAGAGGCAGACTGATGGGTGGCGGTCAACCGATGAAGACGTTTAGAAACTGTCCGCGTTTCGAAAAGTTGTGTCGTGTACATACAGTGTGTGAAATGCTAGTGTGAGTAATGTTATTGTAAATTATAATTTGATCTGAACTGTAACGGTTTTTCTATTGCGCAATAACCAACACTACCCATAGTACGCCCACAGTAGTTAAAATATGCCTGATAACGAGAGAGGCTCATACCATTCCTCCGACATCAGAATTGGGATTCGTGTTGGTTCAGGCGCTAAATGAAATCGATAAAAGTGACCGTTGTTGGCATGCCGTGTTTTTAACAAAATAATTCGAGGGTAGGAAAGAAAAATAAGTTTTTTTTTTGTTGATTTAACATTCTTATCCCTTTCGTGGGGTTTATAAAAGGATAACAAAATTTGGTTGTTTTGAGCTCAGACGCACCGTTTCTGAGATATTTCCGAAATACCCTGCAAAACGTTTCATAACGTTTTTTGTGTAGTTTTGTTTAGTCTGACAATTCTAACCCATTTTTATTTCTGTTTCATGAATTTCGAACCATGCCACGCGATCAAGGGACTAGTTCGCAGCGCCTATCAACGCCAATTGGGAGTAAATTGCGCCACACAGCTGAAGCCAGATCGAGAGCGCGTAGCGGCGCGCAGCGGCAGGGCAAGGCGTCTTCGAAGTAGAAGTCGCAGTCTTCGCCGGAGTTCTACTTCTTTGAGTCTATGCGAGAAGGAGAAGCTGGAACGAGAGCGAGAGCGTCTCAAAGCTATGTTATTTGTTATTTTTCCACTTTGCAATCGGCATTTTGTAGGTTTGATTGTTTGTTTTAATTTGTTTTGTCGCAACACATTACTCAATTAAATTAAATTACTGAAGGGCAAGCAATAGACAAAATTTGTCAAACTATTCTGTGTTGAATAATGAATGGAGGGTTTTGGCTAATTTGTAAATGGGTATTGTAATTTGTTTTTTTTTTTGTAATTTGCGTTTAATTTGTGTGAGGAGCTCGTGGCTAAGTAATAACTGCCGCACGGGTCGACCCATCAGGTTAAGCTACGCTTGCCGGGGTTGGTCTGTGGATGGGTGACCATCTTTACATACTGAGACTCCTCCGTGCCTCGGATGGCACGTTAAGCTGTTGGTCCCGGCTGTCATTCGTGGATCTATGATAGGATAGTCGTTACGGGTCGTCAGAGGCACGAAGGTCTGGCATCCAGTCTTGCCAAGGGGTATTGTATTACCCAGTAACTGGGTTGTGGAGGTCAGATAGGCGGTCGCTCCATGTAAAATGAAAGCTCCGGGTAAAGAGTGGAAGCCGACTCCAATATAGTTGGGAAAGGCTAGGCAGATTGATTGTGCGTTTAGTTTGTGCAGAATAAACACTTTTTTTCTTTTCTTTTTCTTTTATGCTATGGAGACTGGACGAGAGGCAGTACCAGGATCGTCAGCAGTTCCAAATGGAGCAGAGGAAGATCTACGACGTCTTTATTATTGAGCCAAGCAGCCCCACAACAGTCAGCGAAGCCCTTCGTGTGCTTCAAGTGTGGGAAACCAGGACACATCGCGGCTCGTTGCATGAACATGCAGTGGCGGCCAATCGGATGGTGCAGCACATGTTGCAAGCAGAGATCATGGCTAATGGAAGTTTGCGTCGCAAACAAAAAGGTGAGCTGTATTGTTTTATTTACGATTCTGCTGCTGAATGCTAGTTAGTAAAGGAAAGTTGTGCAGCCAAATTAAGTGGCAAACGAGTAAATAACGTTGTTGCGTTGACTGGTATTGGTCAAACACGTGTATTCAGCACAGAACAAAGCTTATGTAGTGGAACGATAAGCGAACACTAACTTGAGGTTTTGTGTTTTGTTTATTTTGATTTTGTGATGTGCTTCCGACACAAACTTGCAAAGTAATACTATAATAGGAAAAAAAAAAAAAATTGGTTGCCTATTTCACGTTAATAGAAAACAAAAAGCGAAATCAGATTTAGTTAGATCGGAAGTTCAGAGGTCTGTTTAAGGTAGCGGAAGTTTTGGATGGTGACCGCTATACGTTGAAAGCTTCAAATTCTAAGCGTACTTACAATACGCTTACGATAGGTTAAAGATGCCAGTAGGTCATGTACCAGTCGAAGTAGATGGTGATCACAGTGGTGATAATCAAGCCTAAGTTAAGGGAACCACGCGAGTAGGGTTCTCTATCGGCCGTATTGTGCGACCGTACCAGTAGTTATTACGTAGTCGTAGCCCGGTAGAAATCGGTGTCTCTTGAGGCAACTCAAGTAGTCCGTGGGTGCGCGATGGGCGTGTATCTCTGGCGGAGGTCGGGGTCTGGAAAGACCGTAGTTTCGATCCATTCGCTGGATGTGTGAGAGCAATGCAATTGCTGCGCGACCGTACCAGTAGTTATTACGTAGTCGTAGCCCGGTAGAAATCGGTTTCTCTTGAGGCAACTCAAGTAGTCCGTGGGTGCGCGATGGGCGTGTATCTCTGGCGGAGGTCGGGGTCTGGAAAGACCGTAGTTTCGATCCATTCGTTGGATGTGTGAGAGCAATGCGATTGCTGTGTGACCGTACCAGTAGAGACTGGCGGAGGTCGGGGTCTAGAGAGACCATAGTTTTGATCCATGCGCTGGATGTGTGAGAGCAATGTGATTGCTAGTCGGCTGGAGAGCCGTGGCGTTAGAGTGGTTTACTCGTGTGTGGGTTTCCAAGTGTCTAAGGCTCTTAGTGAAAAACATGATTGTGTGGAAAACGGTGGTACATGGCTCTGGTTGATGATTTTTGCTGTGATTAATCAAAGTTTGTTTAGTTCAATGAGAAGTAGAAGTATTGTTTTGTTAAAACAATAAAGTGTTGGTGATTAAAGTTTCCTAATCTCAAAAGTTGGAACCCGTAAATGGTCAGAATTGGCCGAGTCGAACAGGCACTATTGTTGAGTTTTGGTTACAGGTTAACTAACACACGAGGACGTGTGCAAGCAGGATGGCCGTGTCGCAAATTCGTTGCTGAGTTGACTAATCGGGACGCCAGCGCCGCCTTGCGGCGGCGCTTGACAGAGTCTAGAACGTGGCGCTCGGATCGGCCGCCAGCCCGGGCTCGGCAGAGCAGCAGAGCAGAGGCAGACTGGATGGGTGGCGGTCAACCGATGAAGACGTTTAGAAACTGTCCGCGTTTCGAAAAGTTGTGTCGTGTACATACAGTGTGTGAAATGCTAGTGTGAGTAATGTTATTGTAAATTATAATTTGATCTGAACTGTAACGGTTTTTCTATTGCGCAATAACCAACACTACCCATAGTACGCCCACAGTAGTTAAAATATGCCTGATAACGAGAGAGACTCATACCATTCCTCCGACATATATATAATTGAGAGATTTGGTATGGTTCTGCCCTCATGTAGAAAGGTACGAGCTTATATAGTAGATCTGCCGCTGCAGATGGAAGGGGTGACACTGGACGCTAAAGGCTCAGTGAGACTGTTGGCCGAGACGTTCTATCCCGAGGACCGAGAGGAAGACGACAACATGGATCATCGCCAAACCCGACAACTGGCAGAGATGGTAAACGCATGGAGTCATGATGAACGACATGACTCACCGTTTACCCAAAGCGAGCTTAGCAGATCTGTGTTGTCGTTCAACCCTAAAAAGACCCCGGGAGCCGACGGCTTCACAGCCGACATCTGCTCTCAGGCCATAAACTGTGACCCTGTCTACTTCCTGGCACTGCTGAACAAATGCCTGGCGCACCACCACTTCCCGAAGCTCTGGAAGGAAGCTACAGTGGTTGTCCTCAGAAAGCCGGGCAAAGACTCGTACACCGTACCAAAGTCGTACAGGCCGATTGGGCTCTTGCCTGTCCTTGGGAAAGTGTACGAAAAGATGTTGGTTGCTCGTCTCAAATTCTATTTGCTACCTAGGATAAGTACTCGCCAATACGGCTTTATGCCCCAAAAAAGCACGGAAGACTCCCTCTATACCCTCGTGTAGTATATCCGCTCAAAACTGGCACAAAAAAAGATCATCACACTTGTGTCGCTGGATATAGAGGGAGCATTCGACAGTGCGTGGTGGCCCGCTATTAAGGTACGATTGGCTGAGGAAAGGTGTCCTGTAAATTTGAGACGAGTAGTCAGCAGCTACCTCAGTGATAGGGTGGTCACGGTGAGGTACGCCGGGGAGGAGAGCAGGAGACAGACCGGCAAAGGGTGCGTCCAGGGATCCATAGGGGGGCCCTTACTCTGGAATCTGCTGCTCGACCCACTCCTGAAACAGCTAGAAAGTAGGGGTGACTACTGCCAGGCGTTTGCTGACGATGTGGTGTTAGTGTTTTCCGGCGATACAGCGCACGGAATCGAGGGACAAGCCAATGCCGCTCTCGAACATGTTCGTGCGTGGGGTGTCAGAAATCGGCTGAAATTCGCGCCGCACAAAACTTGTGCGATGGTGCTAACGCGGAGGCTCAAGTATGACACGCCGCGCCTGAGCATGGGGGGGATCGACATTGGAATGTCCCAAGATGTTAAAATACTAGGGCTAGTTATAGATGCCAAACTCACCTTTAACAAACACATAGCTATCGTCTGTAAAAAGGCGATATCTATGTACAAGCAGCTGGCCAGAGCAGCCCGGGTCAGCTGGGGTTTACACCCAGAGGTGATAAGGGCCATATACACCGCAGCAGTGGAGCCGACTGTGCTGTACGCCGCAAGTGCATGGGCGCCTGCTGCCAACAAGTTGGGGGTCCAAAAGCAGCTGAACGTCGTGCAGAGAGGATTTGCCCAGAAGCTGTGCAGAGCCTACCGCACAGTCTCCCTGAACTCGGCACTTGTTCTGGCTGGGATACTCCCACTCGACCTCCGTATCCGGGAAGCGGCTGCGCTTTACGGAGCCAAGAGGAGAGTGCCCCAGCGCATAATGGGAGACAGGGAGGTTGAGCGGATGGCCCCAGCGATAGAGGCCCCACACCCCGCGGAGCAAATCAGTCTGGAGTTTGGAAGTCTAGTAGACGAGGAACAATACAACAATCACTGCCACTTTGACGTGCGCATCTTCACCGACGGCAGCAAGATTGAGGGCAAGGTTGGAGCGGCGCTATCTTTGTGGAATGGCGCCACCGAAACAAAGGCCCTCAAGCTTGCCTTGCCGTCCTACTGCACCGTCTACCAGGCGGAACTCCTCGCTCTACAAAGAGCGACAACGGAAGTGCTCAAGCGCAGTGAAACTACGTTCGGCATCTTCAGCGACTCTATGGCGGCTCTTCAGTCGGTGATCAACGTCAGTTCCCCCCATCCCTTGGCCGTGGAAACAAGAGACACCATACGACGCTGTAAGCTCCAGAACAAGAGTGTCTCCTTGTTCTGGATCAAGGCCCACGCAGGTTTGGAGGGAAACGAGAGAGCCGACCAGCTCGCGAAGGAAGCCGCCCTGGGGTCGAAGAAGAGGCCGGACTACGATCTGTGTCCTGTGTCTTTCGTCAAGCGAAGAATCCGGTTGGAGACGCTTGACGAATGGAACGGGAGATATGGGTCAGGTGACACGGCTTCGGGCACCAAACACTTCTTCCCGGACGCAGTGGTAGCGTACAATGTTGTACGAAAGATGGCCCCCACGAGCTTAACCACGCAAATCCTGACGGGACGCGGTGGGTTCTCTGCATACCTGAAACGCTTCAAGTGTAAAGAGAATCCATCGTGCGCCTGTGAGCCCGGTGTGGAGGAGACCGTTCTACACATATTGCTCCAGTGCCCAATCACCGCAAAAATGCGGTACGAGACGGAACAGCAACTTGCCGTCCCATTGGTAGCCCAAAATTTACCAACCATATTAAAAGGAAAGGATAGGAAGATGTTTTTAGACTACTGTTGTAAAATAGCAAGCATAGTTGTTAATAGAAATAAATAGCGTAAGAAAATATGATACTAAATATATAATTAGTATATAAGTTATGTATCATAATAATAAAAAATAGGTAAATAAGAAAATATAAAAATAAGGAAAAATAGCATAGTTCAGGGATTTGTTGGTATTCATGTTAGTTGTTTATTTATTTATTTATTTATTTATTTATTTATTGGATCTCCAACAGAGGCTACACAATTACATGCAAGTTTACAATTTAGGAATAGGGACAAATACCGTGGGAGCTTCCAATTATAGGAGACCACATAATTCTCTTATAATCTAGGTAAAACATTAAGTTTGACAAAGCGAAAATATAACAATGAATAAATCACAACATACAACATGATATCAGAGATCGAATTAAAATGAGATACAAAACAAATTAATAATAAAAACATTAAGAATAAAAATAAAATAATAATAATAAAATAATAATCATAAAAGACAACAGACAAAATTATTGAATTATGGCTTGGATATTTATGGCTTTTACCATTAGTTGTTAGTGGTCATACCAGACAAAACATAGCTCTCCGCGTTTGTTAGTTTTAAGAAGTAGCACAAACTAATTAAATATAGGTTTACAAATAAATATTACAATAGATTAAGTCAAAACATCAAAACATCAAAACTAGATATAACATACTCGTAAATGTAATGTAGGCAGCGTAGTTTGCATATTAAATAGATAGATTTATTTTATTGTTGTGATGTGGATGTTTACTGTCTAGAGGAAGAGTCGCTTCGTTTATTGTTGTAATTTAAATGTGTACAATTAGCATTACAAAACGTCATTCAAGGGCTCTGATCACGTCAGAGGAACACATGGCAAAGCAGGAGTGTGGTTTTAGCCGGTAAGAGTCCGGCACTGCCCAGACTGGCTCATAAGTGAGCCAGTCTGGGCGTCCATGAGGATTTCCCAATCCTGCTTAAAAAAAAAAAAAAAAAAACCTAACCTACCACCCCGGTGTTCCAACTCACACCTACGCCGGGGGTCGTGAGAACTTGAAATCTTCCGCAACCCCCGGCTGGTGCCGGCCCGCCACTGCGGGCCTCCTCGCGGGTCAGGGGGGGGAGTGAGGTGTTTGACTCCCCCCGCGACGTCTTAGAGGGGCGCGCGTGGAACACTATGCGCCGCCACCTCAGGTCCTGATGTGTGGGGGGCGACAGACGTCCCCGTGTCCGTCACCCCTGGACCCATTTAGGGGGGCTGGAAGAGGGCGTTGTCCGCCCTCCGCCGACGCCCGGTGCGCCTGCTGCGGGCTGGGTGAGTGGACGAGATCTCCCTCTCCCTTTCCGCAGCCTCCTTCTGCGAGACGACTGTCTCGCAGTAGGAAACCACCACGTCCCAGGACTCGCCGCTGCCGACCATCGCATTCACTACGGCCGGCAGCGACAAGTCACTGCCTACTTCTGAGATGAGGGCACGGCGTGGCTCCTCCCAAGCGGCACACTCTGCCAGCGTATGCCGCGCCGTGTCCTCCCGGCAGTCGACGCAGTGGTGACACCGGGCGTCCGGCTCTCTGTTTATGCGACACAGGTACTTCCCGAAGCAACCATGCCCCGAGAGCACCTGCGTCACCCGAAACGACAGGGAGCCGTGCCTCCTCCTGAGCCAGCGGTCGAGCACCGGCCGGACCGCCTCGACGATGTCGAGGCCGGCGGTAGGGCGTGAAAGCCTGTCACGCCATTCCGCCACCAGGAGCTCGCGAAGCTGAGACCGATGCAGCTCCATGTGTCGCTGCATCGGTCGCTCGCTTCCTCGCGCCACCGATACGATGACGCGAGTACTTTCGCCTCTAGGTCCCAGGGCGGGGATCCGGCCAGTGCACAAGCCGCCTCGTAGGAGATCGTGCGATACCCTCTGTTGACTCTGACGGCCATCGCCCTCTGCGGTTTACGCAATACGGCGATGTTACCGGCCGTCAGGTCAGCAGCCCAGATCGGGGCCCCGTAAAGGGCCATCGATCGCACGATCCCCACGTAGAGCCGCCTACAAGCAGCGCTCGGGCCCCCCAGATTGGGAAGCAGCGTTGACAGCGCCCCAGCGGTGCCCAGCAACTTGGGCGCCAGCCGTCAGAAGTGGGGCCCGAAGTCCCACCGGCTGTCGAGCACCAATCCTAGGTACTTCATGGTAGACTCGACAGTGATCCGAGCCCCCCGACCACGATGTGTGAGCCGGGTGACAGCGCCCGCCGGGGGCCATGAAACACCATAGCCTCCGACTTGCTGAGGGCCACCTCCAGGCCTAGGCGACGTATGCGGCCCACCACCTGTGAGACCGCAGCCATCACCAGCAACGCTGCCTCCCCGTGCGAGCTCCCCCGGGCAGTGACCAGCGTCTCGTCCGCATAACACGTCAGGTCTACCCCGGCACCGAGCTCGCCCCTCAGCACCCAGTCGTACCCGATGTTCCACAGGAGCTGGCCTAAAACCGAGCCCTGTGGAACACCGCACGACATGCGGCGCTGGTTTCCGCCATCACGTCCCATGTAGGTGACACACCTCTCCGACAGATAAGCCCCAACGATGTGGCGGAGGTAGGGAGGCACGGGTGTGGTGAGGTGTTGAAGGCGTTGGAAATGTCCAAGGACACCGCCAACATCACCCCGCCCCGGGACACCACTTCCTCCGCCAGGACTCTAACCCGCGACACAGCGTGGATCGTGGAGCGCCCATGCCGAAACCCGAACTGACTGTCGTCCAGGTCCAGCCCCTCTCTGCACAAGTGGCCGACGAGGCGGGCTGCGATTATCCGCTCAAACAGCTTGCCCACCTCGTCAAGCAGCACTATATGGGCCGGTACGCGGACGGCGAGTCCGCAGAACTAAAATGTTAAATCGGTGACTATCTGCAATATCCTAAAATTTTGGCGCGTCCTTTTAAGATTTTCGGAGAATAATACGAACATAATCTAATATTACTCATCCCCCATAGCAGATAGCGTGATAGTTTATACCCTACAGCTCGACCAGACTTATAGGGTAGGGTAGGGTAGGGTAATATCTATGCCAAATTTGAGCAGAATCTGTCCAGTAGAATTTGCGTGAAGCTGGAACATACATACGGACAAACAGAAAAACAGACAAAAATTCTAAAAAATATATTTTCGGCATTAGAATCGATCCAGGACCTCGTAGCAATTACTTTTTTTCAAAAATATTCAATGTACAGTTTTGACATCGCTACGATTTTATTATATATATATAGATTTAGTAGGTTCAATCCCAATGCATGAGAGTAGAGAAAGTAGTGTATGAAACTGCACATAACTAAGTATTAAAATACTCGTGTAATACCTCTCTATAAGCAACAGTTTCATAAACTACTACTGCAATTATTGACCCTCCACTGACCGAAATGAAAGACGGTTAACGTCAAAATTGTTTATCACACGTACAATAAAATTATTACTAAAGGACCTTTCGGAATAAAACTTGTACAAAGTTAAAAGAGCACGTATATTTCAAAATAATACATTTTAGGTAAGTAAACAATATTATACAACAGTATAACTAAAATTACTTAAAACAGGTATGACCATTAATCTTGAACGTGTGTGGCAGCCGACCGGTGGTGATGTGATACAGACTAATAATCTCACCTTTATCCTGCAAATAGAAACATAGATTGGTCACTTATGTTTGACCGACGATAATATTAAGTAGAGCAGGACCCTGTACACTCTCGGTAAAAAAACCTATTTATCAATAAGGAAAGCTTCTTGAATGTTTGATAAATAGTGTTAATCTTATATTTTGAATTGTTTACTTGTTTTTGTACATTGTTCTCACATAAAGAAGCAACAAGAATAATGTCAGCCAGGACTTTTTATTATGTATCTTGATTTAAAAGAGTATCCTCGGAGTTTCTTGCCCATTCTTCTCCATAGAGATTTACATTTTGGAATGGGCAACTAGCTTCACCTTTTTGACTAACAGGCCGACTTCTTGACAATTCCAAATTGTCTATAAATAGTTTAATTAATGGTTTAATTGAAATAAATGTTTCAGTAATCGGTGCTCGATATGGCAATATGATAGAAGTATGACTGTGCTGGGCGTTACCAGAGAGATTGCCGGCGATGGCGATGTAATCGGCGAGGATCTCGAGCGCATTGATCTTATGCTCCAAGACCGTCTCCGCCAGGTTCGCTAAGATGCTGGTGCCGTTAGTCCTGTAACATCAAAATACATTTATAATAAACTAGCTTTTGCCCGCGGCTTCGCCCGCGTGGATGTCGGAAAATATCCCACGGGTACGTACTACCGAGATTAGTTAGATCATACCTAATATCCGAGGAAAAGTCGTTGATTCCTACCGCTGCGCCCGCGTTGTTGGCAACAATAATTATTTTTTCACGCGTAATTTTGAATGTATGATATCTTTTTAAGTATTCCTTTTAATGATATGATGACAAGGCATATTTTGAATCTAAATTAAATGCCCAATTTAAATAACATATTTTATTGGATAAGGATAAATAAAATACCGGTCAAAATAGCTTCGGACATAACAATTAAATTTTTATCAATTTCTGAAAGTTAAAAATGGTTACTTTAGGTCATCCTTCGAAGATAGACATATGCTATTGCGGACTTTATTTTTGAACTTTTTAAGATATACAATTCTGTAAAACATAAATTTGATGTATCTCTTACGGCTTACGCGGCGCACGCCAGTAAAGCTCCCAGTTGGCATGATTATTTCCGACATCTTCGACAATCAAAACCTTAATGTATTATACACAAAAACCTTCCTCTTGAATCACTCTATTTATCGCATCAAAATCCATTGCGTAGTTTTAAGGATCTAAGCATACATAGGGACAGACAGCGCAAAGCGACTTTGTTTTATACTATGTAAAGATATACTTACAGGAAATGGGCGAACAAATCAGAACAATTATTTTGCCACTTTACCCGACTACAAACTTTCAGAAAAAACTCAGATTTTTTAACTAAATATTGGCGTAATCCTGCACATTCAGTAGTTCAAAAGATATTAAATAAAAGAAACATTGCTTCACAATTTAAGAGATTTATTTACGAGAGCCCACGACCAAAACCGTATCAGATCGTTTTACGGCCAAAAATCACCACTCAGTGGATCCCAAATAACAGGAAACGACTACGCGGCAGGCCCAGAAAGAGATGGCGGGATGAGCTGGGCTCCTTCTCAAAGGATTGGCCCGCAATCGCAGTGGACCGGGAAAAGTGGAAAGAGGGAAGGGAGGCCTTTGCCCTGCAGTGGGACAACACAGGCTTATAATAATAATTGTGATGTACGACATTCTGAGAAAAAAACCAGCCAAGTGCGTGTCGGACCACGCATAATGAAATTGTTGTTGTTGGGATGAATTTATCTCAAAATCAAACTTGTAACATTGTAGATGAAAAACATGTTCTCCCATAAATCGATATACTTTACGGTCAATTCTCTGCAAGTGTAAGATTGTAAAAAAAAAAAAAATGTGTGGTAAGGCTACAAATTACCGATTATCGGCCTTTTCCCTTTACTTGTGACATGAGACCTTGCTTCTTGCCTAATTTCATCATTCTAGGTTAGCAGGAAGTACCCTGTAGGTTTTGGTTTATTTGCGAGTATCAAAATAAGTATGTCGTATAAATGGCCGTATTTTTTATTGCGTTGACTTAGAAGTTTGATTTTTTTAAACTTCAAGGGACCACAGACCTACGTATTCGATGTTATTTCAACTGGATACCTCCACGCGTTCCTGAGAGGGTCGTGAGAGACTGATGGACGGACAACGATGTGTTCCTAAAACGGTTCCGTATTTTCCTTATGGGGGGGGAAGGAACTCTAAAAATGACGTCAAATTATTTATAACTTTCAGACTTTTTTGGAAAACGTTAAAAAAGACTGTCCACTACAAAACACAGAAATTGCTAAAAAACAAACTACCCATGTAAAAAGTTTTTTCAAAAGCAACAAAGGTTCTAAATGTTCTCTATTCATTCGTAATTTGAAGTTCAATTTGTATTAGTTTAGTTTCGGCCAGTCTATCATCGGAAAATAGTAAGTTGGAGTCACATCTGTAATTAATTAAATACTATATACGGGCACGCCCTTTATGCCTGGAGGCTTTTATTTAGATATTAACTTCTGTTTACGTTTAGTTTTTATTTCTGCCTGAGTATAGTTCTCGATGATTTTGTTTGGTATATTAGTCACATTTCCTATGAAATGTATGGGAAAAGGTTTTTTTGCGATTTCTGACTTTTCTAGTACTCAAAGCTCAGTTGGTTCATAAGAGTTTTTTGATCCTTATAAAAAACAGGATCGATTGGTATTAAAAAAAGGTTTTGTGAGAACTGCCCATTTTCTTGCTGACTGTAATTTTTTTTTTAAATCTGTGAATGCAGATCGAAATCTTTCAAAAAGTTAAGGACAGTCTCTTAAGACCGTTTTCCTGTAGCTATAACGTTTAAGGTCCTTACTGCCCCATCTCAAAAATCCACCCTGTATATTTTCTATCGACCGTCAGGATTGAGGGGCCACATACTCGTAAAATGTGTTGTATTAGCAGAAATTATATATTTTTTCCATTTTATTTTTATACTACAAATTAGAACACATTTACTATTAAATTATACTAAAAAATCATCTTTTTTATGAGTTCTAAGGTGGCTCCTCAATTTAGACCTCTGAATTAAGGAGCCACCTCAAGCGTCCTGTAATTTTTTAAGGGTGTTACTACAAATTCCTGGGTTGGGCCTACAAAATCGGCTAATTTACTACTAAATATTGGTAGTACCCACGATATGAGACATGGCGCCTCAATCCATACGGACACTTTTAAATAAGTATTGTCTCTTCTTTCAAATGAAATGAGGCGATTAGAAAAAGTGCAGTATCCAATATTACTGCATTTATCCTTATATGTATTATTCACTAAACATAATTTACAGATCACAACAGCAGCAAGCGATTCTTACTGCGTTTCTTACTAGTGCAATATAATTATTATGTTCAAACAAATACTAGATGGCAAAGAGTAGTGTGTGTCTTATTGCAGTTGTGCTTAGTAATTTAGGTACTTTTCAGCAAAAAACATATTGCGTTTTTGCTTATTAAAAGTACCACTTCCCGAACAGATATCAAAATAAGAATCAAATCACTATAAAGAGCTCTTCACGAGGGTTTCGAATTAAGTAACTAATTTTTCCAAAATCCTTCCTTACTGAGTTTCTAATCAGCACGGCAGAACAGTGAGCTGACTATATAAGCTAAATAATGACACCAAGTTTTATGTTAAAAAGACTTATAATAATTTAAGGTAAGACGATGTAGACTTTTCCGTTACGGTCCACTTTTCTGACCTGGTACCCGTATGTTTCGTAGTGATTTTAAAGTCGTTTCACGTCAGCAGCGCTTGCTGTCCAGGCAGAGGTGTGGCGTAATTAAATACGAGTAGTTGTGAAAGGGGTACGAACCTGAGGAAGAAGAACGGCGCCGCGTCCGCTTGGCCGCACCACTGCGGACAAGCAACACGTCATCGTGGCAGCGTATACACGAACACATAGTACTCATAACACCGCATCTGTACTCAATCCCTGAATCCCACTTAATAGTAATATCCACATTTCGCCAGTAATGTTTAAGTCCGATGTAATAGGGGGCGAGCCTGCTGCCATCAACCGGGCACAAATCCAGACTTCGAGCTGCTAGTGAAATGAGAAATGCCTGATGGAAAAACCCAATAACAGTTGGACCGACCTGGGAATCGAACCCAGGTCCTCGTACTCAACAGTAGCGCTAGCATCCACTAAACCAACGAGGCAGTAGACGTGTAATAGCTCACATATATAATTTCTGCTTCAGGGTGTGGCGAAGGCACAGTTCTGTATACGATTTGTTTAGAGGTGTGAGGCGTCAAAACATGAAACTATAACTGCAGATGTTCGGTTACAATTATCTGAAGGTTGGTGTGTTTGTTTCGATTGCGGGCAACTGAAGGTGTCACTCACGAGCATCAGCAGTGCAGCCAGCAGCAGCACGACACACGAGTAGCGCAACATGACGGGAGACGAGGTGTTTGAAGAAGTAGCAATACGCGGACAGCTGAGCACTGATGGACGGCAAGATGCGGACGAGTGCGGAGCGGCGGTGGCGATGCCGTATATACCGCGTGCACATTACCATCTCAAAGAGACATGTGCGCCAAGACACGACCCGCCACACACGCGGCGCATGGATTCGCCACAATCATCATAATACGTTTGAATGCGGAAGTATTGTTATTCATACATTAACAAGAAAGTAAACATTGTAATGGCATCTGGTGCTGCTCACGACTTTATAACTAAATGTACAAGCGCACAGCCTGACTTTTCCCCAACTGTAATATTCTGATCATATCGGAATAAACCTTGACATTAGGTTGTGTGTGCCTAGGATTTGACTCCCAAAAGACTTGTAGTAGACAGACGTAGGTACACATTCTGCTACGCAGAGACAAACTCTTGTGGCGTCACGTGTCAGTTGTGCATTTATATACGCTCCTTAGAGTACGTGGCGTCGCCTGTATTATATTTATATACGCTCCGTAGAGTATGTGGCGTCGCCTGTATTGTATTTACGTAATATACGCTCCTTAGAGTACGTGGCGTCGCCTGTATTACCTATATTTATATACGCTCGTTAGAGTACAAATAGGAGCAAATTGGCTGTGACAGACTGACAGACAGACAGATACGAGTGATCCTATGAGGGTTCAATTTTTTCCCTTTAGGGTACGGAACCCTAAAATTTTCAAAGGGAAAATACTCCATATTTTTAACCAATTTCCAAGAGGAGGAGGTTATCAATTCGGACGTTTAATGTATGTTCGGGCATAACTTCGTCATATCGATGCCTTAGTTCACAATTGCACTAACTACATAAAAGACAATTTTGAGGAGAGCGTTTTAAAGTTTTTTAAAGTTTAGACGTGAACAGTACGAAAACAAAGTAAAATAATAAAACAATTATGCATCTATTCATAAGACTAGTCCTTTAACTCCATCATATCTCAATATTGTAATATTAGTATAAACCATAAAAATAGCGAAATAAACATGCGACCCCCCATTTAATACATTTGTGCACTAAGATTGATTATATTGACATATTTTAAGGCTGGTTCAAGGTCCAGTATAGTACTTAGCACACTTGTACATAAAATTTTCTTGATTCTTTTGTACTACTATTGGGATTTGGCGATATTTCAGTAAAAAGACGTAAGAATTCTTGAAAATGAAAAATAAACTTTTATTATCTTTCATGTTTTACATTGACATTTAAAGAGAACACAACAACACCACCCACGGCCAGAAGACGAAACTTAAAAATACGTTTACAAATATACCTTATTATATACGCTGTGTTCATTCATAAAGACACCTTTAAATTTATTTATTCAACACTCCCACTTAAATTTACAAGGTGCCATCATTACGAGTATTTACTTAATAAAACAATTTTGAAATAATTATATTACATCCAGAAACCTAACTTTATACTAACCTTCTCCATAATAAACTTTATGACATAAGGATCTAAGCACGATTCAAGAGCTTATCTCTAATACCATTGAACTTGCTTACAGGCAGAGCTTTGGTCAGAAAATCTGCCAGTTGGCATGAACTTTCCACATATTTAATATTAACTATTTTATTTTCAACATTCTCTCTTATGAAGTTATATTTTATATCAATGTGCTTGCTCCTTTTATGATATACTGGAATATTAATTAGTTTAATTGCACTCTGATTATCTATCTACGTTTAAAGTAACAGAGTTTTGTGGCTCCCCAATATCACACAAAAATTGTCTAAGCCATAATATTTCTTTTGATGCTTCGCTGGCAGATGTATGTACTCAGATTCAGTTGTGGATAATGCCACAGTGTTTTGTTTACGATTTGACCAGGTGATGGGACCCCCATTCATTAAAAATATGTAACCCGTATTAGATTTCCTAGTATCTAAGTCACTTGCAAAATCAGAATCAGAGTAGACAACTAATAAAATTCTGAATTACCTTTGTAAACAATAGACATTTCTTTTGTATTAATCAAGTAGCGCAAGATCTTTTTCACTGCAGTCACATGTGAAGGACCTGGATCATTAACGTATCTACTTGCAACATTCACAGTATATGCTATGTTGGGTCTAGATACAGTAGTTAAGAATAGCAATGCTCCCACTGCCTCTCTATAGGGGAAATTAATAGGCACCTTATTTTCATTCTTAGATAAATGTACATTCACATCAGCACATGCTACTTTTAGCATCCGACAAATTAAATTTATTTATTATTGTTTTAATATACTGTTTTTGACTTATACTTATACATCCTTCTGTTTTATTTATTTCCATTCCAACATATGAATTAAACTTTAAAATCTTTATCTTAAAGTTTTTTTTCAAATCATCTAATATCGTAGATAAAACAATTTTACTTTTGGCCAGTAATAATCTATCATCAACATAAAGGATTAATATTACTTTGATATCATTAAAATATCCCACGAATACACAATTATCTGATGGACAAGATTTAAACCCATAAGTAGTAAAAAATATTGTTTAAGTCCATATATAGATTTAATTAACTTACATACTTTTGAAGGCTTGGCGGCTTCCACCCCCTCCGGCACTTCCATGTATAGCTCCTCGCATAGCTCACCATACAAAAAGGCTGTCTTCACATCGAACTACTTTATTTGTAGATCTTCTCTTGCGGCTATGCTAAGTAATAACCTGATGGAGTCATACCTGCTAGTGAGAGAAAAAGTCTCATTATAGTCCAAACCTTTTACTTGGGTAAAACCTCGAACACATAGCCTTGCTTTGTATCTTTCAATTTCTCCACTTATATTCTTCTTTGTGCTAAACACCCATTTAGAAGTAATAGGCTTCTTCTCAGTTCTATCAGTTATTATCCAAGTATTGTTATTTTCATGTGATTGAAGCTCTTCAGCTATAGCTTTCTTCCATTGAAGACAATTGGTACTATTTATCGCCTCTTCATAAGTATTGGGTATTTCTATTTCAGTTAAATTAACTTCCAGTTTATTATTTCGTCGATGGCGTAATGTGATACTTCTCTGATCCTCTTCCTCTAAACGAATACCTCTTGGAGGACGATAGGTGACATCTGTGTCTTCAGTACTCTTCATACTATATTCATCAGAAGAGATTTCTTGAGGTACATTATATTGGTCCTGAACCTCAGTTTGTCGGGATAGTGATATTGACCGTTCTTTTTCCTCTTTATCTAATTTCATTACAGTATAATCTTGTCTTTTTCTGGTATACTGCATTCTTCAAATTTCACGTCCCGTGATATATTAATTTTTCTTTTATTCTGATCGTACATTCGGTAATTCTCATGATCATACCCAACTAACAACATCTTCACACGTTTCTTATCCAATTTCTTTCTCTTTCTTTTTGGTGTACATAACCAATGGAACCAAATATTCTTATATGTTAAAGGTTAGGTTTTTCTCCATACCAGAGATCGAATGGTGTGACATTTCCCGTTTGACTTGGAGTATTTCTATTTAATAAGTATACTGCACAATTGACAGCTTCTGCCCAGAAGTTTAAGGGAATGTCTTTCGCATATAACATTGTTCTTGCACTTTCCATAATAGTACGTAATTCTCTTTCTGCTCTCCCATTTTGTTGTGGGGTATATGGGGCCGCACGCGCATGAGTTATTCCATTACCTTCTAAAAATGTCTTAAATTCTTGGTTCACATATTCAGAACATGATGTAAACATTCTTCATACAGATAATGATCTGTATGAAGAATGTTTACATCATGTTGAAATTTATTTTTCACAAGTGCATTGTACTTTATGAAATAGTTTAATACTTCGCTCTTATGTCTCATAAAGTAAACATGACGATAACTTGTAGCTCCATCTTTAAATAAAACAAAGTACTTCATACCTGACACAGGAGGTTCTTCAATAGGGCCACATACATCACTGTACACAATTTCACCAGGTTGTGACGGGCCTCTCGTAGATTTCAAAAAGGGAAATCTTGCTTGCTTACCATATTGGCATGCTTCACAAATAAAATTCTCATTCATTCAGTGTAACTGGAATTGCACCACTTAAACTCATATTTTTAATTTATTTTATATTCAAATGTCCTAATCTCTCATGCCAAACTTTAATATCTGTTTGTACGATGTTACAATTTTCTTGTTTAATTGTTTTGACTTCCAACTCATATAAATTGTTTTCTGTTAATTGTGCACACATTACGATTATGTTATTTTTCATTATCATTGCTTTTTCATTATTTTTCACTATGACATAACCTTTTCTAGTGGCAGCTCCTTCAGAAAACAGGTTTCTTCGTAAGTCTGGCACGTACAGGACATTCTCAAGCTTACATTGTTCCCATCTTCCTTTCACTACTTTATTTATCAAAATGGTACCTTCACCACATACCTTAATATTTTGTTTATTCCCTAATTAAACCACTTTATTTATGTCATAGCCTTGAAACTCATTCAATTCGTAGAAATAGTCATGTCTGTATGACATATGCATTGATGCTCCACTATCTAATATCCAAGCTTCTTCACCATGTTCAGATAAAAAACATCCTTCAACACTGAAAGCTAACATATTGTGAGGCTTCTGACTTCTATAGTTTGTTTTCTTTGGCAATCTGTAGTCCTTTGCAAAATGTCCTCTTTTATTACAATTGTAGCATACAAATCTATGATTCGAACTTCTTTGTTCATTTAAACAATTCTGATTATTTCCATTTCTTGATTTGGAATTTCCTTTAGTGGTTACTAATGCAGTCTTATTACCAGTTGTATCATTGGCGAGGCTCGCTTCCTCATCTACTAAGCGTGATGTGAGATTTTGTATTGTTTGACTATTTTCATCAAGTGACAACCAAGCTTGTCTAAGCGAACGGTATTTTGATGGTAGAGTGCTTAAAATTTTTGTCATTATTGCTGTGTCACTGATTTTCTCGCCAGTTTCTCGCAGTTCCTTCGCCAAACTTTCCACTTTGGAGACATGTTGTCCCATTGTATCACTAGCACAATAAGAATACTGGTAAAATTTCTCATGAATCATCATTTTGTTATATTCAGAGTTTTGTTCATAGATAGCTTCTAATTTTTTCATGACCTCCTTCGCAGTCTCGCAGTTTTCTATCAATGATATTTGGTTCAAATCCATTGACGACGTCAAGATGAACATGGCCATGCCATCATCTTTATCCCATTGCACTTGCGAGCTGGCTTCAACGGGTCTTACCTTATCTATGTTTAACCCTTTTGCTTTTAATGCACATTTAACTTGAAACTTCCACTGTTTAAAGTTTCTGCCATCGAATTTTTCCATTTTCATCGCATTGGAAACTTCCATATTGTAGGCTAATTTTACACCGGTAATTATCTTGCTCTGTACTCAACTTTATACTGAAATTATCAATTACCGCAATTCCTGGGCCCATAACCTATTGGGATTTGGCGATATTTCAGTAAAAAGACGTAAGAGTTCTTGAAAATGAAAAATAAACTTTTATTACTTTAGAACATATCTTTCATGTTTTATATTGATATTTAAAGAGAACACAACAACTCCACCCACGGCCAGAAAACAAAACTTAAAAATACGTTTACAAATATAACTTATTCTATACGCTGTGGTCATTGATAAAGACACCTTTAAATTTATTTATTCAACAACTACCAACACATAGTACACTAATAAAGCACTATTAAAATGTATGACCCGATATTGCAAATGTATTTAGTAGGTTTGTGTTTTGAAATAGTTGCAGTTGAGAAATTTAAAATCAGTTAAAGTATGTCTTGTTTGGATTTACAAAAGTAAAGCTCATTAGTATAGTAGAGCATCGAAAAGTCATGGAACTTATTTAATACAACTGAACACCTACGTTTTTGGTAGAAAGAGACGGATTAACGGCATTTCGATACGCGCAAACGAAAGAGCATGACATTTAGTGTATTTGGCACTAAAAAAGTGAAAATTTAAATGTTTGCAGTTAGTACATTGTGAACTAAGGCATCGATATATACAAGCTTAGTTTTTAGGGTTCCGTAGTAAACAAGGAACCCTTATAGTTTCACCATGTCCGTCTGTCTGTCTGTCCGCGGCTTTGCTCAGAGACGGTTAGTACTAAATAGCTGTAATTTGGCATATGTATACATATTAATCATGCCGACAAAGTGGTAAAATAAAATCAAGAAAAAAATATTTTTTAGGGTAAGTACCTCCCCTACACGTAAAGTGAAGATGTTTCTTTTTTTTCTCGTCTACCCCATGTCGTGGGGTATCGTTTGAAAGAAGGTCGTTCAAAGATATTGCGAGTTTGTGAAAACCATTTTTGGATTCAGGGAAATACGGAACCCTTCATTGTGCGTGGTCTGACACGCACCTGGCCGGTTTTTGTTTAAGGTAAACCTCTTAAGTGGTCATTATGAACAACTTTCACTATGGGACCAACGCTGAAATCGCGAAAAAAATATAATGTTCGCATACGAGGGCGACACTGAAATTTTTTAGAACTGGCCACTTTGTAAACGATATAATAAAATAAAACGTTAAAATTTTGAAAATGGAACTCTTTGCCAATATTATTGTGTCCTTATGTATTTTATTCATTTGTTTACGATTTGGCGGCAAATTGAAAATTGTCTGTGTCACGTCAGCATGAATTTAACGCGAGAAAATTTTCGTACAATGATTTTTTATGACTTTTGATGTCATTTAAGTTAACAAGAAAGTTATGATAGACTTCGATTGGCCTTTCACGATGAAGCCCCATCTTGTGCCACTGTTTACAACTGGTTTAATGAGTTTAAACGTGGTCGCACTAATCTCACCGATGATATCGGTGAAGGACGGCCTTCTACGGCGACGACTGAAGATAACATCAGTGTTGTGCGGCGTAAGATAGAGACTGATTTTAATATTAACCCAGACATAATTAGTATGTCTAAGTCATCTACAATTAGCACCACAATTAGTAATAGTACTAATGTTAAGGTGGTTAGCTCAAATAGTTTAAACTAGTTTGTAAGCCAACAGAAGATACCTCTAACAGTATAGTTACACTTAATAACAAAAAGGTATTTTCTAGCACTAACGTAGTTAACTTTACAAAAGGGGCTAAGCAGAAATCCTTGAAATTATTTCATCAAAATATTCAAGGCTTTTCTTCCAAACAATTGGAAATTGAATTGTTTTTAGAAAAAACAATGTTTGACATTATTTGTTTAACTGAGCATTGGTTAAAGGATAATTTATGATAAATTAACTATGAGAATTATAGTGTGGCCAGTTGTTTTAACCGAAAATCTATGCTGGGTGGTGGTTCACTAATAATAATTAAAAATTGTATTAAATCAAAAACCCGTATTGACATAGTTGAACTATCGGTTGAACATAGCATTGAACTGTCTTGTGTTGAGCTAGATAAGCATGTTATAGTGTGCGTTTACAGACCTCCAAATTATCAAAACTACTCTATATTTGAGTCGGTAATAGAAGATGTTTTGGCAAAACTTGCAACTGGAAATAAATCAGTAATTATCTGTGGTGACTTTACTGTGAATATTTTAGAAAATAATTCAAATACCAGTAGATTTTTAAATTTGTTCAAATCATTCAATTTGTCAAATGTGTTTGTATAACCAACCCGAGTAACTACGACTACTGCTACATGTATTGATAATGTGTTTTGTTGTTGCAACTATTTAGATAAAGCCATAGTTAATTATCTCCCTTCAGATCACAGTGGTCAATCCGTAACTTTTGAGTCCAACATACCAATAACAAAAGTGCAGATACAATTCAGACCAATAATAGCAGTTAATTTAAATAAATTTAATAGCACTTTAGTTTGTAAGTTAAATAATCAAGACCTTACATGAACAATGCTAATATTTTGTATGAAGAATTATTTTCGTTAGTCCAGACCGAGTTCAATAATTCTTTTAAGAAGAACACAAAAACTATCAGCCCTAAGTTTTTATTTAGTGACTGGGCAACTAAAGGACTCAGGAAAAGTAGGGATAGACTGTTCGAGCTGTATGGCCTTAAGCCTTATATTAACACGGAAACTTTTAATAAGTATGTTGCTACTTACACTAGAACTTTTAAGAACACTTGTAAGACAGCTAAAGCCTTATACATTAGCAACAAGGTTAAGTCAGCAGACAATAAAATACAGACGGTTTGGAAAATTATCAATAATGAAACGAACAGGAACAAAAAGCATAATTCTGACTACACACTGAAAACGTCATGTGGTGGTCGCGATAGCAAAGAAGTTGCTCAAGAATTTGTAAATTTCTTTACCAGTATCCCACTTAAAACTACTGAAACCTTAAATTCCTCGCCCTCGCTCTCTTTTGATTTAGTATGGGCGAATGTTTCAGCTTCCCCGATTGAATTTAACTTTAAGCATATTAACCCTTTAACAGTAATAAAAGCTTTTAACCAAATTAAGATCAAATTAATCGAAGATCTTTCGGGAATGTCCATTAAAGTATGTACTTCCATAATTGAGACCATAGCGCCTTACTTAGCATTAATATTTAATTTGTGTGTAGATCAAGGAGTCTTCCCGGATTTAATGAAGTACAGTAAGGTAATACCACTTTTCAAATCCGGGGACAGTAAAGACACCAATAATTATAGACCCGTGTCCGTGTTGCCGGTTTTCAGCAAGGTGTTTGAAAAGGTAATGCTTAATGAAATGCTCAATCATTTTAACACAAATAAAATCCTTCATGATCAACAGTATGGTTTCACCAAAGGACGTTGTACGACCGACGCCGGTGTAACCTTATTAAGACACATTTTTAGCGCGTGGGAAGAGGCCCAAGACGCCATAGGAATCTTTTGTGACCTCTCCAAGGCATTTGATTGCGTCAATCACGAAACCTTACTCTTGAAGCTTGAGCATTACGGACTTGGAAAAGTTGCGCTCAATTTAGTTAAATCTTATTTAAATGATAGACAACAGAAAGTCCAAATACACGGTGTCAATTCACTAGGTTTAAAAGTAAAAATGGGTGTGCCACAAGGCTCGATATTGGGTCCATTCCTCTTTTTAGTTTATGTCAATGATCTACTCCATTTATTAAAAAGCAACCACAAATGGTGTTATTTGCTGACGATACTTCCTTAATTTTTAAGGTAGATAGACGTACTACAAATTTTGACGACGTAAATAAATTTAGTATTAAATAGAAAAAAAACTAAGTGCATAAAATTTTCTTTACCAAATGTCAAAACTACTGATTGTGAGATATTATTGAATCAAGAGAAACTAGAATTCGTCGATAAAACTGTTTTCCTGGGAATCACGCTCGACTCAAGGTTACAATGGGGTCCTCATTTAACATCTCTTGCAGGACGGCTAAGTTCAGCAGCATATGCTGTCAGAAAAATACGTCAATTTACTGATGTAGATACCGCGAGGCTGGTCTATTTCACTTACTTTCATAGTATCATGTCTTACGGTATTTTACTGTGGGGACGGGACGGGCTGCAGACATCGAGTCTATTTTTAACCGACTTCCAAAAGGAGGAGGTTATCAATTCGATTGTTTATATATATATATTTTTTTTTTTGTATGTTCAGGCATAACCCCGTCATTTATAGGCGGATTGGCAATTTTTTTTTTTTTTGAAAGGGTATACTTCTGAGATGATCCCATTGTCATTAAGTTAGGATCTGATGATGAGATCCTGGAGAAATCGAGGGAACTCTTCAAATATTACAGGCACACCTATAGCGATTTGGGTATTTTTTATAATAACACGTGCAGTTGCTCTTGGAAAGCACCATTTGGTGAAGTGGAACTGATAATGAAGACCACAGATGGCCATCGGAACTACTCAATAATAAGTATTTCACGGGTTGCGATTCGATTACATTAATATGTATACCAAGCAATTTATGCTCGTCACAATGTATATGTACAAGTGGAGCTGATGGTGAAGTACCAGGAGAACTCTTCAACGATCAACGTCCCTGCTTCGGGAAAAGCAATATTTTGTAAAAGGTGATGAGTAGTCAACATAAGGCTATTGTAACTTAGATAAATTACAAACTGACCCACTATGCCCACACTCATTCCTGGCAACACTGGCCACGGTTGAAATCGATCCGTGTTTTTTAAACTAATTTAACTTTATTATTGTACTTGAAAGGCTAAAACATCCAGAAAAACGCGTAGTTTTCGGTAACAACAACGGGAGATTGTTATCTCTGTAAGCAATAAAGTGGTTTGGTGAACAAAACAATAATTCATAAACAGTGACTGTTGGTGATTGTGGACTACAAATAAGTTATAACTTCGAATTTGTACATGGAAAAGGATGTGATCCAAACGTGAGTTTAAATTGATAACATAATAACAATAACAGTGTGTACATAATTTGGAAAACAGTTAATAATTTAAATTGGCGATATCTTGATAATGTAAACAAACCACAGCTGACTCATTGTTAACTCGCTCCAGACCATTGCCTGAACCAGGGCCGGACGCGAGAGATCGCCGCTGCCAATCGCCTCCGTGAGGACACGGCGGTGCCCCGCCCAAGCCAGGCAGAAAACTATTTGCCCTAAGTTTTTATTCAGTGACTGGGCAACTAAAGGGATCAGGAAAAGTAGGGAAAGATTATTTGAACTGTATGGCCTTAAGCCGTATATTAACACGGAAACTTTTAATAAGTATGTTGCTACTTACTCTAAAACTTTTAAAAATATCTGCAAAGCAGCTAAAGCTTCTTTCATTAGTAACAAGGTTAAATCAGCAGACAATAAAATAAAGACAGTTTGGAAAATTATTAACAATGAAACGAACAAGAACAAAAGACATAATACTGATTACACACTTGACACTTCCCGTGGTCTCATTAGCGACAACATCGATGTTGCTCAGGAATTTGCAAATTTCTTTACCAATATTCCAATTAAAACTACAGAAACTTTAAATTCATCCCCCTTACCTGCTATTGATTTATTAAGAGCGAATGTTTCAGCCTTACCCGTGGAATTTAAATTTAAACATGTAAACCCTGTGGTCGTTGTAAAGGCTTATAAGCAACTCAAGATCAAAATTACAAGAAGATCTGTGGGGTATGTCTACTAAAGTTTGTCAATCAATTATTGAGACAATTGCACCCTATTTAGCTTTAATATTTAATTTGTGTGTGGATCAAGGGGTATTCCCGAATCTAATGAAGTACAGTAAAGTTATTCCACTATTCAAATCCGGGGACAGCAAAGATACTAATAATTATAGACCCGTATCGGTTTTGCCAGTTTTCAGCAAGGTGTTTGAAAAAGTAATGTTAAATCAAACGCTCCAGCATTTTAATCGTAATAATATCCTACACGATCAACAGTATGGTTTCACCAAAGGACGTTGCACAACCGACGCCGGTGTCACCTTATTAAAACACATCTTTAACGCATGGGAAGAGGCACAAGATGCAATAGGCATCTTCTGCGACCTATCCAAGGCATTTGATTGCGTGAATCACGAAACACTGCTCTTGAAACTGGAGCATTACGGACTGGATAAACTTGCGCTTAGCTTAGTAAAATCATATTTGAATGATAGATTGCAGCAAGTTCAAATAAACGGTGTAAATTCATTGGTTTTAAAAGTCAAAATGGATGTACCACAGGGCTCGATTTTGGGTCCCTTCCTCTTTTTAGTATATATAAATGATTTACCTCATTTACTGAAAAACCGACCACAAATGGTGTTATTTGCTGATGACACATCACTGATTTTTAAGATAAATAGACATGCACAGGAGCTTGACAAAGTAAATAACGCTATGCTTAAGGTCCATAATTGCTTTACTGTAAATAATTTGGTATTAAATGAGAAGAAAACTAAATGCATAAGATTCACGTTACCAAATGTTAGAAGTAGTGAATGTCATGTTGTACTGAATAAGGAGACACTAGAATTCGTCGATAAAACGGTTTTCCTGGGGATCACGCTTGACTCAAAACTACAGTGGGGTCCTCACTTAACATCACTTGCAGGACGCCTAAGTTCAGCAGCATATGCTGTAAGAAAAATCCGTCAATTTACTGATATAGGTACCGCGAGGCTAGTCTATTTCAGTTACTTTCATAGTACCACTCGATATTCTTCAACCGAATGAGAAGAAATTTAAAACATGCATTAAACGCACACTATGTAGACAATCATATTATAAGTTGGATGATTATAATTATCATAGATAAAAATGCTTGGCTTAATAAGGTCTACCGTCTACCTCGACGAAGTGCGGACGCGTGAATCACTCCGCGTTTACGATGGATTCAAAAGTAGTGAAGTGCGTTAACTGCAACGTTGTTATAAATGAACTGTTAGCGTTTCTGGTGAATGTTTTGGACCACATGGATGAAGAAAGTATACACTTATTGGTTACTACTTCGTTTAATGAGGAGAGCATTGCAAAGGCGAAATCACTGTTATTCGACTCGATACCAAATTCGAAGAAGATGCCACTTAGGCGCAAAGAAGGGAAGAAAAGGATGTCTAGGGACCTCAACGACGTTATTACGCTAATGAAAGGTACAAATGCTGAATTGCTCCCTATTTTTGTGGCAAAGGACCTTCATGCTGTTCCTAGTGTTGGCTTTAACCATATTGACTGTACGCGATTGTTGAAGGACATAGCTAGGCTGCAAAGTCAAGTATGCATGTTGCAAGAAAACTTTGTAACAACGGACACATTTGAACAGCTTAAACAAGACGTTGAACATATGAAACATGCGTCTCTTATTGAAACTGTCCCATCACAGTATGTGAACAAGAGGAGAGGAGCATGTTTGCAAGATAGCTACGAGCTAAATAGCGGTCCCATCGGATTACAATACGTGCCTATAAAAACAGCGCAAACATCGATGTTTGAAATGAACCGTCATATCATGCACAACAGGTCAACTACCTCGGATAACAGCAGGGATAAGTCCGTCCCTTTCCAACCCACGGAACGGAGTCAGATAGCAAGCAGTCAGCGCGTGGAGGCACCTACTGAGGTTTCGTGCGTGGTAATGTCGTGCGCGAGCGAGGGAGACAGCGAAACTAGTCTTCAACCGGTTTGCGGCGCGAGTGTGACAGGGATAACTGACCAAGCGAGTGCGAATGCGGAGGCCACGGAAAGTACTGTGGTTACGAGCAGTGATCTATCGAGTGCAGGCGCACTGGCGGCGGCGGTGGTGGATGATTCGTTCCGTATTTCAAACTCGGTAAATAAAACGTCTGTGACCTCTGAGGAAAACCAGCGAAATCTTTCACGGAAGTCAAATGTTAGTGTATTAGTGAGTAATTGTGCGGTATTACCAGAAGAGGAGTCGGAGTGGCAGGTTGTTAAATCTAAATCTGCTAAGAGATACAAACTGTTAGGTCAAAAAGGTCGTGCATCATCACCTAGCGGTAAATTTAAAGCGGCGGCGGACGTTAAAGTCCCGCTATTTATTTCTAACGTGAGTAAAGAGACCAGTGAACAGGACATAATAAGTTATATTGAGAATAAAGCGAAGGTTGTTGTGTCGCTTAGAAAAATAAAAATGAAGACCGATAGGAAATACAACGCGTACAAACTTTTTGTGTCTAAATCAAAACTGGACATTTTCTTAAATGACGAGTTTTGGCCTGACGGCATTACGTTTAGGCGTTTCGTGCATTTTATGTACACTCCTAGTCAGGAGGGGCGTAATTTGAGAAAGAGTTAGTAGTTTTTCTGTTAAATAATTATGGATAATTGTAAAAATATCTGCAGATTCACTAGCTTTAACTGTCATTCATTTAAGAACTCTATAGACGATGTTAGAAGTTTATGTAAAACGTCTGTCCTAGTGTGTTTACAGGAGACTTGGCTTCTTAATCATGACATTCCATTACTGGGAACGGTTAGTGGTGATTTTGAATATACAGGTAGGTCTGCTGTGGACACATCCGCCGGTATACTGAGAGGGAGACCATACGGTGGGGTGGCTATTCTCTGGAGAAAGGGTGTATTTGAGATGATTTCTGTTGTAGAGTGTAGTAGTGCCCGACTTACTGCAATTAAGGCGACAATCGGGGGACGTAAGATCTTAGTCTTTTCCGTATACATGCCTGTGAACTCCATCGACAATTTGCCTATTTTCTCGGATGTGTTAGGTGAAATTAGTGCCATTGAAGAGAGTAGTGACGTCGAAACAGTATTTTTGTTGGGTGATTTTAATGCCCATCCCAAAGAAATGTTTTATGATGAGCTTGAGAGGTATTGTGTGGATGGGTCATGGGTATGTGCAGATGTGAAGAGACTATGCGCCGACTCGGGTAGTTACACATTTGTGGACCATTATCACGGCAGTAGGAGGCTGGTGGCTAGATCACTGTGTGGTCTCCCTGTCAGCTTGGAAAACCATTGTAAAGGTAGGTATATTAGAGGACGTATATATGTCTGACCATCTTCCTATATATATCGAATGTGATCTGAATGCGATTAGGCCAAAGCAATGTTATTCTGATATGCCTAGAAATGCAGTTCTCTGGGGGGAGAGAGATGAATCGCAAATCAGTGAATATCATGACTTATGTCAGGAAGGTTTGCGAACCATTGATTTTCCTTTCGAGTTTACTGACTGTAGCTACGGGACATGTAATCTAAATGCCCACAAACGAATAATAGACTCATTGTATGACCAAATTGTGCAGGTCTTAAAAAGGCGGCTATCCTAACCAAGGGTAGAAATAATGTTAAATGTCGGAAAAAGGTTATGTGTGGCTGGAACAAACATGTAAGGGAAGCTCATTGGGATGCCAGGCTTAGCTTTAAGTCGTGGGTTTTTCACAATCGACCACCGGTGGGCATAGTGTACGAGCAAATGTGCGAGTCTCGTAAAATTTTTAAAGGTAGACTAAAGTGGTGTCGAAAGAATCAAGAGCAATTAAAAATGGACATGATAGCGAAGTGTCGAGCCACTAAAAACTTTTCCCAGTTTTGGAAAGCTACCAAAAAATTGGATGTTAGGTCTGGCCTCCCGGCGAGTGTGAGCGGCTTAAGCGATCCGAGCGAGATCGCGAATATGTTTAGCACCCATTTTAGAGTTCGGTCGCCGATTCGTCCCTCTACTGCGATGGTTAGCGCTGCGCCCTGCAGCCAGGGGGAGGAGCCACTGTTGCGTTTCCCAGCAAGTCAAGTTAGTGCTCTTATTAAAGGAATGACCAAAGGCAAATCTCCTGGGCATGATGGGCTCAGTGTCGAACACCTGAAATATGCTGTAGTGCACCTCCCGAGGGTCCTGTCTCTGTTGTTTGCTATGTGCATCAGTCATGCGTACCTTCCAGCTGATCTAATGAAAACCACAGTGGTGCCCATAGTTAAGAACAGAACCGGTGACATCTCGGATAAGGATAACTACCGCCCAATCTCCCTCGCGACCGTGATAGCAAAGGTACTGGACGGTTTGTTTGAATCTTGCTTGCAAAAGTATCTTAAACTACACGATGCGCAGTTTGGGTTTCGGCCCGGACTATCTACTGAGAGCGCAATCTTAAGTCTCAAGCACACTGTCCAGTACTACACTGATCGTAAGACACCGGTGTATGCCTGTTTCCTGGATCTCTCCAAGGCCTTTGACCTCGTGTCTTACGAGGTGCTTTGGAGGAAGCTATGGGACAGTGGTGTACCGGTGGAGATGTTGAACATCTTTAAATATTGGTACAATAACCAGACGAACTGTGTCAAATGGTCAGGCACTCTTTCTGATTCGTACAGGCTGGAGTGTGGCGTGAGGCAGGGGGGGTTATCATCTCCAAAGCTCTTCAGCCTGTATGTAAACGATCTCATAGTGGAACTCAGCAGCATGCGTGTCGGATGCCGGGTGGGTGGTATTAGTGTTAATAATATCAGCTACGCGGACGACATGGTGCTGCTGGGTCCCACTGTGGGGGCGCTCGGAGAAATGCTGAGGGTTTGTGAAGCCTATGCCGAGTCGCATGGACTTATTTACAATGTAAAGAAAAGTCAGTACATGGTCTTCAAGGCCGCCGGTAAGTGTCCGGAAACTGTTCCACCCATTACTTGGAATAGTATTAACTTAGATAGGGTGTCGCAGTTTAAGTACCTTGGACATTACCTTACCGACGACCTTGAGGATGATGTCGACATAGAGAGGGAGCGCAGGGCTCTGTCAGTCCGTGGCAACATGCTGGCCCGTAGATTCGCCCGCTGTACGGACCAAGTCAAGATCACGCTGTTTAAAGCGTATTGTCAGGGTCTGTACACGGGTGGTCTATGGGTTAGTTATACCAAAAAATCCCTGGACACTATGCGTGTCCAATACAATAACATTTTCAGGATGATGTTGGGACTTCCTCGTTTCTGTAGTGCCTCCGAGATGTTCGCGCAGGCTCATACTGACGATTTTCATGCCGTCATTCGGAAAAAAGTCGTGTCACTTATGAGGAGGGTGCGGGGAAGTCACAACAGCATCCTGAAAACCATAGCTGAAGATGTGCGTGCACCTGTGTTGAGGCAGTTCGTTCGTCTGGTGATCTTTTAGGGAGGTATCTCCCTATTGGTTATCTTGACGGGCCGGGGTGTCTCGGCACAGGGGCATTTTGTGTATAGAATTTTTGTGTATAGAATTGGTGTGTCCTTTGTAATTGTATTTCAGTGCTAACAATCGTTTCTAAGTTCTTGTATACTAACCTTTGGATCTAGCTGTCCCAAAATAAATAAATTTGAATTAATGCTGGTCCTGCTCCACACACAGCCAGTTGGGCTCACTAGTTAAAAAAAAAATTTGTTTGGAAGAGTTGCTTCCCCTTTTTATTTTTCTGTTATTACAAACTTAATGTTTTATTTTTATTTAAAACAAGTTTTAATTGTTGAATACTCCAATGGATAATGATTTTCTTTCTTTTTGGTAGTAACATTCTATTAATCTCTCAAATACATTGCAAATTAGTTTTGTATAATTTAGAAGCATTTTTTCAATTTTTGTAAATGTGAGTACCATGGAGCCATTTTAATGTTATTAAGATGTATTTTGACTTGAAAGAGCATGGCAGTTGAGAGTATGTCATGCTCACTTAAATGTCCCGCTGATGGTGGCGAGTATGTTAGATCATTCGGTTCCCTACAAAATGGTTGAGCTGGATGGTGCTGATCCACGCGTCATGTTTGTGAACGGGCGCCGTCAGTTGTGACTGGTCATCTCTTATCTGCCATGGCTTATTTTTAATCTTATATTTTGAATTGTTTTGATTATTTTTTGTAAATTGTTCTCACATATAGAAGCAACAAGAATAATGTACCCAAGATTTTGTAATTTTCTATTTTTGAAAGAGTGTCCTTGGAGTTTCTTGCCCGTTCTTCTCCATAAAGATCTACGTTTTGGAATGGGCAACTAGCTTCAACTTTCTGACTAACTGACGCGACTATTTGACAATTCAAAAGTGCCTGTAAATGGTTTAATTGAAATAAATGCTTTGAGTTAGAGTTTGAGTTTGAGTTTTATTTAAACTACAATTTTATTTTTTACTTTTTAGTCTAGTATAATCCTCGTTTAGTTAATAACTCTAAAGTCAATGAAGTTATGACTTGACCGGTTTACTAGTTAAGTAGCCAAAAACTATTATCCACCTCCTGGCTCCATCATCCGACCCTCGACACCAAATGCCACATATTGTACTCGTTAAACCGAGTCATATGAGCCCAAACTCGAGGCGTTTAGTAGTAGCCATTAAACAGTTCCACTATTCACCTCCTGGCTCCATCATCAGACCCTCGACACCAAATGCAATATATTGGAGACGTTAAACCGAAACATATGAGCCCAAAATCGAAGGGTTTACTAGTAGCCACTGAAGAGTTTCACTATCCACCTCCTGGCTCCATCATCAGACTCTCGACACCAGACCCTCGACACCAAATGCAACATATTGAAATCGTCAAACCGAGTCATATGAGCCCAAACTTGAAGGGTTTACTAGTAGCTACTAAACAGTTCCACGATCCACTTCCTGTCTCCATCATCAGATCCTCGACAGCAAATCCATCATATTGAACTCGTCAAACCGAGTCATATGAGCCCAAACTCGAAGGGTTTACTAGTAGCCGCTGAAGTGTTCCACCTCCTGGCTCCATCATCAGATCCTCGCCACCAAATGCGACACATTGAAATCGTCATACCGAGTCATATGAGTCCAAACTCGAAGGGTTTATTAGTAGCCACTAAACAGTTCCACTATCCACCTCCTGGCTCCATCATCAGACCCTCGACACTAAATGCAACATATTGAACTCGTCAAACCAAGTCATATGAGCCCATACTCGAGGCGTTTACTAGTAGCCACTAAACAGTTCCACTATCCACCTCCTGGCTCCATCATCAGACCCTCGACAACAAATTTCATCATATTGAACACGTCAAACCGAGTCATATGAGCCCAAACTCGAAGGGTTTACTAATAGCCGCTGAAAAGTTCCACTATCCACCTCCTCGCTCCATCATCAGATCCTCGCCACCAAATGCGACATATTGAAATCGTTAAACCGTATCATATGAGTCCAAACTCGAAGGGTTTATTAGTAGCCACTAAACAGTTCCACTATCCACCTCCTGGCTCCATCATCAGACCCTCGACAACAAATTTCATCATATTGAACACGTCAAACCGAGTCATATGAGCCCAAACTCGAAGGGTTTACTAATAGCCGCTGAAAAGTTCCACTATCCATCTCCTGGCACCATCATCAGACCCTCGACACCAAATACAACATATTGAAATCGTCAAACCGAGTCATAAGAGCCCAAACTCGAAGGGTTTACTAGCAGCCACTAAACAGTTCCACGATCCACCTCCTGCTTCCATCATCAGACCCTCGACAACAAATCCATCATATTGAACACGTCAAACCGAGTCTTATGAGCCCAAACTCGAAGGGTTTACTAGTAGCCACTGAAGAGTTCTACTATCCACTTCCTGGCGCAATCATCAGACCCTGGACACCAGACCCTCGACATCAAATCCATCATATTGAACTCGTCATACCGAGTCATATGAGCCCAAACTCGAAGGGTTTACTAGTAGCCACTGAAGAGTTCCACTATCCACCTCCTGGCTCTATCATCAGACCCTCGACACCAAGTGCAATATATTGGACTTGTCAAACTGAAACATATGAGCCCAAACTCGAGGAGTTTACTAGAAGTTGCTGAAGAGTTCCACTATCCAACTCCTGGCTCCATGATCAGATCAGCTCCAAGATACTAAATTATTTTATTGTCATCGGTCTTTGATAATTGTGCAAATTTTCAAGTTAATCAAACGTCTTGAAGTTGGTGAAAATTACGTTGAAAGATTCCGTTACATAGATAGATAGATAGATAGATAGATACAGGTCAAGCTAATAAAAGGGTGTTAGACAACGAAGTTATGACTTGACCGGTTTACTAGTTGAGTATCCACTAAAGAAATCCACTATCCACCTCCTGGCTCCATCATCAGATCCTCGCCACCAAATGCGACACATTGAAATCGTCATACCGAGTCATATGAGCCCAAACTCGAAGGGTTTACTAGTAGCCACTGAAGAGTTCCACTATCCACCTCCTGGCTCTATCATCAGACCCTCGACACCAAGTGCAATATATTGGACTTGTTAAACTGAAACATATGAGCCCAAACTCGAGGGGTTTACTTATAGCTACTGAAGAGTTCCACTATCCACCTCCTGGCTCTATCATCAGACCCTCGACACCAAGTGCAATATATTGGACTTGTTAAACTGAAACATATGAGCCCAAACTCGAGGGGTTTACTTATAGCTACTGAAGAGTTCCAGTATCCACCTACTGGCTCCATCATCAGACCGACGACTCTAAGTGCAATATATTGGACTAGTCAAACCGAATCATATTATGAGCCAAAACTCGTGAAGTTTACTAGGAAGTTGCTGAAGAGTTCCACTATCCACCTCCTGGCTCCATGATCAGATCAGCTCCAAGATACTAAATTATTTTATTGTCATCGGTCTTTGATACTTGTGCAAATTTTTAAGTTAATCAAACGTCTTGAAGTTGGTGAAAATTACGTTGAAAGATTCCGTTACATAGATAGATAGATAGATAGATAGATACAGGTCAAGCTAATAAAAGGGTGTTAGACAACGAAGTTATGACTTGACCGGTTTACTAGTTGAGTATCCACTAAAGAAATCCACTATCCACCTCCTGGCTCCATCATCAGACCCTCAACACCAAGTGCAATCTATTAGAGACGTCAAACTGAATCATATATGAGCTTAAACTCGAGGGGTTTACTAGTAGCCACTGAAGAATTCCACTATACACCTCATGGCTCCATCATCAGATCCTCGCCACCAAATGCGACATATTGAAATCGTCAAACCGAGTCATATGAGTCCAAACTCGAAGAGTTTATTAGTAGCCACTAAACAGTTCCACTATCCACCTCCTGGCTCCATCATCAGACCCTTGACAACAAATTTCATCATATTGAACACGTCAAACCGAGTCGTATTTTATTTGGGAAAATAAACGGTTACACATTACAATATTATGGTTTAGAACTTAAAACTAAAATGGGAGTATAAATGTGTAGCCAACAACATTTTCCACATATTAATATAAAAAAGTTAAACAAACACGAACGACATGCGATATAAATAATATTGAATATAGAGTATGATTAAATACAAAAATAAAACTAATCTGAAACTAATACAAGTAAAAATAATAAAAAGAGAAAGAAGATATTATACTAGAATATATAAAATAAAAATTATGATTTTAGGATTTTTAAGAACCTAATTCTGCTATAATTTTAAGCGCGATATCCCGGAAAATCTTATTGAACTGCGTAGTAAGACGTCGCAGGGTTGCTCGCGAGCCTGCGTTTGATCGACAAGAGGTTACAGCAAACAGCGGTCGCGCGCGCACACCTCGACATATAGTTGTTCTGGGTACTACATTACTTATTCTATTGCTTATGTCTATACAATCATATAGATTGTTACATAAATCAAACAGAAACGTCGATTCCAACATTATACGTCTAGATTTAAGGTTTTAAAAATATGAGCCCAAACTCGAAGGGTTTACTAGTAGCCACTGAAAAGTTCCACTATCCACCTCCTCGCTCCATCATCAGATCCTCGCCACCAAATGCGACATATTGAAATCGTTAAACCGTATCATATGAGTCCAAACTCGAAGGGTTTATTAGTAGCAGGTGTGAGTACTATGTACTAAAGAGCTAACATTTACCGGGTAATACGTCTTTTATTGACTTGAATGTGCCCTGGCGGCTGTGAGTATGTCATGCTCACTCAGATGTCTCGCTGATGGTGGCGCGTGTGTTGGATCATTTAGCTCCCTTCAAAATGGTTGAGCTGAATGGTGCTAATCCATGCGTCATGTTCGTGAACGTGCGCCGTCAGTTGGGACTGGTCAACTCTTAGCTGCCTTGGCTGATTTAAATTTTTGAATATTGTTCTTTGTTTTATATTTTTATTACGGACGCTTCTAACGTGCACGTCTTTCTACATTGTTCTCACGTGTTTAATTTCAACATGAATGATGTAACAAATATTTGTAACAATTTATTTAAAAGAGTGTCCGTGGAGTTTCTTGCCCGTTCTTCTCCATAGGTACCTACTACGCTTTGGAATGGGCAACTAGCTTCATATTTCTGACTGACCGATTCCTTGACAATTCAAAAGTGCCTGTAAAAGGTTTAATTGAAATAAATGCTTTGAGTTTGAGTTTGACTGACAAGAGTGACTTATCAGTAGATTTGGACAAGCTTAGGCGTCGGTATGAGTCAAGTGCACAAAATCCTCCATGAACATTTAGCGGTCAGGAAGCTTTGTGCCCGGTGATACCTCATAATTTGACAGAGGCCCAAAAAGTCTGTCGTGTTGATTGGTGTCGTGAAATGGTTCAAAGATTTAACGGAGGTGACTCAAATGCTGTGTTCGGCATTCTCACGGGTGACGAAAGCTGGATTTATTGTTATGATCCTGAAACTAAGAGACAGTCTGCTGTCTGGGTGTTTCCTTCCGAGGAGTTGCCAACTAAAGTGAACAGAGGTCGAAGCGTGGGAAAAACGATGGTGGCCTCGTTCTTCGGAAGGACAGGTAATTACGCAACAATAGGGATGATGCCTGGGTAAAAAATTGAAATTCTAATTAGTCCGTCAGTCAGATAATAAAAAAATATTAGACACATATTTTTTGCTTTATCGTATTAATAAAAAATTACTTAGATAAAACGCATTTTAAGTTGGGGAGTGGGGGTCGCTACGTCACTAGTACGTATAAAATCTACATGATACTCGTGACATCATGGCACCTTTTGCCCTAATGTATCGCCGTAATCTTTAGATTACGTAAAAAAAGAAAAAATATATGTCCAATATTTTTGTTTATAATCTCGAACACGGACTAAAAAAATTTTTTTTGTTATCATCCCTATTGTTTTAGAGGATCGAAAAACAGTTACTGCAGAGTGGTACACTAACAATTGTTTACCACTTGTCTTGGAAAAAGTTCGGGAGAAACGACCTCGCAGTAGGATCCTCCTTCACCACGACAACGCCTCGTCGTACACCGCCAAGCAAACAATCGACTACTGACGACACCAGACTACTACTTGGCGACATCAGACGTGGAATTACTGGGTCACCCGCCCTATAGCCCCGACCTCAGACCTTGCGATTTTTATTTATTTCCGAAAATAAAAGAAAAACTTTGAGGAAAACGTTTTATGGACGCCGAGGAAGCAGTGGCTGCGTTTCAAAATGCCGTCGAAGAGACCCCTAAGGACGAATGGGCAAAGTGCTTTTCTCAGTGGTGCCATCGGATGCAGCGATGATTGATGTAAATGGACACTATTTTGAAAAGATATTAAAACTAATAACTTGCTAGTTTGTTCAGTTTTTGATTTTCTAAGAACTTTCAGTGTCACCCTCGTATCTCGTCAAAATGTAGGGAAGAGCTGATATTTTTAGCGTTGGCACAGTGGCGTTGCCGCGTTGGTCCCATCGTGAAAGTTGTTCATAATGATGAGTACAATGACCCCTTAAGAGGTTTACCTTAATCAAAAACTAAGCTTCTATAGACGAATTTGCTTAATATTTTTTTGTTTGAAATGGTCTCATTGTCATTAAGTCAGGATCTTATGATGGGATTCTGGAGAAATAGAGGGAACTCTTCAAATATTATAGGCACACCTATAGCGATTTGGGTATTTTTTATAGTAACTCGTGTAGTTGCTCTCGAAAAGCACCAACGGTGAAGTGTGGTGTGTGTGGTGAAGGCTGGTGAAGTGGAACTGATGATGAAGACCACAGATGGCCACCGGAACTACTCAATAATAAGTAATTCACGGGTTGCGATTAAATTACTTTATTATGGCTGCTAAGCAATTTACGCTCGTCATAATGCATAGGGAGAAGGCGATGAGTAGTTGACATCATGCTATTGTTACTTACATAAATTATTTTTCACTTTGTAGTGTTTTTTTTGAAAGTCGGTTGTTTTTTTTTTGTAAAAATGTTTTTTGTATCTAAGTACTAGTTTAGTATTATTCAAATTGATCTGTAATCAGCTACCTACTTATACCTATACTGACTTGTTTACTTATTTAATAGTACTTAATATAATTTTGGAGAGGGCGCCTCTGTGCCACTGCTTACATCGGCTCCGTACTTTTATTGTGTTAATAAATCAAATAAAGTGAATTGGGCTATAAAACATAATTCAAAGTTTTGTGTTTATCTCATCAGACATGGACTAGTGAAAGTGCTGTGGAAAAAAGCGTTATTAAGTGTAAAAACTGAACCTAAACAAAACTTATAACCAGTGACTGTTTTCTTAAAATCGTGAAATTTTATGCAAAGCCGAGGGAAGAATTAACAAATCCATGAGTTTAGACATCACTTTCAGCATAAACAAACATCATAAAGGTTAATTCTGAACATTTTTCTACCACTTCATGAACATAACCTATAACGGAAAAATAAAAACTCAAAAACAATTGTCATTGTTACTGCGCTAGAACTAGCAGCGCCATCTAGCGTTGAGTAGGGTAACCATCACATAACTGATCAATCATCGTTACAGCTGCTATCCACCTATAGAGGGCGACACATGTATGTAAACATCAGTATCATTCACTATTGATTACGAAATTAGCTGTAACGCTAAGAAATAAATATGGAAGAAGTCTTGGCGACTCTACGCTTAATCCAGAAGGAATTAGACGAACAAAAAATCACAATTATGGAAAGTGCAGCACAGGTTACAGAAAACGTAACAGAAAACATAAATAAAATACTTGATGCTAATTTTAACGTTTGGGAACGAAAGTATGAAGAATTAAAACAAATAGTAGATAAACAAGAACAAAGATTGGACCTATTGGAAAAACAGGCGAGAAAAAGAAATGTGGTGATTTTTGGCATTGGGGAGCAAGAGCGTCTATACTCGGACTTAGAAAATATCGTTATTGATTTCATATCTAAACATTTATCAATACATGTATCACATAACGATATCCAAGAACTAAGGAGAATAGGAAAAAAATCTGATAACCCTAGCCCGGTTATATTAACACTCACAACTCTGGGGAAAAAAATCGATATCTTCAAGCAGAAAAAGTTACTAGAGGATACCAACTATTATATAAAGGAAGACTACCCCCAACATGTTTTGGAAAAAAGAAGAGAGCTACAAGAACAGTTAAAAACAGAAAGAGAGAAAGGAAATAAAGCAATGATCAAATACGACAAATTGGTAATATTAAGAAAACCAGACGATGTTCCAACCCCGAAAAACATCAATAAAAGGTTCCTTTCCGCTTCCCCTCAAGAAGAGCAGAGCAGTGAAAATCACCCACCCCCTAGAAGACAAGTTACCAAGAAAAATAAAACAACTCCTTTGAATAATCCGCCCCCATCGTGTTCCAATCGCTCTGAAGGAATAGTGAAGCCGGGCATTCTAAATTATTTAGTAAATAAATCGCCTACAACAAACCAAATACATCATAACAAAAATGATACCAAGTAGCAATCAGGACCCCCTCTCAAAAAAACAGAAAAAGCAAGTAAAGAAAGAGACAACACAAAACATCTTCCAACCCGGTTGGTCATCGTGGAAGAGTATGACCACTACCCTCCAAGGAATATACCTACGATTACTCAACAAAATAATAATCTTAGAAAGAAGCTCTATGTGGCAACGTATAATGTCAGGTCCTTATCCTCATACGAGCGCCTGATTGAACTGCAGGAAGCCTTAATAGGGGTGAAATACGATATTATTGGCATGTCAGAGGTCAGACGCCTTGGTAGTCAAATTGAAGAATATGAGGACTTCATCCTATGTTATTGGAGAGACTCCAGGAAAACACGACGTCGGCTTTCTGATAAATATATCCCTAAAACAATACATAGAAAGTTTTACTGCAGTCACAGAAAGAGTTGCATTATTGAATCTTAATATACAAGGATACAGCATAAGCATGATACAAGTATACGCGCCTACAGAGGCAGCGGTTGAGGAGGAAATCAATGAATTCTACAAATCAATAGATAAAGCCATAGAGTTCGCCCATAAAAACTTAATTATAATGGGAGATTTCAATGCAAAGATTGCTCAACCCCTAAAAGACGAATATTTAATAACAAAAACATATGGATATGGACAAAGAAACGAAAGAGGACGGAGACTGAGAAACTTTGCTTTTGATAAGAAACTATCGATTATCAACACATACTTCAAGAAAAAACCGAGTCGTAGATGGACGTGGCGATCTCCAAACGGAAAGTATAAAAATGAAATAGACTACATAACAACTAACCAGCCAAAAATATTTCAAAATATAGAAACATTAAATTTAAATTATTCATCAGACCATAGATTAGTCAGAAGCACAATTACTCTATCAAAACCACATAAGAGTAGAGTGACATACACAAACAAACAAAAAAGTACTCTAAAAAATGATGAAGATATAAACGAATACAAAAATAATCTAAAAAACCATCTGTTACATTGGACCAAAATAGACACCGTTCAAAGTTGTTATGATTCACTGATAAATGCTATAATAGATAGCCTGGAAACCACTAAACCAACCAGCCAATACATTACGAAACATAAAGTTTTATCAGAAAAAACACTATCGCTAATATTGAGAATGCAAGTACTCCAAAAATCCAAAAATAAATCCCGTACCCAGAAAAACGAGCTTAGCGCTCTATATAAGTTAACGAGCAAATATATCAAGCGTGATTACATAAACCACAGGGCTAAAACCATAGAAAAGCACCTTGAGAGTGAAGGGAGTCTGAAAAAAGCCATTAAGGAACTTCGAACAAATAGAGCCTGGATAGAGGGTTTGAAACAGCCGGGGAGAACATCGTACAAACGCAAAGACATTATCAATATTGCAACTAACTTCTACCGAGACTTGTACAGCGCTAAATCAGTCACACAGCTCCCTATCTGTGAAAACACCCAGGATATTGTAGAGACATTGCAGACGACTATTGAAAATAAAACCCAACCTATTGATGAAATAGAAATTCTTCAAGCAATGAGAATATTAAAATCGGATAAAAGCCCAGGCCCAGATAAAATCACCAACGAGGCTATAAGGTACGGTGGAACTCTACTGGCCACGCCATTGGCGCACCTATTTAATCTCATCTTAGAAACGGCGATTATACCTACGCAATGGTCCGAATCAAACATAATCTTACTCTATAAAAAAGGAGACTCCCATGACATTGGCAACTACAGACCTATTAGCCTTTTACCAACTCTATACAAACTATTTTCTTCGATCATTAATAAGAGAATAAGCGAGACGCTAGAAACATGGCAACCTGTAGAACAAGCAGGCTTTCGCAAAGGTTTCTCGACAATAGATCACATACACTCCTTAGAACTAGTCATTGAAAAGTACCAGGAAAGACAGAGACCGCTCTACGTTGCCTTTGTAGACTATCAAAAAGCATTTGATACAATACCTCACACGAATATCTGGGAAGCTCTAAAAGCCCAAAAAGTAGAGACCAAATACATAGAAGTGATAAGAAACATATATAGAAACAGCACTAGCAAAGTAAAATTGGAAACAATTGGCCAAAGCTTTCCTATAAAGAGAGGAGTAAGGCAGGGCGATCCATTATCGCCAAAACTTTTTATAGCTGTACTGGAAACCATCATAAGAAAGCTAGACTGGCAAAAATGCGGTTTGGACATTAATGGCAAATACTTAAGCCATCTACGATTCGCAGATGATATAGTATTATTATCAGAAACTAGTTGTGGCTTGCAATATATGTTGGATACACTTCACGTAAGCAGCAGACGAGTGGGACTAGAGATGAACCTGTCAAAGACGAAATCCATGACAAACAGCATCAAAAAATGTATTAGGTTAGAGAATGAGCCGCTAGAGTACGTGGACTAGTATATCTATCTAGGTAAACAAATAAGTTTCAAAAACAACAGTAATGAAATAGAAATAGAGCGTAGACCAAATATCGCGTGGAACAAATATTGGAGTCTAAAAGAAGTATTTAAAAGTAACATGCCAATAAAGCTGAAAAAGAAAACTTTGGACTCGTTTGGCAACCGTAGGTTAGAAAAGGCAGAATTGCCTTTTCTAACCTACGGTTGCCAAACGTGGAAAATTACGAAGAAAATTAAAAACAAAATTAGTTCGTGCCAGAAAGGAATGGAACGAAGTATGTTGAATTTAAAGAAAATACACAAAATACGACATACAAAAATAAGAAATTATACAAAAGCAATAGACGCGCTGACTTATGCCCAAACGCTAAAATTCAGATGGGCTGGACATGTAGCCCGATGCATGGATAACAGGTGGACCATAAATGTCACCACATGGAAGGGCCCGACAGGAAAACGCCGAGCAGGGAGACCCTACATGAGATGGGAGGATGATAGAAAGAAGACTGGAACAAACTGGCTACAAATAGCTAGAAATAGAGATCAATGGAAGTCCTTGGAGGAGGCCTTTACCTGAGAGGGGTCCAAGCAAAAAAAAAAAAAATACATAAATATATACTTATCCAGTAATTGAGAATTTTATATATTATTAATTTTATTATCAATTTCTGACTTTAATGTAAAGAGTAGGAATTTACACTAGATTTTTGAAAAGTAGGTTATGGAAATAAATGTTTTATCTTTATGTAATAATTTACTTGGTCAAACTGTTATTAAAAATTATTAAAATGCATGTAAATCAATTAAGGTCAAAGAATATGATTTACTACCTAACTAGTAAACATAATTCAAAACAATATCTAATTATGTATTTAAATTGAAAAATTGTTTTATTATGTGAAAGTGATAATTTACTGTAAGATGTGTTGCATGGAATAAAAATTTAATTAATTATATTTATTTATTTATTTAACAGTTTATGTACACACATATAAATAGACAAGAAGAAAGGAACAGAAAAATACGTACAAAGGTGATGCTTATTTCTAAAGAAATCTCTTCCAGCATACCTGCGATAGGAAAGTAGTTAAAGAGATGTAGACAACGTGTGTAAGATTAGAAGAGAAAATAATATACATAAAATAAAAACTCTTAATTATTCACTAATTTAACCATAAACATACAATATGAGAATAAACTTACATAAATACTTCTAAACTAAATATCACTAAAATAAATATACTTAAATATAATGTAGCATAAAATAATAAATACAAAATATGCAACTATGACGAAATGGACAGATAGTGTTCTTTCACTCTTCTTTTAAAAATTGCAACAGTTCGGCAGTCCCTAATGTCAGGCGGAAGTGAATTCCACAACCGAACCGCGTGCACGCTGAAGGAGTAGGAGTAGAAGTCGGTTGAGTGGGGAGGAGTTTTAAGGAGATTTCTAAGATGCGACCTGCAAGGAGCATCAGAAGGACGGGCGTAGGAAAAGCGTTCCCGCAGATAGGATGGTGTTTTAGGGTTGTGAAGGATATTAAATAGCAGACACAATATCCGAGAGTTCCTGCGAAGTCGAATAGGGAGCCACTTGAGTATTTTGCGAAAGTTAGAAACGTGGTCATACTTTTTAAGGTTAAAAACAAAACGAATACAGATGTTTTGCAAACGTTCAAGTTTATTTAAAAGCTCCTCGGTGGCATCCAAATAACAGGCATCAGCGTAGTCAATGATGGGCTGTATGAGAGTTTGAGCAAGGGAGATTTTGGTACTAAAGGGCAAGAAGCACTGGAGGCATTTCAGCGAATGGAATGTGTAGTGCACTTTACGACTGACTTGACCAACATGGGCAGTCCACGAAAGGTAAGAGTCCATGGTAACCCCCAGGTTTTTAACGGTGTTTGCGTATTCAATCTGAACTCCATTCAGACAGAGTGGAGACAGCGACGCAACATCAAGCCTATTCCGCATATACCTGCCGCCGATAATGATGGCCTGGGATTTCTTAGGATTGATTTGCAGTCCAAAGGACCGTGACCACTCGCTAATCAAATCCAGGTCACTGTTCATGGCAGACACTGCTGCTTCCGCATCTTGTCTTAAAAAGTGAGTGTAAAGCTGCAGGTCGTCCGCGTAGAGATGGAAGTGGGAAGAGATGACTCTGGTGACAGAGTTAATGAAAATAGAAAAGAGAAGAGGAGAGAGAACGCCACCCTGAGGCACACCCGCGGTAAGAGAACACCAGTCAGAAGAAGACTCCTCGAGACGAACCCGCTGCGAGCGGCCTTTAAGATAGGACTCGAACCAATCAACAGTAGAAGAAGAGAAATGGAAAGATTTAAGGATTCCTAGAAGTATCTCGAAATCGACAGAGTTAAAGGCACTGCTAAAGTCCAGCAGCACAAGCAAGGTGAGAGATTTGTGGTCCATAGCCCAGCGTATTTCATCAGTAACCTTCAAAAGAGCCGTTACTGTGCTATGACCAGGACGAAAACCAGATTGAAAAGGACTAAGAAGGTCATTCGAAGATAGAAAGGCAGAGAGTTGCCGATGAACAATGTGCTCAAGAACTTTAGAGAGATATGGGAGGATAGAAATGGGTCGGAAATCGGTCAGAGAGACCGGGTTAGGAATTTTTTGAACTGTAAGGGGATGATATGGGCTTGTTTCCAGGCCTCGGGAACAGAACTAGAAAACAAGGAGAAGTTAAAAATGTGGGTCAAGATAGGAAGTATTGTGGGGAGGATAAGGGAAACCATTCTTGAGCAAAGATTGTCATTACCAACTGCAGAGGAGGAGATAGCACAAATAGATTTTTTGACCTCACTTTCACATACAGGGCTAAGTTCAAAAGAAGGACACTGAAGCACAGGCAAACAGGAAAGTTTATTTAAAGTAGCAGATTTGACGTGCGGATCCAACGTAACAGGGGGATGTGAGAAATGCTTGATAAGAGCACACACGTCAGTGTCATTAATAGAAGCAACTGGAGACTTACCAATGCCGACAGTTTTTAGAAACTTCCAGACTTCTGAAGAGTTACGGTTGTCGAGAGAATTATGGAAGTAGCGTCGCTTTGCATCTCTGCACATACGACTGCAGCGATTACGCAGCACCAGTATATATTTTTTTTATAATTTAAAAATTATTCGAAGTACTCTGACATCAATTATAAATGTGGCACTGGACGACCGCGCGTGGCTGCAAGCCACACTACCCATTCGCTATGGTGGGCTCGGCGTCCGCAAAATTTCTAGTGTAAGCTTACCGGCGTTCCTGTCCTCGGTCCACAGCACCGAAAAGTTAACCAGAAAGATCTTAGCCGCTTCTCAGGTTGACTCTGAAGTGCCGTGTTTGACTGATGCGATCAACGCCTGGAAAGTGGCTTGTCCGGATACGGAGAAGCCCGAGAACCCGTCTTCCCCGAGACAGTGGGATGAGCCGCTCTGCAGGTTGGTACGGAATAACCTCTTTAATACGTCCACCAATACTGCTGAGCGTGCCCGCCTGCTGGCTGTGGGAGAATGGGAGTCGGGCCTCTGGCTTCAGGCGCTACCGTCACCCAACATAGGCACTATGCTGGGTGACAACACTTTTCGGCTCGCTACAAGTCTGCGTCTGGGCGCTCCTTGCGGGGCTCCACATCGCTGTCAATGCGGTAAAGCAGTCGACCGCCTCGCACACCATGGCCTTTCCTGCAGCAAGAGCGCTGGTCGGTTGGCACGGCACGCAAGCATTAATGACATCATCCGTCGGGCTCTTGTCACCGCCGGGATGCCAGCTGTTTTAGAACCCAATGGCTTGGCACGCGACGATGGGAAGAGGCCAGACGGAATGACCATTATGCCTTGGAAGTTGGGTAGGCCTTTGGTGTGGGATGCAACTTGTGTCGACACCCTTGCGCCATCCCATCTTCCTAGCACGGCGGGCTGTGCCGGGGCGGCTGCAACAGGTGCAGAAAACCTCAAACGGCGCAAATATAACAACCTTATTGGTAGCTATATTTTTGAGCCTTTTGGGGTTGAAACATTAGGGCTTTGGGGTCCGAGTGCTCATCGAATATTTCGGGACATCGCCAAGCGGTTGGTCGACTCTTCACGTGACCAGAGGGCTGGCCAATTCTTAAGCCAAAGAATCAGCATTGCTATCCAACGTGGCAATGCTGCCAGCCTTTTGGGCACTTTTCCCGCTGACAGCGATGCGGACGAATTTTTTGATGCCCAATGAGCTCTTCCCTTTATTTTATTTTCTTATTTTTTTTCTTTACATTCTTGTACATAATATATAATAATAGTTAGTTGTAAAATAAATTGTACATATTATAACTTAAGTAAATAGCAATAAATATACTGGAAAGTTGTATTTTAAATTTTAATTTTAATAATTATAAATTTTAATTTATTTGTGTTGGATTTTAATTTAATATGTTTTCAAAAATTATAATTTCACATAATATAATTTCATTTCACTAAATATCTTAGAGCACACTGTACATAGTAATATAAACATAACATCACGCCTGTAATCCCCAAAGGGTTAGGCAGAGGTGTACCTATTATAGTACACCCATATTTCGCCAGTAATTTTTAAGTAGGCGAGCCTATTGCCATCAACCGGGTACAAATCCAGACTACGGGCTGCTACTGAGAAATTTCTAATGGAAAAACCCAATAACACTTTCACCAGACTGCGTTAGGACATAGGATACTTTTATCTCGGTGGTACATCGTATGCATACAATATGCTATTCTATTCACGATACGTTGTGCACAATTTCTTAGCAGTAACCTAACAAAAAGTACTAGGCTTGCATGAACTAACGATAGTATTTCAATCATTTGTATTATCCTACTAATATGATTTCGATTAAATGAGACGTTCCATTTTTGTATGGGACTCCGGCCATAACATGTACAGCTTAGAAAGCCTGGGGAACGAACCCCTGAAAACAATAAAGGCATATTTTTTTTCATAATCTATACATATAATAAAATCGTAGCGAAGTCAAAACTGTACAAAAAATATTTTTGAAAAACAGTAATTGCTACGAGGTCCTGGATTGATTCTAATGCCGAAAAAATTTTTTTTTGAATTTTTGTCTGTTTGTCCGTATGTATGTTCCAGCATCACGCAAATACAACTGGACAGATTCTGCTCAAATTTGGCATAGCTATTCCCTATAAGTCTGGTCGAGCTGTAGGGTATAAACTATCACGCTTTGTGCTATGGGGGACGAGTAATATTAGATTATGTGCGTATTCTTTTCCGAAAATCTTAAAAGGACGCGCCAAAATGTTAGGATTTTGCAGATAGTTACCGATTTAACATTTTAAATGATCATCATCACGCTATCTACCTTAGCTAGCTACCTTTATGGAGCTAAGCAGTCAATCATGAAATATAGGAACGGCTATTTCAGCTATCTTTCAATAACATCAAATAACTAAGGGAGTTGCACAACTCTTTCCAAAGCAGTGGTTGTAAGATCGACTCCCAACTATTATTGGTATTTTATGTGATTCTTTTTTTACATTAACTATTAGTATATTTTTTCTTTATATATTTTATTTTAATTTTTTATACTAATATGTATATAATAGTCGGTAATTAATTAGGTGACCAGTCATTTCACCAAAACTTAATTTACAAATTTTCATTTGACAAGTAACGATTGACAAAAATATGATTTGTTATTTCATCATTACACAATAACAACTTTGGCAAATAATTCAATTAAGAAAATCATTATCCGATAAACTTTTTTTTAATAACGTATTATTTGACAAATTATTCATTTTTTATTCATGTTATCTCATAAAACAACGTTTGGAATAAAAACGTTTTACATATTGAATTACGCTAATTATAATAATTCCTAAAAATTAAACTCATTAAATAAGCAAAAGGGTAATTTTAATATATAAACCATAAAAATTAAAAAAAATGCCAGAAACGACTTCTGCTAACAGAAAAAAAAAAAATTGTAGGCTACGCGGAACCGAACTAGTTAGATTAGGTTAAATATTTTTACTCTCGAAAATGGTTAGGTTAGGTTAGGTTAAAACCGCGTGCGCGGTGCCGCGGGTGCCTCGGTGCCGCGGCAGCGGCCGGCGAGTGCCAAAACCGATGATTAAAACAAAAAGCGTGGAGCGCTTTGTTTAAATTGATTAAAAGTATACATAGCTAGCCGAGCGCCCCACGCTTTTTGTTTTAATCATTGGATATTAAGAAGTGACAAGCTGGATTGGTGCTTATATCGTAACTAGTACAAGTCAATTTATTAATTTTGTCTTTTTAAGTTCGTGTAAAAAGCGTGTTTTTTAGTTTTTTTAAACTAAAATTTTATTTGATATTGAGGAACTTATTACTAACTTAAATTGTTTATTTTCATGCATCTTGAATCAAGAATGCCTTTAACATTTTTATAAACAGTTATGAAAAAAAAAGTAAATCTAAAAAATTATCGTTCATAAAACACGTTTATGAACGATTCTAAACTTGCTTAAACTTGAGCAAGAATCTAAGGAAGATCTGATACAAAACTTAAAACAAATTGTCTTAACATTGGATCCAGAGACTCCCATCCAGCAATCCGAGATAAAGGACATATTCCGTTCCAAAGCAGAAGCTGTTATTGTGGACTTCTCTTCAATACTTAGGAAAGAATCACTGATTGCTAAACTCAAGTCCTTTAATAAATCTAGACAGGAAAGTAAGGAACCTCAGCTAAACACGGAGCATATTAAACTACACGGAGAACCGCGTCAGATATACATACATATCGGACTATTTAACTGGTAAAACTAAACAACTTTTCTACCTAGCTCGTGAAAACGTAAAAGCTTAAAAGCTCGTAGCGGCTTGGACTTCATATGGAAAGATCTATATTAAAAAAGAAGAGAGATCGGCCCCAACTCGTATTGAAGAAGAATCTGAACTAATTACGATGTGACTACATTTAGTTGCACGTTGTTGTTTTTATGTTTACATTTTCTTAGCATGCATTTGTTTAAAAAAAATATTTTTTACTAGTTTTTGCCCATTTTTATTTTATATTTTATGTTATTTTAGAAAAAGTTTGTTCAACGTGCAGAGTAACCCAAGTAACAACTATAACACACAACATCCATTACACAAAACCACTACATTCGTTTCTTATGCGAGAAATATCCCTTGAAATGAGTTCTCAATTGCGTTGTCTGTTCCTGGGCGTATGTCAAACATCAGAGATGTTGGCTACAGTCCCTCCAGATTTAGGTTTTGTCTCTATTAAAATCCAGTTTCATAGGTCACGTACTAAACGTGGCTGCGTTAGCATTAAACCAACTATTGACGCCTAATGCAAGATTTTGAAACCATAAGCCTGGATCTGGATTCCATAAAAGTAGCTAAAACTATCGCCTTTGACATAGACAACGCAATAAATCATATTCGTATCACCAATCGTACTATTAATATCCTGTCTCAGAACATTCGTAGCATAACCTGTAACATGTCAAACTTCGCCACCCTTCTGCAATGTTCTAAGATACCCTGGGACATTCTGGTGTTATCTGAATGCTGGCTTTCTTCTGCAAAATGTATTCCCGCTCTCGACAACTTTACTATAACTACTCTTCGACCTCCACGAACAATACCCAAAATGAAGGAGTTGTCATATACTATAATAAAAACCTTCATGTAACTTGTGAACCTAATATTGTTGACGCCAATTATCTTTTATTAAAACAAGGTCCAGAAACCTGCATCATAGGAATATATCGCCCACCCAGTCAAACAAACACTACAGCATTTATTGAATCAATCGATGCACTTCTTACTGAACTCAAATCGTTTAAAAACATTATCTTCTGTGGTGATATCAATATTAATATTGTTCCGAACAGTCCTGATAAACGGGCTTTTTACTATCTTAACATGTTAGCCAGCCATGGTATGCTACCGGGTCACACGTTGCCTACACATGGACGCACATCCCTTGACCATATGATGCTGAAATGTAATAAAATGGACGTAACGTGTTTCGTCTTTGAAACGTCTATCACTGACCACGAGAGTGTTGCTGTTAGCTGTAAACCAAAATCGCGCTTAAAATACTTGAATAAAATTTCGGGTTCCGTAGACTTTTTTCAACTTGATACCATGATGCAAAACACTAACTTTCAAGCTGTTATAGAATGTCAGGATGTAAATGTAGCTACCGATCTACTAGTATCGCAATTATCAGCAGCCATTAAACACAACACTTCTACAATTAAAACAACCAAAAGGCAGTTGATCTCTAAACCATGGATTACTAAAGGTCTAATTCGTTGTATTAGAAATCGGGATAATCTATATAAAAAGTCTAAGCGTAACCCTGAGAATGATAATATTAAAATTATTTACAGACGCTACAGAAACTTCTGCAACAGTATATTAAAAAAAGCAAAACGAACGTACGAAAAACAGGAGATCGAAAATGCCAAGGGCAATAAAAAACAGCTATGGAATGTTATTAAGAGTATTAGTGGCTCGAACATGAGACCAGACTGCTCATCATCTCTTCTATGTTTGGTCGATCCTAATGGGGACATTAATCGCATTAATAGCTTCTTTGCAAATATTGGTGCTAATCTTGCTGAAAAGATTTCTCGAAATACAATTGCTTCTGGTCGTGATCACGACTGTACTGCATCCAACCCTTCAAATTCGCTCGTATTTCTGCCAACCGACGAGGACGAGATTCACCTTCTAATTAATAATTTAAAAGAAAATTGTGCGGTAGGAGCTGATCTGATAAGCAGTAAAATGATTAAGAGATACGCAAATCTCCTGTTACACATATATGTAACCTAGCTATCTCATCGGGGATCTTTCCCAAGTCATTTAAAATAGCACTTATCAAACCGATATATAAAGCCGGGAAAAAAGACTGTAAATAATTACCGCCCCATTTCCATTTTACCAGCGCTTTCTTGGAACGCTTGATAACCCGGCCGCGTCTTACAAATTTTCTCGAGACTAACCAACTGCTATCTCCCGCACAATTCGGTTTTCGAGCCGGTAGAAGTACTGATGATGCAGTCAACGAACTGCTAAACTCTACTGTTACTAATCTCGATGAAGGTAGAAAGTGCATTACAGTGTTCCTTGACCTTGCGAAGGCATTTGATACAGTGTCTGTTCCGCATCTTTTAAGCAAACTAAATCATCTCGGCGTAAGAGGAATTCCGTTTAAATTGTTGGAGGACTACCTTACTGGCAGAATACAACGGGTTAAAGTAAATAATAGTCTGAGTGACACGCTACCTATTGATTATGGTGTTCCTCAGGGAAGCATAATAGCCCCCCCTATCTTTCTTGTGTATATCAATGACCTCTGCCAGCTCTCTCTACATAACGGTAAAATTAGTTCTTTTGCTGATGACACCGCCTTATTTTTCACTGGTGATAGTTGGGATGAGGCCTTTAACGCTGCACAATCGGGTTTAAACATTGTTTGTAATTGGCTCCAGAATAACGTCTTGACGCTTAATGTTTCTAAAACTAAGTACATAACATTTGCACACAGAAGTAATCTCTTGCCACCGCCCTATTTCAACATTACAGCACATACATGTGGTTCTGCCAATTCAGCCTCAGATTGTCAATGCCCTTCCTTCGAAAGAGCTGACAGTATCAAATATCTTGGTATAAACATTGATCAACATTTGACATTTAAAATACATATAGATCTCCTAGTGACTAGACTTAGAAAACTAATATACATATTTAAAAATCTCAAGCACGTGGCTGACCGTAAGACTATCCTTATGGTTTACTATGCTATAAGCCACTCGCAAATTGAATACTGCATCACATCTTGGGGTGGTTCAGCAAAAACCCACCTATTGGTACTAGAACGAGCGCAGCGTGCTATTTTTAAGGTTAGTGCCGGCCTACCCTACGATTTCCCAACAGTAGAGCTTTATAAAAAGTGGGATGTTCTGACGGTAAGACAAACTTTCATATTGCGCACGGTTCTTAAAAAACACTCCCAGCTACCGTATGACCCAAACCTACCCGTTGGTAGTCGCCGCAGAGATAGAATATGTGCTTCCTATCGATTGCATTCATCACTTTCCCACAAATTCTTCTGCTTTCTCGGACAACACCTATACAACAAAATAAATAAATCACTAAATATATATCCTAAAACAAAATCTAGTTGCAATAAAGCCTTAAAAAAATATCTCAAATCGCTTGATTACCAAAAAACCGAAAACTTATTGATAGTACCCAAATAGGGTCAAAGCTCTAACTACCCTTCATAGCTGTTACCCACCCATATCTCGCAACACAGTCACACTAAACTGAACACTCGCCAATCACACATCTACTCCCTCACTAACAATCATTCTCTATGCGCACAGTCATGCATACACCTCATACACACACATATAATTTTAATCAATACACTTGGATATTTCTGTTTATCTCTGCTCATTGTACTATTTTTAATTTAGTAGATGTCTTTGTTCTTTGTACTTTTTTGTTTTATCTGATATTTTTATCTGCTGGTCATTTCTACAAATATCTTACCGAAGTGAGGGTCCTGGTGACACAGATTTTATTTCTAAAACCTACTTCAGGCACCAGTCTCTCACAAAGGTGGGAAAAGTTTTACAGTATTAAGTTTGCACTATTTTTAAGACCACTTATTGTGAAGAGAGAATAAATGATATATTGATTGATTGATTGATTCTTACCAGCTTTATATTAGCTTGACCTGTATCTATCTATCTATCTATCTATGTAACGGAATCTTTCAACATAATTTTCACCAACTTTAAGACGTTCGATTAACTTGAAAATTTGCACACGTATCAAGAACCGATGACAATACAATAATTTGGTATCTTGGAACTGATCTGATGATGTAGCCAGGAGGTGGATAGTGGAACTCTTCAGCAACTTTTAGTAAACCCCTCAAGTTTGGACTCATATGTTTCAGTTTAACAAGTCCAATATATTGCACTTAGTGCCGAGGGTCTGATGATGGAGCCACGAAGTGAATCCTGGAACTCTTCAGTGGCTACTAGTAAACCCCTCGAGTTTGGGCTCATATGATTCGATTTGACGAGTCTAATATATTGAACTAGGTGTCGGAGGTCTGATGATGGAGCTAGGAAGTGCATAGTAGAACTCTTCAGTGGCTACTAGTAAACCCCTCGAGTTTGGGCTCATATGATTTGGTTTGACGAGTCTAATATAGAGCACTTGGTGTCGAGGGTCTGATGATAGAGCCAGGAGGTGGATCCTGGAACTCTTCAGTGGCCAATAGTAAACCCCTCGAGTTTGGGCTCATATGATTCGATTTGACGAGTCTAATATATTGCACTTGGTGTCGAATGTCTGATGATGGAGCTAGTAGGTGCATAGTAGAACTCTTCAGTGGCTACTAGTAAACCCCTCAAGTTTGGGCTCATATGATTCGGTGTGACGAGTCCAATATATTGCACTTGGTGTCGAAGGTCTGATGATGGAGCCAGGAGGTGGATAGTGGATTTCTTTAGTGGCTACTTAACTAGTTAATCGGTCAAGTCATAACTTCGTTGACTTTAGACTTAATAACTAAATGAAAAATATACTAGACAAAAAGTAAAAAATAAAATTTTAGTTTACAAAACCACGCTTTTTACTCGAACTTAAAATGACAAAATAATTAAATTTACTTGTACTAGTTACGTGTACCAATCCAGCTTGTCATTTCTTATATATCCAATGATTAAATCTAAAAGCGTGGAGCGCTTTGTTTAAATTGATTAAAAGTTAAGTACAAGTCAATTTAATTATTTTGTCATAATAAGTTCTTGTAAAAAGCGTGCTTTTTAGTTTTTTTTTAAACTAAAATTTTATTTTAATATTATTTGCAGTTGTTACTTCACACAGTACAGCAGCTGTGCAGCCTGCGTAGCACGTCACCTTTTCGACGGTGACCAACACCGAGAGAAGGCCAGAGTCAGCAACAATCCCAGTATTCTGCGGCATTTGCTTGCCATAATTTAAGTGTATTGTGGAATCGCAAACCCAGTTCTGTTATGAGGGAAATATCGGCATCATCCATCGGAAGCCGCTTTTTACGACTCTTGCGGCGTATTACTGAAGGTGACATTAAACAAAATGATGAACGCGTTATTAACAGCTGTCTTAATTCACATAACAAGACGTGATCGGTGGCAATCCACTGATCGAGTATGGGTTACCGGCTCCGCAATCATGGGCACATCAAGACCGCAGAAACTGGGAATACGCCGCCGAAACTAATTATGATTCAGGCGCCATGAGTAAGTACCATCTTCTACGATAACCACGTATCTATGTTCACCTCAGAGTAAAGGTGTGAGTGTTTTTAACACCGTTCTCCAAACTGTTGGGCTCAGTCAGGGTAAAATGTTTTCCTTGGATGCTCCTGATGGAACAGGAAAAACATTTAATACCACTGGCATCCTGTAGAGGTCAGGAAGCAAGGCAAAATTGCAATCGTGGTAGCGTCTTACAGAATCGTTGCCAAACTGCATCCTGGTGGCAAAACAGCGCTCACCATATTTAAAATTAACATCGATTTAGAGTGCAACGACACGCATGTTTGTGAGGGGTTTGCGCTTTCATCGTATGGGATGGATTGATTATGGCAAATAGGAAAGCAGTGGTAGCTGTAAACAAAACCCTGCAGGACTTGCGCAGGAACCAGGACATGATGGGTGGTGTTACAGTTCCGTTTAGTAGCGATTTCCGGCAAACACTACCTGTAGCGACGCGAGGTTAGGATATTGCAAATAGTTACCGATTTAACTTTTTTAAGTAAATGATTATCATCACGCTGTATTTTTATTGAGCTAAGCAGTCAATAATGAAATATTATAAGAACGAATATTTTAGCTAACTTTCAACAACAGCAAAAAAGTAAGCGGGTGGACTATTTCCATTCCCAACTACTGGTATTTTTTGTGATTCTTCTTTTTTATATTTTGTAATACTAACATGTATCTAAAAGTTTGTAGAACGTATTAATTCATTGAAAAAGTAAAACTTCGTAAGCAATGGGAAATTGCTACGACACGTCAAAAGCCCTTTACAGTCACAAAACATTCAAGCTTCTGTATTGATCATTTTAGAGCTAAGACTAGGAAAATAAAATGTTTTTTTTACAGGTTAATAAACCTAATAGACCTTGAAAAAACAATATTGTTGGCGCCTGATCAATATCGCATAGCAGCAATACACCTAATTAGCACATATTACTAGTCATGTGTGCCCATCTTGATGACACTTTCACTTGTTCTCTAAAACCCATGTTGTTAACACCTAATTAAAGTTATTTTTTATTGCATCGAGCATCCTGAGTTTATTCATCCGGTATATCCCTTATATTCCCGCACATGGTCCGTAACGAGCCGGATAACGTATAATATAAAGGAGATCAGCGGATTTAATCAAGAATTAAGGATTACTATCATCCACGTGCAGTGGAGGTTATTTGCCGGTGAATTGGATGGACTTCAAGCAAGCTATTTAGCGGTGTACAGCATTTATAATTAACCTAATATCGTCACCCAACACTCAGGTAGTATATATGTAAATAATCGTATTAAAGGTCAGTACTATTTTATTGTATTACCTATTGTATTGTGTTAGATTAAAATCATTAGGTACTTGTTGCATTGTGATTAGTATTTTATTCAACAGCAAGGTTAAGTTTAAAATCAAACTGTTTACAGTATAGTTAGCTTATTTGCTACATTAATTAAACTTAAATTATATAAAGCTGTAACTAATTCACTGATCTACTAAATAGTGGTGTTAATTGTTAGCAGGTATCTTAACATAATACATATAATTTGAGAGTGTTAGATATTAGGGCAAGTCATTGTTAAACATTATTAGCATTTAGAATCATTTTATGTAGTCAACATAATTAGTGTTAGTTGAGCCTATTTAAAAACTTAGTTCAAGTTAAAGTTTTGCAATAAAACATATTATCAGAATTGTATACCTACAGTATTTTAGGTTTATACACTTGGTAGTAAAAATATTGAGCTGAGTTGTTTGCTATAATAGTATTTAGATAGTGTATACAATACAGTTGGGCGTGTATTAAAGTTATATTGTTCGTTTTATAATTGTATTCCTGTATCAATTTCAGGTTGACAACACTCGTCTCCCAGTATGTCTGACGAAAGGGATTTAATTAAAAAGCGAGGCAGCTTCAAAGGCCGTTTGACTGCTTTCGTCAACTTTCTGGATTCACTCAAGGACAAAGAGTTATCAAGCTGTGATGTGTCTGAATTGCAGTTGCGTATGGGCAAGATCGAGTCGTTGTACGAACGATATGATGAGGTACAGTTAGGTCTGGAATGCATTGTAGATGATCTCAAATTGCAACACTCTGAGCGATCTGAATTCGAGTCTCTGTATTATAAGTCCTTAGCCAGAGCTCAAAATATTCTGAGTGATTTTAGTAAGGATAGTAAATCGATGGAAAGCTGTAAAAGTACACATGTTAGCATGCAAAAGCCGGTTAAATTGCCAACGATTCAGTTGCCAAAGTTTAGCGGATTATATTGTAATTGGCTTGAATTCCGCGACACCTTTACTAGCCTAATTCATTGTAGCAATGACATAGACGCAATCAATAAGTTTCATTACTTGAGAGCATCACTTGAGGGAACAGCTGCAGTAGTAATCAAATCTATTGAGTTTTCTTCGAGTAATTACTCTGTGGCATGGTCGTTGTTATGTGATCGATTCGACAACAAAGGTTTACTGGTACAGAATCATATATACGCATTATTCAATATCGAATCCATCTCAAGGGAATCTTCTGTTGCATTAAAAAGTTTAATCGATCAATTAAATAAAGATTTGCGAGCGTTGGAGTCGTTAGGGGAGCCTGTTAAACACTGGGACACACTTTTAATTTACATTGTTACTCGCAAGCTTGATCAAAAGACCTATCGTGAGTGGGAGGAGTACAAAGGTAGGATGAACAAAGACAGCGCGATTACTTTTGACGCGTTTATGCAATTCTTACGTAATCGAGCCGATCTTATCGAGACCCTAGAACTGGTACGTAATAATTATTCCCAAACGATAGGTAAATCAAGCCCTAAGCTCAAGTCAATGGTAGCAACACAATCTTCTAATAGTTCTAGCACTGAATTAGCCCCTAAACCATGTCCTAAATGTAATAGCAACGATCACACTTTAAACAATTGTCCACAGTTCCTAGCATTAAGTAACGACGATCGTCTCAAATTGGTTCCCAGTTATAAGATATGTTTCAACTGTTTTCGTACGGGGCACTATGCTAACAAATGTAAAAAACCAGGTTGCAAACTGTGCAAACGTAGGCATAACACACTGATTCACATAGATTCTAAAAGCACTATTGCGAATACACTTAGTGGTAATTCAATAAACAACTTGTCTGCACCGTCGTCATTACCATCTGCTAACACTGATACAAATAACGTAGCTTTGTCAGCAAACATTGCATCTCAGTGCAGTCATACGCAGCGAGATGTGTTGTTATCGACCGCCTTGATCAAACTGCGGGATCACAATGGTTGTGTGCATCTCATTCGCGCGGTTCTTGATAGCGGTAGTACGTCGTCATTCATAACGGACAGGTTGTGCAAAAAACTAAATTTAATAACTAGCCAAGTAAATAGGTCGATTCTTGGCATCAACAATGTCACTTCGCACATAGATAAAATATGTCGGGTTAAGATTACGTCATTAGACGATAGTTTTGTTTTCGAACTTAATTGTTTTGTTCTGCCATACATTACAAGTAACGTACCGTGCCGTGAAATAAATATTTCTGATTTCGACATACCCTCGAATATTACTTTAGCTGATCCTACCTTTTATAGCCCAGCTGATGTAGATATTTTAATTGGCGCTGACCTGTTTTGGGAGTTGTTAGGATCACAAAGACTAAAGTTAGGTACCGGAAAACCAGTATTATTTGAAACCCGTTTAGGTTGGATAGTTTCCGGTCCAATTACTCAGAATGTTATTTCACTGCTGTCAAATGACGTAAAATGTAATTATTCTAATATGGTTTCCGAAAGCGATAGTGACTGGGAAAAACTTAAGATAGAATTGACAAAGTTTTGGCAATTAGAGGAGGTGAATGCGATATCGTCTAATTCTTATATGCCAGAAGAGAAGTCGTGTGAGAATCATTTTGTTAAAAATGCGACACGATTGTCTGATGGTCGTTTTTGTGTTCGCCTACCCCTTAAAAAAGATCCTTCAATTCTAGGAAATTCTTTTAAGAGAGCTACACATTGTTTAGAATCTTTAGAGCGTAGATTAAAGGTTAAACCAGACTTTAGCAAACTGTATCATGATTTTTTATTAGAATACGATTCACTTGGTCATATGACAAAAATTAATAAACCTAATTTGTGTTTTGGTTATTTTATCCCGCATCATGGAATTCTACGTGACTCGAGTAGCACGACCAAACTCCGTGTTGTTTTCAACGCAAGTTGTCCTACTTCGACGGGAGTGTCCTCTAATGACCTACAGATGGTTGGGCCAACTGTACAGGACGATCTATTGTCTATACTTCTTCGCTTTAGATTCCACAAGTATGTTTTGTCTGCGGATGTGGAAAAGATGTATAGACAAATAGTCGTCCACCCGTCGGATAGGTACTTGCAACGAATTGTTTGGCGTGATAATATTAGTGAGCCTATTAATGTTTATGAACTAAACACCGTCACGTACGGTACTGCTAGTGCGCCGTTCCTTGCGACACGATGTCTTAAACAAATAGGACTCGACTGTAGGAACCCTAAAATATCTGAGATCATCAGACATGACTTTTACGTCGATGACCTGCTGACCGGGGGAAATGACTTAGACGAAGCAGAATTCATTCGCATTGAAGTCACCAAGGCGCTTGCGTCGGCATGTATGCCATTGAGAAAGTGGAAGTCAAATGACCCTCAATTAGTGTCCGATGCTGTTCCTGCGTCATTTGACTTAAACATTGGACCTAATGAGCCTGACAAGTTGCTTGGTCTCGGTTGGTATATCCGCACTGATCAGCTCGGGTTTCCTATCAGTCTTCCAAAGTCTTCGACGGGGCACACAAAGCGTGACTTGTTATCCGTGATTGCGCGCATTTTCGACCCCTTAGGTCTGCTGGGTCCTATTGTTATCACTATGAAGGTACTTTTACAGAGAATGTGGTTAGATAAATTATCATGGGATCAACCATTACCTAATGACATTAGTAAACAATGGGATATTATAATTAAGTCTTTGCCTCTTTTAAATCATATTCGCATTCCGCGAATTATAGTTTGCAATTTATATATGGAGCTAGAACTCCATATTTTCACAGACGCGTCTGAGTCCGCATACGGTGCTTGCGCCTACATTCGCAGTATTAGCGATAAGGGTGAGTATATGACCCGCTTGTTCATAGCCAAGAGTCGAGTGGCTCCCATCAAGCCTACAACGATCCCGCGATTGGAGTTGTGTGGAGCGGTGGTTGGTTCTCGTCTTTATGAGAAGGTGATGAGCTCACTTCGAGTGAAGGTTAGTCGGGTCTATTGTTGGACTGATTCGACCATCGTGTTGGGATGGTTACAGACGATGCCTACCAACCTTCAGCCGTTTGTACGCAACCGCGTTGCTGAAGTATTGGATAAGGCGGGTAACTGCACTTGGAGGCACGTCCCAACAGTTCAAAATCCAGCAGACCTAATATCTCGTGGTGTGGATATTAGTGTTCTGCGGGGTTCAGATCTGTGGTGGCATGGACCAGATTTTTTAAGACTAGACCCGTCTGAATGGCCTTCTCAAGTTACGAGTCCAGGACTACAGTCGTTACCGGAGATTCGAACTAATGTTGTGTTACACACTGTTATCAACGATTCTAAAACTGAAGTTTTAATCGATTTTTGTCGTTATTCTAACTACTCACGGCTTGTACGTTCTGTTGCTTACGTATTGCGATTTATTAACTCGTGTAGAACACATTATCCAATAATCAATTATTTGTCAAATGATGAGATACGAGATGCACTCACCGTTGTCATTATTAAATGTCAGATTCAGTCATTTCCCGAGTACCAATTACTTTTACATAAAAAGAATTTATCTCAAAGGAGCGCCCTTCTAAAGTTCAATGTTTATTTGGACGATAAAAATATAATGCGAGTAGGAGGACGTCTCGATAATTCTAGTTTTCCTTATAGTAAAAAGCACCCGATTTTATTACAGTCCACTCATGAATTTACTAAATTACTATTTAACTTTGAGCATAAAAGGCTAATGCACGCTGGCCCCCAATTATTACTAGCTTCTATTAGGGAATCTTACTGGCCAATAGGAGGTCGCAACTTGGCGAGGGCCTGTTATCATAAGTGTGTTCTGTGTCACCGTATGAGGGGTAAGATTGTACCTCCCTTAATGGGTAACTTACCACAAGAACGCCTTCGTCCAGGTTATCCCTTTGAGAGCACAGGCGTTGATTATGCCGGCCCGATTATGTGTGCAAGTCGTCAAGGTCGTGGGTGTAGGTTAGTAAAGGTGTATGTCGCTATTTTTATTTGCTTTACAACCAAGGCCATTCATTTGGAGCTCGTTGGCGATTTAACTAGCAATAGTTATTTACTGGCTTTGTACCGATTTATTGCTCGGAGAGGTAAGCCTGTTGATATTTTTTCCGATAACGGTACCTCATTTGTAGGTGCGTGCAACGACCTATCCAAATTTTTAAAATGTAATAGTTCGTCCTTGGGTGAAAGTGCAGCGAACGACGGAATAAGGTTTCATTTTATACCCGCATACACCCCGCATTTCGGCGGACTCTGGGAGGCGGGTGTGAAGTCAACAAAGTACCATCTTCATAGAGTGTTGGGAAATTGTAATTTGACCTTTGAGGAGCTGTACACCGCACTAACCAAGATTGAAGCTATTGAACTCTCGTCCACTGACGCCATTGTCTTCAGATCCTGCAGATTATACACCGCTCACGCCGGGACATTTTCTTGTTGGGCGGCCTCTGACTTCCTTGCCTCAGCCTGACTACCAGGATCACACTGCCAACCATCTATCTCGCTATCAAAGGATTGAGCAACTCCGCCAGCATTTCTGGAGCAGATGGAGCAAGGAGTATGTTGCAGAGTTACAACTGCGTTCAAAATGGCGTTCCTGCAAGGATGATTTGAAGTTAGACTCCTTAGTCGTGATTAAGGAGGATAATCTTCCTCCTCTGAAGTGGAGACTTGGACGAATTGTGACAGTTCACCCGGGAACAGATGGCATCGCACGTGTAGCTGATATTCGGACATCCACTGGAGTCGTTCGGCGGGCATTTAACAGAATCTGCCCATTGCCTGTGTCTTCTGAATCTGGTTGAAACCGTTGTTTTCAACGCCCGGGGAAATGTTGGCGCCTGATCAATATCGCATAGCAGCAATACACCTAATTAGCACATATTACTAGTCATGTGTGCCCATCTTGATGACACTTTCACTTGTTCTCTAAAACCCATGTTGTTAACACCTAATTAAAGTTATTTTTTATTGCATCGAGCATCCTGAGTTTATTCATCCGGTATATCCCTTATATTCCCGCACAATATTATTAGTGGTATTTACTTTAAAATGCATATTGTACGGTAGTTCACAAAAACAAATATATGCATTAATACTTAATTTAATCTATTGGTGTTATTTTAACATTATTAACAAGAATTAAATTAATGTGGTGATGCGGGAAACTAGGGTTGACGAGGTAAATGCTTCGTTGAAAATGTCGACTCTATGGTTGCGAGTTCATAGACTGCGGTTGACCATAAACATGCAAGCTCGGCTTGACTGAAATAAAATTTTAGTTTAAAAAAAACAAAAAAAACACGCTTTTTACACGGATTTAAAAAGACAAAATAATTAAATTGACTTGTACTAGTTACGGTATAAGCACCAATCCAGCTTGTCACTTCTTATATATCCAATGATTAAAACAAAAAGCGTGGAGCGCTTTGTTTAAATAAATTTAAAGTATACACCACTAAAAAGCGCTCCACGCTTTTTGATTTAATCATTGGATACAATTCAATTTAATTATTTTATCATTTTTAGTTCGTTTAAAAAGCGTGTTGTTTTGTTTTTTTAAAACTACAATTTTTTTTTTTACTTTTTAGTCTAGTATAATCTTCGTTTAGTTAATAACTCTAAAGTCAATGAAGTTATGGCTACTAGTTAAGTAGCCAATAAAGAAAACTATTATCCACCTCCTGGCTCCATCATCAGACCCTCGACACCAAATGCCACATATTGAACTCGTCAAACCGAGTCATATGAGCCCAAACTCGAGGCGTTTAGTAGTAGCCATTAAACAGTTCCACTATCCACCTCTTGGCTCCATCATCAGACCCTCGACACCAAATACCACCGCAACCGTCAGGGTCCTGTATGACGTACTAGTCAAGAGTCAACTGGAACATAGTGCTCCGTATGAGGCCAAGTACTCGGTAATGCTAGAGCGCGTACAGAACAAGTTCACGCGCCACTTGTACAAGAAACTTTATGGGGTATACCCGTTTTACCCGTTGATGTACCCCACTCTGTTTGTGCTCGGTATGGTCGGGTACAACCAACTGAAGATACGACGGGAATTCACGCTTATCGCGTATCTGGTTAGATTACTTCGTGGAATTGAGCATAACCCAGGAGTACTGCAGCGCCTGAGTATATGTGTACCAGACCGCTATGTGTGGCGGCGGCGCCGCCCGCCGCTGCTGGCCGTGCCGGTTGCCAGGACCAACCTTCTAGCCAAAACACCATTAACCCGCGCAATTCGGGTTTTTAACGATCTTCACGTGAAGATCGATGTACTTACATGCCATGTGAGTGAACTCGCAAAAATACTGTTGTTTATTTTTAGATTAGAAGTAGGCTATAATTATATTGGTTTTCATTTTATTTTAAATATTGTGTTTATTTTTAATTTAAATTTTATTATTTTATAGGGAATTTTGTAAAGTACTTAGTTATTATTTTTAGATGTACGAGTAGTACTACTAGTTTTTTAATTTTTCATAGTTTTAAATTGTAATTTACTTAATTTTAAGACCGCAATGCAATATATTGGACACGTTAAACCGAAACGTATGAGCCCAAACTCGAGGGGTTTACTAGTAGCCACTGAAGTAGTTCTTCTATGCACCTCCTAGCTCCATCATCAGACCTTCGACACAAAGTGCAATATATTAGACTCGTCAATTCGAATCTTATGAGCCCAAACTCGAGGGGTTTACTGCCACTGAAGAGTTCCAAGATCCACCTCTTGGCTCCATCATCAGACCCTCGATACCAAGTGCAATATATTGGACTCGTCAAACCGAAACATATGAGACCAAACTCGAGCGGTTTACTAGAAGTCGCTGAAGAGTTCTACTATCCACCTCCTGGCTCCATCATCAGATCAGTTCCAAGATAATAAATTATTGTTTTGTCATCGGTTCTTGTTTATTGTGCAAATTTTCAAGTTAATCGAACGTCCCGAAGTTGGTGAAAATTACGTTGAAAGATTCCGTTACATAGTATAGCGATATAAATAATATAACGCCACATTAAATTAAATAATCACTGGGGATCGAACCCAGGATGATGAAGAACGAATAATGAAACACAGAAAGATTGAAGTCACAAAGTATAATTAAATTAATTGGTTTGAAAAAGAAAAACAAAATTAAAAATCAGATGTAAAAAAAAAAAAAGTTATTTTGGCGGTCGTTGAGATTTTTAATAAAAAAGGCAGGTATTTTATAGAACGTCAGGTTCTTCGGGTAACGTAATTTTTCTATGACACTAACTATGACATGACACTAATCGACAAATTATGGTTATACGTAAAAAATTACAACGCGATTTAAAAAAAAAAAATTGTAAAGTTGGCAAATGAGGATGCTGAAGGTGTTGCCTGCAGTGTGTAGTGGGACAGCGTCCGACGCGTCGTCGTCGCTGCTACTTCTGGATGGCTGGAGGAACCACGCGGAGACGTGGTATTAGAACCACGCGTGGATGGATATGGCTGGCGGACTGCGCACCTCCCTGCCTACAGCCACGGCTGGAGACGGGTAAGCCAGGGGCCTCAACGAGGCCTTTTCTGTACGGATCCAGAACAAATTCCATTTTAGACCCGGTTAGAAAGGCAATATTACGTGGGGGGTGGATTACAAACTGGAATACTCACGAAATAAATATAGGTAGTTCTTCCTGGATATACGAAAAAAAACACAAATGAGGCTTTTATGAAGTAAATATCAACAATAACGATTTAGCAGTAATACGTCCAAAAGTCTGAAATAATAGTGTTATATCGGAAAAAATATAATTCAACAGTTATCTCTGCTTGCCACGACACCAATGCTTCGAATCGTCCTTCCATCAAAAAAACAAAACCGACTTTTCATTCGATAAAAAAAAATATTTAAAAATGTGTCAAGCGTAACCACATTTTAAGAGAAAATCATGTTAAGCTTCTTCGCAAATAAAAAGGTTGGCTTGGCAGCGGCATGCTGCAATACCCCCTTTCCAGCAATTTTTTTTTTTATCGACATTATCGATAAAAAAATCACAACCCTAAATGTGTGTGACATCCCTTGACATGGATGACATATGTTGATAAAAGTGACAGCCTAATTAGCTTTATGGAGGGAAAGTAATGAATTAAATAAATCGACCTAAATACTATTTTATAAAGGAGACGGGGATTTCTGGGCCTGATTGTAATAAGTTGACGTATGGTTAAAAAAAAAGGTTATATTTTTCTATTACAAAATGTGAAATATCAGCCCATTTTACAATCTGGAAATTGAGAAATCCAAAAATTTAGTTATGGCTACGAACAAAATGGAATATCGACTAAATTATAATCGACTATCGTGACAGAGTTCATACTATTTAAAAGATGCTTTTACCAGATGATTAATTCAAATACATTAATTATTAGAATTAACGTATTAAACAGTTTAAACAAATTAAATATCTATAAAGATAAATGTTAAAATTGATTCACGTTTGCTAATCGATTATTGTATTTTTAGTCTATGGTGACATGTCAGTCAGTCACTTGTTTCGTATCGTTTAGTGTTAGTGCGTGTGCGTTTTGAGTGTGTTTCTTCCCATAGTTTTATTGTTTTTTTTTTTTTTTTTCTCTTCTTTCCCCTGCTTTCTTTCTACGGACTTCTGATCTTGCTTCTTGTACGACCCTTGCTGCCATACCGGACACGGAGAGCCTCGCTTTTACGTTGGACTTGGACTTGTTTTTTTGGATTCTACGACCAGCCTACCGATTGGATATTATCACAATGGATCGTTGTGTAAATTGTGGCATAGCGACTAGTCGCTGTAATACACTGGGTCATCGAGCTTTAGATGACGAAATGATATTAGCAGTGATTCGTCAATGGCGTGCACCACAATCTGTAAGTACTTACTCACCTCCTGTTTATTAGCTCACCAGGGTCTACCACGCTGGCTTGCAATCTTCACGATGTTTTCCTTCACGATTACATTTACAAAATAATAAAGTATGAATAGGTAAACATTTAAAAATCATATGAAGATTTACATTACATTGAACTAAGATATATATTTTTTTATTGTAATAGATATTTGCACACCTATTCAGGTAGGATATGGTTTAAAGATTTTCTGTTCTATGTATCACCTCATGTACCCATATTCAACCAAATAAATGATTTGAATTTGAATTAAATAACTATCGGACACAGTCGGTTGGTTTAAAAAAAAGTAATCATGTTAACTGATATTAAAAACTTTTTCCATTTTTCAGGTAAACAGCAGTGACCATGTTTGCCAAGCTTGCTGGGACTTGGCTCAAAGACCACCTCATGGTGAACCTAGACATCTTGGCCACCGTAGTGTTTGTCTCCGATGTGGACGTTCACTTGCATCTAGAGTCAGCCATTTACTTCACACCACCTCACCTCACGAATTGAGAATTTATAATGTTATTCAAGAGTGGATTATACCTAGAGCTGTAAGTTGAATCAGTTTACATTTGTTTTATGTGCTTTTGTTGTAAGTCAAATTGAGTTTTTTAATACTTCAATGATTATGTATTGTTTGTTGCAGATAGAAGTACCTAGTCGCATATGCCATACTTGTTGGGTTGCTGCAGACAGAGCTGCTGTCCATATGGTCTCTGGCCCATCAACTTCTTCCCAATTGAAGAAATACAGCCACAGGTACAAGTTCTTCCTGCTGAACCTCCAGTTGAAGAAGTTAGAAGTATTCAGCCTGAACCTGCTATTGTATTACCAGATTACATGAGGGCTGTTGAAACAGAAAGTAGGTGCTTTATTGAAGGATGCCTGAGAACAGAGAGGTACAGAGTTCCACTTTCTACTAGAAAGATGTTGCTCAGTCGGTATAAATATTATGTACCTGAGAATAATCGTCTATGTGATAGACATTTAGTTATAGAAGCATGGGATTTTCTTACCAGTTTGAGAAATAATTATGTACAGACTTTTACAGCAAAACATATCCAGGACATGATGTCCTTAAAAGAAGTTGTAGAATCAGGATTACTTCATTTTGAGAGTATAGATGATATGGAAGACCATGTTGTGCATACGTGGATAGGGTTAAACAAAGCGCAGTTCCATAAAATGTTTAATGAGGTTCCTCAGTTATTAGAAATTCCTAGGGGGTCCCTAGCTTTAGCAGCATATTTAATTAAGCTTAGAACTGGGGATTCTGATGAGAGGTTGTCAACTTTATCGAGAGCAGTCACCATATGTCGTTGGGTAGTGGAGGTAGTAAACGGCAGATTCAAAAGAGATTTTAAATTATTACGGCAAAATTATTTTAACGTAGCTAGTAAAAAATTCATGAAAGATTTTGAGGTGGCTGCTGCTCTTTTAAACAATTTTCACCCTCCTATTATTGATCGTGTAGATGCTGGGGAAATATTAGTACAAATAAATTTGATTATGAATACAGAAAATGAATTAGCAGAATTTATTGTAAGAAACCATTATAATAGGCGTAGGGCTGATTTTCAAACAATAACTGTACAAAATGATAACCTATATGATTTTCCCCAGCTTACCGATACTGAGCTAATACTAATATTTATTTATTTATTTAATACTTTAAGCACATAAATGTACAGAGGCGGACTTAATGCCATAGGCATTTTCTACCAGTCAACCTTTGGGTGATGCAGAGATAAACAGTGGTAGGTGCAATATGAAAATTGTGGAATAAATATTTATTTAAATATAAGGATATACATATACCTATTAACCTATATATATAATAAAATATAAGTAAATACAAGAACAGATAAATACACATAAATACACGAATATACTAAAACAAATAAGACAAATAATGGGAAAACATTACCGTTGTTATGATACTGCCAGCTTCTTATGAATGTGCTCGCGGACTTTAACTTTAAAGGATAATCGGTTGGTTGCCATCCTGATTTCTTGGGGGAGCGCATTCCACAAGGAGATAGATTGAACGAAGAAGGAAGAGTGAATGAAGTCAGTGCGGTGAGTGGGATATTGAAGAAGACGATTGTGTGATGAACGTAGAGTTCTATTGTGGTTTGCGCAAATGTACTGAAAGTGGGGGGCTAGATAACTAGGGGAAGAGGGAGAGTCAAGAAATGAAAACAAGGTGGTCAGCGCCCTTTGCTCTCTGCGCTGCCGTATGGGCAACCACTTTAGAAGGGATCGATGCGCAGAGACGTGATCATATTTACGAAGATTGAAAACGAATCGAATGCAGTTATTGAGAAGACGGTCTAGTTTGTCGAGGAGATCTGCATTCAGGTCATAGTAGCACACATCACCATAATCGATGATAGGGAAAATTAAGGACTGCACAAGCATTGTCTTGGTACTTGATGGTAATAAATTTTTTAGCCGGTACAGAGCCCGCAGCGTTCCAGTAACCTTCTGGCTGACCCTAGCGACTTGAGTGCGCCAGTTCAGGGTCCCATCGATGTGTAAGCCTAGGTTTTTCACGTCAGTGCTAAATGGAACGATCGTACCGTTGAAGAGAACTGGTGGCAAGATTGACTCATCCACCTTGCTAATACTACGAGGACTCCCAATTATGATTGCCTGACACTTATTAGGGTTTACTGCAACACCAAATCTATCAGCCCAGGTTTTTATTGCAGCTAAGTCTCTATTTAACTTGTCGATAGCGTCAGGTATTTCATCAACCTTCCCTTGACAGTACAACTGCAAGTCATCCGCATACAGATGATACGCACACTGAAGCTCGGAAGTTATAAGATTAATAAAAATAGAGAACAGAAGAGGAGAAAGAATACCGCCTTGGGGAACGCCAGCTTCCAAATCACACCAGCAAAATGAAGAATCTCCAATATGAATGGACTGCTGACGCTCCTGAAGATAAGAGGAGAACCATTCCAGTGCTTCGGGAGAGACCATAACATAGGACAGAATAGCTAACAGGATGTCGTGACTGACGGTATTAAAGGCATTCGAAAAATCAACCAACACTAGAGCAGTAACTTTGGTATCTTCTAGTCCTGCCCTTATATCGCCAGTCACTTTAAGGAGGGCGGAAACAGTGCTGTGTCCAGGCCTGAAGCCAGATTGAAGAGGGCTAATTAGAGAGTTATGATGAACAAAATTGGAGAATTGTCACTAATAAATAATAATAATAAATGTGTTGTAATATCACTAGGCACATATAAAATAAAGCAGGCACGTTCATATTTTGGTGAACATGTAAGGGGCAATGATGGCTATGTGATAGAAGTGTGCAGGGAGGTCAGCAGCAGCCTACTTCGAGAGCTGTCAGCTACAAATACCTCATGGCTACTTAGGGGCCGCATTCATTCGAGACATGTCGAAAAACGTATTTTGTTTACATTTTAGTCGACAGCTCTCGCAGAGGTAGGGAAGCAATAATAACATATTATTGTAACTGCATCGTAGGCAAACGGACTGTAGGCTGCTGCGCCCATGTAATGTCAATAATATGGTACCTTAGTTGGGCTAGGTACCAAGATAATATTGTACCACCTGCACAATTTCTAGATGACATTCTAATTATAATTGAAGATGAATAAAATATACTAATTAAAAACGATTTTTATTTTTAATTATCATCTCCTTACCCATGATTTTTAATAGGTATTTGTGTTTCCTAATTTCCATCCACTCTACAAATATAATTAAGGCAAGTCAAAGTGCCGCTAGTGGCACTCTATCCTTATCGGATTAAGTGCCAGGGTCCGTTTAGGCACAAGAGAATGTAATGTTTTCGGAATTTGGTGTTTTACAGCGAACTAACCCGCCGCTAGCGGCACTGTATACACCTATAATTGTAACAGCATCCTATCTTTAAAAAAAACAACTACCTATCGCACAATGAGGTTATACATCGCACTTCAAAAATCAGCTGTTTTGTTACGTAACCTCACTTTAACAAAATCTCTTTTAACTCGGCTCTCAGATTGCTAAAATCCGCAAAATTTTCAGTGATGGTTTGATAATATAGTAGCTATTAATTGACACCAATTTCATCTCTTTACATCCAGGCCCAAGATTGTATGAAAGCGTATCCGTCTCCTTTAACATTAACCTAAACTAATGAAAATAACCTAAGCTAATAAAAATTAACGAACGGAGGACACTAAGTGCAGCTGACAAAGAGTAAATCTGAACCGGATCGAACCTACACCTTATCGGTGCGAACTAAAGAAGTCAGAAGTGTCCTACAAACCTATGTATAAAAAATCTGAATGCACGACTTCAACTCCTATGTTAAAAAGTTAAGTTAATGCTATATAAAAAAAAATCTAAGAAGTGTTCTTAGATTTTGCAATCGAATGACGAGAGTAAGGAACAACAAGATGCAATAAGGAAACTATAAGCTAAAGTAAGGAAAAAAATATTAGCCTAGAATAAAGACATAAATATTAAATCATCGATAAAATGAAATATCGTATAACCTCTTAAATTGGAAGTGATATGGTCCTTGAACCATGTATTTTAATGTAGGTCACGTGGACTAACACTACATCCAAGTATTCAACATTATTATTAGAAAATGCTTCAAATGTTTAGATTCGCGACCCAGCAAGAAACATAGGTTTTAATATCATAACCAGAAAATGTTTCCAATGCTTGGATTCACGACCCAGCAAGAAAAGGGAAAAAAAAACAGCCTAGAAGGCTTTGGAAAGAAAAAAAACCTACAACCGACGCGGGACACGATCGCTTGAGGGGAGAGTGAAAAACTCCAAAACAAGGAGGTTAGTTAACCCATTAGAATAAAGAAGAGGAAGCGTGCAATTGGGGGCCCAGTCCAAAACCCACGCATCCGGAAGAAAATGATGAAGGAACGTGACATTGGGGTCCAGTCCAATGTCAACGTACCTAGAAGAATATGACGAAAACACGTGACACTGGGGCTCAATCCAGTGACTACGTGCCCAGGGGAATATAAATTATCCCACCTGTATGGGAAATGAAGAAAGAGACAGCGAATTTTGGGGGTAGGTCCGAGAAATTTATACAAGAAACTAAATGTAATTCGATGAACGAAAATGGCGTTAGATGAGAAGGGCAGTCACTTCAAAATGTCCTTGATATGGTATGACCCGGAATGAACGGAATCACAATCCTTAAGGACATAGGTGGTCCTAGAGATGACCCTAGTTACCCGACACTTGACAAAGCGAGGGGCAAGTTTTTCGGAGAAATAATCCGTTCCGGAGGATCTGGAGAAATTACGCCTCCATACAGTGTCACCTACGTTAAGAGTGATACTTGAACGATTCGTATTATAAGTTCGAGAATTACGGAGGAAAGCTAGAGAAAGGTTGTCAGCGACTTTGGTGTAAATCTGTGCGAGGGAAGATAAGTTAGATGCGTGTTGAGACCGACTTTCGGCTAAATTGGAGCTTGGAGTCTGTCCCCGCGCACTAGCAGGATCCATAACAACTTCCCTTTCAAACATAAGGAAGTTTGGTGTAAAACCGGTAGTTAAGTTATTGCACGAATTGAGATATAATTTCACCTTGGGTAATAATTTAGACCAATTCCTTTGGTTTTCACCGACTAAAATACTTAAACATGTGACGACACTTTGGTTATACCGTTCCACGGTATTGGCCTGTGGCGTGTAAAAGGGCGTAAAGATCGGTGGATCGATGTGAAACGATCTGAGGAAATTTAAGAAACGATTACTACGGAAAACGGTAGCGTTATCACAAAGAATTGCACGTGGAACCCCGAAATTATAAAATATTTCGGACTCCAGCGCTTTAATTAGGGAACTAGCGTCGACCTTTTTTAAGGGAACTAGCCAGATATATTTGGAAAACACGTCTACCATAGATAGTATGTAACGGTAACCATAATAGGCAATAGGTAGCGGACCTATGATGTTTATGGAAATAAGTTGTAGGGGAAGAGAGACAGGTTTCGGATATAACATCTGACCACTTGGTTGAGTGTTAGAGATTTTGTAGGCCTTGCAAACCTCACATTGTCTCAATATTTCGGTGACATCACGAAACATGTTTGGCCAATAAAACAAACCCTTGATTTTAAGGTAAGTTTTCATAACACCGGGGTGAATAGAGGGAAAATTATTATGCACTTCCCAAATAGCGAGTGAAACCTTCTCAGCGGGCAATACAACGCGCCAAGGATCTGACGATAAAGGGCTAGTAATGGGCATACGTCTTGAGAGAACACTGTTCTGTATGGCATAATCAGGGAACATTTGCAACGTATCATTAATAAATTTTCTTATACCAACGGTCATTAGTACATTCGGGACCCTGGTCAAACGTGACAGAGCTTGCGTAAATTCTGGACAAAGCGTCTGGGACAACATGCTGTGAACCCTTACGATGAAGTATATCGAAGGTGTATTGGGAGATAACAGTGGCCCAGCGGGCTAAACGTCCGGAGGGGTTGTTTAAGGTGAGTAGCCATTTCAAGGCCATGTAGTCTGTTATAACAGAAAACTTCATTCCATCTAAATAACACCGAAAAATGTTTAATGGAATCGAGAACAGATAAGAGCTCGCGTTCAGTAGTACTATAATTTTATTAGGCTCAGCTTTAGAAAATAGGCGGGAATACTAGGCAATGGGATGCTCTACACCATCAATCTTCTGTGAGAGAACCGAACCGAGACCAACCGCTGATGCATCACATTGTAAAAGAAATGGCTTGGAAAAATCTGGGCAAGCCATAACAGGAGTGTTGATTAAAGCCTCCTTTAACTTATTAAAAGCTTGTTCAGCAGCGTGATCCCAACTAATAGGATCACGACCCTTCCTCTTACCAATAAGAGCTGTAAGGGGAGCTATAATAGAGGAAAAACCATCGACAAAACGCCTATGATAAGAGCACATGCCTATGAAACCACGCAAGGATCTAGCGCAAGTAGGGGTTGGATAATCCCTAATAGCATCTAGTTTGCTTGCATCTGTTTGTAGGCCTTTTTCATTTACAATATAGCCTAAATATTTAAGTTCGCTTTTGCAAAATTCGCATTTTTTTTTATTAATAGATAAGCCGGCTTCTTTAAGGCGGTTTAACACCTTTCTGAGGAGCGCGAGATGACTGTGGAAATTCTTGGAGATTAAAATCAAATCGTCGACATATCCAAAAACGCAGTCATCGCTGCTTGACGTGAATTCGAAATTAACGATCATATCAGTAAGTCGCTGCATCTCGGAAGCGGCGTTGGTGATCCCGAATGGCATTCTCACAAATTCGAACAAGCCGCGTTGTGGAATTATGAAAACGGTTTTTGCGCAACTGTCGTTATCCGCGAGTGATATCTGCCAAAATGCACTCCTGAAATCGAGCGAGCTTATATACCTGGCACCACGAAGGTTGTCAAGAATATCTTGAATACGCGGGAGGGGATACGAATCTCTGATGGTCACGCTATTCAATTTCCTGCTATCCACGCAGAAACGGACAGAACCATCCTTCTTAATAACCATTACTACTGGGCTAGCCCAGGGTGAGCGAGATGGTCGAATAACACCTAATTATAACATTTTGTCAACTTCGTCGTTAAGTATTTTTAATTTAACCGGTGAAAGAGTATAAAATCTCTGCCTAATCGGCTGTCCCGTTGTATTAATTTTGTGTGACAGCCAAGAAGTTTTTCCTAGCCCGATCTTGTCAGACGAGATGACTTCAAACTCATCAATGACATTTTGTAGACTACGCTCTTGGTCGAGTAAAAGGACGTTACGGGGGTGTACGTATCGGGGTTCGGTTACGCAAGACAGATGCGGAGGAGAATTGAGAACGGATGAAAGGTACATATTTCCTTTAACTTTTGCAACGCGCTACTAAAAACAAACTTAACCGGAAGGTATAAAGTTGCCACAATATCAATAGGCGAGCTATTTGCAGAAATAACGCGGGGACATGAATCGTTGAAATTTAAAGAAACGCCTAGCTCCTGAACTAAGATGTCACTGATAAGAGACATTTGTGCGCCTGAATCCAAAAGAGCCTTAACCAGACGATTGCCTAATAATATCTCGATAAATGATCGATTGTCCGACGAACCGTTCGATATCACCGGTGACACTGTACGAAATGCTATTATATATTATGCTATTAGCTATATATTAGCTTGACCTTCGCCTATCTATCTATCTATCTATCTATCTATCTATGTAACGGAATCTTTCAACGTAATTTTCGCCAACTTCGAGACGTTCGATTAAGTTGAAAATCTGCACACGTATCAAGAACCAATACAATAATTTAGTATCTTGGAACTGATCTGATGATGGAGCCAGGAGGTAGATAGTGGAACTCTTCAGCGACTTCCAGTAAACCCCTCGACTGTGGGCTCATATGATTCAGTTTGACGAGTCCAATATATTGCAATTGGTGTCGAGGGTCTGATGATGGAGCCAGGAGGTGGAACCTGGAACTCTTGCAGCGGCTACTAGTAAACCCCTCGAGTTTGGGCTCATATGATTCGGTTTGACGAGTCCAATATATTGCAGTTGGTGTCGAGGGTCTGATGATGGAGCTAGGAGGTGCATAGTAGAACTCTTCAGTGGCTACTTCACAGTAAAGTGAGCGTCAAAATGAAGGGACCAAATCTCCAATGTCTGTCATACATAAGTAAAAAAATAATACCATTAATCTACTATTTCCTACCTTTGCTATAATTTTAGCTACCTCATCATATACATAATATTTTAACAAAATGCTTGGTCCCTCCATCATGATATCAAGATGGAGGGACCAAACTGATAGATTACTCCCTGCAATGTTCTACCTACTCAGTGTTATAATACCTTAATTCTACCTTAATATTATTGATTTTGGCTGCCCGAAACATTTATCGTTTTAAAGATATCGATGATATAAGTTGGTCCCTCCAAATTGACGATTCAATTATTTAGTGCAACAGGTAAATGGGCGGTTTTTTTTCGATCTTTGAAGGACAAATATTTAATACCTATTTTCTACCTTCTAATCGTGCAAAATTTCTTACGTTAAAGTTTATTTTAACGAGCCAAAAAAATTAAAGAAATAAGTAGGTACAACGCACAAATTTTAATCGTAGTACCTAGCATTAATAAAGGTGTTTTTTTTTTTTTTAATAAGAATAGCACAAAAATATCTAGCTAATATAAAGTGTATCTTTAGATTTTAAATATTACTATTTATTGGCTCATTTTATCTAACTCTCGTAATACTCAATATTGAAGGTACTCTTATACTTCAAAACGTGCAAAATTTCTCACACTGGTATAAATGGGACCCTTTGAATGGCCGTAATAAAATATATTTGTATTATAATTCCAGTTATATTTATTGCAATTTACAGAATTACACTTAAACTTAATCTACCTTTATTATAACTAAGTGACGTCAACTAAGAAATGATTTCACGCGACCGAAATCACGGATGGCCGCTAGTATGATGTACAATTATTTTAAAGCGTAAATTAAACAATGTGGTATAACAAACGTCTGACTTTTGATGACTCTACTTTTCATATCATCATAACAATTCCATTTCCCAAAAACTCTTGGACAATTTGCCCTGTAGTGACCAACATCTCCACATATTGGCGGGATAAAATCAATCACTGAAAGAATTCTGTAATATTTATCTCCTAATTTTAACTGATTAGGAATTTCGTATAGGTTGATTTTTTCATCAGACGAAAGCTCAAAAAATATTGTGTTGGTAAGAGAGTAAATCTCTGTTTTTATACCATTGCAACCGGTTATTCTACAGGGAGCCAAATTATCACTCAAAATAGTTTCAGCAGAAGCATTTAACGCTCCAATGCCTTGTTTCTGAATGATGTTTAAATCCAAAGAAACAAACCCACATTTCCTTCTAATGTTATTACTAGGACAATCACAGTTCGTGCATGACCTGATAATATCTGCACTGTAAAATACATCATTGACAACATTTTCTATTATATAAGCAATATTGCATTCGCACTGTATTTGTTCATGGTTTCCAACAGGCGTTAGTCTGAAATGTTTCTTGAGTATGGCATTACGCATTTTATAAATATCACGTTTAGTGTCGCTACTTACAAGTTTTTTAATAAAATCAATTAACATAATATTACCATCTGAATTATTGATATTTACATTAATCTGAAATCCATCTACTAATCCAATAGTTATTGATTGGGAAAAGGCATCAAAGGCACATGTGTTAACAGATGATAAGCCATCTACTGCTTTTACTAATGAACCATTAATCAAAATGGGTATTTTTCTGAAAGTGTGTTTAACTGTTTTTTTTGTATTGCCTTTGCCACGCCAATTCTCAACAAATGATGGATTTTCAGCGAAAATTGAATCAATATGATTGTCTTTTTGTGTCTTGTATGTTTTGTGTAATTTGGGCTTAATTATTTTCTTAGGAAGAATAGTGTTGTCCGAATGTAAGTTACTAAGAGCCAACTTAGTTTCTCCTGAGAGGTATTGATTATGTTGTATTATAAAATCATCAACCCTCAATCTATGAGATTTAGTTTTCATATTACATAAAAGTGTTTTTACATTCTTAAAATAACTTTCAACATTTGAAGAGGTAGCATTTACCACAATACTGCTATAATAGTTTTTCATAACGTTAGACCACATAGGCAGTTGATTAATGAGCCTCAATAAGGTATCAATTAAAATAGGAAAATAGTATAAATTATCAGTATCATTGATTTCATCAATCAAATCATTCATTAGCATCTCTTTATCAATGTGCTCTGTGAGCCATTTAATTCTTTCTTTGCCAGCATTTGTACGTATTCCTTCTTTTTTATTTTTTTCTTCGTTCCGATCATTAAATAAAACAGAAAAATCCGTGGATGGTTTGCAATCAACTTCAGAATATTCATTAACATCACCCGATAACACCTCTTGAAAAGTATATTTTTTTTTCAATATTATCTTAGCTTCTTCGCTCCTTGTTAATTTCCCTTCCTGTCCACAACCAGAAAATTTTGCCAAGCACAATGTGACCATATCTTTAGCTATCTGTTGAACTACTTCGTAATTTTCACTTTCTTTCATTTCTTGGAAGCATTTAATATAAAATAATTTCACTCTTTGATCAACGTTTTTAAAGCAAGACAAATTATATAATATTTTTACGAAATGACTTGTATCAATCCTCATATAGGTTTTCAGATTTGTATCAGATTTACCGTTATTTAAAATTTCAAAAGATTTATCAAGGTATTCCTTGGTTGATTCACAACCAGTAAAGGCTTTAACTGATGCTCCTATAAGTGCAGAAGAATCATCGCAGATAACTTCATTTGGAGGTAGATTATTTTGGGACCAGGTTTCAAGCCATTTGACAATAGTATCTATCGTCTGACTTTCTGATATCATGTGAAATAGAGGTACGCTGCTCTGACCGGGGAATGTCTGCATAACACATACGTATAGGAATAGATGTTTGTTTATCTTACTATCTGGAGAAGGCCCAAGATCTCTAAAAATACTTCCGGTTGCATCAAGACTCACTACAGTCCTATGATTCTTTTGATATTCTTTATAGTACTGTTCCTGAATAGATAACCAATAATACACGATGAAGTGGGGATGCAAACAAATAAACCTCAAAAGATTATTATAGGGCGCACTTTGTGCCATTAACCAAAGAGCCATCACAGGGTTTTTGTCAAAGAAATGCGATGCCTTCTCTTCATATTTTATCTGGCGCAGCGTCCCTAATTTAGGTATATGAGTTGGCTCACTATCATAAGCGTCCATTGAAGAATCTAATAAAGAGTTCCGTACAGATATCGCAGAAGAATTATTCAAGATATCCGCAAGCTCTTTACGTTTTAGTGGAGATAACTTTAATTTTCTTGATTTTTTGTGTATAAAGTCAATTTTTTGTTTTTTGTACTGTGCAAGTACAATTAATTACTTTTACAGTTGGCCAACTTATAAAAACTTCTATAATAGCTCCACATTCTTTACAAGAACCATAACATGACACAGATTCGTCCGGTTTCACATGCGTTGAGTTAAATCGCCAAGTGCAGGGTTTTTTAGTTTTCTCCCATAATTCTTTTCTTAATAATTCAGCCCATTGGTAACTTGGTAACGTCCACTTTTTCCGGTATTTTGAACTTGTGTCTGGGTCATTTCTCTTTACATATTTTTGAATTGGTTGTATTTTTTTCCAAGAATGTATATCTAAGTAAAACTGTATTTTTTCCTGACTTACTGTATCTTGTATGTGATTAATATTAGTTTCAAAACTTTCAACAGATTCAACAATTTCTTCTATACTATCCGGCTCAGAATCATCCGTCTTTTCGTTAAAAAAGTAATTATAATTAGTTTTTAAAGATATATACAAACTTTTTACAGACATTTTATAGTCTAATTCCTTGCTGATATCGGAAAATATTTGATCACATGGTGATGATAATTCACTGTTTTGTAATGCACTTCTGTACTTTAAAAACACAGTTTTCTGAATATCTAGGGAAATCGCGCTCTTCCTTCCCCTCTTCATGATAAATGGGCAAGATTGCCTGTCCATTGAAGCGGAGCGAGGCAGCGGAGAGGAGAATGGCAGCGAAGTGGAGCGGATTTGCGGACAGTGTCGGACAGACACTGTTACATTGTGACATTGATGAGGAGTGAATCTGCGGAGCGGAGTTACGGACTGTGCGGAGCGAGGTACCGGAGCGAAGTTACGGACTGTGCGGAGTGAGGTAACGGAACGGAGTTGCGGACTGTGCACAGTGACAGTGACAAAAAGGATGACATGACATAATGCAAAAAGAAATAATTGTAGGGGAGACCGGGTACAAAAGTAACGAAGGGTCGCAAGCAACAAACGCTCTGCAGGTTTATCAAATCGTCGAAACGCCGCGCCGCCCCGCTACCGTTAGGAGATAGCCAGTGGCGATCCCCCCACTTGCATTTAGTCGCCGCGAACGCTCTGCGCCGTAAGGTTGTGCTTAGAGGATGCCACATGATTTTACAAACCAAAAGTACGTTAATTGACATGTATTCAATGTGGTTACGTAGTATTAAAATAAAATAATGATACTTAAACATAAATAATGTGATTATTTGCATAGTAATTCTTGATTAGATTGTTCACACAGTTTTTTTATTGATTTTTGAATAGCAAGTTCCATTATTAGGTAGGCATTCATGAATTAACAAAAACGTGGTTGAGTACAATAGTAACATAGCACTACGAGTACAAAAGTAACATGTTACTTTTTTTCATGATGTGGTGGAGACTATGTATGAGGATATGTCCAGAACGCTGCATGGCTCTAAAACTCACTACACCGTTGTCATGCCTCCATGACAACGGTGTGGAAGCGGAGCGGGGAAACGGAGCGGAGAAGCGGAGCGGGGAAACTGAGCGGAGAAGTGGAGCGGGGAAACTGAGCGGAGAAGTGGAGTGGGGAAGCAGAGAGGTGATGCGGAAAAATACGTAAACTTGGTCTAGCTCCGCACAGTCCGCTACATCGCTCCGCTACCTCACTCCGCACAGTCCGTAACTCCGCTCCGCTACCTCGCTCCGCATCAATGGACAGACACTGTCCGCAACTCCGCTCCACTCCGCTGCCTCGCTCCGCTTCAATGAACAGGCAGCCTTAAGGACTGATGACGTCTACGCTCCGTCCAGCACCGATCCAAATCCAAAACCGCGAAAGCTCGTTTCGAGTATCTAGGGAGCTCCGTGGACGATTATAATGAAAACTGTCCATACAATCGGGTCTAAGATCTTCAAGACCCGTCGTAAGAATCGAAACCAGAAGCTTTCCGATGCTACTTTACAGTTCATGGAGGAGAGGCGCGAGATGATCTTGCCCGTACAACGGACCGTATAAAGGACGCGATAGAGCGAAACAAGGACTAAGGCCTTTGCAAGAGATCTGTCTATTGGTATTGCATTTCATATTTATTACGTATACCTTTATCATATTACTTTCGACCCACACCGTGTTACTTTCGCCCTGGTCTCGGAGTCGAAAGTAACAATCGTCTTTTTTTTTTATCTGTGTAATTCACAATAAACAGCAAATAATGAGATAAATTTAGATATAGTGGGTATATTCATATTATCAAAAATATGATAACTAACTAGAAACCAGTGTCAAATTACAAAGTTTTACTTTTGTACCCGGCCTCCCCTAAGTCGAAACAAAGAGGCCACATAATATACTCGTCCAGCCGACGCACGCACTGGCCGGTAGCACACTACTCCCCCTCCCCCGGGCCCCGCAGCTGCAATACCTCACGGCTGGTTTTTTTCTGCATCCTCTCTCCGCTTCCCCGCTCCGCTTCTCCGGTCCGCTTCCCCGCTCCGTTTCCCCGCTCCGCTTCCCAGTTTTGTATGAATTTTTAAACTAGTTTGCAAATCCCTGTCCACTGAAGCGAAGCGGAGGTTTTATGCAATTTTTTGGTTAATATTGGAACACCGCTACTCCGCTCCTCTCCTCTCCGCTCCAGTGGACAGGCAGCCTAACTATTGTTATAACAACTACGGACAAATGATAATGAAATCACTGTAAATGCACTCTGTTAGCCAGGACGCAGTTATCGCAAACAGCTGCACTACAATGCAATCCATCGACTATGTTTTAGAACTACGAGTACCTTCAATATTTTTCTTTGTATTTACCTAAATTCATTATTACGAGAGTTAGATAAAATGAGCCAATAAATAGTAATATTTAAAATCTAAAGATACACTTTATATTAGCTAGATATTTTTGTGCTATTCTTATTAAAAAAAAAAAAAACACCTTTATTAATGCTAGGTACTACGATTAAAATTTGTGCGTTGTACCTACTTATTTCTTTAATTTTTTTGGCTCGTTAAAATAAACTTTAACGTAAGAAATTTTGCACGATTAGAAGGTAGAAAATAGGTATTAAATATTTATCCTTCAAAGATCGAAAAAAAACCGCCCATTTACCTGTTGCACTAAATAATTGAATCGTCAATTTGGAGGGACCAACTTATATCATCGATATCTTTAAAACGATATATGTTTCGGGCAGCCAAAATCAATAATATTAAGGTAGAATTAAGGTATTATAACACTGAGTAGGTAGAACATTGCAGGGAGTAATCTATCAGTTTGGTCCCTCCATCTTGATATCATGATGGAGGGACCAAGAATTTTGTAAAAATATTATGTATATGATGAGGTAGCTAAAATTATAGCAAAGGTAGGAAATAGTAGATTAATGGTATTATTTTTTTACATATGTATGACAGACATTGGAGATTTGGTCCCTTCATTTTGACGCTCACCTAGTAAACCCCTCGAGTTTGGGCTCATATTATTTGGTTTGACGAGTCCAATATATTGCATTTGGTGTCGAGGGTCTGATGATGGAGCCAGAAGGTGGATAGTGGAACTCTTGCAGTGGCTACTAGTAAACCCCTCGAGTTTGGGCTCACATGTTTCGGTTTAACGAGTCCAATATATTGCACTTAGTATAGAGGGTCTGATAATGGAGCCACGAGGTGGATAGTGGAATTGTTTAGTGACTACTAGTAAACCCCTTGAGTTTGGACTCATGACCACCTGTCTCAGACCCAGAGATCCCGGTACCGATTCCCAGTGGGGGTAAAATTTTCTGCTCGCTTTGGTTGGTGGTAGGGCTTGTTCTAAGCGTCTGGCTAGCTATCACCATCTTATCTAAGTCTGTCGATGTTTTGGTTCGACAAGTCCAATATATTGCCACTTGATGTCGACGGTGTGATGATGGAGCCAGGAGGTGGATCCTGGAACTCTTCAGTGGCTACTAATAAACCCATCGAGTTTGAGCTCATATCATTCGATTTGGCGAGTCTAATATATTGCACTTGGTGTCGAAAGTCTGATGATGGAGCTAGGAGGTGCATAGAAGAATTCTTCAGTGGCTACTAGTAAACCCCTCGAGTTTGGGCTCATATTTTTCGGTTTGACGAGTTCAATATGTTGCATTTGGTGTCGAGGGTCTGATGATGGAGCCAGCAGGTGGATAGTAGATTTCTTTACTGGCTACTTAACTAGTAAACCAGTCAAGTCATAACTTCATTGACTTATTAACTAAATGAAGAATATACTCGACTAAAAAGTAAAAAATAAAATTGTAGATTTAAAAAATACTAAACAACACGCTTTTTACACGAACTAAAAATAATAAAATAATTAAATTGACTTGTATAAAAAAAAAAACAAAAAGCGTGGAGCGCTTTTTAGTGGTTTAACCTTTAAATTTATTTAAACAAAGCGCTCCACGCTTTTTATTTTATTTAATTTTATTTAAATTGCACTTTGGGCAATTGCGAGTTATGGCACCAGAAGTTCGACATCTAAAACAAAGCATGCCAGGGAAATCTGGACAGCTTCGATACGAGTGTCCGTTCTTTTTACATTTTGGACACAATTGAGTGTCGCTCGTTACGCTAGAAACAGGTTTGGAAACACCTGGTAAAAAACTTTCGAAATGTGAGGCCATATCGATGAGTGAATCCAAATCGTTAAATTTATGTATAGATAAACAAGGGTAAAATTTAGGATGCATATTGTGCATAATAATTTGAAGCAGATTTGGTTCAGATATCGGATTGAACAAACGATCATTCAGATATGAAACCTGAATAACGAAATCCCTCACCGATTGGTCAGACCTTTGCTTCAAGTTCCTGACCTGTTGCTCGGTTTTGAACTCGAAATCAACGGGTCCGAACATCCTTATAAAAGATTCCTTGAGCTCTGCATAGGAAAGATTTATGTGGCGAATAGACCTAAAGTATTTCAACGGAACCCCGGATAGGACTTCGTGGAAATGCTTCACCAAATAGAGGTCCGAAATGTCATCGGCTTCCTTACGTTCGTCTACTGCCACGAAAAACTCACGTACACAGGTATTTCCCGAAAAAAAGAGACACCTGCTTGTGGAAATAGCGTGGATGATCTTCGGATTTGATAGGAGACGGAATACCTGACGACATAGAAGCTCTGGATGTTCTGGGTGGAATAGGAGGAGGTCTCGAAATTATGGGGCTAACTCGAACTGGAGTCTCGGTAATTGAACAATCCTCGACGTCCATATTGCCGCAAATTGACACAAACAACCGATAAAAATAAAACGGATCTGGTCGAAGACCTGACTTCCAACAGAGGAACCTACGTGCTTAGAACCGAAGGCAAGGTTACAAAATTGGACGATTTCCTTTTAAATAAATAGGATTTCCAAGAATTGACAATCTCCTTTATATTTTGAACGATCTTTGTAGTAATGAATAATTACGTAACTTGAAAATGAGAATTTTTATTTGAGTAAATGTTTCGCAAATTTCGGTGTCAGTGAATAGATTTAGGCATAAAACTAATATTCGAATTGAATTTCAGCAAATCGGATAACGCAAATGGGAGTTATTGGGGTCTAGATGTTTTAAAGAAAGATTTTCCTATAGCGATGTATACAGTGTAGCAAACCCCTAGTAATGCTGCTGATGGACGAATAGAAGACGAAGGCGACGTTTGGCAAACCGTACGACTGGGCTAGTTATCAAATAAAATAAATAAATAGACACTTCGCAAAACAGCCGCACAAAAGAGCTTACCTTAGACACGATGAATAATCATTCACACACATCAAACATGCACTACGGGTACTAACTACAACTAAGACTACAGGCGATAAATAAAATTCGGGTTTTATTTATATAATTATAGGATGGAAATAAAAGTCAGATTTTTGCATATGGTTACAGGTTTTTTTAATTCGGATTACATGAACAACAGCACAACAAAGAATTAAATCTACAGGATCTGGATAAATTATTTCCACATATCCCGGAAGTCTTCATGTAATTCCCGACACCTGTAAAATAGAATAATAACCTAGAGATTAAATTTGTGCTCTTAAGGAGCACACCACATACAGAATAACGAAAAAAGACAAAAATTAGTAATTATTAAGTATTTTAAATGTACTTACTTTGTATTCGGGCGCCATTCTATAGCGATATAAATAATATAACGCCACATTAAATTAAATAATCACTGGGGATCGAACCCAGGATGATGAAGAACGAATAATGAAACACAGAAAGATTGAAGTCACAAAGTATAATTAAATTAATTGGTTTGAAAAAGAAAAACAAAATTAAAAATCAGATGTAAAAAAAAAAGTTAAGTTATTTTGGCGGTCGTTGAGATTTAAATAAAAAAGGCAGGTATTTTAAAGAACGTCAGGTTCTTCGGGTAACGTAATTTTTCTATGACTATCGCTGAGCGAGGGGTACTAGCACTGGCCAGAGCTGGGAGCTCGTTTGCGTTAAGGAAAAAGTCACGAACGGGTATTTGACGCGAAGAACCGTTGTGCTACATAATAAGGTACGCAGGCCTAACCACTGTTTAAATTAGGACTTGCTTATCGACAAATTATGGTTATACGTAAAAAATTAAAACGCGATTTAAAAAAAAAATAGTAATGTTAGCAAATCAGGATGCTGAAGGTGTTGCCTGCAGTGTGTAGGGACAGCGTCCGACGCGTCGTCGTCGCTGCACTTCTGGATGGCTGGAGGAACCACGCGGAGACGTGGTATTAGAACCACGCGCTGATGGATATGGCTGGCGGACTGCGCACCTCCCTGGCTACAGCCACGGCTGGAGACGGGTAAACCAGGGGCCTCAACGAGGCCTTTTCTGTACGGATCCAGAACAAATTCTATTTTAGACCCGGTTAGAAAGGCAATATTACGTGGGAGGTGGATTACAAACTGGAATACTCACGAAATAAATATAGGTAGTTCTTCCTGGATATACGAAAAAAAACACAAATGAGGCTTTTATGAAGTAAATATCAACAATAACGATTTAGCAGTAATACGTCCAAAAGTCTGAAATAATAGTGTTATATCGGAAAAAATATAATTCAACAGTTATCTCTGCTTGCCACGACACCAATGCTTCGAATCGTCCTTCCATCAAAAAAACAAAACCGACTTTTCATTCGATAAAAAAAAATATTCAAAAATGTGTCAAGCGTAACCACATTTTAAGAGAAAAACATGTTAAGCCTTCTTCGCAAATAAAAAGGTTGGCTTGACAGCGGCATGCTGCAATAGATAGATAGATAGATACAGGTCAAGCTAATAAAAGTGTTAAAAAAAAAAAAATGTTTAAAAAAAAAACTAAAAAACACGCTTTTTACACGAACTTAAAAAGACAAAATTATTAAATTGACTTGTACTAGTTACGATATAAGCGCCAATCCAGCTTGTCACTTCTTAATATCCAATGATTAAAACAAAAAGCGTGGAGCGCTTTGTTTAAATTGATTAAAAGTATACATAGCTAGCCGAGCGCCCCACGCTTTTTGTTTTAATCATTGGATATTAAGAAGTGACAAGCTGGATTGGTGCTTATATCGTAACTAGTACAAGTCAATTTAATAATTTTGCCTTTTTAAGTTCGTGTAAAAAGCGTGTTTTTTAGTTTTCTTTTAAACTAAAATTTTATCTTTTACTTTTTAGTCTAGCATATTTTTCATTTAGTTATTAAGTCTAAAGTCAACGAAATTATGACTTGACTGGTTTACTAGTTAAGTAGCCACTAAAGAAATCCACTATCCACCTTCTGGCTCCATCATCAGACCCTCAATACCAAGTGCAATCTATTAGAGTCGTCAAACTGAATCATATGAGCTTAAACTCGAGGGGTTTACTAGTAGCCACTAAACAGTTCCAATATCCACCTCCTGGCTCCATCATGAGACTCTCGACACCAAGTGCAATATATAAGACTCGTCAAACCGAAACATATGAGCCCAAACTCAAGGGGTTTACTAGTAGCCACCGTAGAGTTCCAGGATTCACCTCGTGGCTCCATCATCAGACCCTCGACACTAAATGCAATATATTGGACTCGTTGAACCGAAACATATGAGTTCAAATTCGAGGGGTTTACTAGAAGTCGCTGAAGAGTTCCACTATCCACCTCCTGGCTCCATCATCAGATTAGTTCCAAGATACTAAATTATTGTATTGTCATTGGTTCTTGATACGTGTGCAAATTTTCAAGTTAATCGAACGGCTTGAAGTTGGTGAAAATTACGTTGAAAGATTCCGTTACATAGATAGATAGATAGATAGATACAGGTCAAGCTAATATAAAGCTTGTAATATCCGATGTTCTTCTAAAAGTTGGTGAACGCACGCTACCAGAGGAGAGTGGCCAGGCGGCTCTACCAGAGGCTCTTGGTAGAGTAGTTCCCACTTTAGACAATCTGATTCGTCTGGTGTACGGGGATCTCAGTTGCATACTGTAGGTACCAAGAGAATTCATGGCAGCGTGAACATTTTAACGCCCAATAATGATGAAGCTGCAGCGATCAACCACAGTGATATATACTTCCATCGGTTAACACTGTTGTGGAGCAAGATGAAGCCACACATTACCCCGTAGAATTTCTGAATTCGCTAACGGCAAGTGGACTTCCGGCGTCCATCATTCAGCTGAAGGTCGGTGTTCCGATTATGATTTTTCGGATCTTAACTCCACCGAAGCTGTGTAATGGAACCCGGCTCAAAGTCGTGTCTTTCTTTTTTTCGCAAAGAAACGTCATCGGCGAAACTTTAACAGGTTGTAGCGTTGGCGAGACAGTGTTTATATCGCGTATACCACTAATTCGCCACAGTTACGTCTTCCAGTTTGTGCAGTTCCCTGTGAGTATTGCTTTGCGATGATTATCAACAAGTCACAGGGGCAGACACTGAAGGCTGCGGGTGTTGACCTCAGGACAAGCTGTTTCTCCCACGGACAACTGTACGTCGCTTGCTCGGAGCCTCACCAGTCTGACTCTCTGTATATTTTGGCTGTTGAATACAAAACTACAAACGTACATGGTATACAGGGGAGTTTTATAAAAATGTGGCTGTTATTGTAGTATATTGTGGTGTGTTACGACTTCCACGTGAATGAAGTCACGGGCAGAAGCTAGTATTATAATAATCTTAAAATGAATTATCTAACACGGCCATACTGACAAGTACTTCGTCTCGAAGTACCTATGTATCGATTCTAATTAAACACCCTTTTATTAGCTTGACCTGTATCTATCTATCTATGTAACGGAATCTTTCAACGTAATTTTCACGAACTTCAAGACGTTCGATTAACTTGAAAATTTGCACATGTATCAAGAACCGATGACAATGCAATAATTTAGTATCTTGGAACTGATCTGATGATGGAGCCAGGAGGTGGATAGTGGAACTCTTCAGCGACTTCTAGTAAACCCCTCGAGTTTGGGTTCATATGATTCAGTTTGACGAGTCCAATATATTGCACTTGTTGTCGAGGGTCTGATGATGGAGCCAGGAGGTGGATAGAGGAACTCTCCAATGGCAACTAGTAAACCCCCTTGAGTTTGGGCTCATATGTTTCGGTTTGACAAGTCCATTATATTGCAGTTGGTGTCGAGAGTCTGATGATGGAGCTAAGAGGTGCATAGAAAAACCCTTCAGTGGCTACTAGCAAACCCCTCGAGTTTCGGCTCATATGTTTCGGTTTAACGTGTCCAATATATTGCACTTGGTGTCGAGGGTCTGATGATGGAGCCAGGAGGTGGATAGTGGAACTGTTTAATGGCTACTACTAAACGCCTCGAGTTTGGGCTCATATGACTCGGTTTGACGAGTTCAATATGTGGCATTTGGTGTCGAGGGTCTGATGATGGAGCCAGGAGGTGGATAGTGGTTTTTTTTTATACATTTTATTTTATAATAATCTTAAAATGAATTATCTAACACGGCCAGACTGGTTTGTACTTCGTTCTCGAAGTACCTATGTATCTACCGTCTCCCAAAAACTACATCACCTTAACCAATTGAACGAAACGTTATACATTGTTTCTCATGGTGGTGGTGGTACTCAGAGCAAATAATGACAACTGTCATCTGCTTGTATAATTAAACATCTTTACAACTTCGGCCAATGTAATAGAGAAACGTCAAGTAGGTACCCACTTAAACTATTTATCAACTAATGAATAGCTTATCGATATAATTTAGTTTACAAAACGACTGGAAAATAAGCAATTCAATCATACAACAACACTGTTAAATCGCAGCACTAACTGGTGATCATCATAAAAACAATTCAAATACATAATTCATCGCTCGGTCAATCTGACATTAAATAATATTTCTTTTGTATCCATAGTATGTGGTATTCACTTCTTCGGACTACTCGTATTATAGGATCAATCTAAAGTATTTGACGAATTTATTTTACGACAGCAAACAAAGTACCAATCATTAATTCTGACTATTTAAACTACGTGTTATTTTCTTCAATAAAATATATTTGTGAAATGATTTGTCAACTCCAGAATCAATTTCAAGTAATTTTAAATTCCGTGAACACTTGATCCGCATTTAAGTAACTGCCAATTAAGATCATTCATTAATTAATTTTAACAATCGAGTATAAAATATTAAACAGATAATTACATGTATAGGTAGGTATATTAAGTATTTATTTTTAAATATTAGACACATAATAATTCCATTTATATATCACGGCCATATTAACAAGTACGAGTACTTTGCTCTCGAAGCACATTAGATATCCTTTTTCTACAATTTAATTTACTTTTGTTTTGCCAATTGATTTACTTTTGTTTTGCCAATTAATTTACTTTTGTTTTGCCAATTATTTTTTTTATTTTTTATTTTTTTATTTATTCATTTTTATTTTTACATAGTAAAACATCCAAATTTTCATCTTTATAAGCCAAGCGTGAACTAAGTAACTAATATAATAATGAAGTATTTCGCAATACCGTTGATGTATCGTTGTACGCCGATGATACAGCTTTATTTTATTTTGGACACTCTGTAGACGCTGTTATGTGTGACGCTCAAGATGATCTACATCTTTTAAATATTTCATCACAATAAACATAGCCAAAACCAACTACATCATTTTCGCGGCAAAAAACAAAAAAATATCACACCATTCACAACTAACCATAAATATCCAACCTATAAAAAAAGTTGATCACGAAAAGTATCTTGGATTAATTTTAGATAACCACCTGAACTGGAAGCCACACATGGAGAGGGTTAGATCTAAACTGAGGTCGCTCACGGCAGCCCTACGGAGTGTTGTCCGATGTCTTCCACGCCAAGTTCGCTACAATATATATAACACTCTTATAAAACCTCACCTGGACTATCTAATAGAAGCATGGGGCACTGCGGCCAAAACCAATATTGAAACACTACAAGTAGCACAAAATAAGTTAATAAAGACACTCTTCCATTACGATTATAGTACATCAACACAAAAAATATACAATGAAACAAAGTTAATGAACAAATCACAAACATACATATACAATACTTGCATCTTAATAAGAAAAATACTTAATAAAGACATTCTCACACAAATATATTTTACAAAGAAACATCAAATACACAAAATTGGGCTTAGAAATGCAAATGACATACAATTATACTCACCACGCACCAGCTATGGCAAAAAAAAATGTGATGTACGAGGGTGCTGCATTGTATAATAAACTACCAAAAAACATTAAAAATGCTTAATCCATGTACAATATTTAAGAAACACTTAAAATTACATGTATTTAATAAAAAATAAAGCGAGCGCACCTTAGTACATTACATACCACATCTACTTGCGCGCGTTCCGTGTATGTTTACATCCTAGCTGTGTTAAATTATTAGCGATTACCCTACACTTTTGAAATGTTTTTGTGTTGTATTTATTTTTTACAAAACTGTACGTTAATGAACTATGTTTTTAAATTAGTTAAATATTTCTCATGTAAGTGAAATTTCTTATGGGAAATAAAGATATCTCAAACCTGAATACCTTAACCTTTCAATTTCATTATCTTATATAATATTATTTCGTTTTAATTTAATAGAGCCTCCAAGGGCTTAACCGACTTTAGTTACTTCTTATTGCCGGAAAGCTTTCCAATATTCTTACAGGGAACTTGAGGCTCCGCAGTCTCAATGCTCATACGGTAACTTGTACGTAATTTCCGCAGCTCCGATGATAGAAGCGGCAGCGCGATGTCATCGTTATGGTGTGAGTGAAGTCAGCGAATTGCCGACCAAAGGTTTCCAAATGATTTTCAATAGCTCCAACATTGATCATGAAAGTAACGAAATAAAATTCATTAGTAAACTGTTTTAATAGGTCAGAGAACAATCCCACTTCTGATGTTAGAAGACTTAGAAGAGGCAGTAAGCACTATAAGTGTATGTATAAGTATTACCCAATTTAACAACTTTTTAAAAATCGGAATGATCACTGTGTATGTAAGTTCTGTTGAATATGTTTTGTAGGGAAAGGATCGTATGAAGTAAAGCAGAGAAAGACAAGGCTAGACATTTATTTAATTAGACTTTTCGTTATTTAATCAGAAAGCTAGTTGTCCGTTCGCAAAACTAGGTCTTCATGGAGAAGAAGGACAAGAAACTCCATGGAAACAGTATGACAGTATTCTATCAACACATGTCTTTACATTTCTATAAATTATCGTTATCTCAAAAACAGTTAATTGTATGTCTTGGACCATTATCTATATACGTACATATAATAAAATCGTAGCGAAGTCAAAACTGTACATTGAATATTTTTGAAAAAAAGTAATTCCTACGAGGTCCGGATCGATTCTAATGCCGAGAATTTTTGTCTGTTTGTCTGTTTGTATGTATGTTCCAGCATCACGCAAATTCTACTGGACAGATTCTGCTAAAATTTGGCACAGATATTCCCTATAAGTCTGGTCGAGCTGTAGGGTATAAACTATCACGCTATCTGCTATGGGGGATGAGTAATATTAGATTATGTTCGTATTCTTCTCCGAATATCTTAAAAGGACGCGCCAAAATGTTAGGATATTGCAGATAGTTACCGATTTAAACATTTTAAATGATTATCATCACGCTATACCTTTATGGAGCTAAGCAGTCAATCATGAAATATAAGAACGGCTATTTCAGCTATCTTTCAACAACATCATATAACTAAGGGGGATGCACAACTCTTTCCAAAGCAGTGGCTGTAAGATCGATTCCCAAATATTGGTATTTTTTGTGATTCTTTTTTTTATATTAACTATTAGTTTTTTTTTTCTTAATATTTTTTAATACTTATATGTATATAATAGTCAGTAATTGATTAATACTTAATTCACTAAAAAAAGGTAAACTTGGTAAGCAATAAGAAATTGATACAGATTTTTTGTCCTAGCGATTTTAAAACCTGTGTGTGGACGTGAAATTTTGATGTCGCTACGAGTGTAGTACTTAGCATTATTTACCAGATATTACGCTCTGTAAAAATTTACTAAGAGAAATAAAAGATCACTATTTTTTATGTTATTTGCGGTTATTACTCCACACAGTACAGGACCCATTGTCATTTGCGTTCCTGAGGACAGTTGATGATGCAGAGTATCCCAAATTCCGTGCAGCCTGCGTAGCACGTCACCTTTTCGACGGTGACCAACACCGAGAGTAGGCCAGCGTCAGCAACAATCCCAGTAGTCTGCGGCATTTGTTTGCCATCATTTTAGTGTTTTTTGGAATCGCAAACCCAGTTCTGTTATGAGAGAAATATTGGCATCATCTATCCGAAGACTTTTTACGAACCTTGCGGCGTATTACAGAAGGTGACTTTAAACAAAATGATGAACGCGTTATTAACAGCTGTCTTAATTCACATAACAAGACGTGTTAATTTCCATCGGTGGCAATCCACTGATCGAGTATGGGTTACCGGCTCCGCAATCATGGGCACATCAAGACCGCGGAAATTGGGAATACGCCGCCGATACCAATTATGATCCAGGCGCCATGAGTACCATCTTCTACGATAACCACGTATCTATGTTCACCTCAGAGTAAAGGGACCTTTTTAACACCGTTCTCCAAAGTGTTGGTCTCAGTCAGGGTAAAATGTATTTCTTCCATGCTCCTGGTGGAACAGGAAAAACATTTAATAGGTACCACTGGCATCCTTGTAGAGGTCAGGAAGCAAGGCAAAATTGCAATCTCGGTAGCGTCTTACAGAATCGTTGCCAAACTGCTTCCTGGTGGCAAAACAGCGCACACCATGTTTAAAATTCCCATCGATTTAGAGTGCAACGACACGCCTGTTTGTGAGGTGTTGCGCTTTCATCATAGGAAAGCAGTGGTAGCTGTAAACAAAACCCTGCAGGACTTCCGCAGGAACCAAGACATGATGGGTGGTGTCGCAGTTCTGTTTAGTAGCGATTTCCGGCAAACACTACCTGTATTGACGCGAGGTTAGGATATTGCAAGTAGTTACCGATTTAACTTTTTTAAGTAAATGCACGCTATATTTTTTTTGAGCTAAGCAGTCAATCATGAAATATTATAAGAACGACTATTTTAGCTAACTTTCAACAACAGCATAAAAGTAAGTGGGTGGACTATTGCTTTGCAAACCTGTTTTTGTAAGTTCCATTCCCAAACTGGTACTTTTGTGTTTTTTTTTACAAAAGGAAAACTTCGTAAGCAATGGGAAATTGCTACGACACGTCACAAGCCCCTTACAGTCACGAAATATTCAAGCTTCTGCACTGATCATTTTAGAGTTTAGCTCTAAAATAGCTCTAACCTAGAAGAATAAAATGTTTTTTATAGGTCATACAATAGACCTAATGAAAAAACAATATTATTAGTGCTATTTACTTTTAAAAGCATATTGTAAGGTAGTTCAATATCACAAAAACAAATATAGGTATGCATAAAATACTTAATTTAATCTTTTGGTATTATTTTAACATTATTAACAAGAATGAAATTAATGTGGTGATGCGTGGAACTAGGGCTGACGAGGTGAATGTTTCGTTGAAAAGGTCGACTCTATGGTTGCGAGTTCATAGACGGCGCTAAACATGCGAGCTCGGGTTGACTTAAAAAATATCCGATATTCTTCTAAAAGTTGGTGAAGGCACTCTACCAGAGGAGAGTGGCCACGTGGCTCTACCAGAGACTCTTGGTAGAGTAGTTCCCACTTTAGAAAATTTGATTCGTCTGGTGTACGGGTATATCAGTCGCATACTGTAGGTACCAAGAGAATTCATGGGAGCGTGAACGGGCCATTTTAACGCCCAATAATGATGAAGCTGCAGCGATAAACCACAGTGTTCTCTTGCAAATTGATGGTAGCGAAGTGATATACACCTCCATCGGTTAACACTGTTGTGGAGCAAGATGATGCCACACATTACCCCGTAGAATTTCTGAATTCGCTAACGGCAAGTGGACTTCCGGCGTCCATCATTCAGCTGAAGATCGGTGTCCCGATTATGATTTTTCGGATCTTAACTCCACCGAAGCTGTGTAATGGAACCCGGCTCAAAGTCGTGTCTTTGCAAAGAAACGTCATCGGTGAAAAATTCTAACAGGTTGTAGCGTTGGCGAGACAGTGTTTATACCGCGTATACCACTAATTCGCCACAGACGTCTTCCAGTTTGTGCAGTTCCCTGTCAGTATTGCTTTGCGATGATCATCAACAAGTCACAGGGGCAGACAGACACTGAAGCGATGACGATATCGATGGCGATGGCGATGACGATGGCGATGGCAATGGCGTAGTCAAAGTCAAAGTCGAAGTCGAAGTCGAAGTCGAAGTCGAAGTCGAAGTTGAAGTCGAAGTCGAAGTCGCAGTCGAAGTCGAAGTCGAAAGTCAAAGTCATGAATTGTTTTTATCATTTATATACGTCGTCATTATGTTAGATGTTACACATCATCGTAAGGCTCACTCGGTTTTTTTTTTTCCTCACAATGCATAGTAAAACGTTGTATGATACACGTGCGTAAGATGATTTCCGACTCGTGTCGATTTTCACCAACTTCGAGACGTTCGATTAACTTGAAAATTTGCACAACAAACAAGAACCGATGACAATACAATAATTTATTATCTTGGAACTGATCTGATGATGGAGCCAGGAGGTGGATAGTGGAACTTGTCGTATATTAAGTAAATAGGTTTTGACAGATATCTCTTGTCATTGGAATATTAGTTTATCTGTACATAATAAAGTCAGTCTTGGTCAACCCGTCTTTATTTACCACATTGTGGCAGCGGTGGGATATAATTAATTATAATTAACACCCAATAATCCCGGTTTAAGGTCAAAAAGACAATAAAAGTGATAGTGATTATTGTAAACAGCTGAAAAGAATGGAACACGCACGGCCTCCGGCGGAATTGTGTCTGGAAGGTGGCCCGGCTACTCGGGCTGAAAAGTGGCAAAAATGGCTGAAGCAATTCAATGTGTTTCTAAAAGCGTCTGGTGTACACAAAGAAACAACTGATGTCAAAGCAAGTTTATTGGTGAATTTGGTCGGATCGGAGGGGTACGACGTGTATACATCTTTTAAATTCACCACAGACGAAAACAAAGAATGCTTTGATACGCTCGTGCTCAAATACAATGAACATTTTGGAACGAAACAAAACACTACGATGGCTCGATTCAAGTTTTTCACAAGAAACCAGGAAGAAGGTGAATCTATAGACGACTATGTAACGGCCCTAAAGCTTCTCACTCAGCGATGCGAGTTCGAGCATTTAGAAGAGGGCCTGGTGCGAGACAAGATCGTGTGTGGGGTCCGAGACAGCAAGCTGCGCGATCGACTACTCCGGGCAGACGATCTTACTCTGGCAAAAGCAGTAAAAGTCTGTCAAGCTAACGAGATGTCCACGGAGGAACAGATGCTGATAGAGGGCTTCAAGACTCAGGTGGTAGCAGTGAACGCGATATACGCGCGCGGTGCGTACCGCGCGGGCACGAGCAGGGTAGCAGCGCGAGCCGACGCGGCGGTAACGACCTGGCGAGGACGCGGCGGCGGGGCCGGTGCGCGCCAGCCGCAGCGTGGTGCGGCGGCCAGAATGGGTGGCGCGCCCGCTCAGCAAAGTGTGCCTGGAAAAGTGATCTGCCAAACGAAATTATAAGTTCAGATAACACGAGGGCACAATCATTTTGTGGCAATTATATACCGATAGCTGGTTATTATCTAAAATGTACTTATAAAAACATTGAGTATACGTTACGTTTCATTATTGCCGACTTCGATTGCCAAAGTGTGTTAGCGACTTCTTCAGCGACTTCTAGTAAACCGCTCGAGTTTGGACTCATATGTTTTGGTTTGACGAGTCCAATATATTGCACTTGGTATCGAGGGTCTGATGATGGAGCCAGGAGTTGGATCCTGGAACTCTTCAGTGGCTACTAGTAAACCCCTTGAGTTTGGGCTCATATGTTTCGGTTCAACAAGTCCAATATATTGCACTTGGTGTCGAGGGTCTGATGATGGAGCCAGGAGGTGGATCCTGGAACTCTTCAGTGGCTACTAGTAAACCCCTCGAGTTTGGCTTGGAATTGACGAGTCTAATATATTGCACTTTGTGTCGAAGGTCTGATGATGGAGCTAGGAGGTGCATAGAAGAACTACTTCAGTGGCTACTAGTAAACCCCTCGAGTTTGGGCTCATATGTTTCGGTTTATCGTGTCCAATATATTGCATTTATTTATTTATTATTTATTTATTTATTTTATATCTCCCTTACAATTATCATTACAGGTGTATACCTAATGCGATAGCGCAGTCTTAAAATTAACTAAAATACAATTTAAAACTATGAAAAATTAATAAACTAGTAGTACAACATCTAAAAATAATAACTAAGTATTTTACAAAATTCCCTATAAAATAATAAAATTTAAATTAATAATAAACACAATATTTAAAATAAAAAGAAAACCAACATAATTATAGCCTACTTCTAATCTACACTATAACATAAAATAAACAACAGTATTTTTGCGAGTTCACTCACATGGCATGTAAGTACATCGATCTTCGCGTGAAGATCGTTAAAAACCCGAATTGCGCGGGTTAATGGTGTTTTGGCTAGAAGGTTGGTCCTGGCAACCGGCACGGCCAGCAGCGGCGGGCGGCGCCGCCTCCACACATAGCGGTCTGGTACACATATACTCAGGCGCTGCAGTACTCCTGGGTTATGCTCAATTCCACGAAGTAATCTAACCAGATACGCGACAAGCGTGAATTCCCGTCGTATCCTCAGTTGGTTGTACCCGACCATACCGAGCACAAACAGAGTGGGGTACATCAACGGGTAAAACGGGTATACCCCATAAAGTTTCTTGTACAAGTGGCGCGTGAACTTGTTCTGTACGCGCTCTAGTATTACCGAGTACTTGGCCTCATACGGAGCCCATATGACAGCACTATGTTCCAGTTGACTCCTGACTAGTGCGTCATACAGGACCCTGACGGTTGCGGTGGTATTTGGTGTCGAGGGTCTGATGATGGAGCCAAGAGGTGGATAGTGGAACTGTTTAATGGCTACTACTAAACGCCTCGAGTTTGGGCTCATATGACTCGGTTTGACGAGTTCAATATGTGGCATTTGGTGTCGAGGGTCTGATGATGGAGCCAGGAGGTGGATAATAGTTTTCTTTATTGGCTACTTAACTAGTAGCCATAACTTCATTGACTTTAGAGTTATTAACTAAACGAAGATTATACTAGACTAAAAAGTAAAGCGCTTTGTTTAAATAAATTTAAAGTATACACCACTTAAAAGCGCTCCATGCTTTTTGATTTAATCATTTAATTCAATTTAATTATTTTATCATTTTTAGTTCGTTTAAAAAGCGTGTTGTTTAGTTTTTTTAAAACAACAATTTTATAATGTCAAACATCTACCGCCATTTTAAATAACTCACCGATGTCATACTAAGGCTTACTAACCTCAAATACAGGTAATAATAAACAAATCTTATGTATTGAAACCGTTTTAAAACATTATAAAGTAATTAAGCAATTTAATAACAGCCGATTTGTTATTCTTAGATATAATTCAATAGAATATCAACATTAACTGTCTGTTTTGTGCCAATAGTCTAAAACAATTTATTTTATTAAAATAGCAGTAGAAAATCAAAGATAAACTACAAGTATCATTAAACACGAGTATTACGTCAACATTTATAGTAATAACATCTAAATGGTTTTTACAAGTTAAGAGTGTTATTTTCTGTAAAAACAATACCTAGTCAAATTAAGTACTTCTATATTGGTCCCAAGCCTTGTAAATATGACAGATGCCATTATCCAACAAACAATATTCTAATATTATAATAATCTTATAATGAATTATCCAACACGCGCGAGAGAAAGTGATTGTTACGCACTTTGAGATGTTCAAATTCAAATTCAAATTCAAAAGTCATTTATTCAAACTAGGCTGAGAAATCAGCACTTTTCGAACGTCAAAATTACATAAGACAGTCCCCCAAAAACGCCCACCCTTCACCACTTCCTAGTGCATAAGCTGGGAAGAAGAAGTGGCGCAACAAACTCCCCAGCAGCACAGCTGTCTGTTCAGTTGAAAAAACTTGATTCTATATAATAGTGCATATTATTATGCTAAAATAATTTACATCACCACAAATTGCAATACAACTCATAAAATAAAAACATTTTAAAGAGTAGATTATGTCAACAATAAATGAAAACAAAATTAAAATAAATTGACTTACAGTCAAATAAAATAATCCAACAATTATATGCTCATATAGTATCGTGTAGTCTAAAATAGTCTAAAATAATTGTTTGTTCCTTGGGGTACATTGGAGTAGCTTAATTAGTCCCAAGCCTTTTTGTCGTCTAAGTAATCTTTAACTTTATAGAAACCTTTTTGACATAGTTTCTGTTTAATAAATGATTTAAATTTATTGAGGCTCAGTTCTTTGACATGGCTTGGGAGTTTGTTGTAAAAACGTATACTTTGGCACTTAAATGAATTACTAATTTTTTGGAGCCTAGTCCTCGGCACAATAAATAAATCTTTGTTTCTAGTATTTAAGCTATGAATGTCGCTGTGTTTAGAATATAGATTTATATTCTTTTTCACATAAATCAGGTTCTCATAAACATATTGAGACGCGACTGTCATTATGTTTATTTCCTTAAATTTATCCCTCAGTGAATGCCTACAACTTAGGTTATAAATTGCTCGAATGGCACGTTTCTGCAGCACAATGCAGCATGTTGAACTGCAAGAGGTTATCCTTGCTCGAGGTCACCACTCTGTCTATGTCTCTTTAAAGCCTGTCGCAGTCCTCTAATTTACTTATCTACAGCGACAGCTTGTGGTCATCAGCAAACAGTAAACATTTGGCTTCTTTAACAACTTATGGCAAGTCATTAATCATAATAATGAATTGCAAAGGCCCAAGGTTACTGCCCTGACTTACCCCAGGCCTGGTGAAATATGGCTCTGACTTGTGTCCGCATACTCAACGTACTGTTGCCTACCGCTCAAGTAACTTGCAAAAAACCTTAGTAGATCTGGAGTGAAACCAACGGCCGCTAACTTTTTGAGCAAAACATTATTTACTAGATGAATGCTTTTTTTAAATCGAAGTAAGCGGCATCAGCTTGCCCCCCACTGTCTGCTATTGGCACAAGATCAGCCATGTAGCTGAGGAGATTGCTAGTAGTACTTCTTGCTGTTCGAAAACCGTGCTGGACGTCTGAAAGCTGGCCACTGCCCTGTTGAAATATGCTCTTATGAATAGCCGCTTCGAAAACCTTTGCCGGAGTCGACAGCACTGCGATAGGCCTGTAGCCATCCACTGTCATCCCTGATACTCCCTTTAACACCGGAACGACGCGGGTAATCTTCCACTCCTCCGGAAAAATTGCTCCATCCAGACATTTATTATAAATGTATTGCAGCGATTTGGCTAGCACCGACCGACAATCCTTAAAGATGTAAGGTGGAATGCCGTCCGGCCCAGAAGACATTTTCGATTTAAGCTGTTGAAGCGCGCAACATATGTCCGACAGTTCTAAGTGATCAAGACGTACCTGCGCCGCTCCATTCTGCCCGCCCGCTTCCGTCATAGCCACACTTACATCCAACTCGGCCTGCTCTGTACTATACGACGAATAGAAGTACTCAGCAAACTCTTGAGCACACTGTTCGTCAGTCAACGCCTTGCCATTCTTTAAAATATTTTGCTGACTTCTACTACCTCTTCTAGATTGAACTAGATTAGAGATAGAACTTGATTGAATATGATTCAGTTTACGAAAATACCGTAAATATAAATATCCGGGAATATTCGTTATGAAAATACCGTCTGAAGTAAAACAATCATGTAGGTAGTTATAATAACTCATTTATTACAAAATAATAATTTTAGGTTTTTTCCTAGATCAATAAAATACAATTAAACAACGATATACCTAGATTACTTCTATAATGATCTTAAAGTTTGCATGTTTGGCGGCAGTGGTCGGTCGGTGGGTTCAATCTGCTTTCCTTTAACCTGTACAAAAAAAAAAACACACACTCGTCACATGGTTTTTACAGAGTACACAGCACCACAGTATGTACGAGTAACAGAATAATTAAAGAAAGAAGAAAGAAGAATTGATTGATTGATTGATTGAATTGAGTTGATTTTGAAGAGTAGAAGAATTTGTTTTAAGTTTGTGTAAAAAGCGTGTTTTTTAGTTTTTTTTAAACTAAAATTTTATTTTTTATATCAGCTTTGTATAATATCTCAGAGATCAAATCTTCGTCGGTGGATTGGTATGAAACACTTTAAGGGAAGTGCGGTTCCGAAAAATTTAAATTTGATACGGGAGCAGACATTAATGTTTTATCGTTTTATCGTTAATTTTTATTGTTAGGCTATGACAATAAGCTAATTAGTGGCAAACAAGGTGTTAGATTGCAATCTTATAGTGGTGATTTTATTCCTATTAAAGGTATTTGCGAATTAATATGGTGGTATAAGGGTGTTTCGTATGACTTAAAATTTGCAATTACGGTTAGTGAATGTCAGAGTGTGCTGGGGTTGCAAGCTTGTCTAACTTTAGGATTAGTTAAAAGAATTCATAATATAAATCTTACAGATTATCTAGATTTGTTTAATGGGTTAGGCTATTTACCAGGTGAATATCATATTGTTGTAGACAAAACTGTGATGCCGGTGATTTGTGCAACCCGTAAGGTCCCATTAGGAGTTCGCGATAAGTTACAAGATGAGTTAAATATAATGATTGAGTTAGGTGCCATAAGGAAAGTGAGTCATCCAACTCCATGGGTGAATTAAATAGTGATTGTTGCTAAAAAAAATGGGCAGTTGCGTATATGTCTAGACCCGAGGCCGCATAATAAGGCTATACAGCGTGCAAATTTTCAACTGCCAAACAATAAATGAATTGGCTACTAAGTTTCACGGTGCTAAGTATTTCTCAGTTTTAGACGCATTTTCAGGGTTTTGGTCGGTAAAACTGGTTAATGCAAGTGCAGACTTATGTACATTCAGTACACCGTTTGGGCGATATCAATATTTGCGATTGCCATTTGGTCTTAATTGTGCACCTGAAGTGTTTCACGCGAAAATCAAGCAATTACTTGAAGGCCTAGAAGGGGTAGATTCGTTTATCGACGATATCATTTGCTGGGGAAGGAACAAAGATGAACATGATCTGCGTTTGAAACAGTTGTTAAATAGGGCACGGGAAATTAATTTAAAATTCAACAAAGATAAATGTCGTATATGTGTTGAGGAGGTAACTTATTTGGGTCATATTTTTAACAAAGATGGAATGAAAATGGATTCTGAGAAAGTAAGAGCTATATATACGAGTAATATGCCGGAACCGACGGATCGGAAAAGTTTAGAAAGGTTTTTGGGGGCTGTAAATTATCTTTCTAAATTTATACCTAATTACTCAGAGCGTATTTTTCCTCTGACCAGATTATTAAAAAAAGATATAACTTGGAGTTGGGAAATAGGTCATAAAGACGCATTCCATGAATTAAAATAATTGTTAAGTAATGCACCAGTTCTTTCTTTTTACAATATCAGTACCTACTCCGGTGGTGTTGTCAGTGGACGCGAGCAGTGTGGCACTGGGCGCCGTGATCATGCAGGAGGGGCGTCCAGTAGAGTATGCGTCACGCACGCTCACTGACACACAACAAAGATACGCACAAATAGAAAAGGAAATGTTGGCAATAGTATTCGCTTGTGAAAATTTTGTGGTCGTCGAATCGGACCATAAACCACTAGAAAGCATTTTTAGAAAACCTCTAGACTCAGTCCCAGCTCGCTTGCAGCGAATGATGTTGGAGGTTCAAGCTTATGAGTTGGTGGTCACTTATAAGCCTGGGAAGTATATGTACATACCAGATACATTGTCACGGGCACCTCTGCGGATTTGTATGACGATAAAATTAGCAGAGCTGTACTATGTCAAATTAAAATGGTAGTCAATAATGTACCCATGTCTCAGAATAAGTTGACTCTCGTGAAGCGGGAAACTAGTAAGGATGAGTGTTTAAAATTGTTACAAAAATATATTAACCAGGGGTGGCTTAATAAGTTTAACATACACAATGATTTAAGATACTATTGGTCTATAAGAGATGAACTGTACTGTGTAGATGGTGTAATATTTAAAGAAAAACAGGTTTTGATACCACATTCTATGCATATGGACATGTTAAAGATTATTCACGAAGGGCATTTAGGGATGGATCGTTGTAAGTGACGTGCTCGCGAAGTAATATTTTGGCCGGGTATAACAAGAGATATTGAGGATTATGTGAGAAGATGTAAAATATGTCAAGAAACAGCAAACAAACCGTGTAGGGAACCTATGATTCCGGTAGCTATACCAGAATTACCATGGAATAAAATTGGAACAGATATATTTGAGTATGGAAAGCAAAGTTATTTAATATTAATTGATTATTATTCTGGTTTTATTGAGGTCGCATATTTGAGAGACACTTCGTCAAACTCAGTTATATTTATAATGAAAGAAAATTTTGCACGGTATGGTATACCGGATATGGTCATCAGTGACAATGGTCCACAATATTCTTGTCGTAATTTTATTAAATTTGCTTTAGAATGGGGTTTTAAGCACGTCACTTCATCTGCGTATTATGCTCAATCTAATGGTAAGAGCGAAAGAGCAGTTCAAACCATTAAAAATATATTGGAAAAATCAGTAGACTGTAATTCCGATTTTTATTTAAATTTGCTAAGTTACAGGAATACACCGCGGGAAAATTTGAATTCTCCTGCACAGTTAATGATGGGCCGGCGTTTAAATTGTAAACTACCAGTCCATCCAGATTTATTAAAACAAACAAATTGTGAAAATTTACAACATAAAAAAGGATTGGAAAAACAAATAAAAATTTAAAAGTTACTATGATCAACATTGTAAACCGCTACCAGAATTGAATGTGGGCGACGAGGTTATAATGTTAGAAAACGCAAATAAAAGAAGCCGTGGTAAAAAATGGGAAAAGCGTTAACTCCACGTTCTTATATTATTAAAAGCAAAAAAGGTATTTATCGCCGTAATCGTCGACATTTGATAAGACCAGTAAAGGATCCTACCGATAATATTTTGTCTGATATTGATGACGAGTATTTTTCGGGGGATGATCGGGATGATGATTATGTGCCAAGTACCAAAATAAATGTATCGTCATCTTACTCACCACCTCATACGCGCAGTAAGATTTAGCAATGTGTAAACGTATTTTATTTTAACGTAGAATTAATTATTATTTTAAGTTTGTTAATTATTATTATTTTACCTTGGAATTAATGATTTTAAGTTTGTTTTTACAAGCTTTATATTAGCTTGACCTGTATCTATCTATCTATGTAACGGAATCTTTCAACGTAATTTTCACCAACTTCAAGACGTTCGATTAATTTGAAAATTTGCACACGTATCTAAGACCGATGACCCAGGAGGTGGATAGTGGAACTCTTTAGCAACTTCTAGTAAACCTCTCGAATTTGAACTCATATGTTTTGGTTCAACGAGTCCAACATATTGCACTTGGTGTCGAGGGTCTGATGATGGAGCCACGAGGTGAATCCTGGAACCCTTCAGTGGCTACTAGTAAACCCCTCGAGTTTGGGCTCATATAATTCAGTTTGACGAGTCCAATATATTGCACTTGTTGTCGATGGTCTGATGATGGAGCCAGGAGGTTGATAGTGGAACTCTTCAGTGGCAACTAGTAAACCCCTTGAGTTTGGGCTCATATGTTTCGGTTTCACGAGTCCAATATATTGCACTTGGTGTCGAGAGTCTGATGATGGAGCCAGGAAGTGGATAGTGGAACTCTTCAGTGACTACTAGTAAACCCTTCGAGTTTGGGCTCATATGACTCGGTTTGACCAGTTCAATATGATGGATTTGCTGTCGAGGGTCTGATGATGGAGACAGGAGGTGGATCGTGGAACTGTTTAGTAACTACTAGTAAACCCTTCAAGTTTGGGCTCATATGACTCGGTTTGACGATTTCAATATGTTGCATTTTGTGTCGAGGGTCTGGTGTCGAGGGTCGGATGATGGAGCCAAGAGGTGGATAGTGGAACTATTCAGTGGCTACTAGTAAACCCCTCGAGTTTAAGCTCATATGATTCAGTTTGACGACTCTTATATATTGCACTGGGTGTCGAGAGTCTGATGATGGAGCCACGAGGTGGATCCTGGAACTCTTCAGTGGCTACTAGTAAACTCCTCGAGTTTGGGCTCATATGATTCGATTTGACGAGCCTAATATATTGCACTTGGTGTCGTAGGTCTAATGATGGAACTAGAAGCTGCATAGTAGAACTCTTCAGTGGATACTAGTAAACCCCTCGAGTTTAGGCTCATATGATTCAGTTTGACGACTCTAATAGATTGCACTTGGTGTTGAGGGTCTGATGATGGAGCCAGGAGGTGGATAGTGGATTTCTTTAGTGGCTACTTAACTAGTAAACCGGTCAAGTCATAAGTTCGTTGACTTGAGACTTAATAACTAAATGAAAAATATACTAGACTAAAAAGTAAAAAATAAAATTTTAGTTTAAAAAACTAAAAAACACGCTTTTTACACGAACTTAAAACTTACCCTTAACACTTCTTATATGTCCAATGATTAAATCAAAAAGCGTGGAGCGCTCGGCTGTTTAGCTATGTATACTTTTAATCAATTTAAACAAAGCGCTCCACGCTTTTTGATTTAGAAACTAGTACAAGTCAATTTAATTATTTTGTCATTTTAAGTTCGTGTAAATAGCGTGTTTTTTAGTTTTTTTAAACTAATTTTTTCTTATTAATCTTTTCTACAGATAATTTTCTTTAAAATTTTGTGAATGTGAGAACGTTGTAGGCTTAACAGACTGTAGATCTGTGGACCATTTTATATTTTGCTAAGTACCTCGTACTTGTTGATAGGCCTACACTGTAATTCGAAAACATTGTAAAAACCATTTACTTTTAAAAGAGTAACCGTGGAGTTTCTTGCCGGCTATTGTCCATAGGAAATGACCAATTGGAACCGTGCACCTAGCTTCTGACGTTTCATAAGTGCTCTTGTAGGTTTATGTGAAATAAAATATTTTGAATTTTTGAATTTTGACCAGCTTCATCTCTTTATCCACTTTCCTATCACAGTTATACTGGAATAGATATCTTTATAAATAAGCATCAACTCTGTACGTATTTTTCTGTTCTTTTCTTCTAGTCTGTTTATATTATGTGTGTAAATAAATAGCTAAATAAAATAAATGAATAAGATGCGTATCACTACCATAAGAAGATTTTGTAAGGTGTATATTAGCTTATTAGGTTTAAAATGGATAATACGAAACTTCGGTGATGATGGAATAATATTGTTCGAATTATATTAATGTCAGCTAGGGGTGTTCCTCAAGGCTCCATCTTGAGACCTCGTTGATGTATGTACTGGGTGGCGCATAACTGAAGAGCCATTGCATGCTGTCAAGGTCACTCGAAGAATAAATGCCGAATCTATCACCAGAAGTACTGAAAAATACTCTAAAACGCACCCAAATGTGCGTCAATTCTGGCGGCGACTACTTGACAGATATACTTATTTCGACTTAAACAAACAAAATTATAAGTCCTAACAAGCAATATAACAATATCCAGAATAATTTTTCTTATTTACAAAAAAGTTATAATCATAGGAAATCAGGTGATTACTTCACATACACTAGGTGACGCATAAGTATGCGGCACCTAGTATATGTGAGATGAGTGTGTACTGACCAGTGGAGTTACTGGCGATGGCGATGAGGTCAGCGATCACCTCGAGCGCGTTGATCTTATTTTGCACGTGGTTCAGCAGCAGGGTCTCCACTAAACTAGTCCCGTTCGTACTGCAACACGTAACAATACAATAAAATCATCTTGACAAGTTCAACGCTCTCTCAACGAAAAAGTAACATAATAACAGAGGTTAAAAAAATAGAAATAAATCATCTGTTGTACATGGATTATATTAAATTATATGCCAAAAGTGAGACTCAACTCTATGAATTAGCAAACTTGACAGAACAATTCTCAAACGATATTAAAATGGAATTCGGCATAGATAAATGTAAAATACTCGTAAATTCAATCAGAGCAGGATAGAATTACCAACACTTTAGGAACAGGAGAACATATAGAACCATTAGAGGAACAAGATAGTTCCAAGTACCAATAGCAACAGTCCCACATTCATAGTTGGTGATGTTTAGGTATCACTGGTGCCACATTGGTTTGGTGTAGGTCATACCTTAATAATAGGCCGTCTTTAGTTGTCATAGAGGGTGATGAGTCTGACCCTTATTTTACAACCGCAGGTGTACCACAGGGGTCCAATTTGGGGGCAATGTTTTTCATTGTGTTTGTGAATGCTATTACAAGCGTACTTAAATATACTACGCCATACCTATTCGCGGATGATCTGAAGTTGACACGCATAATTCTGACTGAATCTGATATTCAGTTGCTACAAACGGACTTAGATAACTTGACTCAGTGGTGTACGAAGAATAAAATGTATCTAAACTGTACTAAATGTCACCATATCAAATTTACCAGAAAGAGGAATAAAATTAAATCTAGCTACAATATTCAGGGAAACACATTAGATGAAGTTACAGTTATCCGAGATTTGGGAGTGTATTTGGATGGTGATTTGAGATTTATAGAACACATTGACAAAATGCTTAATTCAGTTTATCGGGCTCTTGGATTTATACTGCGATCATCTAAAGAATTCAAAAAACCATCCACTACAATTTTGAATTGAATACTGCAGCACGGTCTGGAATCCAACATACCAGGTTCACACAAATCGAATAGAAAGAGTCCAGAAGAAACTTGTTCGTCACTTAGCCATTCCTCTCAGGCCTCGCCGTACAGTCTCTGATTTAATATTCCTGTTCAAGTTGCTTAATAATAGTATTGACTGTCCAGATCTTAGCAGAATAAATATTATTGTCCCGGCCAGAATGCCGCGTTATTACTCAAGCCCCCGCCCATTACTCAAGGCCTCACGATACCGAACAAATGTGGGTAAACATTCACCAGTTTCCAGGATGACCCAGCAGTACAATGCCTTAACATGTTCATTAGAAGACATATACATCTTTTCTAATAATCTGGGTAAATACTCGTATAAGTCACTAATCCGTACGCAATTAAATGATAATTATGTAAGTGTTGAACTGCCTGCCTAGTAATGCATTGTTTGCTATTTCTATTTTTAACCGACTTCCAAAAAGGAGGAGGTTATAATTATGTTCGACGCGTATGTAACTATGTTTTTTTTTTATATATGTCCGTCGATTTCTCCGTCAATTAAGAACTGATTTTGAAAATTATTTATTTGTTTGAAAGGGTATGCTCCCGGATTGGTCCCATATAAATTTTATTAACTTTGCTGGGATAGTTTTTGAGTAAGCTTCAATAAAACGTATTTTTCCCACTTAGTTTACAACAAGTTAGTTAGTTTACTGACAATACAATAATTTAGTATCTTGGAGCTGATCTGATCATGGAGCCAGGAGGTGGATAGTGGAACTCTTCAGCAACTTCTAGTAAACCCCTCGAGTTTGGGCTCATATGATTCGGTTTGACTAGTCCAATATATTGCACTTAGAGTCGAAGGTCTGATGATGGAGCCAGGAGGTGGATACTGGAACTCTTCAGTAGCTATTAGTAAACCCCTCGAGTTTGAGCTCATATGATTCGGTTTGATGAGTCCAATATTTTGCACTTGTTGTCGAGTGTCTGATGATGGAGCCAGGAGATGGATATCGGAACTCTTCAGCGACTTCTAGTAAACTCCTTGAGTTTGGGCTCATATGACTCGGTTTGACGAGTTCAATATGATGGATTTGTTGTCGAGGGTCTGATGATGGAGCCAGGAGGTGGATAGTAGAACTATTCAGTGGCTACTAGTAAACCCTTCGAGTTTGGGCTCATATGACTCGGTTTGACGTGTTCAATATGATGGATTTGTTGTCGAGGGTCTGATGATAGAGGCAGTAGGTGGATCGATGAACTGTATAGTGGCTGCTAGTAAACCCCTCGAGTTTGGGCTCTTATGACTCGGTTTGACGATTTCAATATGTTGTATTTGGTGTCGAGGGTCTGATGATGGAGCCAGGAGGTGGATAGTGGATCTCTTCGGTGGCTACTAGTAAACCGCTCGAGTTTGGGCTCATATGTTTTGGTTTGACGAGTCCAATATATTGCACTTGGTGTCGAGGGTCTGATGATGGAGCCAGGAGATGGATAGTGGAACTGTTTAGTGGCTACTAATAAACCCTTCGAGTTTGGACTCATATGATACGGTTTAACGATTTCAATATGTCGCATTTGGTGGCGAGGATCTGATGATGGAGCGAGGAGGTGGATAGTGGAACTTTTCAGTGGCTACTAGTAAACCCTTTAAGTTTGGGCTCATATGACTCGGTTTGACGTGTTCAATATGATGAAATTTGTTGTCGAGGGTCTGATGATGGAGCCAGAAGGTGGATAGTGGAACTGTTTAGTGGCTACTAATAAACCCTTCGAGTTTGGACTCACATACTCACTACAGCTAACAGCAGATTTCAAATTGCCCTATTAATTTAAATTTTAAATAATAGATTTCCTTCGTATTAAGGCCTATTTCCAATTAATAACTAGTTTAAAGCGTAATTAAGTGTTTTCTGTGTTAAATTTAGGCACAAAGTGCAAAATATGTGTGAAAAATTCATTGTGATTCGTTGACAGTTACCGGCTCAAGCGAATGTTGCATTTTCATCTCGTTTTATCAGGTACAATACTATATATATATATTTTACTTGGTAGTAGATTGTTTGCGTTCTAATATTTTGCCTACAACTCTTTAGATCATTTTTATTACGGCTACAAGTTGATGCCAATGACCTTAAAAACGTAAACATAACCTTGATTAGTTTGGTGACAGAACTTCTTTCTTTCTTTCTTTACGATCTAAGTTTCCTTTTCCGTTCAACTAATCATCTGTTACTCAATCCAGTACTCTTTCCCAACCTCTTCTCTTTTCTTTTTAATCATGATTATAGGCTAAAGAGAACTAAACCATTTGAGTTAGTGTAGTGTGTAAATAGTGAATTAATAATAGTGTGTAAATAGTAACAATGCTGTGCTATACATGTGACACATGAACAAAGTGTTTTATCAATTATCAGACCCTAAGAAAGTGCAACGAAATTGACCTTGTGTAAAAGTGCAAATTGACATTATTCTTAGTTATAATATAATCTATCTCGTAAAATATTAAGTTAGAATCAAATTACTTATTAGTCTATTAGGCTAGATTGTAATCAATTACTAAGAACATCAGTTCTTATTAATACCGAAAAAAAAAACATGATTATGACTCGCAGCGCGCGGGTTTGCCTAGAAGATATATAAGAGAGGTGGTGATTGGTATCATAACACTAAAGTTTAATAAAATTATATGTTGTGTCGTGTACATACCTCCTAGTTCGTGTGATAGCAAGTACATTGATACCTTTTGTGTGTTAGAGAATGTTGTTGCAAAATTCGATAAATTTGACGTGTTAATATTAGGTGATTTTAATTTAAATTCTTGTAGCGAAAATGTTTTAATGCATTATAATTATTTGCTATCTTTTTGTAAACTAAAGCAACACAATTCCGTTTGCAATAAATTCGGTAAGATGTTAGATTTGGTGCTGAGCAATTTGGACGTTGAGACAATTGATGTAAGTGGTGATACAGAGCCAGTGGTCCCGGCTGATGCCTATCACCCGCCACTATCAGTGAGTGTGCGAAGTAAGTGTGCGGTGCAGACGCGGAGTCGCATGGCGCGCGCGCCTCATTATCTGGTTTGTGAAGATGAAACTATGCCGACAGAATGGAATTTCCGTAAAGCTGATTTTCAATCTTTATATGGTGAGTTCTATTTAACTAAATGGGATGATATATTTTCAGTAACAGACGTTGACAAAGCTGTCACATTACTTTACAGCAAGTTACATGAAATTTTTGATAAACATGTGCCAAAAAAATTAAAAAAAAAACAAAATTCGAAATACCAGTATCCGGCGTGGTTTACACCCGTCATAATTAAAACGATAAAAGATAAATATTTTAATTTAAAAAAATTCAAGCAATTTAGATTAGAATTCAATCAGGAATTATACAAATTTTACAGGCAGCGAGCTAAAGAGCTAATCGATCAGACGTATAACGAATATATCCGACGAACAGAGGTGGATATAAAAAGGGATCCTAAAAGTTTTTGGAATTTTGTTAAAGGTCAGCAGGCTTCTAGACAAGCGTGCACTGAGTTTGAATATGATGGACGGATCGTGGGTGGGGTAGACGCAGCAAATGCGTTTGCCAAATACTTCAGTTCAGTGTTTCTGCCGTATGACCCTGTTGTATCCGCAGCCAATGCTGAGCTGGAGGCAACAGACCCACTGTGCTCCTCGCGGATCGCCATAGATGTAGTGGACTCAGCCGACATATCAGTTGCAATTCGCCGCCTAAAAGCCCATTCAGCTGCAGGGCCTGATGGAATTCCACCCTTTATTCTTAAAGATTGCTTGGAAATATTTAGAAAACCACTTCTATTTATCTATAACTTAGCCTTACAAACAGCTTCTTACCCTGCAGAGTGGAAAATTTCAAGGGTTACCCCTGTACCCAAGGGTAGCGCGAGGTCTAAGGTGGACAACTACAGGCCTATTGCGGTTCTGTCTGCCTTCGGCAAGGTCTTTGAGACTATACTTAATCAGTACATCACCAGGCAGATCAAAACCCAACTAGCCGAGTGTCAGCATGGTTTTAGGGCCGGTAGATCCACTGTGACAAACCACATTAATTTTGTAGACTTTGCTGTCACCGAAATGGATAAAAATAAGCAAGTTGACGTGGCTTATTTTGACTTCAAAAAGGCGTTCGATCGTGTCCAAAATGACGTCCTACTTAAAAAATTATCCGCAATAGGATTTACCCCAAAGTTGCTTCAACTCTTTTCCAGCTATTTCACTGACCGCTATCAGTATGTTCAAATCGCGGGACGTAAATCTGCCCCTTATATAACTTCCTCTGGTGTAAGCCAGGGTAGCACCTTGGGGCCTACGCAGTTTATTGTAATGGCGAATGACCTGCCGAAGGTCGTCAGCACGGCACGATGTCTCATGTTTGCGGATGACCTGAAGTTATTCTTGGGTATTAATAGCGAGCGTGACTGTGAGGCGCTACAGAGGGACATCGATATGGTGGTAAAATGGAGTGAAGCCAATCACTTAGAATTTAACACTTCTAAGTGTAAAACTATTTCTTTTACCCGTTTGCGTGCGCCCATTCAGCATAGCTACCACATATCGGGTGTCCCTCTGGAGCGCGTCTATGAAATAAAAGATCTTGGACTGACTTTGGACGTGAATATGACCTTTAATCAGCACATCAATAATATCTGTGGCAAGGCCTTCCAATCACTTGGTTTTGTTATGAGACAGGCAAGTAGGTTTAAAGACAGGAATGTTATACTGACTCTTTATTATTCGTTTGTGCGTAGTAAACTAGAGTATAATGCGCTGGTATGGGATCCGCATGAGCAAAAATATAAGCTCATGATAGAACGGGTCCAACGAAAATTTGCTCGCTACCTATATAAAAAAATATATGGGTATTACCCCTATTTGTATCCGTCTCTGTTTGTTGCTGGAATGGTAGGTATCAACACGTTGGAACTGAGACGCAAGTGTGCGCTTTTGATGCACTACTACCTATTGCTCAGTAATAAGATCGATGACGCGACCACTCTAGCTCGCTGTTCATTGTTTGCTCCGGACCGGCTGCGGCGGTCGCGCGCCTGTGCCTCGCGGTGCCTGTTCGCGGCTCCGCCAGTGCGTACCCATACCGCTCGATATGCTCCCACAACCCAGGCGATCAATCTGCTGAACGCCCTGATTGCTCAGGAGCCCGATGTTGACATATTTATGTATAGCAGTAAATGTATGTTTATTTATTTATTTATTTATTTATTGTTAGGAGAACCAACAGCTATAATAAATGGATAACAGTTGTATATGAAACATACAGCTAATTACAGGTTCTCACGGGTAAAAACAGAATAAGTATTAGAAATCTTAGGATCACTAACAAGCACGAAAAAAAAAAAACAAAGTATATAATTATATATATGTATAAGGTACAATAAGCACTATGTACTTTTAAAGAAGTCAGCGTTCAGCCGAGCGCGTGCAGAATAGGTATTGATGGTAAATGGGTCAAATGAAAACTCTTTACAAAGAATATTAAAGTCCTTACTCGCTCGCACCATGTATGAGTTTTGCCTGTAGTTAGAAGAGGAAAAGGGAATGGAGATAGGCGGATTAAATCTAACTGATCTCTGAGGAACATTGAAACGTAGTTTATGTAGGAGATCAGGACAGTCAATTTTGTTTGACATAATTTTTAAAAGGAAAGTGCAATCTGCTAGTCGACGACGATTTCTGAGTGGCTGTAAATGAAATTTCTTGCAAAGATTTATGTAATTATCAGAATGGTATGGTATACGTAGCCGAAAACATAGAAAACGAATAAATCTTTTTTGTATATTCTCAATACGATCAATATACTTGCCATAACACGGGTTCCAGATTTGTGACGCATATTCAAGATGACTTCTCACAAAAGAGCAATAAAGAATCTTAAGGGTCTTGGCTTTTTTGAAACACCCTGCGAGTCTCATAACAAAACCCAGTGACTTCGAAGCTTTGGCCACTATTTGCTCAATGTGTACGTTAAATAAGAGTTTGGAGTCATGAAAAACGCCCAGGTCGCGCACACCGTCGCATCTGTTTAATAGCTGCCCTTTAAGTTTATAAGTTGTAGGGAGAGGGACGCGTTTTCTGCTAAAGGAGATTAATGAACATTTAACAGGGTTCAAGTCTAATTTATTAGTTAAACAATAATCATCCAATCGCGCCAGGTCAGATTGGAGAGCATCCATGTCATCATCTGATGATATTGCAGAAAATATCTTCATGTCATCAGCAAAACAGAGCAAATTTGAGTTATGGAAACACGAGTCGATGTCGCCCACATAAATGATAAAAAGTAACGGACCCATCAAGGAACCCTGAGGCACACCACTTGGAGCTGAAACCCAGCTCGACATATAGTTACTGACAACGACAGCTTGAGATCTGTTTTCAAGATATGAAGTAAACCAACGAAGTAAATCACCTCTGATACCATTGTTAAAAAGCTTTGTTTTAAGGATATTGTGGTCAATTCTATCAAAAGCCTTACTGTAATCCGTGTAAACGACATCGACCTGTGCCCCATTATCCATTCTGTCCGTTAAGAAGTCATTGAGCAAAGCCAGGTTAGATACAGTTGAACGACCCTTAAGAAATCCGTGCTGAGAAGGGCTGAAAGACTGACTCAGTGCTGCGTAAACTTGGTCGTAGACAACCCTCTCAAAGACTTTAGCTAATATGCACAGTTTGGAAATAGGTCTGTAATTAACTATTTCATTTTTGTGCCCTTTTTTATGCACCGGAGTTATAAAGGCGGACTTCCAGATTTGGGGAACAGAACGAGAAGAGAGTGATTTTGTAAACAATAGAGATACTGGTAATGCTATGGTTTTAGCACTCCCAATCAGCAATTTAGGTGATAAGTGGTCCGGGCCAGCAGATTTAATTGGATCAATTTGACTAATTAGTTTAACTATAACATGTGGGTCTATCTCAATTGACTGAATATCTGAGGGTAAATTATAATTTGCAGCTTGATGAGGACAGTAACTAGTAGTCACAACATTGGTAGGATCAAGATAAGTAGAATAGAAGTGGGAAGAAAATGCATTACAAATAGACTCAGGAGAAGAAACCGTCATATCACCATACTTGAGGAAACTGGGTATTGCATTGGACTTAGATCTCTGCTTCACAAAGGTCCAAAAGCGTTTAGGATTCCTTTCGATGGAGGCTTCTGTATCCGCTAAGTAGTTGGTGTAACAATCCGCCTCAAGTTTATTAACCCGCTCACGTAAATGTTTAAAGGTCGCCTCATCTGAAAGTCTGCCATACGTCTTAAATTTACGGAGATATTTAGCCTTCTCCCTGATCAAGCGTTTAAGTGCCGGGGAGTACCAAATAGGATATGAGCTGTGAGAGACTGTCTTAGTTGGCACATACTTATTTTGAATATCCGCTATAGTAGCATAAAAGTAGTCTACGGCGTCACTAAGCGACATGTCAAAAAATACGTGTGGCCAGTCTATAGCTGCTATTTCACCGTTAATGGCCGCAAAGTCAGCTTTACCGTAAAGGTAACGAGTAAAGGGTGCGGGAGTTAAATAAGTGAACTCTGCAAAGTTCACGTCAATACAGAGGGCCGGATGATATTTGTCAACAGGTGATAAAGGCACCAAACATTCACATACTGAAACCATTTCATTACATAAAACTAAATCTAGAATCTTACCATAACTATTTAATATGCCATTATATTGACTGAACCCTAAAATACGCAATTCATCAGTTAGCATGTACTCGTCGCCACTACAAATATTCACAGGTAATAATGTGTTGTTATTTAATTGCCACAAAATTCCACTAAGGTTAAAATCGCCAATTACTAAATATTTATCAGTTGGATTCTTTAACACTACACTACTTAAACTATGGAGAAAATTTGATAATTGGTCGGAAAAAGTATAACCATGGTTTTGCCTACACAGATATAAGACGCAAACATTCAATTTAAGGCAATTTCTTGTGTTGGGCTGACGTACACTCAAAGTTACCCACAAGTCTTCGGCCGAGGAGTGAAATAATGGTTGGGGAACAGCAGATATACACTTACGGATAGCTATCAAGACACCGCCTCCACGAGACTGACCCGTGAGGCAGTAATCCCGGTCGCGTCGCCACACAATATACTGATCACCAAATAACTCCGAGTTTGATATGCCGTCGACCAACCAAGTCTCCGTTAAAACAATAACATCGTATGAACATAGGCATAGTTGACGAAAGAAGGATTCAGTCTTGGTACGGAGCCCACGAACATTCTGATAATAGACATGCAGTTTGCTGTTATCGTCTATAGCCATCGATAATTTGCACAAATTATAGCAACATAATTATTAGTTTGATAACAACCACTCAAATAACAAAGCGCTACAAGACTAACGATTGCAGTTTCTATGACAATGTTTACAGATAATAAATACTCAACGTTAATGTAATGTAACAAATTAAAAGCGAATAATAAGCTAATAAGTAGGGTAATTAGGTAAACACGATTGTTAAACGGCACAAAAACCGCAGCAGTAGCACAGGTAACTGTGCGAACAAGCAGGCAGTAATTAGATTCAATAATGAGTGCGAGCGAGATAAGCATAGAATGGGATGTTCTAATGAATAGAACAGCGCGATAAGATAAGCAAAAGTCCCAATTACGAGTACAAAGACGAGGTGACGAAGCTTCGACCACGTCAGTGGCACTAAACCTTTTACAAAAATTCAAGTGATAAACAGTTAGGACTATTAGTACATAATGTATAAAAATTAATTTACTTTTAGACTTATGATTTAAACTATGTTGACTAAGTAATGATAACCGAAAAATGTGCCACTCTAATTTAGCTTGTTTAAATCCTTCTCCTTAGAAATCACAAAGACAGCCGATCCCTCCTGCCTGCGGACATGAATCTTTCCGTGTTTGACCCATACGTGCTTATACTCCTTCTCCTTAGCTAATGCTCGGGTTTTGTTCAGCAACTTTTTGGAGTCAGGGTTGAGGTGATCATTCACATAAACCCGGTTCGATTGGCCTGTGAATCCAAGGTCATGTGCGGATAACGTCTTGCAAGAGCGTGCAGCCGCAACAAAGTCCTCCTTGACATATCTGTTCAGAAAGCTGACCACAATTGACTTATCCTTTGTGTTGAATAATGGAATCCTAGATATGTAGTTGACCTGGGTTTTAGGAAATGTAAATTTAACCTTTTGGGTTATCTTTTCCAAGATAGCAAACAGATTTTCGTCCTTTTTTAGGGGAATGCCCTTAATTTCCACATTGTTCAACCTTGATCTCTGGTCGCTAGCAGACAGCTCCGACTTAATCAAGTCAATGTTGGATTGATTTGATGTTAAATGTTTGCATGAAGTTTTTTACGTGAATGTTGTTGTTGGCTTGCTGCGCGCTTTGGTATTTACTGTAAGTGCAGCAAGCAATTGTTATATAAATAAATAAATAAATAAATAAATAAATAAGAGAACAAACTCACTCAGGCTTTGAGCGAATTAAAAGCGTCTCAGGAGCTCTGTGACCAATGGATCAAGGAAAAATATGAAAATGAAATGGAGTTCCTTGGTGTCCTTGAAAGGAATAGCAAGTTGAAAACAGAAATGGCTCAGTTATATATTCAACACACTGATGCCATAGCAGCCCGGGACAGGCTCCAAGTTGTTGTGGACGGGTTCAGCCAGTGTAGCAATGAGTATGAACAAGCTTTTAGTCACAAATATTTACTACAACAGCAGCTACATGAGGCCCAAAGTCAGATTGAACAACTTGAGACTACAAACCTTAATATCACTACCTCGTTGAATCAAAGTCTATTCAATGAATTGGTGCCTATAGCCCCTTCAATGGTTACTGCAATAAACCCCTCTTACACAATAGATATAACAGGTCATGATGATTCAAAATCAATTAAATCAGAGAGGGTAGTTACTTGTAAAAATAAAATAAAAAAATACATCAAAATTAACAAATACATAGTTAAAACTAAGAAAATGGTCAAAAAATAAAATTTCTTCATTAAAAATGTAAAACTTAATAGAGAAAGGTTGCATCTACTGAAACAATTAGACATGTATTCATTTAACTTAGAAAAAAGTACTAGGAAATACCAAATTGACACAGAAGTCTTGCAGTATGAACTGCACCAACTACAGGAGAAACTAACTTCTATGACCATCAATTATACAGCCTCTGAAAACCAAATGAGGGAATATGTATTGGTAATGAATGAGCTGGTGAGCTCACAAACTAACAAATGTGAACATTGTCAACCACCATCTATTGAACCCTCACCGGCCCATTCATTGACAATATGTGATTGGTGGTATCACATATTGTCAATGAATGGGCCGGTGAATAAAGGGGAATTACTCCAATATTATAGATCATTGTGCAACCTTAGTTTAAGAAAAATTGTAATGTTCACATTCCCATACAGCCAAAGTTTGCCACAGGAAGAAAACAATTTTAGATCAGAAATGAATAAGACATTACATAATTTGACATGCAATAATAATTTATTTCATTTAATTGACACTAACAATTATGTTGGTAATCACTTTTATTTGACAAAAGATAGATTTTTCGTGGATAAGTACTATCTTACAAAGTATTTTAAAAGACAGATAGCTGTGTCGCTATCATATTACTTTTCTATTACAGCTAAGAATTTGGCTAAACAAATTGCTTCTATTGAGCAATGCTGTGACATGTTAAATAATTCAGACAATAATTTGGTATCAAAAATTGACATTGATAATAAATTAAATTAGAAATTAAGACAATAGAGGCCACCTCTTGCAATAGTGTACAGAATGAGAATTGCAAAAAAAAAACAAATAAAAGTTTAAAATCAGTAAATAGTATTAACCTGGTGCATCAAAATATTCATTTTTTCATTTCATTTTCATTTATTTCATAACAATTTTTACATTGTGTCGAAATCACTTAAAAATTACACACGTGCATTTAATTATATTTATTAATAGCGATCTTAAGAGCTTATCACTGTCATTAACAGTAATAACATAGAGATTTGAGTCTAAATTATGATCATAAGTCATGCAAAATAATAATGTAAAATAATAGGCAATGTAAAAGAATCATGTAAAATATTAAAGGTCATGTAGAAGAATAATAATGTCAAAACTTAACACGGTCAGGGTTATGTCACAATATACTATCATTATTATACAATTTTATTGGCCTAGGTAAACACGTCAGACAGAAACTCATCAATAGCATAATAGCATTTCTCTACCAAAAATGATTTTAATTTTTGCTTAAATTGGTTAATATTGTAAACAGACTTCAAATCTCCTGGAAGTCTATTATACAGCTTGATGGATTGAAAGCTTGCAGCATGAGTAACAACTTTCATATGTGGGACTATGTTATGTTGCAAGTCCTTGCGCCTAGTAGCTTCTCTCTTATTTCTTTGTTCAGTTGTTTCTGATCTGTTAAGTTTCTTTATAAGATCCGTGAGTACAACAAAAATATACAAGGATGGGACGGTTAAAATCTGTAGATCCTTAAAATACTGCTTACACGATACCCATTGCGGAATTCTCACCATGGTTCTTATGGCCCTTTTTTGTACTACGAAAGCAGTATTCACATTGTACGCATAACTTCCGCCCCATAGAAAAATACTATACCTAAGTCTGGATTCGACAAGTGAATAATATACCAGTTTTAATTGTTTAATGTCGATCTCATCTCTGAGACTTCTAAGAGCATAACAGGCTGAACTAATTGAGCTTTCTATGGTTGATAGTTCCTTTTTCCATGTTAATCCTTCGTCAATATAAATACCTAAAAATTTAACGCTGTCAACTAAAATTATATTATTACCATTCAAATTTATGTCAATTGTATCTTTATTTCTTGCCGTAGTTCTAAATAACATTGCATTCGTTTTGTTGGTGTTCAAATTGAGACTGTTCAAGGTGAACCAAGTATTAAAGTGAGTAAGAGTCATATTTACTTTATTAGTCAAGGCTTCTATATTTTCTGCGGTTATTATAGCATTTGTATCGTCAGCGAAAAGAACAAGTCCTATATCAGTTTGATTTGTCATGTAATTAATTAGGTCATTTATGAACAAGATAAAAAATATTGGCCCTACTATTGAACCCTGTGGGACACCTTTCTTTATTAGTTTTAGACCTGATTTGTATACTTTTTCACATTTATCTTCAGCTATTTTAATTTCTACATATTGCTTTCGATTTTCTAAATAAGATTTAAATAGACTTAAAACCTGTCCTCTAATTCCATAATGCTCCATTTTCGCTAATAGTAATTTGTGATCGACAGTGTCAAAAGCTGAGCTTAGATCAAGAAATAACCCGGCAACTTTAAGTTTCTTATTAAGTTTGTTAATTACTTCTTCCATTAGTGTGTCAATTGCGTCATTTGTTCCCACAAATCTCTGGTAACCAAATTGTCTATGATCAAGAATTTTATTACGGTTCAAATGCTTAAGCAGTCTAGTTATAAGAATTTTCTCAAAAATTTTCGAAATTATCGGTAATAACGAGATTGGTCTGTAGTTATGTGGGTCTAATTTACAACCTTTTTTATAAATGGGTAAAACTCTGGCTATTTTCAGTTGTTCAGGGAATATACTCTTATCTATACACATGTTGACAAAATGTGCCAACGGTTCTGCTAATAAGTCAATGTGATCTTTTATTAATTGAATCGGTATTTCATCATGGCCATAAGATTTTTTGTTTGCCATTGCATTGACAATTTTTACTACTTCAAGCGCGGTGACTCGTTCAAATGTCATTTCTACGTTCACTCTGTTTACGTTACTTTGCAAGATTCCAATAGCTTGTTCATAATCAACATTCCCACCTGTTTCAGCTTTGTCAAACGTGTTCGAGAAAATGTCAACTATGTCTTGGGGATTCGATATAATCTTATCACAAATTTTAAGCAGTATGCATTTATTTCCGTCTTGTTTAGGTTCTTTATTTCTATGCCTGTTTATGACCTGCCATAAGGCTTTCGAAGACTCCTTCGCTTTAGTAATTTCTGTCCTAATAGCAATCCGTCTGGCTTTTTTTAAAACTAGTCTAAATATTCTAATGTACCTTTTTGTATAAGTCCTTAATTCCTCAGTGCAAGTCATCTTATTTGTGTTTTGAAGTAGGAACCGTTTCATTTTACTAGACACCTTTATCCCTTTAGTTGTCCAGTTTGCCATACGAAATTTTTTGTACTTAATCCTTTTTTTCCTCTTTTTGAAACTGTCGCGATATATTTGTAAAATTTTCTTTAAGAACCCATTTAAACCTTCTTCCATCCAGTTAATATTTAATAAACTATTTCTAAATTTATTTGAATTTTTAACGCTGAACTGTCTAGCCTCAATATTTATATAGTTTTGGTTGTCATTGGATGCTATTTTTTCAGTTTTAATGCCACACAATAATGCTGCGTGTCCGTCAGCCAAGCAGTTATGATCAACGAGAAATTCAGTTATAACATTATCGGGTAAATTCGTCAAAAAATTATCCAGACAAGACTGCGCATTATTTCGTCTATACGTGACTTCTTTAAAAATAGGTCTAAAATTATAGGATGTCAGTAGTGTTACGAATTTGGTAGCTTTTAGGTCAGTTTTAAGCAAGTCAATGTTAAAATCCCCGCAAATGATGCATTTTTTGTTGTAAAAGTGTTCAAGTAATTGTTCTAACTTAGATAAGAATATTTCATAGTTCTGATCGATAGGATTTCTATAACAGCAGAAAATGTATATACTGGTGTTGGCATCTCTAACGCCGCATATTTCGAAGCATTCAATTTTGTATATTTTTTTACAAAAAGACACCTCTTCACAGACAATATCATTATTCGCCATTATGAGACTACCCCCCCTAGTCTTATTTTTTCGTGCATTAAATGAGACCATTTTATAACCGTCAATGCTAAACTGTAAAGCCGTATCTTTAGTCAAAAAATGCTCTGTTACGCACAAATATAAATTGTTTAGCTTAATATCTTGTAAGTATAACTCTAATTCGTTCTTTTTATTCAAGGATTTATGAACAAAGATTTAGAAGTAGAATTATTTATGAATTTTAACAGTATTGATATTCTTTGTATAACTGAGCATTGGCTTAAAAACCACCAGTTATTGTTCAATTTTAATAATCACCAGGTTGGTAGTTCGTTCAGCAGAGTTAATGCTATACATGGTGGCTCATTAATTTAAGTAAGTAAACAGCTTAAATTTAAAGACCTTAAGGATATAGTGAGCCTATCTGTTGAGCGGACAGTTGAAATAGCCTGTATAGAATTGGAGCAGTTTATTGTATTAAGTATATACAGACCACCTTCAGGATTGTATGACTGCTTTGAAAAGGTAATGGATGAGGTGTTACACAAGATTTGTAACTCGAACAAGTCCATTATCACTTGTGGTGATTTTAATGTTAATTTATTGGAAAACTCAGGTTCTTGTACTAAAATAATAAGTCTGTTTCAGTCCTACAATCTTGTAAACCTATTTTTGGAGCCTACAAGAATAACCCCTACTAGTGTCACATGCCTAGATAATATTTATACAGATGTTATACCAAGCCACAAAGAAATTATAAATTTACTAGATTCTGATCATTGCGGGCAGAAGATTACTATCCCAAACCAAAACAATAATGTGGCTAAAAAGGATATCACTGTTAACCCCAAAACTGCAAGCCGCTTGGAAGCTTTTAAAGATAAACTAGTTAATAAATTACCACTTTTTTCAATTCATGCTGATCCTAATCATCTATATGATGAGTTTTTTAATATTTAAATTATGTAAACAATTTAATTCCACCTTTATTCCCAAGATTATCTCGGTTAATAGTAATGCATCTTTCAGTGATTGGGCTACCATTGGTATTCATAAAAGTAGAACACGGCTTTATGAGCTATACAATGAAAGGACTTATGTAAACATGGCTGAATTTAATTTATATGTTAGAAATTATTTAAAAAAGTTTGTTGTATAGCCAAGTCGCGTTATTTGAGTTCGAAGATTAAAAACAGTAGTAATGTAATTAAAACGATTTGGAATATTATAAATAGTGAAACGGGAAGGTCTGGTAACCGAAATATTGATTACAGCCTATCTATTAATGATAACATCATAAAATCAGATTCACAAGTCGCAGTGGCCTTTGAAAATTTATTTTCGGATATTCCCATTTCAACTACAAAATCTCTAAACTCATCACCTTCTGTTGCTGAGTCTTTGCTAAAGGAAAATGTTAATGTTTGCGATTCGGAATTTCTTTTTGAACATATTACCTGTAGAGACATCATTAAAACCTTTCACACTTTAAATGTAAAAAAGACTGCAGATCTGTGGGGTAATTCTGTAGAAGTTGCGAAGTCTATTATTGACATTGTAGCACCTAGTTTAGCTCTTATCTTTAATAATTGTATCGACTGTGGGGAGTTTCCTGACCTTATGAAAAATAGTAAAATAATACCTTTGTTTAAATCAGGTAGTACATCAGACCCCACAAATTATAGACCCATTTCAGTACTACCTACCTTTAGTAAAATATTTGAGAAATTAATTTTAGAGCAATTGCAAAGATTTTTTAATAAACATAAATTATTACATAGCAAACAGTTCGGTTTTACAAGGGGTCGTTCTACTATACGTACTGATGTTGTGTTGAACTTTTAGGACATATTTATAATGCATGGGAAGATAAATGCGATGCCTTGGGCATCTTTTGTGATTTGTCCAAGGCATTTGATTGCGTTCTTCATGAAACGTTAATCAGGAAACTCCGCCGCTACGGGATCCGGAACACCGCTCTGGATCTTTTTTCTTCATACTTGAGTAATAGGATTCAGAGCGTTGACGTAAATGGACAAAGATCTCCTGGATCTATAGTAATAATGGGAGTCCCACAGGGCTCGATTCTTGGTCCTTTTTTGTTTCTTATTTATATTAATGACTTGCCTTACCTCATAAAGGATAACCATGATATAGTGTTGTTTGCGGATGATACTTCACTTTTGTTTAAACTTAAACGTCAGCAGTTGGTTACTGACGACGTAAATAGCGCGATCTCAAAAGTAGTTCACTGGTTCAATGTTAACAATTTACTTCTTAATGAAAAAAAAATCAAATGTATTAAGTTTACCCTACCACACGTTAGGCAGGTGAAAACTAAGGTGTTGATAAGGGGCGAAGAATTGAATCCTGAAGATAGCACAGTATTCTTAGGCTTAACTTTGGATGCTAAGCTTCAGTGGGGCCCACATATAGATAAATTGTCAAAAAAGCTAAGCTCCGCAGTTTATGCTGTTAGAAAAATTCGTAATTTAACTGACATAGAGACAGCCCGTTTAGTGTACTTTAGCTATTTTCATAGTGTAATGTCGTACGGTATTTTGTTGTGGGGAAATGCCGCCGACATTCAAACTATCTTTGTTTTGCAGAAAAGAGCCGTTCGATCAATTTATAAATTAAGCCCGAGACACTCTCAGAGAGAAATTTAAGGAAATTAATGTAATGACTGTGCCTTTTCAGTATATTTTTGAAAATCTTTTAAATACCCATAAAAATATAAAATTGTATAAAAAATACAGATACAAATAAAAAATACAAAAATACACTGTATTTTTTTTACCTACAACAAGGCTCAAGAAAATAGGTAGCTCGTTCAGATGTCAATGTATACGCTTTTACAATAAACTTCCAAGCCACGTACAAGACCTAAGCCTTAATAAATTCAAATCATTCATTAAACGTAAGTTGTGCTAGAAATCGTTTTATACCATTAAAGATTACGTTGAGGACAAAAAGGCCTGAGATTAAGCTGCTCCAATTTTTTTTTTTTTTGTTTTTTTTTTTTTTTTACAGTCAGAAATTTGTTTTTTTTTTTTTTTTTTTCAATCATTTGTCAATCACTATATGAATATTTACTTTGTGAAGTATAATATATACATTTTTTTTTATATTATTGTGAACGTGAGGACTATGTGGATCACATTTTTTTTTTTTTTCTCAGTTATTGTTAATGATAATCTGGCAGTTTGAGTACTTTATGTGGCCTACCCAAATGTCCTTTCTTTGGTATTGTTCGTCGAGTCGTTGAACTCCTTCCGTCTTATTCCAAAACACGGTCTAAATTTGGTACTGGGATTAGTACTAGCTTTAAGACTAGCTTTAGTACCATAACTAAATAAAACGTTATTATAAAATGAAGTTTATCACTGGTTTCAGAACTATTTATGGTACTAAAGTTAGTCCGCCAAGTCCCCTAGTTTATCTTTGGTACTAATTTATTTGACGTTTGCGTTGATTATCATTGTTTGTCAATTTATATAAAAATCGTTAAAAATTCTATTAATATGATTGACTTGATGGATTTGGAAGATTTGGATATGCTGGAAACGTCTCGGAGGTCTTACAGACATCGACATCGTGTAAATCCTTTTGAATTGAGTGACGAAGATTTTAGAATGAATAGGTTCACAAAACATTTTGGAGAAAAAATTGTGGATGTTTTACGTGAGGATTTATCCCACAACCCTCGAGGATGCCCATTGAATCCTGAAGTGCAAGTGGTTTGCGCATTACGCAACTGGGCTCGTCATTAAGTATGTAATTACCTAGCCTTGGTAATGCTAACCTAACATTTTAGACAAAATCCAAATAATATACTAATATTATTGATTTATTCGTAGATTCAAGACGATACAACTGATTTACATGGTGTGTCTCAACCAGTTGTCAACAAAACATGTAAACAGGTAGCAGATATACTAATATTATTGATTTATTCATAGATTCAAGACGATACAACTGATTTACATGGTGTGTCTCAACCAGTTGTCAACAAAACATGTAAACAGGTAGCAGATATACTAATATTATTGATTTATTCGTAGATTCAAGACGATACAACTGATTTACATGGTGTGTCTCAACCAGTTGTCAACAAAACATGTAAACAGGTAGCAGATGTCCTGAAGATTTATAAAAATACATATTACTCTAAATAAACATGAGGAAAGCATTAGGAAGTTTCCCAGTATTGCTAATTTTCAAACAGTAATTGGACCAATACAAATGAATATAAGAGTAAAGAAAGTAAATGCTGATGGGGGTCTGTTGTAAATTAAGAGAAATGTATTTTCTTCATTAAATGCTATACAAACTATATAAGAAATTTGGTTTTTTGTCTGTACCGTATCTCTGGTCGTAACAGCGTGCAGCGTCGCGATCCAAGAACGGTAGTTTGAACGCCCGTTCGGTGCGTTACGGTGGTACGCCGTCTCACCGTACCGTACCGGCCCGCGCACGATACGCACCCGCCTTGTGTGTGTATTGAGCTTTACAGTTAGGTATATTAAGAACAAGGAATGCAAATAAGAAGTGCATTTATTTATTAATATGTAAAAGACGTAACATAAACATGCGTTTAAAATTACACGCGCCGCCGCCGTATGTAAGTCGCTGCACTTCACGCTAGATGTTGTCTAGCGAGCTCACGAGTGCCCAGCGTCCGTCGCCGAATCTCTGGATGTTTGTTAATGGATATTTCAGGTTCGATTAGTGGAATTGATAATATTCAGGAATTATTATTAATAAATTATGACCTTTCGAGTCGTTTTTCCAGGTTTTTCCCAAGAAAAACGTCACTCACGTTTATTCAGTCAACTTGACAGCTTTTTGCCAACTAACGTTTCGTTCACAAAAAACCTCAACAGAGGTGTTAAAAAATAATGACAACTTTATATTATAAAAAGCGCATCAAAAGTACAAGTTTTGCTTGTTCAATATATTGTAACCTAAACAAAGAACAATTTAGGACATATTTTGGTATTGATAAATAATTATTTAAGCACTTCAAGTGTTATTACAATATCAGCATTTAGAGAAACAGAACGTTGCTTCAAATAAAGCCTGCGTGAACGAATGAAAGAATGCCATTATTGTTTCTTATCTGTGGATATTATTTGAACCGTGAACCTTCTTTGGTACTAGCTGATCCTCGATTGGTCTTCGTTTTGTAATCGGGACACATTTTGAGGCTGGTACTAGCTTTGTTACCGTAACAATCCAAGACCTTTTAGTCTTGGTTTAAACCATTACTTAAGCAGTTTTTTGTAATAAGACGGCTTAAGTTCTGAGTTGAGCTACACGATTACTGACAAATGCGTGCTCTGACTGGACATGTCCACTCAAATCTGTATAATTCTTTAATGGTCATTCTTGAATGGTCTTTTGAACGGTGGATTATTATATCCTACACAAATCTACATGGTCCTTAAATGATCTGACCAAGACTATTTCTGGGTTTTATATACACATTGACATTAATGAATTTTATATATACAATGACATGAATATTTACTTTTTAAAGTATTATATTGTTTTAATAATTGTGAATGTGAAGAATATGTGGGTCATTCCTTTTTATTTTATTATTTAGTTTTTATCACGGTCTGGCAGCTTGAGTAATTTATGCGGCCTACCCAAACGTCCTTTCTTTGGTATTGTTCGTCGAATCGTTGAGCTCCTTAAACCCTGAGTTGAGCTGCACGGTCACTGACAAATGCGTGCACTGACTGGACAGGTCCTCTCAATCTGTGTGGTTCTTTCCTCAAAAGACCATCTCAGTCATCACTATCATCTCACCATCTCTACATGATCTTCACATGATCTGACCAAGATTATGTCTGGACTTTAAAAGAGACTGTGACCTCTGAGTTTGTTTCGGCCTTTCTACTTGGAGTAGTCAGATAGGAAACGCCGACCTCATTTAGTTTAAAAAATATGATTGACGTGTAAAAGTGTTTTGTCCAAACCCACTTACAGAAATAAAATCATTTATCATTTATGACTCGGTTTGACGATTTCAGTATGTCGCATTTGGTGGCGAGGATCTGATGATGGAGCCAGGAGGTGTATAGTAGAATTCTTCAGTGGCTACTAGTAAACCCCTCGTTTAAGCACATATGATTCAGTTTGACGTCTCTAATAGATTGCACTTGGTGTTGAGGGTCTGATGATGGAGCCAGGAGGTGGATAGTGGATTTCTTTAGTGGCTACTCAACTAGTAAACTGGTCAAGTCATAACTTCGTTGTCTAACACCCTTTTATTAGCTTGACCTGTATCTATCTATCTCGTATCTATCTATCTATCTATCTATCTATGTAATGGAATCTTTCAACGTAATTTTACCCAACTTCAAGACGTTTGATTAACTTGAAAATTTGCAAAAGTATCAAAGACCGATGACAATAAAATAATTTAGTATCTTGGAGCTGATCTGATCATGAAGCCAGGAGGTGGATAGTGGAACTCTTCAGCAACTTCTAGTAAACCTTTCGAGTTTGGGCTCATATAATTCGGTTTGACTAGTCCAATATATTGCACTTAGAGTCGAAGGTCTGATGATGGAGCCAGGAGGTGGATACTGGAACTCTTCAGTAGCTATTAGTAAACCCCTCGAGTTTGGGCTCATATGATTCGTTTCGACAAGTCCAATATATTGCACTTGGTGTCGAGGGTCTGATGATAGAGCCAGGAGGTGGATAGTGGAACTCTTCAGTGGCTTCTAGTAAACCCTTCGAGTTCGGGCTCATATGACTCGGTTTGACGAGTTCAATATGATGGATTTGCTGTCGAGGGTCTGATGATGGAGACAGGAGGTGGATCGTGGAACTGTTTAGTAGCTACTAGTAAACCCTTCAAGTTTGGGATCATATGACTCGGTTTGACGAGTTCAATATGATGTATTTGTTGTCGAGGGTCTGGTGTCGAGGGTCTGATGATGGAGCCAGGAGGTAGATAGTAGAACTCTTCAGTGGCTACTAGTAAACCCTTCGATTTTGGGCTCATATGACTCGGTTTGACGTGTTCAATATGATGGATTTGTTGTCGAGGGTCTGATGATGGAGCCAGGAGGTGGATTCTGGATCTCTTCGGTGGCTACTAGTAAACCGCTAGAGTTTGGGCTCATATGTTTTGGTTTGACGAGTCCAATATATTGCACTTGGTGTCGAGGGTCTGATGATGGAGCTAGGAGATGGATAGTGGAACTGTTTAGTGGCTACTAATAAACCCTTCGAGTTTGGACTGATATGATACGGTTTAACCATTTCAATATGTCGCATATCAAGAACCGATGACAATACAATAATTTTGTATCTTGGAACTGATCTGATGATGGAGCTAGGAGGTGCATAGTAGAACTCTTCAGTGGCCACTAGTAAACCGTCGAGTTTGGGCTTATATGATTCGATTTGACGAGTCAAATATATTGCACTTAGTGTCGATGGTCTGATGATGGACCTAGGAGGTGCATAGCAGAACTCTTCAGTGGCTACTAGTAAACCCCTCGAGTTTGGGCTCATATGATTCATTCAGTATGACGACTCTAATAGATTGCACTTGATGTTGAGGGTCTGATGATGGATCCAGGAGGTGGATAGTGGATTTTTTTAGTGGCTACTTAACTAGTAAACCGGTCGAGTCATAACTTCGATGACTTTAGACTTACTAACTAAATGAAAAATATACTAGACTAAAACGTAAAAAATAAAATTTTATGTTTAAAAAACCTAAAAAACACGCTTTTTTACACGAACTTAAAATTACTAAATAATTAAATTGACTTGTTCTACTTACGATATAAGTACCAATCCAGCTTGTCACTTCTTCAAAAAGCGTTGGGCGCTTTTTAGTTGTGCATACTTTTAATTAATTTAAACAACACACACACTTTTTGAAGAAGTGACAAGCAACAAGTAGTACAAGTCAATTTAATTATTTAGTCATTTTAAGTTCGGTGTAAAAAGCGTGTATTTTAGGTTTTTTAAACCTAAAATTTTATTATAAAAATATTTAAAAATGTAAATAATAAGTAATCAAAAAAATTAAAGGAATAATAATAAATATCGTAGCTTATCTATTGTTGAGGCCACATGCTAACGCAGACAGAGTTTCACTGTTGTTTATTTTATATTTTTATTACGATTCACATCACGGCACTTTACACACAACGGCAAAAAAAACCGGCACAAACTTTGAATCACACGAGATTTCTCATTGTACTTTATTCGAATCTAAATGTCATGATAATCGTAATCGTAATCATGAAATGTCGTGATTATTATCATTCTACTGTAAGATTATAATTACTAATGAAATAACACAACACAAATGGAATAACACAACACAAACATTTACAAAATTAACAATAACTAAATAAAAATATTCGCGTCCGCCATCTTTGTCAGCGGAATCGGCACTGACCGCAATGAAATAAACATTACGGTTACTAGCTATTGTATATTGCATCCTTGTTTAACACACTATAATTTTGTACAACTTTAAGCATGACTTTAATTAATTATCTGTAGCAATTTTAGACAAATACGGACGTCAGTCGTGGCAGGTCTGTTTTGGACGTCTTGACACATGGGGAACTTTTGACAAGGGTCCAAAACAGACCTCTTGACACACGAGAGGATTGGTAAGAGCATCTTACTGGAAATGTAACGTATTGAAAGTATTGTAATAGTCTATAACAATTTTATTCGTTGCAAATAGTCTAATGAGCATACATACAAATAATATTGTTAAGTTCATTATAATACACATGAAAATTTCGTAACTTCTTAAATAACCATAGGAAATATCTGAAAAAAATTGACTAAGTGTAATCGGACCTCTAAATATCGAATATGCAATAAAGTTAAAACTATCGTAATAGCACATTACCGTTTTATTCGCCAGGGACGGCGATATATAAAGTTCAACTGGCCTTTGTTGCCAGGTACTGTCAATCGGAGCTTCTTTTAAAAACTGTTGTACGTCGGTTGGTGACAATACTTTAGATTTTCGTATTTTTTATAGCAACAAAACAAAAACGTTATTAAATATTTACGGAAAATGGCGCGTTGTTTTTTTTTTCTGCTAGCGATGCGCGCGCAGATATAAATAAAGGCACAGGCAAAACCGCTGAACAGCCTATATAATAATATAATAAACACAAAATAATAATTTGAATACGCAAATTAAGATTAATATGTAGTGAAAAATATATAGTTTGATGAAATATTATGTAAATGTATCATATTTTAATTATTTACACAGTAGACATAAAAAAAGCAAGAAGCCCACGCACAATGGTCCACCTGAAGGAAAGAACCAAACCCCTTAACATTGAACATAGAAGGCAAGAAGTATCTTTGATGAGATTAAAAAAAGCACAAATCTCTGCTCGGGTTAAAATAGAGAATGATCATTTAATAGTATAGGATAGTTCATACTAGTTCCATGTATTCAAAGTCAATTTCTTTATACAAATTCTATGCTGCAATGATAGTACTTACTAATTCCATACTGCCATGTCGCGTTTCAAAATTTGCAAACAACAATGGCTGCTAGAAATTGTCTATGGTTTTAGTGATGTGGTAGTATGATCTTTTCGTTTTCGTACTTTCGATGTTACGATTTTTTTTGTAGGTAGGTAGTGTTTCATCAGTATTTTTTTATTTTAGGTTTAAAAAACCTAAAATACACGCTTTTTACACGAACCCCTTGTTTATATTAATTAAAAGTATGCACAACTAAAAAGCGCCCCACGCTTTTTGAAGAAGTGACAAGCTGGATTGGTACTTATATTGCAAGTAGTACAAGTCAGCTTAATTATTTAATCATATTTTTTTTTTTTTATGTAGTAAATTTTTTTCAATTACAAATGCCGAGTGGACATTGTACTTGTAGCTGTTGCCCCAAAATTAAATACTATATCTGAGCCTTGACTCAACTAAAGCAAAGTATACCATCCTAAGTTGGGCCAAAGTGAGTTCATCCCTCTAATTGCATAACATGCAGAGCTAACAGACTCCTGAAATACAATATTGTGTCTGTCCAATTATGGACGAAGTTATCATGACGAACAATTACCGGAGATTTATTGTGAAGGACGGCACGGTTGACATCTATCGGGCATGCCACCGCCTGGGAGAATCCATCCGACACATTAACTCCGGGTGTTCTCGTCTAGCTAACGAAGAGTACTTGCATAGACACAACCTTGTAGCCAGGATGGATAATCCTGGCTACAAGGTTGTGGAATCGGAAGTACCGTACTACAGATATGTGCCCGAACCAGTTCTCGAAAATGGAAATATCACATTGTACTGGGATCGATCCATCATCACTGACAGGACTATTGTTGCCAATAAGCCTGATATAGTGGTGGTGGATCGAATGGGCGCACAATGATTATTGATATAACAGCCCCACATGACAGAAACCTCGTGAAAGCCGAGAAAGATAAACAAATCAAGTATTTTGACTTGGCTCGCGAGGTTGTCGTCATGTGGGATGTGGACTCAGTGATAATTGTGCCGATAGTCGTGACAGCCAATGGCCTAATAGCCATGAGCCTCGACCAACACCTAAGGAGGCTCTCGTTGGGCAGCTGGATCAAGGGCTTGATTCAGAAAGCGGTACTTCTGGACACGGCTCGCATTGTCAGGAGGTTCCTCTCTCTGGAGCCCTGACCGCCGCTAGCTTGGACCCTGTTCCCGATACCGGTGGGCTACTATTTTTTATATTTTTAAATGTTTTAATTTTTTATATTCTAATATTTAAAAATGTAATTTGTAAGTATTTAAATGAAATAAAGGAGATAATAATCATTTTATTCAGAATAATATTTCCATAAACTCACTTACACTCACTCACTTTTCACTTACTCTATCGTCATAACGAAAAGGGCACAACTATATTTTTTCCATAATTGAGTTATATACATATTCGGAATCAGAAAAAAAAGGCATTTGCCAGTTTTTATATATTTTTGTGATCAATATCTTCAGACATATTAAATTCAAATTCAAAAGTCATTTATTCAAAATAGTCTGAGAATCAGCACTTTTCGAATGACAAAATTACTTAAGACAGTCCCCCAAAAACGCCTGCCCTTCACCACTTCCTAGTGCTTAGCTGGGAAGAAGAAGTGGCGCAACAAACTCCCCAGCAGCACAGCTGTCTGTTCAGTTAGAAAAAAAATATTCTATACAATAGTAGTTATGCAAAATAAGGTAGGTAAGTAGCACACGCCAATATACTCGTACCAACAAAATAATCATCGAAATCTATGTATTAACTCAAGCGAAAATAAAAAGTAAACAGAACTTATCGAAATACCCGAATTAAAGCCTCCAGACATAAAGGACGTGCCTGCTTACATATAGCTATTAAAACTATAAGTCGAAGTCACAAATGAAAACTAGGACCATCGAAGTACAATTTTTGAGTTTCACACAATTTTTTACATTAAGATATGGAAAAAGGACTCATTTGACTTTGATGAAAGATCACAAGTTAAATAGTTTATATGTGGCTTTGAATTTGATTTAATTTTTTATTGTTTTGTTAAATAAAAAGGCCCATCAGATCCATATTAAAAATAAAAGGCATATGAGCCTAATATGCCAGTTTTTTTTAATTTTCTTTCACAGTACGGCTTAACAATGAGTTTAAAAGAAAAAACACAATTAATCAGATGTGCCTTTAGAGTAATTGAATTATTTATTATGTTGTAATTAGTTGTTGTAATTGTATGTTCGACGCGTATGTTTTTTTATTTTTTATTTTTTTATTTATGTCCTCCGATTTCTCCGTCAATTATGGACCGATTAGGAAAATTATTTTTTTGAATGAAAGGGTATGCTCCCGGATTGGTCCCATATAAATTTTATTAACTTAGCTTGGATAGTTTTGTTTTGTAGTTTGAGTAAGCTTCAATAATACGTATTTTTCCCACATAATATTATTATTCAATAATATGTGGATGATAATATGATGATAACTTCCTGTGACTGTTATTTACATAGCCAGGTACTGGTATTCGAATTTGTGTGGGGTAGGTTAACTAAAAAGTGAAAAATAAAAACTTTTTACAACAAAAAAAACAACTGACTTCCGAAAAAAAAACACTAAAGTGAATAATAACTTTAATTTCGGAAGTCGGTGGCAAAAAACGAAAATTCAAAACCAAAGACACCGACTTCCGAAATTAAAGTTATTTTTCACTTTGGTGTTTTTTTTTTTATTTAGTAGGTTCAATCCCAATGTATGAGAGTAGATAAAATAGTGTATGAAACAGCACAAAAGTAGGTATTACAACACTCATATTGTAGTATCCTCATTATACAACAGTTTCATAAACTACTATTATTAAACGGCTCAAAATCAAAATCAAAAGTCATTTATTCAAACTAGGCTGAGAATCAGCACTTTTCGAACGTCAAAATTACATAAGACAGTCCCCCAAAACGCCCACCCTTCACCACTTCCTAGTGCGTTAGCTGGGAAGAAGAAGTGGCGCAACAAACTCCCCAGCTGCACAGCTGTCTGTTCAGTTAGAAGAACAAAAAAAAAAATTCTATATAATAGTATTCAAAATAATTTACATTAAGCAACCCAAAACATAATTTAAATTATTAGCCATATATAAGCTAGCACACGCCAATATACCAAACAAAATCATCGAGAACTATACTCAGGCAGAAATAAAAAACAAAACGTAAACAGAACTTAATATCTTAATAAAAGCCTCCAGGCATAAAGGGCGTGCCCGCTTACATATAGTTGTAACTGGAAGTTATAAATGATAAACTAGGACCATCGAGGTAAAATAAATAAACAAACAGTTAATTACTAATAGCAATAAATAATATGATCAATTGTCGAGGTCACTAGCTAACCACATATTGCAATACAACTCATAAAAAAAACATTGTGATGAGTAGATTATGTCAACAATAAATTAAATTTAAATAATTTGACTTTTATAGTCAAATAAATTAAACAATTACTTATATAAACTCATATAACTTGTCAGTGGGTAAGCTGGAGAAAGAACATAAACATTGTCTTGAGTTAATTACAGCGACCAACTATTCTTATCATTTAAGTAGTCGTTGATAGAATAGTATGCCTTTGAACAAAGCTTGGATTTTACTATCGTTTTAAACGCATTAAAAGGCAAATCTACCAAAGAAGAGGGTAGCTTGTTATAAAAAGTTATACCAAGCCCAACAAATGAGTTATGAACCTTATGAAGCCGGTGAAAGGGAGCTCGTAGTTTGTCCTTATTTCTAGTGTTAACATTGTGAAAATCACTGTTTTTAGTGTATAAGTGTATATTTTGCCAAATATATAAGATATTGGCGAAGATGAATTGAGATGCCACCGTGAGGATACCAATATCTTTGAAAAAATCTCTCAGAGAAACTCTGGCACCTAGCTGGTAAATAGCTCGAACAGCTCGTTTTTGAAGGACAAATATATTTTGAATATCAGCAGCTTTGCCCCACAGCAGAAGACCGTAGGACATAACGCTATGAAAATAACTAAAATAGACTAAACGAGGCTCAGAAAACTACTGGTCGATAAATGTTATTATACACTGAATGATTTTTTTAATGATGACATTAACGGGATGACTTTCACCATTTATTAATTCTTAGACATTTATTTTAACTATTTTTATTTGACTTTTTGTTTCTATTTGTTTTTATTATTTGGCTTGATTTTTTTATATTATTTTAATCTTTGAATGTATTATTATAAATTTTTTCATAATATGAATCTGAATATCGAATGATACCTATTATTGCTATGTTATGTATTTACTTCAAATTAATTAAATGTTTAATGGTATCAAACTCAAAGCATTTATTTCAAATAAACCAATTACAGGTACTTTTGAATTGCCAAGAGGTCGGTCAGTCAGAAATATAAAGCTAGTTGCCCATTCCAATGCGTAGTAGGTTCCTATGGGGAAGAACGGGCAAGAAACTCCACGGACACTCTTTTAAATCAGAATATTTTTACAAATAATTGGTTACATCATTCTTGTTGTAATTATACATGTGAGAACAATGTGGAAAGACGTGCACATTAAAAGCGTCCGTAATAAAAAACAAAAACAATTCAAAAATTTAAATAAGCCGTAGCAGCTAAGAGATGACCAGTCCCCACTGACGGCGCCCGTTCACGAACATGACGCATGGATCAGCACCATTTAGCTCAACCATTTTGAAGGGAACTTAATGATCCAACACACACGCCACCACCAGCGAGACATTTGAGTGAGCATGACATACTCTCAGCCGCCAGGGCACATTCAAGTCAATCAAAGACGTACCCAGTAAATGGTAGCTGTAAAGTAGGTACATAGTGCTCACACATGTGCTATGCAATTATATAATACTAAAAGACTGAATTTATACAATCTAATGATAGTTTTACAATCTTCAGCAGCTCCAAAAATATTTTTGAATGCTAATCAATTAATTTATGCGCCCTTGTGGAGCTGGACCAGCGTTGAGCCAAGCATTTTTGTCATCGATGTAATCCCCCAACTTATAATATGCTTGGCTGCATAGTGTGCGTTTTATACAAGATTTAAATTTTGTTTCATTCAGTTATGGGAGTATGTGGGGAGGTATTTTATTGTAACATTTCAAACAGTACCCCATGAAGGATGAGTCTACTTTAGCCAGTCTGAAACCCCGTTGAATTAATTGGTCCCTATTTCTAGTCCTTTATTTATGTATATCACCTCTTTTACTGAAAAGACTTAGATTTTTCCTAACGTACATGATGTTTTCATAGACATATTGACAAGGTACCGTCATGATGTTAATATCTTTAAACAGTTCCCTTAGAGAATCGCGCCTGCGGAGGCCATATATTGCTCTGATGACTCTTTGCTGCAGAATAAAAATACCGTAAGACATGATACTATGAAAGTAACTGAAATAGACTAGCCTCGCGGTACCTACATCAGTAAATTGAGGGATTTTTCTTACAGCATATGCTGCTGAACTTAGGCGTCCTGCAAGAGATGTTAAATGAGGACCCCATTGCAGCCTTGAGTCAAGCGTGATCCCCAAGAAAACAGTTTTATCGACGAATTCTAATTTCTCCCTATTCAATACAATGTCTAATTTTGTATAATTTTGTAATGACGTAATCACTAAAATGTGATGTTATATCTAGTTGATTTGTTTTTTAAACACTTACACTATCTTTTTAAAATTATGACGTACGTACAATTAATATCTATTTATATAACCATTTTAAAGCTTGGTACTTTTCATATTGTATTAAATTGTTGTGCCCGACAGGGTCCATGTGAACTTTGTAACTATTATTTTAAGATCTTGTTCACACATGAGATTCGCAATAAAGATTTGAATTGAATACGTACGCGCCGAGGAGGCTGAGCAGGCCAAACAGCGGCTTCGAATCAGCACCGCCGGCGCCGCACCACTGCGGACAAACAACATGTTAGTATACGAGGCGTTAGTGATGGGCCATTGTAGCCACAGCAGCGCCAAACTGCAGAAGACATATTTACTGTGTTGTGTGGCCAGTTGTTGGTGACAAGAAAGAAATTAATGAATGGATGTTTCAAATGAAAATAAGAATGCTAGTGATATTAATAGCGATGAGATGTGTGAAGAAACCAACACATTGATCGGCTCGTTAGTAAAGTAGGTCAAAATCCAAGAGCATGCACCGCGACAGTGTGGACCGGGTAATGTTCCCATTCATAACATGTAAAGTGGGGCCTTCGCTGTTGTTCTTACAGACGAACTCTAGCAGGCAGCGCTAACGCTAAGGCTAGAGCAATTAGATAATGATTTGTTCATTAAACTTGGTCCTGTCACATAAACCGTAAACGTCTTCTTATATGGATCAGCAAATTATTATTAGTTTAGTTTATTAATGAAAAATATGTTTAGTACTTTCAAAACCCAACACCTAATTTTGAAAGCTCTTAATTCGTGGAAAAAGTAGGCATTTGTTCTTTGCAGGGATTCCATTGTAATCCTTTTATTTTAAGAAGATTGTGTCTAGAGATTTATAATTAGATTTTTAAGTCTTTTAATCATAATCGTATCCAATCTGGATATACATATATATATATATATATATATATATAAACCTAGTATTCGTCTTCTACTTGCCCGTATCCTATGATGAGATCGGCGGGAAAGTTTACATGTTCCATTCTGCACAATCAGTTGTCAATCATCTACACATTCCATCCATATCTATTTTACATCTTCCATTCTGCACAATCAGTTGTCAATTGTCTACACATTCCATCCATATCTATTTTCCTTGGTCTCCCTCTTCCCTTCCATTCATCAGCTTTTATAATAATTTATCACTCTGTTATTCACATTTGGATTAATTTGGGTCGCCTTTTAACTTTTCTAGTAACTGGTACTGGTACCACTATAAAACTTCTACTATACTCGTTTCTCAGTAGTCACTCTACACATCCACTCAATATTCTCATCTCCGCGACATGCTCTTTCAGCCGTCTGCTTTACATTCATACAATAAGGAAGGTGTCACTCACGAGCAGCAGCAGCGCGGGCAGGAGTAGCGTGGCACACGAGTAGCGCCACATGACGAGATGTACGAGTTTAACTGTATGTGAGTGAAGTAGCACTGAGCACTAGAAAAGTGCGGGCGGAGATTGCGGAGCGGCGGCGGAGGCGCCTTATATACCGCGCGCACATTACCATCTCAATGAGACGCGCGCGCCGACAACACACACAGAACATAATAAACAAAAATAAACCAGTAAACCAATAATAATAATAATAATATAATATAATAATAAAACATTTATTTCAGATTAGGTAAATCCATAAAGCATAATAGTTATAAAATAGTCAGCAAACAAACATAAAAATAACAAAATAAAATAATTCAATTAAAAGCAGATACATTAATAGAAAAGAAGATACATAATAATTAAATAGATTAAATTAAATATTCAATGTCAATTTTAGAAATTATTATGTCAAACAATCAATCAAATTAAAAATCGAACATGCATAATACATTACAATTAAATAAAATGATAATTATGTCAATATTGTCCCGTCGATATACACATCCATTTATGTTGGATCGGACAGTCTGTGCGGGAAGCAATCATCCTGAGGATGCTATTGTTACTGTCTCTCACTCGCCTTAATAAAGAAGCAACCTTTTTCCGGATTAAAGCTTGATAGCCATCCGTTCGAGCTTCAGCAAACATTAGCGACGCACTGCAATAGGGAGGCAGTCGCATCAGCATCCTAAAGATGTTGTTATATTGAACGCGCAGGACACTGGCAGCCCGACGGGTATGATTTACCCATAGACTGCTCGCGTAAAATGATTGACAATACGCCCTAAGCAAAGTGATTTTAACTGGAATGGAGCAGTGAGAAAATCATGTTCCCTCGGACCGCCAAAGCCCTGCGGTCACGCTCCAGATCCGCGTCATCAGACAAATCATCCGTCACAATGTGCCCAAAATACCTAAAACTGGTCATTCTCTGCAGTTCTTCCCCACACAATTTAATTGGAGGAACACAAACTGGCACTAATACACTAAATGTACCCTTGAAAAGCAGAACTCTGCTTTTTGCTATATTATACGTCAGCCCATGTTCCACAGCATAAGTCTCACATATTGCCAACATCTTACGAATAGCACCCACCGATGGCCCCAGCAGCACCATATCGTCCGCGTAGCTAATATTATTGACGCATACACTATCGATATGACAACCGGTATGAGTGCTGCTGAGCTCACTGATAAGGTCATTTATGTACAGGTTAAATAACAAAGGAGAGGTCAGTCCACCCTGCCTAACACCGCACTCCAAGCCATATGGCTCGGACAAGGCACCCGCCCATCTCACCTGGTTCCGCTGGCCACGATACCAATCTTGCAACAATGATATGACTTCCACCGATATTCTTCGACTCCGACTTCTCCGACTTCCCCGCCCTGCCCAGTTTGTCCCAAAGTTTATCATATAGGACTGTGTCAAAAGCTTTTGACAAGTCCAGGAAACACGCGTATACCGGTGTTTTCCGGTCCGTATAGTACTGTACAGCCTGCTTAAGACATAATATGGCACTTTCAGTGCAAAGCCCACTTCTGAAACCGAACTGGGCGTCGTGCAGTTTTATGTGATTGATAAGAATGTTATTAAGCAGGCTGTCCAGCACGTTCGCCATTATGGTTGCAAGAGAGATGGGACGATAGTTACTCTTATCCGAGATGTCCCCAGTTCTATTCTTAATAATTGGAACTACTATGGTTTTAGTAAGTTCCTGTGGTAAGTAACCGTGACAAAGGCAGAGATTATAAAACATGACTAGGACGCGCGGCAGGTGGACTCTAGCATGCCTAAGATGCTCGATGCTAAAACCATCATAGCCAGGGAATTTTCCAGTGCTCATACTGTTAATAACTTTTCTAACATCTTTCGCTGTAAATCTAACATCTCTATTCTGGCTGATGGTCCCAGCAACGGGCGACTGACACTAAACATATTAGCAATCATGTGATGATCACCAATACCATTTATACTCACAGGAAGGCCAGGGTTTTGGCTCATATTTCCCGTCTCTTTCCAGAACTGTGGGAAATTGTTAGCAAAATGATGGGAAGCAAGTGCATCCATTTTGATTTGTTCCTGCCTATCCTGGCACCATTTTAACTTTTGCTTAAACAATTTCCTACTTTCTGTCATGTCAACATATGTCTGACCATTATTAGGTTTGCCATCTTCAACCCAGGCCAAAAATCTCAACCTGGCCTCCCTATTGTAACTTACAACATATTTGTTCCATCCCGCAACATAACCACCCCTCCTTCGCACCTTCACCCTTTTGCGCGTAGCTGTAGCTGCATCAGACAATGTAGTGACCAGTTTTAAATACATATTTTTTAACAATAGCTTGTGCTCAGCATTGGAGCATATAACATCGCAACAACGACTCATTTCCATCGGAAAATCGATTTCTCGTAGGTGAGTATAACATAATTTACCGTACCTCTGCACTTGCTCAGCCGTACGTTCACCCCAAAACAACCTTATTGAACACCGGTGCACAGATTGGTATTTGTTCATCCGACACTAGATCTAGGTTGCAATCAATTACCAGTGGGAAATGATCAGACCATTGCACGTCATACTCGACTTGTATGTTAACCACTGTCGATAGCGCTGCATTTGTGACTACACAATGATCTAACCATCTCACGCTACCATGGGCCTCACTAATGAACGTGTACGTATCACCCGTATTCATAATATTAAGATCTATACATGTCCAGTGCTGGTCATCACAAAAGTCTAATCATTGTTTACAAAAGAGCTCACTTGGATGTGCATTGAAGTCACTCAGTATGTAAACCGCCGAACAGTCTTTATTTTCTTCTACAATAGCACTGATTGAACTCAAACACTGTGTGAACATAGGCAGATTATCAACACAGTCCGTTGGCATATACACACTAAATACCATAATAGGTGCACCACTCACTTGTATTTTCACCGCTGATAAACGAACATCGTTACAATCGATAACCGTGACCGAACGAAACACACTTTTTCTCCGCAGTATGGCAACCCCTCCATAAGGCCGGCCCTTCAAGAGGCCTGCTGAAGCGTCTATTGCTGATGTTCCAGTGCTCCGAAACTCTTTACTGACCGCCTCTAACTCTGACAGCTCATGAGGCAAAGTCAAAGTCAAAGTCAAAGTCAAATCATTTATTTCAAATAGGCCCTTGCAAGGCACTTTTGAACGTCAAAAATTACAAAAAAAATGAATTGATTCTAGTCGCCCCTTCCAAAAGGTAGTTTTCGTATGGAGAAGAATGGGCAAGAAACTCCACCGTTACTCTTTTAAAATGTTTTACAATATTTTGTGTATATGTAGGTACATTAGTTATATAATTATATGTGAAGACGATGCATCTAAAAATAAAAAATAAAATTTACCATACCACAATAGGTAAAAATAAATTTAAAAAGAGAGCAACAACAGATAAATTAATTACCTATGTGATAGATACATGGTTCTCACATATTTACAAACATTGTAAAAGAAGACGATTTTCCAAAAAAAAATAAAAAAAATGTTACAATTAATAAGTCAGTGTGTGAGGAGGCAGTAACCAAGTCTCTTGTAGCGCAATGATGTCGACTTTAATACATAAATCTCTTACTCTATCTAATGATCTTTTCAGAGACTTGCAATTAAATGAAATTAATCTTAAATTTCCTTGCCTATCCATTAACGATGTCTCCTGTAAGATGCCTGTCAGCCATACGTTGTGGATGGCTTTCATTTTTGCCTGTACTGAACAAAGCGCCTGAAAGAAATACCCATAGGCCACATACTGTCGTCAAGAAACGTGTGCATGTTAATTTTGCTCACATATATTTTAAAGGCGCTGTAATTACGTTCTCTTGCCATTTAAATTTTCACTGGAACCACTTGTTCTTGCGTTTTTGAGAAAATATACTCCGCCACATCCTCCTGTGATACATCCTTGTGGACATTGGTGATAAACAGGGGTATCTTAGTAGCTGCTGGCTTAAACTTACTATTTTCATCAATGAACGCTTTCCCTTTAGATGTTGTGAATTTGTTCTTTGACTTTCCCTTCTGCACTACAGTCCACTTTTCATTGTCAGATTTTTGATTGATCCTTTCAATTCTCGCCACCTCCGCAAATGTTCGCTTCTGCTCTAAAACATTCATTTCAATAAAAACGGCCAAGTGCGTGTCGCATCACGGACACTGAAGGGTTCCGTAGATAGGATGAATTTATCCCAAGAACAAACATAACACTGTTCCGTACCTATAAGGAAAATACGGAACCCTTAAAGGACCATCTCTTTTGTCCATGCTCTTTTGACCTTTGTGTAGAAGCGCTAAGTTTAGATTTTATGGATTACTTCATTAAAGGACATGTCTGGTGGGGCAATGGACGATTGCCTAGGTAGTCAAAACCAATGTTCAGTAATGATTGTTATATTATTATATTCGTCATTGTTGTGTAGGTTAGGGTTCAATTTAGATTGCTAGTAGTTGACTCAAGGAAACAAGCGTCTGTCTTTGATGGTGTTTATTGGCAACTAACTTAGAAAATATTCATACATCATATTTAATGCGATCGGCGGCTAGCTACTTACTACTATTATGAAAGTGGACTGTATGTTTGTTTGTACGTATTACTTTTAAGACTATTGAAATGAGCTTCAACATAAGCCGCCCACCAAAGGACTATACGAGTCCTTTCAAATGAACCATAAATAAGCAAATCAAATTACACATGCAAAATTATCAAACACTACATTATTGGACTATTCAGCGTTACTATCTATTGGCAGTGGACAGAGTTTGGTCACAGTTCTCTTTATAGTAGTGTCACCACTCTTGACGCTATAAACTCTTGTGCAGCCATCTGGTCCTGGATGTTTGCTCATTATGCGACCCAGTAACCACTTCCCTGGTGGAAGGTTCTCCTGCTTGATCAAAACAATATTACCGACTTCAAACTCCTTTCCTCGTTTGAGCCATTTTGGACGTTGTTGTAGTCTGGATAAATATTCTTGTTGCCATCTAGACCAAAAATCATGCAACAACTTTTGGACATATTGCCATCGTGACAACGTGTGCACCTTCAAGTTTTGTAAATTTGGGCTAGGTATGACAATGGGCGCCTCTCCAATTTAAAAGTGCCCAGGTGTTAATGGCTCGATATTCGCATTATCCAAATCATCTTGGGGACACAACGGCCTCGAGTTCAAGCAAGCCTCTATCTCACACAGCACTGTCGACATCTCTTCGAAAGTTAATGTGCTGGTTAGTATCCGTTTCAAGTGGTACTTCGTGGATTTTACTCCTGCCTCCCAGAGGCCACCAAAGTTTGGGCTGTATGCAGGAATAAAATGCCATTGCGTGCCATCAGATGCAAGTGTATCTGCGATTGCTCCAGAAAACTCCAAGCGGGCTTCCTGCCACATGGCAACCAACTCTTTATTTGCCCCAATGAAGTTTCTCCCCTGGTCACTCCATAAGTGTGTACACCTGCCTCTTCTCGCGCAGAATCTTTTATATGCACCTATGAAAGCCTCTGACGTCATGTCTCCAACTAACTCCAAATGAATGGCCTTGGTAGCCATACATATGAAAATCGATATGTACGCCTTGTGTGCCTTGACTCCTCTTCCCTTGCTCCATAGAACTTGTAATGGTCCAGCAAAGTCGACACCGGAATGCAGAAAAGGTCGAGCTGGTGTCACACGAACCTTTGGCAAATCACCCATTATTTGCGTTCTTGCAGTGGCATTCTGTTTGGCACATACTAAGCATCGGTGAACATATCGTTTGACTTGTCCTTTAGCTCGCGTTATCCAATATTTAGATCTCAAAAAGCTCAACATTAGTTGGATTCCTCCGTGTAGGGTTCTTGAGTGTGCATCGGCAAAAAGGAGTAAGTTTGTTTCTATGACCCAATATCATTGGGTGCTTACTTTGATCCGCTATCTTAGCGTGTCTAAGGCGTCCGCCAACCCGAAGCATTTGTGACTCATCCAAGTAAGGATCTAAAGTCTTCAATGTGCTAGTCCTTTTAACTTGATTACCTTTTCTTAGAGACTCAATTTCATCTGCATATTCTTCGCCTTGTACCTTTTTTATGCATATGTTTAATGCACCATCTAATTCTTCAGTTGTCAAAGCAGTATCTATGTCTTCTTTTAACGTTTCATGTTTTAAAAATCTCCTACAGATTGCAATACTTCTAATTAATTCATTCAATGAGTTGTATTTTTCAAATTGCTCTGACAATCTTCTCTCTCCTTCTTCATTTTTGGTCATTGTAAAAGTTTGTATAGTTGTCTTCTTTTCTAGCTCTGTAGATATGGTTTCTGGTTTGGTAAAATAAATATCTCCTTTTGAAAGCCATTCTGGCCCTTTCCACCATAATTTACATGTTTTCAACTCTGATACTAGTGCACCTCTAGACGCTATATCAGCGGGGTTCTCTTGCGATTGTACGTGGTACCACTGTTCTTTCGGGACGTTGCCTGTTATTTCAACTGTTCTATTAGCAACAAAAGTCTTCCATTTGCTAGGCTCTTTTTGTAGCCAAGCAATAACTATTGAGGAATCAGTCCAAGCAAAAACATTAGCTGATGGGATTTTCATTGCTGTTGAAATTTGTTTTAATAGTCTTGACACCAGAACAGCTCCACACAACTCAAGTCGTGGTAACGACACTGTCTTCAACGGAGCAACACGAGTTCTTGCTGCAATCAATGAGGTCTTGACTGCACCATCCAAGTAATGTACGCGACAATACACAACAGCTGCATATGCTCTCATCGATGCATCACTAAAACCATGGAGTTGTATTTTGTTCTTCTTTAAATTGTATGTGCCCATCCATCGATCAATTCTAATTTCATTGACATTGCCAATGTGTTCGCGTATGGTTTTCCATTCTTCTCTCACAGCTGGAGTGATTTCTTGATCCCAATCTACTTTAGTTTGCCAGAGCTTCTGAATCAAAATTTTTGCTTGCACGATGCATGGTGCTATCCAACCGAGCGGGTCAAAGAGCTTTTGGACATCTGACAGTATATTTCGTTTCGTAACGATCGTAGGAAGAGGAACTAGGTTCAGTTGGTATTCAAATTGATCGCTGCCTAAGTTCCATTGTACACCTAAAGCCTTTATGGTGCCATCTATATTTAAATCCATATGTGCATTGATAGATCTTTCCTCTGGATCTATTGATTTTAAAAAATCTACGTTATTTGAGGACCATTTTTTAAGCTGAAAGCCGCCTCGTTGTAATAAATTCTTCAAGTCTTTGCTTATTTTAATGGCTTGCTCTAAATCGTCACATCCTGACATAACGTCATCAGCATACAAATCTTCTTGTAACACCCTAGCTGCTTCGGGATAGTTGGCACCTTCATCGTAAGCAAGTTGCATAAGAGTTTTTACCGCTAAATACGGTGCTGACGCTGTACCGAACGTAACAGTTAGGAGTCTCAAATCTTGAATGATTTCAGATGAATCGTTACGCCACAGTATTCTCTGGTAATCGGTGTCTTCCTGGGCTACCAATATCATTCGGTACATTTTTTGTATGTCAGAAACAAAACACACTGCGTGTGTTCGCCATCTTATTATTAGGCTTCGCAAATCGTCTTGTAGAACAGGACCTGCCAGTAATTCGTCGTTTAGGGAAACTCCATTGTAACCCTTGCACGAAGCGTCGAAAACAACGCGAGTCTTCGTGCTTTCTTTATCGTTCCTGATTACTGCGTGGTGGGGTAAGTAGACAGACCTTTTTGTATTTATTTCATGTTGTGGTATCTCTTCTATGTGTTTTAATGTTATGTATTCTTCAATAACCTTTTTGTATTCTTCTTTCAGATCAGGATTTTTGTTCAGTCTTTTTTCCAGTTGCAGAAATCTGTTTAATGCTATCTCTCTTGTCTTTCCGTCGGGTGACTTTAAGTTGTCGTTTTTAAAGGGTAATTTAACTATGTAGCGTCCTTCATTGTTTCTTGTATGTGTTTTTTCATAAATCTCTTCGCATAATTTTTCCTCTTCAGTAAAATTTCTTTTTGTATCGGTTTCTAACTCCCACATAGTCTTCAATAATTCTTTCACATCGACTTGTTCATTTATCGCCATTAAACATTTTTCTTTTGTGTTTGTTTTTATGTTTATTTCACCAAATATTATCCAGCCGAGGTTGGTTCTTTGAGCTATGGGTGACCCCGGTGGACCTTTGATTAGACCATCTTGTAGTATCTTTGCATATCCCTTGACGTCTAGAAGTAGATCAATATTTCCTGATACTCCATATTTTGGGTCTGCTAATTCTAGATCTGTCAAGTGTGGCCATTTGCTTGTTGACCATGTATTTGCAGGTAATTGTATTGTCAAGTGCTTGGTCATCACGTAGGCTTGTATAGGTAGTGCGAAATTTGATTCCCATCGTGATAAAACTTATATTTTCACTTCATGCTTGACAGTGACCTTCATGGATTCCATTCCAGTAATTATGCAATTAGTTACCTGTCTTTTTAGTTTTAATAGTTGTACTGCTTTCTCACTTATAAAGCAGGCTTGTGATCCTGGATCTATGAGTGCCTTGAGCACAATGGTGTGTCCTTGTTCACTCTTTACTATCACCATTGCGGTTGCTAACATTCCTATATCTTTTCTGGCATTGTAATACGACGCAATCATTGTATTAACTTGCACCTTTTCTTCTACATCTGCTTGAGTTGATACTGTCGGCGTCGGTTGTACAGCTTCAGATGATGTCGATGTATCCGTCTTCTTTGTTAGATGTATGAGAGTATGATGGCGTCTTTTACACATGCGACAGGACATCGGCACACGACATTTGAAGACCGAATGTCCTGATGCCAGGCAGTTAAAACAGAGCTTGTTATTCTTTACACAATCAAATCGTTCTGAAGGTTGCATCTTCGCAAACAATTTGCAATGAGACAGGGTATGATTCTCTTTACACATTATACAAGTGTTTTCCTTTTCATTCGTTGAAACATGGAATGTACCGCGTTCTTTAGAAGGTTTTTCACGCGTAGCTGACGTCGAAGAGGGTGTTATTAACTCTAATGCACGAAATTTTGCATCTAGGAATGTCTTCAACTCATTCCACTTAGGTAAATCCTCTGAATTACCCTTGTAGGCGTACTCTTCCCAGTCTTTATGGGACTCCGGGTCCAGCTTCTGTACGACCAGAAATATGATTATAGGATCCCAGGAGTCGGTGTTCACGTTCGAATTTTTGAGGTTGTCTAAAATTTCAGAAGTTGTATCCAAAATCGACTTCAGTTGACTGGCCGATTGAGTGTTCGCCTTTTTTTGATAAACCAATCTCTTCAACATTAAGTTAATTATCATTCTTCTATTGCCGTAACGATTCTTCAATGTATCCCATGCTTGTAAATAGTTACTATCAGTTACTTGTATATGTTTAAGTAGGGTTGCTGCTTCACCGCTGATGCTAGTCTTCAAATAATGCAATTTTTGAACATTGCTTAGTGACTTGTTATCATGCACTAACGAAACATATAAATCTTTAAACGCAGGCCAGTCTTCATAGGTTCCAGAAAACGTAGGTATCGTTATACTCGGCAGTCTCACTTTTGTTTGTTGGTTATCTTCGTCCGCGTTATCGATGTTCATCGATTTCGATGATTTCGTTGTTACGTTTTCTAACATATCGCGTAATTCACCCAACAAACACAAATAAAGATCTTCGTAAATAAAAAACTTCATTAACGAAATACGACAACAAATTACGTTTATCTCTCGGTGTTAACCTCGCTAAGTCTTGATGAGCACCGTTGAATGTTTTCCAGTATTCTTCGAGGCACTGAATTCTAGATTGAATGTATCCTTTGGTTAAACGTTGTTTAGGACATTTTCGTAAGTTTATTTGTGTTTACTTTAGTAACTCTGCCGTATCTTCTAATATACCAAGTGCTTCTTCGGCCAACTTAGACATATTTCACTTTTAATTACGTTTATCTTCAATATTATACACGAATACGATGCAATACTTGATGACAACGTTTTTTTTTTGTTAAAATCACTGCTAATTACTTGTTTACGATTAACGATTCACTCGCCAGCTTCTTATCTCTGATGGAATGTTGTTTTTTCAATATTAACTTCACTAATGATCCGGCTCGATTATGACCATTATGTTGTGTAGGTTAGGGTTCAATTTAGATTGCTAGTAGTTGACTCAAGGAAACAAGCGTCTGTCTTTGATGGTGTTTATTGGCAACTAACTTAGAAAATATTCATACATCATATTTAATGCGATCGGCGGCTAGCTACTTACTACTATTATGAAAGTGGACTGTATGTTTGTTTGTACGTATTACTTTTAAGACTATAGAAATGAGCTTCAACAGTCATATTTTATAGTTTATCAATGAATAAGTTTAAGGAGTCAGGAACTTGCGTGGGAGTCAGAAACTGGTAAGTTTTTTAAATTATAACGCCATCTGTGAGAAACCACAGGTACTAATTGGTGGTATGCTTTTGTGAGGTTAGTGAATGATTTAATATTTTGTTGGTCTGAGATCAGATTCTGCAGTTTTTTTGTAATATTTCTATTTGTGTAACAAAAATGTAAAGCACCTATTTTAATATCTATTAAATAAGTGCTTAACATTTTTTTTATTTAATCACAAAGTGTTCTATTATTCTTTGTTGTACACATAAATACACATAAAATTATGTTTTTATCATCTTTAATCCCGTATTTTGGTTTCTATCCTCAATACCCATAATATTATTTATATTTACATAATTGTTGGTGTAGAATTGGGATTAAAATAAATAAAACAACGTATTTATTGCCAAACAAATTCCTTTATTGCTGGTACATACTTAAATAAGATGATTAAAAAAAAATACTGTCTTCGAGAGACACCAAAACATTGTCCAAAAATGACGCTGGTGCTAGCAGGTTATATTGATGCCTTGCCCAGCTAAGATACCTAGCGTCATGACATGACAGCAACAACCGGGGTTGGTTGTAGAGAAGTGGTGGCGGCGGTGCTGATGATCCATGTTCAATGGATGTAATAACTTCCTCTTGTATATCCCTTGATGAGTCATGAATCTGGCGTCGATTCGCTCGAACCCAGAGCCATGACATGCATACATTGTTGTCATATCCTGAAAATATTATTAAAATACACACACATAACTGGTGAAATGTGCTGCACAATAGGTTCACCACGCCCGAATCCTTCGGGAATCGCTGGCGTGATGTTATGTTTATGTTGAGTTTTTACATGAAAAACAGTCCTTCCATCTTCCGTGATCGCCGTTTCCATCGCTCGTCTATCCAGTTTTGAGGGATCTGTCCCATTCATTTTGCCATTTTCTTTCAGACTTTACCTACTTATAATAAAAACGTAGTCGGGTAATAAATAATTTTACCTGATAATTATTGTAATTGGAAATAACCCCGGGGTACTAAAGGGCTGTCCAATGAAACAGTATAGAAACGTCGGCCTTTTGGATTTCTGAGCCCAACTGAGATATCACACCCACGGTAAACCATTGTATGACCTAACAATCTCTTATTGTCAGCAACTTTGGTGTTTAAATAATTATAACAGTCGTGACAAGCGTATCGATCTAATGGGAGCTGGAACAATAGCAAATATCATTGTAGTTTTCAAATTATAACACAATTGGTCAATATATTGCCTTCACTGCATGGTTTACGTGACTGCCGTAGTAGGCGTACCTGATTTGCTAACCATCGAGTGAATCTCACTTGCAAGGGTAAACACAGCCTTGACACGATATGTCTGCGAATCCGCTGCACAGCGATGCCAAAATTGATGCTCCTCATCATAAGATCCATATCGAAAAGTAGAACATAATCCTTTATGAACTGTTAGATGACGTCAGACCGTTTGGTAGGTCGTTAAAAGAAAATATCAATATTACAAAATAATCGCACAGTTAGCAAGGAACGCTTTTAAGCAACTTGGAACTGCAATGCAAGCAAAGCAAGCAGAAAATAAAAATTATATACAGAGTTGATATGACAGAGGGGCATTAAATAACACTACGTATACTATACGTGTTTAGTATTAATTCGATACGGTATAAAAATAAAAAGCACCTAAAATGAGTTTTTTTTTTTTCAAACAAACTAAATAGCTTACAAATCAGAGTAAAACGCAACCACCCTTTGAAAATAAATTTAACTGACCTACAGATACCTAGGTAACAGCGGCAACGTCGCGCGCGTCGGCGTGTGTTATCTCGTCGAAGCGGACGGCCGCCCGCCGCGCGCCGGCCCGCGCCGGCGCGGCGGCGGTGGCGCGGGCGGCTCCTCGGCTCGCGACTTTTGTGTTAGGTACGGTTTTGAAGTACAACAATCACAAAAAAATTAAATTCTCGATGTGTCATTCACATGAATGCACAAATTATACCGACAGAGAATAATGTTATTTATTTTTCTAATTAAAAATCATGTCAGTGTATTCTAACGCCGTGTAAGTTACACGAGGCATTGTTGAACACTTTAATTACACACACACACACACACACACACACACACAAAAACCCAAAGTTTAATTACGTGTCGTATCACAATAAAAGCAGTCGATCACAAAAAAAAACACTAACACTAAATAATAATAATCCCAAGTTACGTGTCCTGTCACAATAAAAAAAGAAATACTGTCTTAAACTTATTTAGTGTCCTATCACAATAACAAAACAAAATCCCAATTGTCAGCGCGCGAGTTCGACAAAACGGAAGCGGAGCAGGTGCTACCGTATTACGTAACATCTTGTACGTTCCGAAAGAATAGCGTCGGCGCACTGAAAAAACCAGTTTTTAGAAGCCCCACTGCCCCACTTACCGATCGCAACCCCTGCCCCTCGATCGCTAGGATGCAATAGCAACACACTGACCTATTTCTATTTCTTTTACGCGTGGTGTTTTGCAGATGATTGTCCCTCTCGTAATGAAAATGCAAGTGTGTGTGTATTTATTGCTTCCTTGTTTGCATTGTCATCTTTTTAGCGAAAATATTTGGTTGTACTTGTGACTTGCGTCACAGCGGCAACAACGCATAGGTTATACTCAGATTTATCGTTTTAAGGTGCATGACCTATGCGTATAGACATAATCAGCTGTTAGGAAAGATACATCGTGTTCAAACTGGGCAAAAACTTAAAAAATCAATTTGCGACTAAACTACTGCTCCTATTTTATTGATTTTTGGTACAGAGCTTGAAAATGGTACCTAGTATACTCAGTTTAAAGAAAAGCCCCTCTGTCGTATCAACTTTGTATATAATACTTACCTACATTTTAAGAAGTGGGTATTCAAAATAAAATCACTTTAGATGTGTACACAATAAAATTTTAGATTAAAAAAAAACAAAAAAACACGCTTTTCACACGAACTTAAAAAGACAAAATAATTAAATTGACTTGTACTAGTTACGATATGCTTATATCGTATTATATTTTTTACTTTTTAGTCTAGTATATTTTTCATTTAGTTATAAAGTCTAAAGTCAACTAAGTTATGACTTGACCGGTTTACTAGTTAAGTAGCCACTAAAGAAATCCACTATCCACCTCCTGGCTCCATCATCAGACCCTCAATACCAAGTGCAATCTATTAGAGTCGTCAAACTGAATCATATGAGCTTAAACTCGAGGGGTTTACTAGTAGCCACTGAAGAGTTCCACTATACACCTCCTGGCTCCATCATCAGATCCTCGCCACCAAATGCGACATATTGAAATCGTCAAACCAAGTCATATGAGTCCAAACTCGAAGGGTTTATTAGTAGCCACTAAACAGATCCAATATCCACCTCCTTTTTTTTTTTTTTTTTGGGTGGGAAATCATTAAATGACTTCTCCCGCTCTGGGCGGAGCGAGAGGGAGTGTCAGACTTTTACTGACTAAAACCCACCCGTGTTCCTTCCGTTGCCTGTGTGCCGGGGCCGCGATATCCCTTTCGGACAAATGGCTCCATCATCAGACTCTCGACACCAAGTGCAATATATTGGACTCGTCAAACTAAAACATATGAGCCCAAACTCAAGGGGTTTACTAGTAGCCACCGTAGAGTTCCAGGATTCACCTCGTGGCTCCATCATCAGACCGTCGACACTAAGTGCAATATATTGGACTCGTTGAACCGAAACATATGAGTTCAAACTCGAGGGGTTTACTAGAAGTCGCTGAAGAGTTCCACTATCCACCTCCTGGCTCCATCATCAGATCAGTTCCAAGATACTAAATTATTGTATTGTCATCGGTTCTTGATACGTGTACAAATTTTCAAGTTAATCGAACGTCTTGAAGTTGGTGAAAATTACGTTGAAAGATTCCGTTACATAGATAGATAGATAGATAGATACAGATCAAGCTAATATAAAGCTTGTAAAAATATGTTAGTATTATAATTGTTGTATTTTATACGCAATTACATTACAACAATAACTATACATTCCTTTGATTTAAAATAAGCGGGTTATAGTTATTATTCTCACTCTTTATAGGTTACGGGATAAAATGGAACGTCAAAATCATTTTTAGTTCCTACTTCCCGTTAAAAATGGCGAGGCGGAAGCTATAATTTAGCAATGTTTTTTTGAGAATTATGTTGCGCAACATATTTTGAATTTATAAATCAATAATAAATTAAATCTTAATTTTTTAATCTTACTGTAAAACTTTAATCATAATCATAATCATAATAGTCATAATCATTTATTTGTCAGAATATGGTACATTATATGGTCTTAAGATTAGTCAATGGTATCATCACATTCTGCCAAGTGTGGCGTGCAAATAATAGGTACGTACATTTATTTTTATTAGAATATTAGGTTAGTATTAACATGATTGATTCACGAATTAAAATTACAATTTTAGGTATGTCATTTAATAATAATATCATAAACACACACAATATTCAGGATGTCAAAGTATAAAAACATTAACAATTCAATTAGGATGTCAAAGTGTCATTCAAGTAGTCGTTTAAATTATAATAACATTTAATATAAAGCAAGTCTTTCAGTTTCTTTTTAAATCCATTTAAATTTAACTCTTTAATTGATTTTGGAATTTTGTTATAAACTTGCGGCTATGCAGAATATGCTTTTCCACATTAAAGCTGTTTTGGCTCTCCGTCCGCGTAACATATCATTCCGCCTGTTACGTTTAACAGTATCTGACAAGTTGGGAAACAAGTGTGCATTTAAGTTTACAAATAAGGCAGTTTCATAGTTATACAAAGCCGGGAGTGTCAGAATTTTACATTTTCTGAAATATGGTTCACAACAATCACAAACAATCAATCATGTAATCATGTAATCATGAACATTTATCGATTCAGAACACGACCAGAGGGCAGAAACTGGTTGTTTTTTTTAGAGAGATTTTATCCTTATGATTGACTTTATCGATTGATCCCATAAAAATACAGAAAGTTATTTTTTCGGATTTTTGCCGGTTCGATTCCCGAATGTGGGAAGCGAATTTTCGAAAATGTTTGAGTTGATGGTTTGTTTCTTTTTAAAAATAAAGGATTTTTCCTTTGATTATCATAACATTATTGTTTCCGTGATACGTGTCGGGACTTTATTTTCCCTCTTTTAAGGGTCTTTTGTCCACTACCTCCTCTAAGGTTATAATCATTTTGATTGATAACTTCACCCCTATTCACCTCTATTCTGTATCCGCCTTGGAAACGTACATGTTCGCGGTAATAAAACCAAGCTTGTCTTATATGGTACGTCCCCAAGGCGAACAGAATTAAATCGCTTTAATCCAATGTTGGAAAACATGAAATAAAAAAAAAATATTTTGGTCAGCACATAAATTTTCAAACTGGGCTGATCGTCTATTCATACGAGTATTAAGAGCATGTACCATGTTTGCCAGATTATTTTCTAACTCCATTCTTTCTCGAATTATTTCCAATATTTCTGAGGAATAAATATTGTTCACAAAACAAACACCAAATCTGACGACGAAGACCTCTATCGTAATCTGCCATTATGATTGTTCCGGGTTTACAACAAAAATCCAATTCACTGGGCACAATCGGAGCAAAGCAAGATTAGCTTAAGGTCACGCAAAAGCAATATCGGAGTCCTAAGGGCATGCACTAGTCACACAGGGCAGCATCAATCAGTCCATCAACAGTCCTGGTCGGGTAGAAATAAATAGAAAGCCAAGGGCACGCACTAGTCACACAAGGCAGTATCAACCAGTCCATCAACAGTCCTGGTCGGGTAGAAATAAATAGAAAGCCAAGGGCACGCACTAGTCACACAAGGCAGTATCAACCAGTCCATCAATAGTCCTGGTCGGGTAGAAATAAATAGAAAGCCAAGGGCACGCACTAGTCACACAGGGCAGTATCAACCAGTCCAACAACAGTCCTGGTCGGGTAGAAATAAATAGAAAGCCAAGGGCACGCACTAGTCACACAGGGCAGTATCAACCAGTCCATCAACAGTCCTGGTCGGGTAGAAATAAATAGAAAGCCAAGGGCACGCACTAGTCACACAGGGCAGTATCAACCAGTCCATCAACAGTCCTGGTCGGGTAGAAATAAATAGAAAGCCAAGGGCACGCACTAGTCACACAGGGCAGCATCAACCAGTCCATCAACAGTCCTGGTCGGGTAGAAATAAATAGAAAGCCAAATATAAACACAAAACACAACCGAGATGAAAAACGCGGAAGGATTTTGTAGCGCACACGCTTTTGACAGACAACCACAGACAACATGTCACGGTCAAAGAGAAAAGTAGTGCTGCACGTTTCGATTCGGTTTTCACTCTTATCATCCCAGTGTTCCAATTTCGGAACGGTTTTTTTTTTAAATTTTATTAGAGTTTTGGAATGCATCCATTAATTAATGTTTTTATGTTGGTATTACTGACATTTGTAGCTGTCAGTTGAATAAATGTCATTTTACTTCGCGCGGTTGTTTTAACTAATAAAAAAGATTTTATTTGAAAGTTTTTGGTGAAAATAATGGCGAATAGAAAAATGTAAGTAATTATGATATTTTATAATTATACTATTGACAATTTAGTGTTTATGTACGCGTTACCTCATGTTATATCATGTCATAATACATTTCTAGACAAAACAATGGGAGTATGTGGGTACGTGTGAATTTTGGGTACCGTTCCATTATTTGAACAGCAGGAACATAAAATTTATATATTTGATTTGATAATTTACCAGTATTACCTCGTAATTATGATATTATTTATTGCAGATTGGATGTGAATCAGATAATTTCGCAGTTGGAAGAAGATGACGATGTGTTTGCGGCTGATATTTTCATCACACCTCCTGATAATTGGCAAAATAGCGACGAAGACAGCGGTGATGAAGAGTTTGCAAGTATAAATAATTTGTCAAAACATCAGTTACTTGCAGAAGCTGAATTCCGGGTGACCAGGTCGTCTCAAGCTGAGTCAAGGGTAGTAAATGAACTCGTTGGAGAGGACCCAATACCTAGCACATCGTCAGTAACGCAGCCTTCACAGCCTAACTCCTCGTCGTCAGTGACACAGCCACCGCCAAAAAGAAGACGTGTTGAAGTCACAAGAAAATGGAGGTTTGTAGATATTCCAGAAAAGGCTGAGAAAGAGTACAGTGAACCAGATTTCCTGGAAAATCTTGAAAGCCCTGTTCAATTTTTCGAATTATTTTTTGATGAAGAGGTGTTCGAATTACTGCGCTCAGAAACTGAAAAAAATTCAATCCAAACATGGATTTCGGGTTACTACGACAGATATCAAACATTTTATTGCAATCTTGTTACTGTCAGGGTACAACATTGTATCGAGATATACAATGTACTGGGAACAAAAAGGCGACTGCAGTTTTCCAGCAGTAGCAGCTCTTATGTCAAGAAATCGTTTCGAAGAATTATTGCGTTATTTCCATGTTGCGGACAATAATAATCTTGAACCTAATGATAAGTTCGCAAAAGTTCGCCCTCTATGGAAACTGCTCAATGCGAGATGGGTAAAGTATTATCCTGGAGATAAAAATTTGAGCAATGACGAATCTATGATTCCCTATTATGGGAAACATGGGACTAAGCAACATATCCAGGGAAAGCCGATCAGATTTGGATATAAAAATTGGTAAATTTGTACTCGACTCGGCTACTTGATTTATGGTGAGCTATATCAGGGAGCTAGTACTGGCAATACTCATCCTGAACTAGGTGTTGGTGCCTCAGTTGTTCTGGATCTAATATCCAAACTGCCGCAGGGAAACTACAGTTTTTATTTTGATAATTTTTTTACATCTTTGCCACTTCTTGACGAGTTGCAAAAAAATGGGTCACGATGGCACTGGAACCATACGAGCTAACCGAACTGAGAAGGCACCTCTCAAGGATCCGAAAGAAATGAAGAAAACAAGGAGAGGATCTCATCAGCAATGCACTGACGTATTATCTAATATCTCTCTTGTAAGATACAATGACAATAATATTGTCACGGTAGCATCCACTCAATGTGACTCGGAACCCATTGGCAAAGTCAAACGTTATTGTGATAAACAGAAGAAGGATGTTGACCAACCTCGTTGCTTTATGAACTATAATAAATTTATGGGCGGCGTGGACCGTCTCGATCAAAACGTGGGTTGTTATCGAGTCGCGATTCGTCTGAAGAGATGGTACTGGCAGTTGCTCATGTTTCCACTAAATGGTGCAGTCAATAACGCTTTTCAACTTTATAAAATTTCTCCAAATGCAAAAAAAAATTACGGTACGCCACGTGACTTTTTATCGTTTTCGAGAGATATTGTTTCTACATACTTTCTAATGAAAGATTCAGCCTCTAATACTTCAACCACGCCAATTCCTAGATCTTCATTAGCAGTAATAAAACGTGTACCTGATGCTACTAGATTGGATGGTAAAGGGCATCTAATTGACAAACAAAATAAACAAACTCGATGTGGTTTTTGTCACAAAAATACAACAATGAAGTGCATAAAATGTAATGTCGCCTTACATAGCAAATGTTCTATAATTTTTCATACAAAATAACATATCTAATATTTAAATATTGTTACGTAATAGTTATAAGATTTAAAACATATGTATTTACCTATCTAAGTTTTCAATATAATAAATAAAAAGGTCTATAGAATAGTTTTATTTCCTAACGAAATCCATAGCCACTAACGGTAGGTATCTTAGATGTATGTATAATCCTAGTGTTCCATTATTGGAACGGTTACGAAACTCAAAATCCAAATTCCGTAAAAAAAAAATTGATATGTAGGTACCATTAAACATCTATAAACATACTCTGATCCGATTTTTATAAAAATCGGATCTGTTTTATGATTGGGATGATACGAGTTAAGAATCGATACAACACTGAAAGGATCCTGTGATATTTTGATTTATTATTAGTTGGATTTAAAAGTAGAAGCATTTCTTCAAAGATATCAGTTGATTAAAGACGAAAGAATAGCATTTCAATAATTATGTTAAAAACAAAACCAACTCTACATGGGGCGATCGATCGGTCGATTATATCGATCATTCGTTTAATTATTGATACAGATAAATTGCAATCATACTATTTGTACTCGCACCAGTATTTTAATGGTAACATTTCGAATGTACATAACTCAGAGTATGGTTATTACTCTGAGGTACATAATTCGAACATCATTTGATAAGCTTTTAAAAACATTAAATACGAGTAACTCCGGCCTTTACGAGAAGGAGTGAATAATTGAAAAATCGTAGAAAATTAATTAAATTTGATTCATATACTTTAAGAAATCCATGGACGCCAAAAAAAAGTCCAAACCAAATTCTGCCATCGCGCGGAGTACGACGCGCGATTAGAGCGCCATTTACGCCAGCGACATTTATGCACTACCGAGTAATGGCTTCTATCCTTTAAATTATGGTAATACAATAATAAGTGCTATACTTTCAAAGTACTTAATTTAAATGTGGTTTTCGCAAGTAAACCGCAATGAAAGACATTTCACTTCAAAATCGTTCAAACCCCTCAACATAAAATCACGATTAGTCATGCTGGATGTATCAACTGACGGTTGTACAATACTCGTAATACTCAACATTTGTAACTACTGCAGCCGTCTTGTTTGCGCCGAGAAGTTGGCTCCCATCAGTCGTGTGTGCTCTCATGATGTATGGAGTGGGTCTTCTGTTGCTGTTCGTAAGTTAAGCACTGGTGACCGTTACATCGTCAGTTCGCGACCATCGATTAACCGTGTACAATCGGTCGTCACGCCGGCGGGGCACAATGTCACACGTCTATGCAGATTGTAGGCGAAGGCTGCTCTGTGAACTCAATCATGTTGCTCGAGAAAATTACGTGATTTTGTTGCACGACCAACATTCGCTATACAGGTTGTGGTTACATCGCAATTTGGCTTCAGGTTTTCCTTTTGTGATGATTGTGCTGTAGCGAGTTAAGTACCGCGGAGCATATTAGTGTTACGGCAGTATGTCGGGTGAGTATCATCGGTATCGGGATTCGGGAGCGGCTGATCCCCTCTTTGTGCGTCGCGTGGCTTGTCACCGGGGTGTGAGGTGCGGGGGGCGTGGAGCGCTCCCGAGGCTCCCGCGGTGCAAGGAAGGGGGAAGCGCGGTGGATCGCGCGCGGGGATGGCAGTCAGTTTACTCGCGGCGCCCGACGAGGCAGTACGTTCCGCGTGTGTGTTAGTGTCGATAGACTCCGCGTCCCGACATCGGTGAGTGTAACACGATGACAACACAGTGCTTCAGTGAATTAAACACAACTCTGGCGATATTCATCACATAAGTTACTGTCGGTTACAAGTTTGTTTGCTCTACATTTCATTATTTACTGTACTCGTAAATCTCGTCGTTAGTTTTTAGGAAACCCTTCTTCAACGGTCACATTTGAAAATGAAGGCATCTTTTAAATGTCCTTGAAATAAGGTTCTATGAAATACATCTGATCTCTCCGTTATTCATAGGTACCTACATACGAAAAAAAATATGAGGAAGATGATATAACTTGTTTTAATCAATGTGACAATGCTTCTTGAGCATTGCTTGAGTGTTAGTAATGTGGTCACCCAGTGTGCTCTGCAACGGACTGCCTGCCGGAGGAGGTTCATCTTATTTTTGTTCTTTTAACTAGTTGTGTCAAGAACTGTTCCATACAATAATAAAAAATCTTTTGACATTAAAAAGTATTATGTACCTACTGCATTTAGGACGTCTTTTTTAATATTTATATAAAATGTATAGGTAAATCAAAACATGTTAAATTCGAACACATTGAAATTTGCAAACATGTAAATCCAAGTGCTGGCTATGTTGTTCTCGCCCTGTATAATTATGGAGATAGCAACAGAATACCTAGTGGCGTTCACTTGATGTATCGCAAACACAAGCTATTGTCACAACGTTTCATACACATTAACAGCAACAGTCTTTGTGTTCTATGCAGAAACATTTGTTTGACTCTTATTCGTGCTGGCCTTGACATTGGCTAATGTTTTTGATATTGGATAATGTTTGTTTGACCTACCAACCACTACGAAAGAACTCCTATACAGTTTTTCTATTAAAATGAAAACACTCGAGCAATAATAATATGCTAAAGCTACATTACTAGTATTACTGTTAAATCTTCCAATTAAGATAAATATTATGGCTGTACTTGGAGTGTTTAGCGACAATAGTGCAGCGGGTGTCTGCACCTTCAGAGCAGAGCTGAGCGCTGAGCTAGTGAGAACGAAGACATTCCACATTTCAACGATACGTAGATCTACAAAAGCGCAATTATGCTTCCTAGTTTCTTTCCTACCTGGCCGAGTGGGCACTGCTCTGATACTAAACTACCAGCTCCGTTGTCTACTGCCGATCTATTCTGTAAAAATCTCAAAGCTTACGAAGCTGAAGTGAGCTGTCAATAGTGTTATTCCCTAGCGATCTCTAGCATGACAGCTAGGACAGCTCACTTATTATAGCATTATAGCAGCCAATCTCAACGGAGACTAGCCTTCGGCGTGGGAGATATTATAGTGCACAAGACTGTGTCCTGAGACACAGGTGCACCCTCTCGTTCCTCACTCTCGTAGTCCTATAGGACGGCAATCTAACACGACCGGAGAGATATCAGGCACAGGACCAACGGCTTAACGTGCTTTCCGAGGCACGGGGAAAAACCCTATAACACTGCCTGGCCAGGGAATCGAACCGCTCAGCAGTCGCGCTTACGAGATTTTTACAAAATAGATCGGCTGGTTCAGAAGTGTCAACGGCGTCGACCCCAGCTCATATCGCGATATGCCTGGACATCTGAACATCTTGTGGAAGTATCGTATAATATGGGCGATGCAGTGAAACGACGTGTCACGTGATAAACATATTATGTAGTAACACGATACAGTCGCACCTCGCACTGACGGGACTTATTGCACCTGTTAACCTTGAATATACTTAATACCTGAAAATAGTATACTTATTGATTTGATTGTTTCTTCCAAAATTATTTTATAGAACAATTTTGTTTACAACCACCATTTTCCAACTAAGTATAATTTATAAAAAAAAACGACTCTGAATATGACCTACATACTTACATTATTATTCAGGAGTTCGTTGGAAGTATTCAATAATATTATAATGTAGCGAGATACATGAAACTGGAATGATGACGTGTCTGGGAGTCTGGGCTCACCGAGTAGTAACTACACATACATATAAACAGTTATATGTACACTAGAAACACTATTCCTGTGACTTCATCCAACTGGATTTTGTAATAAAATTAAATATTTTTCACCAGTTTTTAATTTTGCACATCTCCGAAGGTGTACCTAGATACATGTGCAAATGCTGGATGCATGGATTGGTTAATTTACTAAATAAACCTACAGCTTTATCCAAAAATCCGAACTTAACATTGAAGTTGAAAAACATGGTCCTTCATACATTCCAACTGCAAATGTAAGTTTGTAAGCACAATATTGAGTGATTTACCATGTTATTTTAAGACCATAGACGTCTCATAGGTTTTCCTGTAATCTATAAGCATTGAACTATTCTCTGTATTGTTTTCAAAAGTTTTGGCTCAGTTGTTTCCGAGATAAGGGGCGGAATGATCAATTTTCATCACGTAATTTCAATTTTGGTCATGTATTTGAGATCCTCGCAAAAAGCCATTTCATTTGATGTGTCAAACGGTCGCGATACTTTAAAAAAAAATGTCTTATTTACCCCCCAAAAGTGACCCCCATATTCAAAATAAATTTTGCATTACACGTTATATTTACGTTACACGTCCGTATTTGGGTCACAGAAATAATATGTGTACCAAATAACTTAATCGGTCCATTCGATTCGGAGCAAATTGGCTGTGACAGACGGACAGACTACAGATACTCGAGTGATCCTTTATGGGTTCCTTTTTTTCCTTTTGAGGTACGGGACCCTACAAAGGAGTGAATGATAGATGACGGATGACAGGGGAGAATGAAAGAGGAAGAAAACGTATTGTAGCGATCCCAAGTAACATGCGAAGAGGGCAGGAAGATTATTAAAGTGTAGATGTGTAATTAAAGAAAACAACACATTTATTTTTCATGTCCATGGATGCTTTGTTAGTCAGCCAATCAAGGAAATGTTAGAAAGTAATATACCTACGCCTCATAATGTAATATACCTGCGCCTCTTAAAGTAATATACCTGCGCCTCTTACTGTAATATACCTGTGCCTCATAATGTAATATACCTGCGCCTCATAATGTAATATACCTGCGCCTCTTAAAGTAATATACCTGTGCCTCTTACTGTAATATACCTGTGCCTCATAATATAATATACCTGCGCCTCATAATGTAATATACCTGCGCCTCTTAAAGTAATATACCTGCGCCTCTTACTGTAATATACCTGTGCCTCATAATGTAATATACCTGCGCCTCATAATGTAATATACCTGCGCCTCTTAAAGTAATATACCTGTGCCTCTTACTGTAATATACCTGTGCCTCATAATATAATATACCTGCGCCTCATAATGTAATATACCTGCGCCTCATAATGTAAAATACCTGCGCCTCATAATGTAATATACCTGCGCCTCATAATGTAAAATACCTGCGCCTCATAATGTAATATACCTGCGCCTCATACGAGTAATGTCAGTAGGCATCTGTTTATTTATTCTGTTCATCTAAGTTTCAATCTGCAGGGATGAATGAATATATTACAAGCTTTATATTAGCTTGACCTGTATCTATTTATCTATCTATCTATGTAACGGAATCGTTCAACGTAATTTTCACCAACTTCAAGACGTTCGATTAACTTGAAAATTTGCACACGTATCAAAAACCGATGACAATACAATAATTTAGTATCTTGGAACTGATCTGATGATGGAGCCAGGAGGTGGATAGTGGAACTCTTCAGCGACTTCTAGTAAACCCCTCGAGTTTGGGTTCATATGATTCAGTTTGACGAGTCCAGTATATTGCACTTGTTGTCGTGGGTCTGATGATGGAGCCAGGAGGTGGATAGTGGAACTCTTCAGTGGCAACTAGTAAACCCCCTTGATTTTGGGCTCATATGTTTCGGTTTGACAAGTCCAATATATTGCACTTGGTGTCGAGAGTCTGATGATGGAGCCAGGAGGTGCATAGAAAAACTCTTCAGTGGCTACTAGTAAACCCCTCGAGTTTGGGCTCATATGTTTCGGTTTAACGTGTCCAATATATTGCACTTAGTGTCGATGGTCTGATGATGGACCTAGGAGGTGCATAGCAGAACTCTTCAGTGGCTACTAGTAAATCCCTCGAGTTTGGGCTCATATGATTCAGTTTGACGACTCTAATACTCGTAGATTGCACTTGATGTTGAGGGTCTGATGATGGATCCAGGAGGTGGATAGTGGATTTCTTTAGTGGCTACTTAACTAGTAAACCGGTCAAGTCATAACTTCGTTGACTTTAGACTTAATAACTAAATGAAAAATATACTAGACTAAAAAGTAAAAAATAAAGTTTTAGCTTTGTTTAAATAAATTTAAAGTAAACACCACTAAAAAGCGCTCCACGCTTTCTGATTTAATAATTGGATACAATTCAATTTAATTATTTTATCATTTTTAGTTCGTTTAAAAAGCGTGTTGTTTAGTTTTTTTTAAACAATTTTTTTTTATTTGCCTGTAGACCTAACTAGCTGTGACATTTGATTCCAAACTTGAGATTGGTTTTAGACTATGAAATTAGTAATGATTCTCGCAACAACACCAAGTTTCCTGAGTGCATCAACAATATGAACTTGTCGTAAATAATAACTTCCTTCAGAGGGAAGATACTCAGAACAATGAGCAACAGTGAATATGATACCTGTGATTTTGAGTTCACTAAGCGATATCCTCGTCATCGAAACCTGAAGGTCATTAGATTTAGTTGTTTGACCTCCTAACACCACTAGTAAGTATGTTCATGTGAGAGGGCAATTCTATTCCAGAGTAGCATCAGTTCCGCGAGTGTTAATACCAGCTGTACAGGGTACAGTTGGCGGTTGGTCGCGACGCCTGAGCGATGGTCGGCGCCTGAAGTAACTCCACGTTTATTACCCCCAATCCATTTACGTACAACTTTACGATAAGTGGGAGTTCTGTTTGCGGTAGAAGTTGGAGCAGGACATTACTCAGGTGTCGGCGAAACGAAACGAATATGAAAACTGGAAAGCGAAAGTTGCTGCGAAACAATAAAATCGTGTAAAGTAGAACGATAAATTCCTAATATCCGTTTCCTTGCGCGCCCTCGAGCTTGTCGCAACTTGTTATTGCTAGAATTTTTCTTTAGCGCGCTGTCGTTGACATTGATCAAGAGCAAGCACCGCCTGCCTCACCCTGACCCCCCCCCCCCCCCCGTCCCGCGTGAATGTTGTGAGAGCCGAAGTGAGAAGTGAAGAACTAATCGTTTGCATAACAAAATTGTGTTTATCGTTGATTATTGCGTTAGTCATACGCTGAACTAGTAAGTCCTCAATAATGAATTTGCCGCGCAAGTCTGATGCTGTTGTCATCCCGGATACGTTATAAGAACAATTTCCTCCTTCTTACTATATAACTCGACTATGTTCCGTAATGTTGTAAGTATCGCACTACATAATAATGTAGTGCACCTACAATTCAACGTGATTGAGCCGACGACAAGAACAGCCTTGCAAGCTCATCAAGAGGATATTTTACATGAATCGGATTAACCCAGCTAGACATCGGTAAAGTTAACCTCGAGTTATTAAAAAAGAAGCAATCTCGTGAAACATGCAGAGTTAAGTCAATAGCACTCATTATTTGGAACCCCTAATGTAAAGTTATCGAATAATGAATTTCCGATAAACGCGGCGAGAATGAAACGTAGTGAATGTGTTTATGAGGAAACTTCACGAATAATTGCTTGTGTTTGTTGGGAGAGGTGAGGGAGGGGAGGGGAGCTCACCTGAACACTAATTCATAGTTGGTGAACACAAACTGTAACAAGTTTAAGCTTCATAATGTGCGCCGTAGTGTTACGGGGGTGAGTAGTGAAGGACAGAGCTATCTCGTCTGAAGAGTGATGTACATTGCACTGTTCCCGTACGTAGGTTTAGAGGTATGAGGCATAGGGTGTAAATTTCATTCATCCTCTATAGAAAAGGGAGGATCCTCCGACCAGACGGGTGTCGTGTCTGGCGGGCAACTGCCCAACGATTGATGTCGGATAAGCTTATAATGTATATGTCGTTCGCGCGGTAAACTAAATTAATTGCGCGATGCAGGATTTGTGTGACGTCATAATTTTGTGTGAAGTCAGGTCTTTGATGCCTAGTTCGCATGTGGCGATATAGATGCCGCATAGGTATGTTCTGAGTCGTCAGTCGCAACTCATCATGTCAGCAACATTACAGTGTCAGTGTATTGCTGCCCCTGGTGCAAAAAGGTTGTATAATTTCATGTAGCTTTGTAAGCAATGATCGTAAGAAATTGACTATAAAAACACAACAGTCTTTAGTAAGTAATTTTAAACCACCTTTAATCGTTTGTGTCTCGTGAAAGCGTAAGATGGAGATGAACATATCATTGCCTTCATCCCCCTTGGATAAGTTTGAAACTGATTCAATTGAGGTTTCACAAAGTTACATGTCGCTTTAGCAACACCAGGGAGATCTTATGAGAGTATGTATACAAGGGGATCGATAATATTATTACAAAGATTTCATACCCTTTGGTGTAGGTAGGCATCTATCTGTCTGTAAATAGATGTTGCAGATCTTATTAAGAAATCTTAAATTCATTCATCTACACACAACGCACTGTCTAGAAACTTCCAAGTTTGCACAAGACGTTTAAATAAGGGATGCAAGTTTGTATGGAACATCGTCATTTGCTGATGGCAAATCCTATCGCGCACGCAACTTGTCAGTAGTTAAAATAATCTTTAAAGAATTCACAAATGAATTCAATGCCCTTCCGTATGATGTCCACCACGGGATGGCTGAAGAAATTGTTTACCCGGTTGGTGTGACTGAGTTAGATCGTTCCAGTCGAGAGAGGAATGATATAACTAGATAAATCATGCAGTGGTATCGGCGCGAAAACCCGCCGATGATGAAGTGGTCCCGAACTGCCTACCCTACGAGTCAATGACAATACGTAGTCGGGTCATAAATACTGTCATAGGTTCCGAATTTTGAGTTTCGGATGCAGACGCAAAAATCAATAAATTAGAGTCGAATTTTGAATGTTTCACGATTTTAAAAACATAGGTTTTGTATTCTTTCCTTTAGTTTTCCACATGGAGTGGACACAAAAAGAAGAGTCTCTGTAATTGCATTGCATCGTTGTGGATACGCTACAAGATAATTTTTTTAACTTCTGAAAAACTTGAAAATAACTCAAAGGTTCGTTTATCGTGCTATTAAACGATACGAGGAAGATTCAAGAATAGAAGACAGAGAGAGGAGCGGTCGACCTCGTACGGTTTGCAATCCAGCGGTGATCAAAGCCATCAAGGCGCAAATTAAAAGATACCCGTGCGAATGCAAAAACTGTTGGCTCTTCAGATGGGTTTAAACAGAAGCACGGTGTTGAATGAAGGCCTTGGACTACGTGCTAACCGTTAAAAAACAGCACACCTCATGAATGCTCATTTGAAAAAAATAAGACTACAACGATCACGCGTTTTATTGAGACGGTACGCGGGAAAAAATACCGGGAATTCTTATTTTCAGATGAAAACATTTTTACAGTCGAAGAGAACTTCAGTAACCAGAACGACAAGGTGTATGCTCACAACAGTGATGAAGCGAGCAGGCGTGTCCCGCGCGTTCAACGTGGTCATCATCCCTCATCGGTGATGGTTTGGCTTGCAGTGTTGTATTTGGGCCCCTCTGAGATGTTTTTTTGAGAAACCGGTGTGAAAACCAGTGCTTTGGTGTTCCAAAATACGGATCTGCAAAACCTCGTAGGGCCTCTTAAACGCAAAATGTTCGCAAATCGCCACTGAGTATTCCAACAAGATGCTGCACCGGCTCATACAGCCAAGAGTACGCAAATCTGGTTGGACGCCCATGAAATTGATTTCATTAGGCACGAAGATTGGCCGTCCTCCAGTCCGGACCTTAATCCTTTGGATTAATATAAAATATGGTAGTATTTCGAGGGAAAAGCCTGTACAAAACCCAAAAAAAATTGGAGTCGCTGAAGCTATCCCTCACCAAGGCAGTGGCCAAAATGGACCTCAATGTCGTGCGTGATTCTATCGATGACTGGCCTCGCAGATTACGGGCTTGTTTCGAAAATGGAGGAGATCATTTCGAATAAACTAATTATATACATGTAAAACTGTGTATTTATACCTATCTTCTCATATATACTCGTAAATTATTGTAATAAAATTTTAAACGTGTTATTTATTTCGCACTTGAAATTGTGACATAACTTATGACCCGACTATGTACCTATTCGATGATCATTTCGGAACTTACTACTCTTCATAGTATTTCCTACTTCAATAAGGGCGTTCTATGGAGTGATTTTAACTGTCTCTTGCCGCTGACTGTGCGTCGTCATGCACTCAGACACATGTTAAGGCTTGTAGTGTACCCCTGGGGCGTAACTCCGCTGCCGCGAGAAATCACGGCACAGCGGACAGAGCTCCGGCTGGGTCTCATGGCGGCATGGAGAGTGCGATTGTCGCAACCCAGCGCTGGGCATGCCACATTTGCGGCGATAAGTCCCCTCTTTGAGGAGTGGCTAGAGAGGCGCCATGGCGTCCTCACCTTCCGCCTGACGCAGGTCCTCACCGGACACGGCTGTTTCGGGAGGTTCCTGTTCCGAATAAGGCGGGAGGAAACGCCCGGGTGTCACCACTGTGTGGATCGCCCGGAGGACACGGTGGAGCATACGGTGGAGGTCTGCCCTGCTTGGGCGGAGCACCGCCGTGTCCTCACGGAGGCGATCGGCGGCGGCGATCTCTCGCGTCCGTCCCTGGTTCAGGCCATGGTACGGAGCGAGAGTGCATGGGAAGCCGTCACTTCCTTCTGCGAAGCAGTAATGCTCGCGAAGGATGAGGCGGAGCGCGCGAGGGAAATGCAAGATGCGCGCCCTCGCGCCCCTAGTCACCGCAGGAGACGTCGCGGGCGTCGGGAGTCGCGAGCCGACTTCCGGCCACCGTAGGCGCGGGCTTGCGGACTGTGAGCAATGGGTAGCTCGCCGTCCGATTAGGACCAGGCCTGGGTCGACGGCGCGTTGTGTTCCACGCGCGCCTCAAAGAGATGTCAGCACCAACTGACGGGGTCCGTAAGGGCCAATGGCTGCCAGGGTTGCGAGTTTGTCCGAAAGGGATATCGCAGCCACCGACACAGGCAACGGAAGGAACACGGGTGAGTTTTAGTCAGTAAAAGTCTGACACGCCCGTCATACCATATACACTCTCGATAAAAGCGCGCCGTCGACGCGCGTTTATAAAACGCGCGTCGACGGCGCGTTCAAAAAACGTGGTGGGTGCCGGCCCTTATTAACACGGTGAAGAGTGACGCACGAGCAACACTCGGCTATTCCCGAACGCTTCCGATCCGTAGTTTGACTCCCGCAGTAGTCGCCGAACGGAGGAAGCTAGCTAAATACTTCCTTCCACTCGATCCGGAGAAATACGATCAGTTCTCGTACTCCTCCCGCGCGTGCCCCTCTTGCCCCGCGCCGCGTCCCTACACACCCCGGAGCTAGACACACGATGCAGACTGGAGTTCAGAAGGTGCAACTCACACTTCGAAAACGAGAATAGATTTGTAAAACAGGTGCTGAAATAAGAACGTAAACGACCGTACAGGTACGGTCGTTTACGTTCTTATTTCAGCACCTGTTTAACCTAACCTAACAAAAAATCGGAACGGTAAAATCCGAATAGAACATTATTTTATAACATACTCGCAGGTACTTTAAATAGTAATTCGTCAGCTCAATCGTCCATTCATTATCGGTTCCCGAGAACAATCGGTCATCAGAATCATCGTTCTCGCTTCGGTCAGATGAAGTTTTGGGGTACACGCACAGCTCGGCTAAAGAAGCTTGTTTGTTTCTTATGTTATTTTGATAAAACTGACATGTAGTTGCGTTCTAGGAAATTGGTGTAGTTTGTCGAGACGAATATTGTTGAGTATTTAAAACAGTGGACCTTTGGCGTATAGTTGTTGAATGCTGTTAGTGATTCGCTGCTGGCTGCGTCCAACCGTTCCCGTCGGCGCGGCGGCGTGCTCTACGTACGGCGCGGCGCGGAAACTAACTTAACTCGATATACTACCTATTACTGGTAGGTACAATAATAACACCGATCCCCTCGCAGTGCCATATCAGTAAGAAGATACGTATTCTGCTATGCTGCATATCATAAAATTATTAAAGTTCAAAAAACTAAGCTTGAGATGGGGAATTTTGTAGCAAGTGTAATCTCTTTAACGGAATGCTGATTGATTGGTTCAGAGACTGTACTGTATTCAAGTGGATTGAATTCCTGGCCTCATACTCCGTGTTGTGAGATCCAGGCTACTACCCGCGTCGTATTGCATAATTATTATTCTGTGGTAAAATACCTTCTGAAATTTCGAGTAGAATATTAAACGATATGAAACGAATGAATAGTAAACGAGTCCTACTTTTTACCCGACTACGGCGAAGCAAACAGGAGGCTTATGATTTTGACTGGTGTGTATGTATGTATGTTCATCTGTTACCTGAAACTTCTGGTCATGATTTGACAAATGAGGTATCGTTGGAAGCGTCTTGATCGTCGGCTGGTTATAGAAATAGAATTAGAATTTATTTATTTATCAGTATATGGTACATTGACATCTTACATAAACACTGTTTCATGTGTGAAACAGTGTTTATGTAAGATGTCAATGTACCATATACTAGTGTACGTGCATGTACTAGTGTACTACCATTGCTATTACCATTGCTACCATTGCATATAGGCTATGTGACGTCACATTAAAATATGGCGCCCTCTAGAGGACATAAAGACACGATTTGTTTTTTTATTTTTATTATGCCAAATCAGGTACCAAATGAAAAGGCTTAATGAGCACATAACAAATATTGTCTAAGTAAATAAATATGTATGTTGAAATTATTGTTAAAAATAAAATTGTAGTTTAAAAAAAACTAAACAACACGCTTTTTAAACAAACTAAAAATGATAAAATAATTAAATTGAATTGTATCCAATGATTAAATCAAAAAGCGTGGAGCGCTTTTTAGTGGTCTATACTTTAAATTTATTTTAACAAAGCACTCCACGCTTTTTGATTTAATCATTGGATACAATTCAATTTAATTATTTTATAATTTTTAGCTCGTTTAAAAAGCGTGTTTTTTAGTTTTTTTTAAACTACAATATTTTGTTTTAATCATTGGATATATAAGAAGTGACAAGCTGGATTGGTGCTTATATCGTAACTAGTACAAGTCAATTTAATTATTTTGTCTTTTTAAGTCCTTTTTAAGACCCTCGACACCAAATGCCAGATATTGAACTCGTCAAACCGAGTCATATGAGCCCAAACTCGAGGCGTTTAGTAGTAGCCATTAAACAGTTCCACTATCCACCTTCTGGCTCCATCATCAGACCCTCGACACCAAATGCAATATATTGGACACGTTAAACCGAAACATATGAGCCCAAACTCGAGGGGTTTACTAGTAGCCACTGAAGAGTTTTTCTATGCACCTCCTAGCTCCATCATCAGAACTTCGACAATAAGTGCAATATATTGGACTCTTCAAACTGAATCATATGAACCCAAACTCGAGGGGCTTACTAGAAGTCGCTGAAGAGTTCCACTATCCACCTCCTGGCTCCATCATCAGATCAGTTCCAAGATACTAAATTATTGTATTGTCATCGGTTCTTGATACGTGTGCAAATTTTCAACTTAATTGAACGTCTTGAAGTTGGTGAAAATTACGTTGAAAGATTCCGTTACATAGATAAATAGATAGATAGATAGATAGATACAGGTCAAGCTAATATAAAGCTTGTAGAAAATGGTCAAGGTAAAGCCGTCGTCGCATGCCATTATAATTTTGTGAGTGTACATCGCCTTTCGGTACTCTACCTCACGGACAAAAACAATTTTTTGTCGACATCTCTATTTACTTTGTCCTGCAGGCCTAACATGACACACGCGACAATTACTCACTCTCGCGTGAGTAGTTGTCGTCTATTACTGTCACTTTTCTCGTTTTCTGACAGTGCTGCCATACAAAATAGTCGAGTCGTTCTGTCCAACTTGATATTTTTTCGACAAACCCTAACATGGCACGTTGGTTATCTCGATTTTTGACAATTCAACACGAGATAATCTGAGATTTTTCTGTCATTTTGTAGTATTTACTCGTCTTAGATTTTGACGACGAGAAGAGTAGACAAAGTTATGATACAAAAATAAAACTCCTCCAATATAACACGGCAGATTGACAATTGTACTTATTTTAGTCATCATTTTATTTTAAAATATTATTAATAATGAGAATAAACTACTATTTATATTGGAACGACGTGTTTTATATGGAATTTTTCGGTTTTCGTATGGAACATATGAAAAATGATTACCTTCATGTTGAGTTTTAGGGGTGTATGGGTCTTGTAAAGGTCGAAATTTTCATGATTTTTGCGATAGGACACACCATTTTCGAGATATAAGCAAAAAAAAGAAAAAAAGATACAGTACTGTTTTTGCACCGTCGAAGAGTTGGTGTGAATTTTGGTTCATGACAACTCATTTTAATCCACACCTTTTTAATCGCGATTAAAAATAGTCAGATTTAGATAAACTTACAATCAAAATTTTTGATGAAAAACGTCAAATTCAGAATACCAAAAATGCCATTTTCACTAAATTACTAACTCAGTGCCACCAGTGCTCAGTGCTATAAAACTAAAACACAGTTAAGTTGTGTCCCTTTAGTCTATTTCAGAATGGGAAATCGTCGTTTGACAGGAATAAACAAACTTTTGGTCTCTTTTTGTCTAGTTTAGAGGCATTTGTGAATGAATGAAACGGAATCTCAAGCCGATGTTGCTACTCGTATCATAAAATGATTTGTTATTAATAATTTGCAACGTCTCTCGTCGCGAGATATAGATTTGTTGACATAATCTACTCATCACAATGTTTTTTTTATGAGTTGTATTGCAATATGTGGTTAGCTAAGTGACCTCGACAATTGATCATATTATTTATTGTTATTAGTAATTAACTGTTTGTTTATTTATTTTACATCGATGGTCCTAGTTTATCATTTATAACTTCCAGTTACAACTATACGAGTATAATATGTAAGCGGGCACGCCCTTTATGCCTGGAGGCTTTTTACAAGCTTTATATTAGCTTGACCTGTATCTATCTATCTATCTATGTAACGGAATCTTTCAACGTAATTTTCACCAACTTTAAGACGTTAGTGTCGAGGGTCTGATGATGGAGCCACGAGTTGAATCCTGGAACTCTACGGTGGCTACTAGTAAACCCCTTGAGTTTGGGCTCATATGTTTCGGTTTGACGAGTCCAATATATTGCACTTGGTGTCGAGAGTCTGATGATGGAGCCAGGAGGTGGATATTGGATCTGTTTAGTGGCTACTAATAAACCCTTCTAGTTTGGACTCATATGACTCGGTTTGACGATTCCAATATGTCGCATTTGGTGGCGAGGATCTGATGATGGAGCCAGGAGGTGTATAGTGGAACTCTTCAGTGGCTACTAGTAAACCCCTCGAGTTTAAGCTCATATGATTCAGTTTGACGACTCTAATATTCATATTACAAGTCAATTTAATTATTTTGTCTTTTTAAGTTCGTGTAAAAAGCGTGTTTTTTTGTTTTTTTAACCAAAATTTTTTTATTTAGATAATTAGTTCTGTTTACGTTTAGTTTTTTATTTCGGCCTGAGTATATAATAGTTCTCGATGATTTTGTTTGGTATATTGGCGTGTGCTAGCTAACATATGGCTAATAATTTAAATTATGTTTTGTGTTGCGTAATGTAAATTATTTTGAATACTATTATACTCGTATATAATCTTTTTTTTTTTTGTTCTTCTATCTGTACAGACAGCTGTGCTGCTGGGGAGTTTGTTGCGCCACTTCTTCATCCCAGATAATGCACTAAGAAGTGGTGAAGGGTGGGCGTTTTGGGGGACTGTCTTAAGTAATTTTGACGTTCGAAAAGTGCTGATTCTCAGCCTAGTATGAATAAATTACTTTTGAATTTTGAATTTAGGAGTGTCAAAGTGCCTTTTTCAAGTTTACTCCTCGTTTACGGGCATGTTAGGGATTAGAACAACATCAGAATCGTATACAAATTTCGACAAAACGGGACAAAGAGCGTTCTCGCGCTTGTCACGTTAGCCACATACTGTGCTACTCAAGTGTAGTTCTAAAGTTGGTCATGTGTGTTGTTACAGATGCGGCGTCCGTGGAGATGAGCCGCCTGCCGCCGCCGCCGGCCGTCTGTCTCGCTAGCTCGCGCGCGCCTTTCCCTCGCCCTTGCCCCGCCCCTCACCATGTCACGCGCTCATAGGCCGAGCGCGCCGTGGCTACGCCCCGCGCGCCGCACGCGCAACCTTGTCTCTACTCTCCTCTACTTTACCTTCCTTACAGGTGAGTTTTTTCTTTAATCATACACATATCGAATAATAACCCACTGACGGTGTAGTGCGTGTGCAACACACAAACTAATTTCAAACTAGTAAATTAATTTGACAACTTAGTCGCAAGCATTTATGCTGCATATTTGTATGACCGTGTCAGCTGCACGATGTCTCCAACGAAATTGTATAAGAACCAATCTATAGGTGATCTCTCTATGATTTATCTGATACACCATCACCACCACCATCGTCACAGTCATATCAGAATCAATCCTGAGATCGGGCACGGGAATTTGATTTACTAGGTATGTTAGATATTTAATTCTAAGTTAGATTTAAGCGGGTGGGAATTATACTTGTAACTCTAACCACCCAGGAACAATAATGATTGTCAACAACAAATGATGGGAAGTCTGTCTATTGTCTAACTCCAAGGTAACACACGCATAATAGAGTACTAAACTAGAACGAGTGACGTAAAATCTGCGCGAACATCTCATTTAGTAAGATTACCTCCTAACCTAATAATCGGTTTGATTTGGGACTTCATTTCATCAGTAATCCCGTTATTGTATGCACAACGCACGACATCGCACGATGCCGCACGAAGTCGCTCTTATCTTACCATCAAATGAATGGGGAGATTTAATTACAAAAAGCTTAACTTTAAAGCCACGAGATGAGACGCTATTTATTGTTTCCATAGCGAGGGAACGTTAAACTCGCTTTATGCCTTTCTACGATTTTATGCAGGGATTGTCAATGTCTATCCATTTAAGTATTTGCCTGATATTTTTTTGACTGCGGCTTACACGTTACGTTGATGATTTACTAACGGAAACTTTTAGTACGATTTAACCTTATCTAATTGTCTAAGCTATGGAGAATTTTGCGTAGGGAAGCGGTGTAGAAACGCAAGTCGTACGAGTATTATAAATCGCTTAGCCGGCAGTCCGAAACAGGGCGGTGTGCAGCCGGCCCGATATATTTTTCTTCCAATTTACTGTCGAACTGTCTAAGGAATTGTGGACCGAAATAGATCCCTGGGGCGCTCCGACAACCCGACCCGACCATCTTAAGTGTACGTTCAAAACTATGGATGTTTCCCGCGGGAGGGCGTGATGTCGATCGAAAGATTCATTACAATGAAGATGTAACAGAAACTGAATGATATCAAAGTGTCAGATCGTGTTCAATAAAGCCACTTTGTTCAAACGCTTTATTAAATAAAGACGGATGTAATTCCTAATAACTTTGTGAAAGAGCATGAGCTCTGCACTACAAGCACACTGACTGAGCGCTATTGAGCGCGGTCTCAGAACTTAGAGATGCCTCTCTGTTACTCCTACGAAATAATTTTCATTCCTACTACCTACATACATATTTTATACATGTAGATACCGAATACCAATGCGATATCATGTTTATCAAATCAAAAAGTTTCGCACATAAATGAATTGTTTAATTCGATTGTCTAGTTAATGCTTTAAGTATTTGTTCCAGCTGTTTTATTCAAATAATAATTGAATTCATATTTATCTTAGCTTCAATAAGAATACCCAAGTCTAAGGTTTCATTTCCTTCTTGCAAGAAAAGACATCGTATTGCGTTTGACACGGTTTACATCTAGGTATACCTACCTTCACCCGGATTGTCTAGGTGCCACAAGTTCCTGTGTGGTGTCTCTGTTTGTCTCGTCTGCACATTGATTAGTGGTGCACCACTCAGAGAGCTCAATAAATCCCTGATCTGATTGTTCTTTCTACTACTCGTAATAGTGATAGCTATTAATATCACTGTTCTATTCAGAAACTGTATTTCTATCCCTCGTTTACAAGAAATGTATTCGAGTCCGTTACTTACTTTTCTTCTCAGAATTTCGTGTAAAAGGGCATTACGTATCTATATGTTTGCGCTCTATGACTACTCGTACGGTAGTATATCGCCTTGCTTGGCTTCCCCTTCCTTGTTCTGTATCTACGACGTCGTCGTCGGCGCGCGGCGGCGCGTCGTTAAGTATGTCCAATAAATCAGTCTCTGTCGCTGCCACGAGCTCCCAATTGTTCCCACTTCGGTTTTTTCCTCCCAATCGCACATTTCTGTCAATGCTAATATCTCTTGGCGTCACTTGGCATTATTTCATTCCCCTCCATATTCTCGGAATTCATTACAATCGACCGCCGAAATAAAGAGGTCGCTATCGATCGGCCCTCAATACGACTCGATAAAACGTAGCGTTGAGATTTCCGCTATTTGGAGTGCGCTACATAAGTATTCCCTAAGGCATTAGCATAGGAGGCGGCACATCTCGACTCCGCAACTTTATAGCCGGAGCAAGGATGGTGACCACGAGTGTGCTCACAACACAACAACGCGCAGTAAGCCCACCACTGACCTTGTCTGGGTTACAATGTCATATTTCACAATTATGGCAGATGTTTATCTCAAAAAGGTGGGGATGCAATTAAGCTATGGTTAACATAGCGTTTATGATAGCACTCGCCGGAATTTTAGCATTCCCTTTAGCCGTTTAAGTTTGACGTTTGTGGCGCTGTACATCAGCGCCACAAACGTCAAATTGTGGCGCTGATCATGTAGGAAAACGTTCCATTATGTCTTTTAGAATCATAAGAACAAATGGCGGTTCAGCGTTATTATTTCTTTCGATGCCTCCCTGTGCATTGCATTAGGTATGCTAAGTAATTCTACTGTGTTTGTGTTGTCACAGTAGCGTTCAGAAGCGATCGGGAGCGTTGAGCTGATGTCACATCAGCTTAAAGCTGACGATGCGAGGGACGCGGGGGAGAGATGTGGATGGCGTGGGGCGCGCGGTAATCTTCGCGTACATTGTAAGTGATAGCGCTTCCGTTAGTGCCGCCGAGGCTGCTAATGTGCCAATATACGAGATTGACACGTAAAGTAACAATCATTGTGAGTGCATACTTATTGCTCAAGTACTTACGCAGGAAGTGCAATAGAACATCGACCAGCCTCGCAACCGGGTACCTACCAGTAGACATGGCGCGTTTTTCGATAAGAGATCGGCGTCGTTTTTCATATTGTCGTTTAAGATTTGCTCAGAGCTGTTATACCGTACGGTATAACAGCTCTGAGCTGACATAATTATTTCTTCACAAAAAACAATTGTTACTTTGTGTCGATTCATCACCATCACCGACGGAACCAAGACAATTGTTTGATACGTGACACTACAAAAAAGTTTCTTTAATACTCGTATGTAATGCCAGGAAAAGAAGAAGAATAAATAAATCATCTAGATACACCTAAGATATCCCTACTAAATCTGATGAAAGTTCAGAAGTGATTCTAATGAAATAGAGCGAGAATCTTTTTAGGGAAGTTTTATGATAAAAAATAAAACTCTTACCTATTTCTGGCTTTAAATTCTGTGACAACCACCATTATAACATTAGTTAAAAACAGAAAGCGAGTAAATGTTAATGAGGTGTTTATTTATTTATTTAAACTTCTTACACACAATAATGTACAAAGGCGGACTTAATGCCTTAGGCATTCTCTACCAGTCAACCAAGGGTGGTGAAGAGATAAGATGGCAGGTGCTCCGAATTACAGGAGATAATAATAATAATAAAAAATATTAAAAAGACAACAATGAATTATAAATAAAATAGGTACACACGTACATAATATGTAGTTGATAGACTTATGATACACGTACATACATATTTGCTATAATATATACCTACATCATATACATATATATATATATAAGGATACAAATTCAAAGGAAATGAGGTAGTTGAGATGACTCTATACTATTTGTTTTGAAAATAACTCTGCAATTTCCGCTTAAATGCATACCGACTTGTGGCCGTCTTGATATCAAGAGGAAGCGCATTCCAGAGAAGAATGGACTGAATATGAAAGGAAGAATGAACAAAGTCAGAAGTATGAGAAGGACAGAGTAGAAGATTTTTGGAAGAACGCAGATTCTTAGCGTGTGAAGAACATAGATATTGGAAATGAGACATAAGATAAGAAGGAGGGGTGGGTGAGTTCAGAAGGGAGAAAAGAGTGGTCAAAGCGCGTAAACTTCTTCTTTGACGAATAGACATCCATTTGAGCTCGGACCTGTAACTCGACACATGGTCATATTTCCTTAAATTAAATATGAACCGGATACCATAGTTGAGCAGTCTATCGAGCTTATCAAGCACGTGTTGGGGCACCTAATAAAGCCGTCAGCAGCTGTCAAGTGCAGCTATATTAATAATGTAACAATAACTCACCGCTGAAGTATTTCCAACATATTAATAACTAGCTTCTGCCCGTGACTTCGTTCACGTGGAAGTCGTAACACACCACAATATACTACAATAACAGCCACATTTTTATAAAACTTCCCTGTATACTCGTACTATGTACGTTTGTAGTTTTGTATTCAACAGCCAAAATATACAGAGAGTCAAACTGGTGAGGCGGGAGCAAGCGGCGTAGATACAGTTGTCCGTGGGAGAAACAGCTTGTCCTGAGGTCAACACCCGCAGCCTTCAGTGTCTGCCCCTGTGACTTGTTGATAATCATCGCAAAGCAATACTGACAGGGAACTGCACAAACTGGAAGACGTAACTGTGGCGAATTAGTGGTATACGCGATATAAACACTGTCTCGCCAACGCTACAACCTGTTAAAGTTTCGCCGATGACGTTTCTTTGCAAAGACACGACTTTGAGCCGGGTTCCATTACACAGCTTCGGTGGAGTTAAGATCCCAAAAATCATAATCGGGACACCGACCTTCAGCTGAATGATGTACGCTGGAAGTCCACTTGCCATTAGCGAATTCAGAAATTCTACGGGGCATCATCGTGTGGCATCATCTTGTTCCACAACAGTGTTAACCGATGGAGGTGTATATCACTTCGCTCCCTTTAATTTACAAGAGCACACTGTGGTGGATCGCTGCAGCTTCATCATTAATGGGCGTTAAAATGCCCCTTCACGCACCCATGAATTCTCTTGGTACCTACAGTATGCGATTGATATCCCCATAAAACCAGACGAATCGAATTTTTTAAAGTGGGAACTATTTTACTAAGAGTCTCTGGTAGAGCCACCTGGCCATTCTTCTCTGGTAGAGTGCATTTACCAACTTTTTGAAGAATATCGGATATTTTTTAAGTCAAGCCGAGCTCGCATGTTTATCGTCAAGCGCAGTCTATGAACTCGCAACCATAGAGTCGACCTTTTCAACGAAGCATTCACCTCGTCAATTTAACAATTAAATTAAATTTAACAATTTAACAGGAGACGCCCCGGGCGTCGAGAGTCGCGAGCCGACTTCCGGCCACCGTAGGCGCGGGCTTGCGGACGGTGGGCAATGGGTAGCTCGCCGTCCGATTAGGACCAGGCCCGGGTCGACGGCGCGTTGTGTTCCACGCGCGCCTCAAAGAGATGTCAGCACCAACTGACGGGGTCCGTAAGGGCCAATGCCTGCTAGGGTTGCGAGTTTGTCCGAAAGGGATATCGCGGCCCCGGCACACAGGCAACGGAAGGAACACGGGTGGGTTTTAGTCAGTAAAAGTCTGACACTCCTTCTCGCTCCGCCCAGAGCGGGAGGAGTCATTTGATGATTTCCCACACAAAAAAAAAAAAAAAAAAGGTGTCAACAATTTGCCTATAATTCATTATTTGGCGTGTGCTGCAAAAACTATTGATGAGACATACAATAATGTACCTACTACATGTTTATTAGTATTCATCATTAACCACCAAAAATTCGCGAGGCTATAAATGGTTTATTGGTGACTCGCACTGTAATAGTTAGTCAATCAAAGGTAGAATCAAAAGATGATGAGTTTCGTATCATGATATTAATCTTTAGGCAACTAATTTTATAATTATGTTTGATTATGTACATGTAATTTCCTCTTATTTTTTTTTGAATCGGACAAAACAAAACAAACGGAAAAAATAATTTTGACACAACTAAAATCGAATTTGACAGTCGCGAATTCACGTGGTACCCATGGTTTGCCCAAACCCGTGAGGGAGCGCAGGGGGTGCAGCCTCGACGTGTTTTATATGGAATTTTTCACTTTTTGTTTGGAAAATATGAAAAATTATCACCTACAATGTTGAGTTTTAGGGGTTTATTTGTTTTAGGTGCTTTTAAAGGTGGTTGAAATTTTCATTAATTTTGCGATAGGACGCACCATTTTCGAGATATAAGCAAAACAAAAAATTAATTCAGTACTGTTTTTGCACGTGAAGTCGAAATGTTGGTGTGAATTTTAGTTCATGACAACTTATTTTGTCCCACTCCTTTTTAATCGCGATTAAAAATTGTCAGGTTTGGTTTTTTACAATCAAAATTTTAGGTGAAAAACGTCATATTCAGAATAGCAAAATTGCTATTTTCACTAAATTAAAAACTCAGGACTATCTTAGTGCTGTGAAACTAAAATATAGTTAAGTTGTGTCACTTTAGTCTATTTCAGAATGGAAACTCGTCGTTTGACAGGAATAGATTAGTGATTTTGAGTCTAGTTTGGAGGCATTTGTAACAAGAGAATCGGCACCATTAGGTTACAGGACTAAAATGAAGTTTGGGTTTGGTACCTACTTAATATTTTTCAAATATCTTTAAATTTACATATAAAAATCACGTGCTACTATGTTCGTACACGCTAATCTCCGAAACCACCTTTAAACCGATTTCAATGAAAGTTTGTATTTGTATATGGATATGGTTAGTTTTGGACCCGATAGGTGGCGCTGTTGTCGAGACTTGCAGTCGCGGTGGAAGTGCTAGTAATGCTGTAAGAATGCATCAGTCAATATACGAGTATATCAGTGTTGTGCCATTAGGTAGTGTATACAGCTGGGCACGCCACAATTGTGGCGATAACTCCCCTCTTTGAGGAGTGGATAGAGAGGCGTCACGGCGTCCTCACCTTCTGCCTGACGCAGATCCTCACCGGACACGGTTGTTTCGGGAGGTTCCTGTTCAGGATAAAGCGGGAGGAAACGCCCGGGTGTCACCATTGTGTGGATCGCCCGGAGGACACGGTGGAGCATACGGTGGAGGTCTGCTCGGCTTGGGCGGGGACACCGCCGTGTCCTCACGGAGGCGATCGGAGACGGCGATCTCTCGCGTCCGGCCCTGGTTCAGGCCATGGTCCGGAGCGAGAGTGCATGGGAGGCCGTCACCTCCTTCTGCGAAGCAGTTATGCTCGCGAAGGAGGAGGCGGAGCGCGCGAGGGAGATGCAAGCTGCACGCCCTCGCGCCCCTAGTCACCGCAGGAGACGCCCTGGGCGTCGGGAGTCACGAGCCGACTTCCGGCCACCGTAGGCGCGGGCTTGCGGACGGTGAGCAATGGGCAGCTCGCCGTCCGATAAGGACCAGGCCCGGGTCGACGGCGCGTTGTGTTCCACGCGCGCCTCAAAGAGATGTCAGCACCAACTGACGGGGTCCGTAAGAACCAATGCCTGCTGGGGTTGCGGGTTTGTACGAAAGGGATATCGCGGCCCCGGCACACAGGCAACAGAAGGAACACGGGTGGGTTTTAGTCAGTAAAAGTCTGACACGCCCTCTCGCTCTGCCCAGACCGGGAGAAGTCATTTGATGTTTCCCCGCCCTCAAAAAAAAAAAAAGGTAGTGTATACAGGAACGTAGGTGTCCATTAATTCACTAAAAACGAAAAACTTCGCAAGTGATGGGCAATTTCTGAGAGAGAGATCAGAGATCTAACACTTGCTACAGAAAACGCGACGAACCTTATTACAAACTGGCACGTATCGGACGAACCTTCCTGCTCAGACCACAAAAAGATTCGCTTTATACTAACTACCAAGACTAGGAAACTTGAACCAAGGCGTAACCCGAGGCGCACCGATGTTCCCGGGTTCAAACGCCTCCTGGCTTCTCTATTAACTAGGCACCTTACACAAGTAACCATAAGAGACCAAGCACAATTAGAATACAATTTAACAAAAATATCAGAATACCTAACAGAAGCATACCACGCATGCTGTAAACTAAGAGCGCCACAAACCAAGAAGGAGAGGAACCCCTGGTGGAACGCTGAACTTAGTAAACTCAGAGATGCGCTACGTAAGCAATTTAACAGAGCAAACGAGGCTCCCGGACGACTGGAAGATATACAAAGAGACACAATAAACATACAAAAAGCAGATCAGAACCGCCAGGAGGACCGCCTGGCGTAAATTCTGTGAATCCATCGAGACTAATAATGAAGTCACAAGGGTAAGGAAGATCCTATCAGCTGATCAGGACCGAACCCTTGGCGCGCTGAAAAAACCCGATAACGCATACACACTAACTGACTTTGAAACCAATAAGGTCCTACTCGAGACTCACTTCCCAGACTGTAAAATCCTGGTGGACAGGACGTGGGAGGCTGAACCAGAATGGACCCTAACGGATCAAGACTGGTCAAGAGCCCGCAATATAGTAACAGAAGACCGAAAAAAGTGGGCTATCAACACCTTTCAGCCATACAAGTCGGCAGGGCTGGATGGCATCTTCCCAGCCCTGCTGCAGTGGGGGGTACATTATCTGACACCATGGCTGGTGGACATCTATCGAGCCTGCATAGCACTTAGACAGATACCTCTCGCATGGCGTGAGGTAAAAGTCATTTCCATACCCAAACCAGGAAAAAACGATTACACGCATCCCAAGGCTTATAGACCTATAAGCCTCACATCCTTTCTACTGAAAACCCTCGAAAGACTCTGTGATAGGCACATCCGAGATGGGCCTCTTCGGATGAAACCACTCCACAAACACCAGCATGCGTACTCCACAGACAAATCAACAGAATCCGCGTTACACAGCGTGGTTTCCAAAATTGAATGCGCAGTGGACCACAAATGCTCAGCACTGGCCGCTTTCATTGACATCGAGGGAGCCTTTGACAAAACCATGTTCAACAGCATTAACATGGCACTCAACAGTCACAACATAGACCCGACCATGAGTGGCTGGATCACCAACATGCTCAAACTGAGAGCTGTGCAAGTCACAGTAAATGATACTACGAGGGCCATCCTTGCCTCTCGCCGTTCCTGTGGAACCTTGTAGTAGACAGCCTCATCAAAACACTCAACGACAAAGGTTACTTCACTGTAGGCTACGCCGATGACATAACCATTATAATAAACGGCACCCACGAAAACACTCTATGCAACCTCATGCGTCAAGCCCTAAAAATAGTAGAGGAATGGTGCAACTGGCAGCAGCAGCTCTCAGTGAACCCTACAAAAACGGAACTGATTCTCTTCACAAAAAAGAGGAAACTGATAAACTACAGCTACCACGATTCTTCGGAACAACCCCGAGCCTATTAACTGAAACTAAATACCTGGGCATCTTTTTAGACAAACAGCTGAACTGGGCAAAACACATCAACTATGTTATTACAAAAGCCAGCATATCCTCAGTCACACTGTTCTTCTGTAAGTGTTATGCTGACTCTCAGGCTCGAAAGAGATGAGAGTATACACAGACGGATCGAAGACCGACTCCGGGACTGGAGTTGGAGTTTTCTCACACGACTTCAACATAAAAATATCCAGCTCGCTAGGAATGTTCAACACCGTCTATCAGGCGGAGTGTGTGGGTATCATACTCGTTCATTCGGTGCACGCCCTAAAAGCCAGGAGAGTAATACGGACACACATTTATACGCATACTCTCCGACAGCGCCTCAGTTCTTCAATCCTTACGGAAAAATCATATTACCTCAAAGCTGACACTAGAATGTCACAATGCACTCGAACAAATAACGGTATCTAGCCGCAACACTGTGACACTGCAATGGATAAAAGGACACAACGGTTCGCTAGGTAACGACGCTGCTGACGAACTTGCTAGAAAATCTGATTCGTCTGGTTTACGGGGATATCAGTCGCATACTGTAGGTACCAAGAGAATCCATAGGTGCGTGAACGGGCCATTTTAACGCCCAATAATGATGAAGTTGCAGCGATCAACCACAGTGTGCTCTTGCAAATTAAAGGGAGCGAAGTGATATACACCTACATCGGTTAACACTGTTGTGGAGCAAGATAATGCCACACATTACTCCGTAGAATTTCTGAATTCGCTAACGGCAAGTGGAGTTCCGGCGTACATCATTCAGCTGGAGGTCGGTTTCCCGATTATGATTTTTCGGATTTTAACTCCACCGAAGCTGTGTAATGGAACTCGGCTCAAAGTCGTATCTTTGCAAAGAAACGTCATCGGCGAAAATTTTAACAGGTTGTAGCGTTGGCGAGACAGTGTTTATACCGCGTATACCACTAATTCGCCACAGTTACGTCTTCCAGTTTGTGCCGTTCCCTGTCAGTATTGCTTTGCGATGATTATCAACAAGTCACAGGGGCAGACACTGAAGGCTGTGGTATGTGTGTGTGGTGTTGACCTCAGGACAAGCTGTTTCTCCCACTGAATTTTGAATTTTAAATTTTATACAGGGAAGTTTTATAAAAATGTGGCTATTATTGTATTATATTGTGGTGTGTTACGACTTCCACGTGAACGAAGTCAAGGGCAGAAGCTAGTTATAAATAAGCAAATAAAATACCAATACCAAATACCGCAAAATATGTTATTTGCTTGAAGTAGATATACTTAGGTTGGGTTTTTGTAACTACTGGCCATTTATGATTCAAAGTGTTGCAATGACAATAATCCTTCATTTTAAAACACTCTTCTTTTTTTAGAAGCTCTATATTTGCTTGACCTGTATCTATCTATCTATCTGTCTATCTATCTATGTAACGGAATCTTTCAACGTAATTTTCACCAAATTCAAGACGTTCGATTAACTTGAAAATTTGCACACGTATCAAGAACCGATGACAATACAATAATTTAGTATCTTGGAACTGATCTGATGATGGAGCAAGGAGGTGGATAGTGGAACTCTTCAGCGACTTCTAGTATACCCCTCGAGTTTGGATTCATATGATTCAGTTTGACGAGTCCAATATATTGCACTTGTTGTCGAGGGTCTGATGATGGAGCCAGGAGGTGGATAGTGGAACTCTTCGGTGGCTACTAGTAAACCCCTCGAGTTTGGGCTTATATGTTTCGGTTTGACGAGTCCAATATATTGCACTTGGTGTCGAGGGTCTGATGATGGAGCCAGGAGGTGGATATTGGAACTGTTTAGTGGCTACTAATAAATCCTTCGAGTTTGGACTCATATGTTTCGGTTTGATGAGTCCAATATATTGCACTAGGTGTCGAGGGTCTGATGATGGAGCCACGAAGTGGATCCTGGAACTCTTCAGTGGCTACTAGTGAACCCCTCGAGTTTGGGCTCATATGATTCGATTTGATGAGCCTAATATATAGCACTTGGTGTCAAAGGTCTGATGATGGAGCTAGAAGGTGCATAGTAGAACACTTCGGTGGCTACTAGTAAACGCCTCTTCAGTGGCTAGTAGTAAACGACTCGAGTTTGGGCTCATATGACTCGGTTTGACGAGTTCAATTTATTGCACTTAGTGTCGAGGGTCTAATGATGGAGCCACGAGGTGGATAGTGGAACTGTTTAGTGGCTACTAGTAAACACCTTGAGTTTGGGCTCATATGACTCGGTTTGACGAGTTCAATATATTGCACTTAGTGTCGAGGGTCTAATGATGGAGCCAAGAGGTGGATAGTGGAACTATTTAGTGGCTACTAGTAAACGCCTCGAGTTTGGGCTCATATTACTCGGTTTGATGAGTCCAATATATTGCACTTGGCGTCGAGGGTCTCATAATGGAGCCAGGAGGTGGATAGTGGAATTGTTTAGTGGCTACTAGTAAACCCCTTGAGTTTGGGCTCATATGTTTCGGTTCAACAAGTCCAATATGTTGCACTTGGTGTCGAGGGTCTGATGATGGAGCCAGGAGGTAGATCCTGGAACTCTTCAGTGGCTACTAGTAAACCCCTCGAGTTTGGATTCATATGATTCAGTTTGACGAGTCCAATATATTGCACTTGTTGTCGAGGGTCTGATGATGGAGCCAGGAGGTGGATAGTGGAACTCTTCGGTGGCTACTAGTAAACCCCTCGAGTTTGGGCTTATATGTTTCGGTGTGACGAGTCCAATATATTGCACTTGGTGTCGAGGGTCTGATGATGGAGCCAGGAGGTGGATATTGGAACTGTTTAGTGGCTACTAATAAATCCTTCGAGTTTGGACTCATATGTTTCGGTTTGATGAGTCCAATATATTGCACTAGGTGTCGAGGGTCTGATGATGGAGCCACGAAGTGGATCCTGGAACTCTTCAGTGGCTACTAGTGAACCCCTCGAGTTTGGGCTCATATGATTCGATTTGATGAGCCTAATATATAGCACTTGTTGTCAAAGGTCTGATGATGGAGCTAGAAGGTGCATAGTAGAACACTTCGGTGGCTACTAGTAAACGCCTCTTCAGCGACTTCTAGTATACCCCTCGAGTTTGGATTCATATGATTCAGTTTGACGAGTCCAATATATTGCACTTGTTGTCGAGGGTCTGATGATGGAGCCAGGAGGTGGATCCTGGAACTCTTCAGTGGCTACTAGTAAACCCCTCGAGTTTGGATTCATATGATTCAGTTTGACGAGTCCAATATATTGCACTTGTTGTCGAGGGTCTGATGATGGAGCCAGGAGGTGGATAGTGGAACTCTTTGGTGGCTACTAGTAAACCCCTCGAGTTTGGGCTCATAAGATTCGGTTCAACAAGTCCAATATGTTGCACTTGGTGTTGAGGGTCTGATGATGGAGCCAGGAGGTGGATAGTAATTTTCTTTAGTGGCTACTTAACTAGTAAACCGGTCAAGTCATAACTTCATTGACTTTAGAGTTATTAACAAAACGAAGATTATACTACACTAAAAAGTAAAAAATCAGAAAGCGTGGAGCGCTTTTTAGTGGTGTTTACTTTAAATTTATTTAAACAAAGCACTCCACGCTTTTTGATTTAATCATTGGATACAATTCAATTTAATTATTTTATTATTTTTGGTTCGTTTAAAAAGCGTGTTGTTTAGTTTTTTTTAAACTACAATTTTATTCTACTGTAAGTAAACAAATAAAACTCATTTTAGCGTAAACTATTGAGATTAGTGTAATCTGGTACAAACAGTGGAGCTATTCGAACATAATCAGTCAGAAGCTCCATTGTGTCGGTGATGGCGTCACTCGTCACTCACAAACACGAGAATAATTCGATGAAAAATGTTTGAATTCCCCCCTTCAGAACCCGCGCCCCCGCATCCCGCGCCGCCCCGCGCCTCCGTCTTCGGAAGGAAGGAAGCCGAATGAAGGCATTATTTTTCAAACGTTATTACTCGCGGCTAATGTATTCATAGGTTACTGTTAAAAGCGATGCCGCTTCGCACTTAAAGTGAAGCCACAGAAGGATAGTTATCATACCTAAAACTACTAATGTATAATTAAGTAAGTAATCAATAAATCTGAATACAGAACTTACATATCTATATTGTAGATACCAGTCATAGTTCTATAGTATACCTATTGCTAAGAGAATAGTAAGATATCGACAAGACTGCACAGAACTCAAACGCTGGTAGCAGAATGATATGAAACAAGAATTTATGACTCGAGACTCTTGTGTCATTCGAGGCCAAGACTTTGGAGCATTGAAGACTTGCAGGGTAAGCCTTCTACTTCTCCTCTTATCTTATCGCCCCGCGCCCCTCGCACACCCCTGCTCGGTCCTGCCGCCAACACGGACGGCCGCTCATCAATATTAACGCGGAGCCGACAATTTGTTGATCGCTGTGTTGTTACAAAGTTGAACAGAAGTGCACGCACATTGCCGCTACCCTTCCGGCAACGAAAAGTTTGCCCAGGGTTTTATTGTATAGACTGAAATTGTAATTGTTGTGTATAGACCGTGACTTACTGCTTGAGTATGCATTCTGCCTTGGAACAAAGCATCTTCATTCCTACGGACAGAAATAAGCGTTTATGTGTGTCTTATGTAAAGAAGATGCTAAGAGATCATCACGACATCAGACCATGCATCACCAATATTATAATTCTAAATTCTATTCTAATTCTTATAATCTTTGAAACGAAGGAGTTAATTTTATATTTTTCAAGCAACATAATGCTTGTTATGGTAGGATGGGTTTTCTTCCCTGCTTCTGTCGTATTGTCACCCGTAATACTAGCTCGTGAAGCCTCCCCCATCCTTCGTCTCACAATAGTTCATTACATGTCTGTATCAGAGGTCTTGTTCAGCAGTGGACGTGCACGTTGTGACGTGTTGTGACAGTAATGGTGTTAGCTGCTGAGTTGTGACGCGACGCGACTGATTCAATTTACTGCCACCTCCCACCCCGGGGGGTGGGTGATCGTGTGACGTCACGGAAGCTGGAGGAATAAGAAATAATCCGGCGATGAGCGCGGGCGGCACGACGGGACGTCAGTGCAAATAAAAAATATTAATCTTTAATTTGTAATTATTAATTGAATATTATGTTTCTCATTTTAACGAAATATTCAATTGTCACAGAATTCGGTAAATATATACAGGGTGTTTGGTGCATCGTGTGCCAAATTGTAATGGTCGACTGAAGGGGTCACCTGCTAGCCTTTCAGACCCCTTAACAACCCCCATCGCCCTGTAGACTCGACTAAAAAAATGACGGATCGGCGGCAGTGCGTGATTTGTTCAAACCGATTTAAGGTATGCAAGAAAGAGATAGAAGATAGATTTTACTGCGCAAGAGTGAGAAAACAAATGTTACCTCTTTCTCAAGTAACAGTTACGCAATAAAAAAAAATCATTATAACTTGGAATGTAGTCTTAAGTGACTTGATTCACGATTCTAGCGAATTAACAAAGTTGTTAAAAGATTTTTATGGCATGTGGCACATCATTAGCAAGAGGATAGACTGGAGAATTAATGAGGGAGTTGGAAGATCCCGGTCGCTTTTGTTTTTTTTTTTGTTGCCATATAAACAGCTGTAACATGTACAGCTTTAATTTAAGTTTTACCTTTGTGAGTGAACTAAAAAAAACTAGGTGACTAATGTCACTAATTTTGTATTTAAAAGTACTCTTAAACAATACACATCGAAATAAAATTTTATTCAGAGTCTATGCCTTTTTTTTTTATTTGTATTTGAATGTAAAATTTGGGTCTTTTTTTAGTAAAACAATAAAAAGTCGATAATAAAAATCTACAGGGCATGAGGGGTGTTAAGGGGTCTGAAAGGCTAGCAGGTGACCCCTTCAGTCGACCATTTCAATTTGGCACACGATGCACCAAACACCCTGTATATTGCAAGGCTGGAATATGAAGAAAAAAAATATGTGCTTTAACAATGAGATAGGTAGTTTAATTTTATGACTAAAGATTCAAAAATCAGTTGAATAATATGTTGTGGGTGTACTATAGGAGCGCCTCTGCCTAAACCTTCGAGAATTACATGCGTGATGTTATGTTAGTACGTTTAAGTTGCTGGTCAATTTGCTAAACAATCCATTTTCCCGGCTGTACCAACATCGCTACAGTGAGACAGTGTCAGCGCCATCATCGATCACTACTTCCGACACGTGCTGATCGTCTCCCGGGAGTGGGACCATAACTACACGTGTATTATATGTGTCCATCGCCGCCGGCAAACATCCCGTAGCCGATATCACATTACTACTGGACGATTGACCCTCACGCACACACATACACACCCATACACACACATACACACGATCATGCACAGCAATCGCGGGGAAACACTTTATTAGTCGGCTGTGCGGAATGTTCGAGCAGATCTGCAATATTTCCGTAATGTGCGGACATTTTTTTTACTAATATTGGGGTTCCGTCTCCCAGATTGCGAACACAAAGGACGTGTGGCTACATCCTAGATGGTGTTGGCCTTGATTGTGTTGTTAAAATATTCGGCGGTTGTCGGCTTCGTAGGAAATTGTACGCGAGTTCTATCGTCGGCTGTGAAGCTAACGGTCGAGCTGGGACAGACGCTTGCAACGTAGCTAACGGTCGACGGGCTCATTGCCTCTGCGAATAATCGTATAATTAAGCAATTCCAGCGCTAACCGAAACAAAACACAGCTTTCTATCCTATCTTGTGCACAACGTTGGTGGCGACACGTTCTATGTTCTATGTTATGGGGTTTGGTTTCCGCACTTAGTCCTTCAGTGGACCATTGTGCGTGGGCCATAGCGGCCGTTGGTAACCACCAACGACGGAGGGAGGTGGGCTGGTTGGAATAACCATTCCAACCAGCCCACCTCCCTCCAGAAGTTAATTAAATCTCCAGGTGTGTTCAGAACATCTGTGAAAGATCTGGGTGTCCCGAGGGTCTGTGTTCTAATCTGGGTGACGCATGTGCATTCAAAAAGCACGTGCGTGACGGTTTCCTCAGCCTCCATGCACGCCCTGCACAGAGGACTGTCCGTTATGCCTATTGTGTGAAAGTGTTTGTACAGCGAGCAGTGGCCCATGATGGTCCCCATCACCAGGCGCAGGCCGTTCCTATCTAGGCGTAGTAAACGTGGTGGCGACAAGTTAAATTCAAATCATTTAATTCAAGTAACATAGACTCATAATAGGTATAATAAGAACACACACACATTAATTGAAATTACAAAAAATTACAAAAAAAAAAAAAGTGCTGCAGCAAATGCGCTACATAAGTATCACTAATCAACTCAATGGAAAGCAATAAAGCGGTTTATGGTCGGATATCTTCAACGTACACAGAGGACACGTAGAAGTAAAAGGGGAACAGAGGGTTGGGGGGAGGTAATGAGGCAAAGTGAAAAGCTATGGCGCAACCTTTGCGCGGCTGATCGACTAGCGGCGAACAACGTAGTCGGCTATGATACCGTATACTGGCAATGCATGAGGGATTGTAATATTACGTACGTTTTAGTCAAATAAAATGAATTCTTCAGCTTCAACATCTTCACGATTCATAGAACGATGTCCAAGAATGAATCTTAAAGCAATTCAAATCTACAAAATAATGATAAAACCGAACCTGCTATCTAATTACGCAACGCATTTTCGTAAATGATTACAATTAATCTGTTTCATTTTGACAATTCAACAACATTAATTGCGTTGTTGAGCAGATTCTTTTTTCGAGCTTATGAAGCAATGGATTACCAATCTGTTTCAAGACGATTCAGATTCTGATTGATCGTACGAGTATATTAGGTAATTAATAAGGATAATTAGGTAAGGATTAATTAATGTTTTTCATGCTTGAACAATGTTATACAATACGCCTTCGAAATTGCTATTGCAATTTCGAAGGCGTATTGTATTATATATATCATTTTTAGTTTAACGTTCTACTGGAGTATTCAGTGTTCCCGGGTCAGCACAAAATGCCATTTTTTTTTTTTTGAGGCGTTATTTGTCTTCATATGACTTCCTGACCGTGAGGACACGGCGGTGCTTCGCCCAAGCAGGGCAGACCTCCACCGTATGCTCCACCGTGTCATCCGGGCGATCCACACAGTGGTGACACCCGGCCGTTTCCTCCCGCCTTATTCGGAACAGGAACCTCCCGAAACAGCCGTGTCCTGTGAGGACCTGCGTCAGGCGGAAGGTGAGGACGCCGTGGCGCCTCTCTAGCCACTCCTCAAAGAGGGGACTTATCGCCACAATTGTGGCGTGCCCAAGCACAACATGTCTTAAAGCGTTGTCTGTGACTATACACGTCGCTTCTCTTTGTATTCAGCATCTCTTTGATATCACTTCGCTACTGATCAGTCATGGCCCATCACTCTGCGAGTATGATCACAAACTAACGCAAAACGGAACGTTCTGTGATTGCATTCCCATTTCCCAGTGTTCGTGGTCCGAAACAATTCCTTTGAGTCAATCATTCGGCGGTACATTTCTATAGTTCGATACAAATAGTTAACAAAGCGTCCTTTGTTCCTTGTGTACCGCGCGCGGGCGCCGCGGCTGGGCTGAGAACTCGCTAAGTTGCTACTGCGATGAGAAAGAGTGTTTAAATAACAAAACGCAAGTTTAAACAAGTTCCTTTTGTTCGGCGCACTGTTCACTGTGCTGTGGTTGAAGACGCCGCGACGCGGGCGACGACTGTGATTTACTCGATGTAATGCAAATACTTTGCTTGTCTACCTTAATTAATTTGGCGTTACAGCGTAGGTACTGAATTGTGTAAGGAAATTATATTATTTCTTTCAACATTAAATGTAATGAGGAGTTCTATAAATAGCATTTTTATTTCATCAACAACTACATATTATAAATTTATTATCCATACTATCTTAACTGTACATTAATATGTATCCATACTAATATACTCATATTTATATCATTGATCGATTGATGGCGTTTGATCTCAAAGGAATCGATAGATGCACGCAAATGGTTGTGACAGTATTCCACAGTAACCGATAGAGACCAGGATCAACGACTTTATGGTGAATAACAATTATAATAAATAGTTACGCACAAGATTATGATATAATCTTTATAGGTAGACGCCTTCGCGGCGACATATATTATTTTTTACTTTTTTTTTTATGATAAGTATTGTATATATTAAAAAAAAACATTTTTTTTAAATAAAAAACACCTAAAAACAAAATATAAAAAATAGTGGACCTTCGGCATCAGGAACGAGGTCCAAGCTGCCGGTGGTCAGGGCTCTAGAGTGAGAGGAACGTTCTTACTATGCGTGCCGTGTCTAGGAGTACTGCTTTCTAAAACAAGCTTTTGACCCAGCCGCGCAATAGGCCCCATTTTTTTTTTTTTTTTTTGTTGGTGGGAAGTTATCAAATAACTTCTCCCGCTCTGGGCGGAGCGGGAGGGTGTGACAGACTTTTACTGACTAAAACCCACCCGTGTTCCTTCCGTTGCCTGTGTGCCGGGGCCGCGATATCCCTTTCGAACAGACTCGCCACCCTGGCAGGCATTGGCCCTTATGGACTCTGTCAGTTGGTGCTGACATCTCTTTGACGGACGCGCGCGTGGAACACAACGCGCCGTCGACCCGGGCTTGGTACTTATCGGACGGCGAGCTACCCATCGCTCACCGTCCGCAAGCCCGCGCCTACGGTGGCCGGAAGTCGGCTCGCGACTCCCGACGCCCGGGGCGTCTCCTGCGGCGACTAGGGGCGCGACGGCGCGCATCTTGCCTCTCCCTCGCGCGCTTCGCGTCCTCCTTCGCGAGTGACGGCCTCACAAGCACTCTCGCTCCGTTTCCATGATCTCCGTTTTCCATGGCCTGAACTAGGGCCGGACGCGAGTTATCGCCGCCGCCGATCGTCTCCGTGAGGACACGGCGGTGCTCCGCCCAAGCCGGGCAGACCTCCACTGTATGCTCCACCGTGTCCTCCGGGCGATCCACACAGTGGTGACACACGGGCGTTTCCTCCCGCCTTATGCGGAACAGGAACCTCCCGAAACAACCGTGTCCGGTGAGGATCTGCGTCAGGAGGAAGGTGAAGACGCCGTGGCGCCTCTCCAGCCACTCCTCAAAGAGGGGAGGCGTGCCCAGCGCTGGGTTACGACAATCGCACTCTGGAGGTCTGTCCACTGTGCCGTGATTTCTCGCGACAGTGGAGTTACGCCCCGGCGTTTCGCCTCCTCGCGACACTCGCAGATGTGCGCGAGGACTTTTGCCTCCAGATCCCATGGCGGTAGTCCAGCAAGAAGGCTCGCCCCCTCTCGGGAGACCGTGCGGTATCCTCGGACCAGCCTAATGGCCATGACCATTTGGGACGCGTTCAATCGCTGGGCCGGTCGCAGCCTTATAGAACGCAATGAGAGCCTCCTGAGGTGTTGCTTGAGGCTCTGCATCATTAGGCCATTAACCGTTACGATTATCGGTACAATGATTGATCCACATCCCACATGTCGACAACCTCGTGTGCTAAGTCAAGATACTTGTTTTATCTTATCTTTCTCAGCTTTCACGAGATTCTCGTCATGAAGGACAGCGATATCAACAACAACAACAACAACAACAGTTATACAAGATTATATCCAAGATAAGAATACTTGGAAACATACTGGTCGTGATTCATAGGATAATCTAGAATTTAGACAAAATCAAACTGGTTGCTAATTTAAGTTGTATAATTTTTTTAATTTTATTATATGACATTGATTTTACATTTTGTGATTACTTCGTCTTCACATATATTTATATAACTAATGAAAAAACTACATATACAAATTATTGTAAAACATTTTAAACGAGTAACGTAAGTTTAGTTAGTAAGTTTTACATACACAAACATTGTAAAAGTAGACGATTTACTAAAACACAATTCAAGTCAATGTGTAGGTTGTTAGCATTTCTTAAGTTAGTGATATTAAAATTCTTAGTAAAATTCAACACGTAATTTTTATTTCTTACCAAAAAGTAAAAAATAAAAATTACGTGTATCAGCGTTTTTGTAAAATCATCCCCCAAGGGGGTAAAATAGGAGATGAGTTTTTCACTTGCAGTGATACTGTTTTTACAAGCTTTATATTAGCTTGACCTGTATTTTGGAGCTGATCTGATGATTGAGCCAGGAGGTGGATAGTGGAACTCTTTAGCAACTTCTAGTAAACCCCTCGAATTTTGGCTCATATGATTCGTTTTGACTAGTCCAATATATTGCACTTAGAGTCGAAGCTCTGATGATGGACCCAGGAGGTGGATACTGGAACTCGTCAGTAGCTATTAGTTAACCCCTCGAGTTTGAGCTCATATTATTTGGTTTGACGAGTCCAATATATTGCACTTGTTGTCGAGGGTCTGATGATGGAGCCGGGAGGTGGATAGTGGAACTCTTCAGCGACTTCTAGTAAACTCCTTGAGCTTGGGCTCATATGTTTCAGTTTGACGAGTCCAATATATTGCACTTGGTGTCGAGGGTCTGATGATAGAGCCAGGAGGTGGATAGTGGAACACTTCAGTGGCTACTAGTAAACCCTTCGAGTTTGGGCTCATATGACTCGGTTTGACGAGTTCATATTGATGGATTTGTTGTCGAGGGTCTGATGATGGAGGCAGGAGGTGGATCGTGGAACTGTTTAGTGGCTGCTAGTAAACCTTTCGAGTTTGGGCTCTTATGACTCGGTTTGACGATTTCAATATGTTGTATTTGGTGTCGAGGGTCTGATGATGGAGCCAGGAGGTGGATAGTGGAACTGTTTAGTTGCTACTAATAATCCCTTCGTATTTGGACTCATATGACTCGATTTGACGATTTCAATATGTCGCATTTGGTGGCGAGGATCTGATGATGGAGCCAGGAGGTGTATAGTGGAACTACTAGTAAACCCTTCGAGTTTAAGCTCATATGATTCAGTTTGACGACTCTAATAGATTGCACTTAGTGTTGAGGGTCTGATGATGGAGCCAGGAGGTGGATAATGGATTTCTTTAGTGGCTACTTAACTAGTAAACCGGTCAAGTCATAACTACAATTTAATTTCAACACTTTATTAGTAGCTTTTGTGTACATGATAATTATTCAGATTTGTTACAGTTGTAATACCAATCATGTCATTTCGTTTAAAATAGGTTTTTATTTTTACTAATTTATTCATATTTTATATACTTAGATTATTTTTTTCTATTTTGTGAATGTGAGAACACTGTAGGTTTAGTGGACTGTAGATTTATTGACCATCTTCTATCTTGTTAAGTACCTGGTACTTGTTGAAAGACCTACACTGTCCTCCCATACCTACTAATACCTACTGTTATTTAAAAATATTGTAAAAAACAATTATTTTTAAAAGAGTAACCGTGGAGTTTCTTGCCGGCTCTTCTCCATAGGAAACGACCAATTGGAACCGTGCACCTAGCTTCTGACGTTTCATAAGTGCCCATGTAGGTTTATGTGAAATAAAATATTTTGATTTTGATGATTTTGATTTTTTCGTTGACTTTAGACTTAATAACTAAATGAAAAATAAACTAGACTAAAAAGTAAAAACTAAAATTTTTGTTAAAAAAAACTAAAAAACACGCTTTTTACAGGAACTTTAAATGACAAAATAATTAAATTGACCTGTACTAGTTACGATATAAGTACCAATCCAGGTTGTTACTTCTTTTATATCCAATGATTAAATCAAAAGCTGTTTAGCTAGGTATACTTAATCAATTTAAACATTTTTAGCTTTTTAAGCACGCTTTAAAGCGTGTTTTTTAGTTTTTTTTAAACTATAATTTTATTTTGTGTAAGTACTTACTCATTTTTAAGAGATTTAAGGGATTGGAAATACAGTCATAGTCCGTATCTTGAAGTCACATTTAGTTCACAATTCTATATAAGTCATTGAAATCGGCCTACTCAGTCAAAACTTATTACAATTTAAAGTCATAAAATATCCTTTCTATCATGCAGGTATTAGGTACGTGGTCAATGTTATGGCGGCACTAGAGTAGATATTATTATTACAAACTCATCGTGGTAATGATTAAAATGAATAGTTATTATTTTATGCCGGATTTATCTCTTTGACATACCAGTGATCCCGTAAGACTTGCTTCTCGCCAAACATGCTGCTAGGTCAACGGGACCGGGTACCATAATTATTGACTTTAGTTTATTTTCGAGTGTATGTCATAAAATCTTGTCATAATACGGTTTGTCAAAATTCAGTTTGATAGTTTGACAAATGTGTGGCATAAATGGCCGTATTTTTTAATTAATTATTAACACACTTTTATTAGCTTGACCTGTATCTATCTATCTATCTATCTATCTATCTATCTATGTAACGGAATCTTTCAACGTAATTTTCACCAACTTGAAAATTTGCACAATAAACAAGAACCGATGACAATACAACAATTTATTATCTTGCAACTGATCTGATGATGGAGCCAGGAGGTGAATAGTGGAACTCTTCAATGACTTCTAGTAAACCGCTCGAATTTGGACTCATATGTTTCGGTTTGACGAGTCTAATATATTACACTTGGTGTCGAGGGTCTGATGATGGAGCCCCGAAGTGGATCCTGGAACTCTTCAGTGGCTACTAGTAAACCCCTCGAGTTTAGGCTCATATGATTCGATTTGATGAGCCTAATATATTGCACTTGGTGTCAAAGGTCTGATGATGGAGCTAGAAGGTGCATAGTAGAACACTTCGGTGGCTACTAGTAAACGCCTCTTCAGTGGCTACTAGTAAACGCCTCGAGTTTGGGCTCATATGACTCGGTTTGAAGAGTTCAATATATTGCACTTAGTGTCGAAGGTCTAATGATGGAGCCACGAGGTGGATAGTGGAACTGTTTAGTGGCTACTAGTAAACGCCTCGAGTTTGGGCTCATATGACTTGGTTTGACGAGTCCAATATATTGCACTTGGTGTCGAAGGTCTGATGATGGAGCCAGTGGTGGATCCTGGAACTCTTCAGTGGCTACAGTAAACCCCTCGAGTTTGGGCTCATATGATTCGGTTTGACGAGTCCAATATATTGCATTTGGTGTCGAGGGTTTGATGATGGAGGCAGGTGGTGGATAGTGAAACTGTTTAGTGGCTACTAGTGAACGCTTCGAGTTTGGGCTCAAGTGACTCGGTTTGACAAGTCCAATATATTGCACTTGGTGACGAGGGTCTGATGATGGAGCCAGGAGGTGGATCCTGGAACTCTTCAGCGGCTACTAGTAAACCCCTCGAGTTTGGGCTCATATGATTCTGTTTGACGAGTCTAATATATTGCATTTGGGGTCGAGGGTCTGATGATCAAGCCAGGAGGTGGATAGTGGAACTGTTTAGTGGCTACTAGTAAACCCCTCGAGTTTGGGCTCATATGTTTTGGTTTAACGTATCCAATATATTGCATTTAGTGTCGAGGGTCTTATGATGGAGCCAGGAGGTGAATAGTGGAACTGTTTAATGGCTACTACTAAACACCTCGAGTTTGGGCTCATATGACTCGGTTTAACGAGTTCAATATGTGGCATTTGGTGTCGAGGGTCTGATGATGGAGCCAGGAGGTGGATAATAGTTTTCTTTAGTGGCTACTTAACTAGTAAACCGGTCAAGTCATAACTTCATTGACTTTAGAGTTATTAACGAAACGAAGATTATACTAGACTAAAAAGTTAAAAATAAAATTGTAGTTTTAAAAAAACTAAACAACACGCTTTTTAAACGAACTAAAAATGATAAAATAATTAGCGAGCGCTTTTTAGTGGTGTATACTTTAAATTTATTTAAACAAAGCGCTCCACGCTTTTTGATTTAACCATTGGATACAATTCAATTTAATTATTTTATAATTTTTAGATCGTTTAAAAAGCGTGTTGCTTAGGTTTTTTAAAACTACAATTTTATTTTTTACTTTTTAGTTTAGTATAATCTTCGTTTATTTAATAACTCTAAAGTCAATGAAGTTATGACTTGACCGGTTTATTTTATTGCGTTGAGTTGGAAGTTCGATTTTCTTGACAGCTCCAAGAGACCGTAAATCTATGTTTTTGATACTAACTTTTTCAACTTGATACCTCCACGCGGTTCTGAGAAAAAGGATCTCGGCCAGCGACTTGAAAACCAAATGAATTTTGTTCCGTTACAAAAAAAAACCTTATAGAATATCATTTTTGTAGTTTTTTTTTTTAAGTTATAGGTATCAGTAACATTATGTTTATATCCGCTTGTAATAACGTTACAAATTCATTTTGTAACGTTATTTTTAAGAACTTTTCCCGCTGAGCACCGCTCCGACATCGCCCACCACCACGATCACCACCGACCACCGTACGGGCCGGCGCGGCGGCGGCGCCGCGGCGGCCTACTGGTGGTAAGCCACCGTCACGCCTCGTTGTGAGAGTGCGCATCTATTATAGACAGTGTTGTGAATGAATAGTTGTGATTACCTGCTTACTTTTATATTATGTGATTGTGTCAACTTTACATATTTTTTGGAAACGTTGTGTATCGAAATAAATAGGTAATGTTATTATTTCGTTATACCGATATATTAATAACGAAAATAAACAGTTTAAGATTTCGCTCCGTTTGTTAGTATCGTTTTAGTCAAGGAATTAATGTAGTTACGATCCTGGTAGAACGGTACAAATGATCGCTATCGGAACTACGAGTATCCTTATTTTGAGTAACGTTTCAAGTCTTTGGTCTTGGCAGACAAGGAAGTCATCTTATAAGAGTTCAAATTTTTCATTTCGAGGTATGGAACCCTATAAAAGATTATTTGAATTTATTCTCTGTTTGTTTGTCTATCTGTCACTTTTTAGGTTTAGGATAGGCTATAACCAGGACATAGGATACTTCGAATCCCGGTAGTACGGTCCTGTGGGATAATTTCCGACCTTTACTTGGGCGAAACCGCGGGCAAAAGCTAGTAATATTATAAATGCGAAAGTGAGTTTGTTTGTTTGTTACGCTTCCACGCTAAAACAGCTGGACGGATTGTCTCATGGGTAGACCATGTCCTGGGTTAGGACATAGGATACCTTTTATGGACCCAGTTCTCTCTTTTATGGACCCAGTTCTCTCTTTTATAGACCCAGTTTTCTCTTTTTTAAGGGCTGGGCGATAACGTCGCCCCGTAACACATCAGCAGATCCAGTTCTCAAAAATGGAAATAGGGCATAGTATTGGGATCGATCCATCATCCCTGAATGATTGTTGCCAATAAGCCTGATATAGTGGTGGTGGTGGATCGGATAGAGCGGCGTGGAATGATTATTGACATAACGGTCCCGTCTGACGGAAACCTCGTGAAAGGCTAGTAAGTTAAACAAATCAAGACATTAGTATCTTGACTTGGCTCGCGAGGTTGTCGGCATGTAGGATGTGGACTCAGCGGTCAAGCCAAGAACTTCGACCAATACCTGAAGAGGCTCTCGTAGGGCAGCTGGATCAAGGGCTTGGTTCAGAAAGCGGTACTTCTGGACACGGCTCACATTGTTAGGAGTTTCCTCTCACTGGAGCCCTGACCATCGGTAGCTTGGACCCTGTTCCCAATACCATGGGCTACTATGTTTATATTTTCTAATGTTTTTATATTATTTTTATATTCTAAAATTTAAAAATCTTATTGTTATGTGAAGAAATAATGGAAAAAATAATTCAACTACTAATGTATACTATGTATTTATAAAATGCAAGTGGGTCGGACGTTACAATGCTGGGATTCTAATAAATAAGTTATGAAAAATTAAATCACAATTTAAGACTCTGAGTTTACGACTAGCAATAAAAATATCAAATTCAGCCATTGTGTTGTAAATAAACAAATCTACTAGATACGAGTAGCGGCACATAAGTGTAAAACAAACGAAATCTGTGAGACGATTGTCCCTCGTCTGTATGACTGTGTGTATGTGTGTAAATGACTGCATTTCTGTCTGGGAATGTGTGTGTGTGTGCTACGTGCCACTAAGCAGTAACACACACAAAATTGCCATTCGGGAAAACCTAATATTATTTACTAAGTATCCCTACAACATTAGGGTAACATGTAGTTCCTTTCTAATGCAAATACAGCTTTCACGATTGTTTTGACACACTATGATTGTTCCTCTACGATTGTTTGAATATCTCTTATATTGTGCATTTGTATTTACATGGCATGCACTAAAATCCCAGACTAGGAAGATCTAAACAACTATGTATTCATGAAAATAGCGATTGACTTAATTGTGAAGCAGTTTTTTATGGCACGTTCTATACTGCGCCTTCTGTCCCGTCTCCTAGTTGGTCGTGTGTATCGATCCGCATGCGACGCATCGTTACACTTACGCACACCCCTCTAATACATACACACACATACACACATGGGTAGCGCCAGTTAGTCTGCAGTCTCGGACTTTGTTCAATAATAGAACAAATAGTCGAACTGGCCAAATTTCCTCTCAGCGACATCGACACCGGACTATGCAGTAGATTGATGATAGCTCCAAATTTGGCTAAAAATATATATTTCGCCATCTATCGTAGACGTCGTAAAAGATACTGTACGCTAGTCACAATGCGGCGCTACGTAAAACAGTAGCGGCTTGCTACGGCGTAGCGCAATTGCTACGCACATTACGTTACGGGAACAGCTTGTGGAAACTCTGGTTCTGTCTAGGTACGCTGACACAGTGTACGGTCCGCGCTTATTGGCTCGTACAGACCGCCTCATCCAAAGGGTATAAAACGCTTGCGCTCGGTTTTGTTATAATATTCCTCGCAGAAGCCATGTAACACCTTTCCTAAACAAGCATTTTACACTAAAAATGAAGTCCAGACGCAAACTACACTTGGCTTGCCTTCTGTTCGGTGTGGTTAAATGTCAGAAACCGGACTACTTATACAACAAACTAAATTGGATTGCGAGTAGACGGGAATGCGGAAGAAGGCAATGCTCGCAACAACTCTCGACTCAGTCTCAGGGTACAGCCGCTTTTAGAGGCACCTTTCGTTATGCGGCCTCCAAAGTATGGAACAACCTGCCACCACCGATTAGAGCTATTAACACGATAGGCGCCTTTAGACGACGCTTACGGCAGTACCTCATAGATGCGCAACGAAAGCTGGATATGGTCACACTAAATGTATCTATTATATGATGTTTATGTACCTTGCCGTGTCTCTGTTGACAGTAACCGTAATGTTGCACGAAAATGTAAATAACTGCTGTTGTACAAATACTTTGGTGGGGATGCTTTTTTCTCATTCTCACGCACAGCTGGGCTCGCTCGCTCATGTCCCCTGTGTCCCCGGCCCGGGGATTGCTGTTGTCATATCCGTGGCATCGCTACGTCCCATCGCAGATGTGAGGCCTGCAGAATGCAAGAAAACAAATTAAATAAATCGGTAAATATCGGTAAAAATCACCAACTTATGCATTGCTGAACCACGTTGCTTTTCAACTTACCCAATGTGCCTGACCTATTTGCACGCGACTGAGACGTACGATATCGGGATGGCGCCATTTCACCCTTTTCACCCATTCCTTCACCAAGACTTTTGCAGTGGGCGAACCTCTGTGTGGTTTGTAATTTGTCATCTCCATAAAGAAGCGAATGGCTGTAGAAAGGAAACGGACAATTAAAAATTAAAAATGGGGTAGGTACTTTCACGTTATAAGGAACAATATTATTGACTAGCGCTCACCTTTTCATCCTTATCTTCTTCGTTTGTCTACGCATATTTTTACTTCCACCTCCACTTTCGCCAAAAATGTTTGGCTGACTTATTTGACTACGTAAATACCATCGTATTGTATCAATGCCAATGCAACCCATTCGATTAAATTTATACATATATAAGGCAAGTTTAAAGCATAATAAGTTGCAAAACTGTCCGTAAATAGTCCGTCGCGATCGGCTAGTTGCAGCGTATTGTGCGATGAAGTGCATGGATTAATAAATTATGTGTTTTGAACGTGGAAGTATGGCAACGTTCAAAACAGGTTTTGTTCGTTTCGAGTGAGTTCTGGATCTATCATGCGTCCATCTCATTTATTTGACAGTTTGGTTTCTGTTTCTATTTTTGTTGTCTTGCAATTTAATTTAATTTATTAACTATTGACGTAATTATTCATTATTATTATAATCTTACACTAATTTATTATATTTAAGTATACATATACACATTGCAGTATAAAACTGATTTACATCTGTCACCTCACACTTCAGGTCTAGTTGAAAACCAGCGTCAGGCAACAGTTGTCTGGCATTTTTTGCTGAACTAGGCCTATTTGGCGCAGCCGCGAGGCACACTTTCCTGCTAAATATCTTAGAACGCACTTTTACACTTTTTATTTGTTTTCTTTCTTTTTACAAGCTTTATATTAGCTTGACCTGTATCTATCTATCTATCTATCTATCTATCTATCTATCTATCTATGTAACGGAATCTTTCAACGTACTCGTAATTTTCACCAACTTCAAGACGTTCGATTAACTTGAAAATTTGCACACGTATCAAGAACCGATGACAATACAATAATTTAGTATCTTGGAACTGATCTGATGATGGAGCCAGGAGGTGGATAGTGGAACTCTTCAGCGACTTCTAGTAAATCCCTCGAGTTTGGGTTCATATGATTCAGTTTGACGAGTCCAATATATTGCACTTGTTGTCGAGGGTCTGATGATGGAGCCAGGAGGTGGATAGTGGAACTCTCCAGTGGCAACTAGTAAACCCCCTTGAGTTTGGGCTCATATGTTTCGGTTTGACAAGTCCAATATATTGCACTTGGTGTCGAGAGTCTGATGATGGAGCCAGGAGGTGGATAGTGGAACTCTTCAGTGGCTACTAGTAAACCCTTCGAGTTTAGGCTCATATGACTAGGTTTGACGAGTTCAATATGATGGATTTGTTGTCGAGGGTCTGATGATGTAGGCAGGAGGTGGATAGTGGAACTCTTCGGTGGCTACTAGTAAACCCCTCGAGTTTGGGCTTCCTATATGTTTCGGTTTGACGAGTCTAATATATTGCACTTGGTGTCGAGGGTCTGATGATGGAGCCAGGAGGTGGATATTGGAACTGTTTAGTGGCTACTAAAAAATCCTTCGAGTTTGGACTCATATGATTCGATTTGATGAGCCTAATATATTGCACTTGGTGTCAAAGGTCTGATGATGGAGCTAGAAGGTGGATAGTAGAACACTTCGGTGGCTACTAGTAAACGCCTCTTCAGTGGCTAGTAGTAAACGCCTCGAGTTTGGGCTCATATGACTCGGTTTGACGAGTCCAATATATTTCATTTGGTGTCGAGGGTCTGGTGATGGAGGCAGGTGGTGGATAGTGGAACTGTTTAGTGGCTACTAGTAAACGCTTCGAGTTTGGGCTCATATGACTCGGTTTGACGAGTCCAATATATTGCACTTGGTGTCGAGGGTCTGATGATGGAGCCAGGAGGTGGATCCTGGAACTGTTCAGTGGCTACTAGTAAACCCTTCTAGTTTGGGCTCATATGATTCGGTTTGACGAGTCCAATATATTACATTTGGTGTCGAGGGTCTGGTGATGGAGGCAGGTGGTGGATAGTGGAACTGTTTAGTGGCTACTAGTAAACGCTTCGAGTTTGGGCTCATATGACTCGGTTTGACGAGTCCAATATATTGCACTTGGTGTCGAGGGTCTGATGATGGAGCCAGGAGGTGGATCCTGGAACTGTTCAGTGGCTACTAGTAAACCCTTCAAGTTTGGGCTCATATGATTCGGTTTGACGAGTCCAATATATTACATTTGGTGTCGAGGGTCTGATGATGGAGGCAGGTGGTGGATAGTGGAACTGTTTAGTGGCTACTAGTGAACGCTTCGAGTTTGGGCTCATATGACTCGGTTTGACGAGTCCAATATATTGCACTTGTTGTCGAGGGTCTGATGATGGAGCCAGGAGGTGGATAGTGGAACTCTTCAGTGGCGACTAGTAAACCCCCTTGATTTTGGGCTCATATGTCTCGGTTTGACAAGTCCAATATATTGCTTTTGGTGTCGAGGGTCTGATGATGGAGGCAGGAGGTGGATAGTGGAACTGTTTAATGGCTACTACTAAACGCCTCGAGTTTGGGCTCATATGACTCGGTTTGACGAGTTCAATATGTGGCATTTGGTGTCGAGGGTCTGATGATGGAGCCAAGAGGTGGATAGTAGTTTTCTTTAGTGGCTACTTAACTTGTAAACCGGTCAAGTCATAACTTCATTGACTTTAGAGTTATTAACTAAACGAAGATTATACTAGACTAAAAAGTAAAAAATAAAATTGAAGTTTAAAAAAAACTAAACAACACGCTTTTTAAACTACAATTTTATTTTATTAGGTTTTTATTTGTAGTAAAATAATTATGTTGTGTTGTGTGCCTCTTAGTCTGTGCTAAATAAATGTATTTTCTTTCTTCTTTCTTTCTTTCTTTACGCCATTGTTCACTGCAAGTTAATTTATGGCTATGAAAGTATTTGCCCTAGAAATTATAGCATAAAACGTAATCAAAGATACTATGCAATAATCGAAGATTTGTGTTTCGTAATGCACCAAGAATATGTTCAAAAATTTTAGTGCGCTGGTTTCAAGTGATTTCAATATACAATGTTATTTTGCGAGTTAATGTTCTGCTAAAAATAGCACGGTGAAGTCGCCACATTGCCACATCGGCAGCATGGTACATTAGCGTCAAACGGAGCGCGACCACGGCGACACCTAAAATAAAATCATCCGAAGAACCTTTCGCACCAAACGAAGCATAAACACAAAAATAAAAGTACCTACGAGTTATTTTTGCTTTAATTTTTAGAGAATTTGTTAAAAAAGTTTCCTCAAAATGTTTTAATGTAGTCTTTGAACTGTGAGACAAGTATCGCAAATGAGGATGATAATGGAATCAATGGTAATCAGTTGTGAAGTCTGCGGGGGTGACGGGGACGGGACCGGGGGTGGGGGTGAACAAAAACAGCTGCGAATAAGGCAATGACGAGCGATGTGTTAACATCTGTTAGATATTCATGAGGCGTGGGAGAGGTCGCAAGGTTAACACACTTTTATTAGCTTGACCTGTATCTACGAGTATCTATCTATCTATGTAACGGAATCTTTCAACGTAATTTTCACCAACTTGAAGACGTTCGATTAACTTGAAAATTTGCACAATAAACAAGAACCGATGACAATACAATAATTTATTATCTTGAAACTGATCTGATGATGGAGCCAGGAGGTGGATAGTGGAACTCTTCAACGACTTCTAGTAAACCGCTCGAGTTTGGACTCATATGTTTCGGTTTGTCGAGTCTAATATATTGCACTTGGTGTCGAGGGTCTGATGATGGAGCCACGAAGTGGATCCTGGAAATCTTCAGTGGCTACTAGTAAACCCCTCGAGTTTGGGCTCATATGACTCGGTTTGATGAGTCCAATATGTGGCATTTGGTGTCGAGGGTCTGATGATGGAGCCAGGAGGTGGATAGTAGTTTTCTTTAGTGGCTACTTAACTAGTAAACCGGTCAAGTCATAACTTCATTGAGTTATTAACTAAACGAAGATTATACTGGACTAAAAAGTAAAAAATAAAATTGTACTTAAAAAAAAACTAAACAACTAAAACTAAAAATGATAAAATAATTAAATTGAATTGTATCCAATGATTAAATCAAAAAGCGTGGAGTGCTTTGTTTAAATAAATTTAAAGTATACACCACTAAAAAGCGCTCCACGCTTTTTGATTTAATCATTGGATACAATTCAATTTAATTATTTTATCATTTTTAGTTCGTTTAGAAAGCGTGTTGTTTAGTTTTTTTAAACTACAATTTTATTTTCTTTTCTTTTGCTTATATCTCGAAAATGGTGTGTCCTATCGCAAAAATAATGAAAATTTACGCACCACCATAAACCGTAACAATAAGTAAGTAAAATTTCATATTTTCCATACAAAAGGTGAAAAATAAAAAAAGGTAAGGAAAAACATATACCACGTGGAGTCGCGATTGTCAAATTCGATTTGAGTTTTGTCAGCAAATGATATCGAAACATTAGATACTACAGTCCCACAATGTGTTCTCTCATCGCGATCAGCGTTATCTTGGCGTCGGCTTATGTTCGCACGTGTCGTTGCCTCACTGCAGGTTAGGTTAGGCTTATAGGGCTCATTAGGATAATGTTCCTCATGTTTGTGCTTCCGCTCGTTATTATGCAGATTGTGACATTTCCGGCTGACACTAACAATTTGTCGTGACAGAATGAATTCTCATTTACATAAGTCATTACTGACACTAACAATTTGTCGTGACAGAATGAATTCTCATTTACATAAGTCATTACTTGCACTGCGGTGTCGGCTGGAAGTTGGAAGACATATAATAATAAAACCCATAATCCAATATCTTTGTTTCCATATCCTGCAATAGTCCTACACCAACCGGGGGTTGTCCTTGGGTGCAGTTGCATAGTGCATACAGGAATAATCGTCGGTTGGTGCCTCATTTCATTAAACCGCCTAACGGGCCTCTGCGAGTTGGCTTCGGCCCCTCGTACGCCTTCCAAAGATCCGGGACCCCAGGGTCCCGAGAAACATAACGAAAATACGAAAATAATAATAATAATAAAACAAACATATAGACACCAACTCCATCATGTCTGCCTCTCAAAATGGATGTAGGAACGGGTCCCGCGGTACTAAGGAGCTACTCCTCATTGATATGGCCATTAGCCAACAGGTTCGCCGTTCCCGAAAAGATCTATCGACATGCTGGATAGATTATAAGAAGGCCTATGACTCGGTGCCACATACATGGCGCAGGAGGGTGCTGGAGTTGTATAAAGTAGATGCAACTCTGCGCACCTTCTTGATGTCGTGTATGGGGCAATGGAGGACGGTCCTTCGCTATCCAGGATGTCGAAATATCCAGAGGAATAGCAAGCCGATAAGGATTGAGCGAGGCATATTTCAGGGCGATAGTTTGAGTCCGCTCTGGTTCTGCTTAGCCCTGAATCCTCTAAGCACATTGCTGGATGATTCAGGTTTAGGCTATCGGCTGAGGAGAGGTGGTCAGGTTATATCTCACCTTCTCTACATGGATGACCTAAAACTCTTTGCCCCCAACAATTCCATCCTGATGGAGCTACTGAAAGTAACTGAAACTTTCAGTAGCGCCATCAGGATGGAATTTGGTGTCGACAAATGTGCGGTCATGCATGTAAAGCGAGGGGAGATTGTGGAATCCGTGGGAACACAGCTCGCGGATTCCATAAACCTTAGAGCCCTCTCCGCATCCAAAACCTATAAGTATTTGGGTATGTCGGAAGCGTTGGGTATCAATGTTACTGACATGAAGCAATCATTGAAGGAGCGCTTCTTTGGCCGCCTGAAGAAAGTATTCAATAGTCTTTTATCAGGCGGAAATAAGGTGCGCGCCTTCAATGGTTGGGTCATGCCGGTTTTGATGTACTCTTTCGGCATACTCAAATGGACTCAGACTGAACTCGACGCCCTGGATAGGAGGGTGCGTACGCTGCTGACTGCATATCGAATGCACCACCCACGGTCATCGGTAATGAGACTGTATATCCCGCGAAAGTGTGGAGGTCGAGGCTTTTTAAACGCTAAGACCCTCCACAATCGCGAGATATGCAGTCTCAGGGAATATTTCCTAGAAGCCGACGTGGGGATGCATCGAGATGTGGTCGCGGTGGACAAGGGCCTCACCCCGCTCGCCATGGCTAAAGAGAACTGGCGCAAGCCTGTGGTGCTTGACACTAATGATCGCAGGGAGGTATGGCAGAGTAAGGAGCTTCACGGACGCTTTTTCCGGGCCCTACATGGACCCGATGTAGATTTGCTAGTGTCCGTAGCCTGGCTGCGTTTTGGTGACCTCTTTGGGGAAACCGAAGGTTTTGTCTGTGCAATTATGGACGAAGTTATCATGACGAACAATTACCGTAGATTTATTGTGAAAGACGGCACGGTTGACATCTGTCGGGCATGCCACCGTCCGGGAGAATCAATCCGACATATTATCTCCGGCTGTTCTCGTCTAGCTAACGAAGAGTACTTGCATAGACACAACCTTGTAGCCAGGATTATCCATCAGCAACTTGCTCTGAAATACAATCTTGTGGAATCGGAAGTGCCGTATTACAGGTATGTGCCCGACCCAGTTCTCGAAAATGGAAATATCACATTGTACTGGGATCGATCCATCATCACTGACAGGACTATTGTTGCGAATAAACCTGATATAGTGATGGTGGATCGAGTAGAGAGGCGCACAATGATAATTGACATAACGGTCCCACATGACGGGAACCTCGTGAAAGCTGAGAAAGATAAACAAATCAAGTATCTTGACTTGGCTCACGAGGTTGTCGACATGTGGGATGTGGACTCAGCGATCATTGTGCCGATAGTCGTATCAGCCAATGGCTTAGTTGCCAAGAGCCTCGACCAACACCTAAGGAGGCTCTCGTTGGGCAGCTGGATCAAGGGCTTGATTCAGAAAGCGGTACTCCTGGACACGGCTCGCATTGTCAGGAGGTTCCTCTCTCTGGAGCCCTGACCGCCGCACATACGGGTATTTGAATGATCTACGCGGCCAAAATTATTTTATGGTCAATATTGGTTCTAAACGATATTATTAAATAAAAGAACAGTTTGAATATTACATCAAGTCATATTTATTAAAAATATTTAAAAAAACTATAATGTTACAGACAAATTTTCGTCTTCGCTTTCTGAAGAATGATCAGGTTCATTCGGATTCGCAGGCATAAGTAAAGCAATTGTTTCTGGCAAGAAGGAATTAATATTTCTACTTTTTACGCTTCTCATGCTACTTAGGAGAGGGTCCGAACTTAAAAGAAGCCGATTAAAAATGTCTCGGTTACAATTTTCTCTTGAAAATTTTCGAGCGAAATTTTGGCGGTATGACTTAAAATGCTTATTCCGCGCTTCCGCGGCCTCTTCTGAAAGCTGCCCGATAGGCAACAATGCATTTTTTATAACAACTGCACCATGGATCAAAATTTTATGCATTGTTGGTGACATGGGGTGCCAAGGGTATAAATTGACATATAAGCGAGCGGTATCTAATGCGTACTTGTCGAATTTTTCTGGATCAATTTCATGTCCACTCGAAATCGTTTCAAGAATTACTTTCAATCTATATATTAGACCATGACTGATACCCGTTATATCGGAAGCCAATTGTGGATCTTCAAAAAATCTTCTACTCGTGTTGCCGTCATTCGTGTTGCCAAAGTTTGCCTTTGGCATATCCACTAGCAATCCAGTTTCTTTGCGAAATCTGGCTTGGATTTCCAGTTTCCTTTCGTTTTCGATTTTTTTCTCGTCTTCAGTTTTCCTCTCTCTGTATTTTTTTACAGGCAATTTATATGCTAAGTGGATAATACTTTCGAAAAAACGAATTCTCGCATGTAGAACCGAAAGCCCAAACTCGATAGCTTCAGGACTAATTTCTTTTTCAACATCTAATTGGTTGAAATCCTTAGAAGTTGCACCGCATATGTAGCACCGGCTTGTGGATTTTGTGCCACTGGCAGCATTGCAGACCTTTCCGTCTATCATTGTCATCATGAACACATGTTTTACTAAAAACTTGTTCCCATTTAAATCAACCTCTGTTGCGATTAGGGAATTAGCAGAGCTTTTGACATAACTAATTTCATCTTCCGTTATATCAATACTCTCTTTCACGAAACGAAACCTAATTGGTCGGCAATATCGTGGAGAAGATGGTGTTGGGTTTTCCCATAATATCTTTTTTTCATCTTGGCCACAAACTAATCGTAGAGGGACGAAGCAGCTCTGAAATATGTTGGCGTCTGAGTCAGCATCATTTTCAAATTTTTGTTTAAATTTAGATTGCTGAGATCCGTCACAGCCCCATTTAAACATCATCTTGAGGCTATCCCGTTCTTGCACTTTTATTGTCATCAGGACTTCTTCTAGGAAAATTGACAGGCGCCTAACGGTTAGATCAATTAAAGGTTGTAAGTCGCTTTCGGCAGAGGTACTCGTTACTTTGCATGCCTCTATGGGTGGGTAACATTCTGTTTTTGCCTTTTGTAAAATGCTATAACAAGGGAAGAACTTTTTGTTAGTATTTCTAATTATTTCATACTGTCGACGAGTTAAGTCAGCTTCTACAAACATTGCCAATGCTTGTAAGAGTATGAGTATGTGTGTAAGAGTGCAAGTTTCTTTTTCTTTTCTTGCTTCAGAAAATACCCTTTTATATTTTGTTGCACGTGTCGGACTACTGGTGATTTCTTTTAATATATCGGAAGCATTTCGTTTTCCACTTTTCCGTAACTCAATTTGAGCAGCATGAACGATCACTTCTTCTTCCAGATTAGACCGAATCTCCGCAGTTTTTCTCCTTTTAGTTCTTTCACTTGACTCTCTAAATAACTTAGGTGGGCGGCCTGGCCGATTTTGTGCAACCACAGGAATCTCAATTGTTCCTTCAAGCCACGAATAATTGTATTTGCGAAATACGTCTTCCTTCTTATGAGCGCTTGACCACCTTTGTTTTAATTGGCTTTTAAAGTGAGAAAAGGTGCGTTTTAAGCTCTTAATTTGGTCTTCGGAGTACCCTTCGCATGACAGAAGCTCCTGATTTAAGGAAGGCAGTTTTTCTTCCAAATTAGGCAAATCAAAGCTCTGTATGCGGTCGAACAAGTATTTACGGGTCACAGTTCTTGCTCCCGGAGTATTTTGTGAACCTATAACAAATACAAACAGACTTTCTATAAAAATGCATTCAACATAAATAATGATTTGACTTTTCGTAAAAACTATACAGTATCAATTAGGTACTTATCCGCGACTTTCCGCGGCAATTTTTTATGTTTTTTACTACTGAAAGCTTTAATCTTGCGACTGTATCAAGAATTATGACAGGATCTAACTTGAAAGTATAACAAATTCTCTATTGAACACAAATTATAGCTAAAAAATTACTCCATAATAAGCGAGACTTACAATACACTAAAACTAATCATTTCAATTATAAAAGATATCGAAATTATATTTAAATTAGTAGATAATTACCTGCTGTATCAGGATCCATAACTTTTTCTTTCGAAATAAACGCACAATAATAAATATTCACTGTTAAAAGACTTTGTTTGCACACGAACGCCGAGAACAGACACATACACCAAACGGGACGATCGAATTCCGACTGCACGTGGAAGCGCGGCGTGCACGGGGGTAAGGTGGGAGGGGCTGGGTATTGTTCTCAAACCTGTCCCCTAGCTCAGGTAGTCGTTTTTTTTAAGCTGTTTGGCATTTTGTAAATTTGAATTATGGCCGCCTAGATCATTCAAATACCCGTATGTGCGCCGGTAGCTTGGACCCTGTTCCCGATACCGGTGGACTACTATTTTTTATATTTTTAAATGTTTGTATTTTTATATTCTAATATTTAAAAATGTAATTTATAAGTTGTTAAAATGAAATAAAGGACATAATAATAATAATAAATCATCATTGTGCCGATAGTCGTATCAGCCAATGGCTTAGTTGCCAAGAGCCTCGACCAACACCTAACGAGGCTCTCGTTGGGCAGCTGGATCAAGGGCTTGATTCAGAAAGCGGTACTGCTGGACACGGCTCGCATTGTCAGGAGGTTCCTCTCTCTGGAGCCCTGACCACCGGTAGCTTGGACCCTGTTCCCGATACCGGTGGGCTACTATTTTTTATATTTTTAAATGTTTTTTTTAATGAATTTTATAAAAATATTTAAAAATGTACTTAATAAGTTTATAAATGAATAAATGATAATAATAATAATAAGTTTATTGTACAAAAAGAGAAACACATAACATTAGTGATACAGTCTAAACATGATTGTACAAGTGGATGTCAAAATCAGGTAGAACAGCTGGCTCCCAAACTAAGTAAAAAAATACTTGTATCTCAGGAGCCAAAGTTCCTCACAAACATTGAATATGAACTTAAAATCAAAAAAGGTAAAATTAAATCAGGTAAAAGTGATTCGGTAATTACAGATATCAATATTGAGAACGGTGTTCATGAGGTAATAGTTAGAACATCTTCTGTATCCTCGTAAGACAAATTCTGCAACCAATTAGTTAGCTTTGCTTTCAGCGCAAACTTGGTCAACGTGTAAATATCAATTAACCGATGTATCCTATTATAAAGACGAGCACTTAGGACCGAGTAATGGCGGCTAGCAAATGCGGAGCGACATTGGACGGATTCACAGACCGGACGACCTCGACGTCTTAGAAGGATATTTCTTATATTATTATATTTCTGGATTGAGTCGAGAGGTAGGATGGAGTGACGGCGTAAGACCACACGCAAAATGAAGAGTTGTCAAATATATCTGAGTGGCATTGTTTTAATCATTTCAAATGGACAGTTTACGCCTCCGAGTCAGGATATTGTTAAGATAGAGAAGTTAGAAGTATCAAACAGATAAAGATGGAATTACGAAAATGAAATGAAATAAACATGACTTTAAATAAAATTATTACATGGCTTGAACAAAATAATCTTCATATTAATATTAACAAAACAAAAATGATACAATTCCAGACATATAACAGTACGCGTCCACGGCTTAAAATACAATATGGAAATGAGACAATAGAAGAGGTCGATAATGCAAAATTCTTAGGGATAATTATTGACAAAACCTGTAACTGGAAATCTCATATTGATGACTTATGTAAGAATATAGATAGATTTGTATTTGTTTTATATAGACTAACACGTGTGGCTAGTGTTAATGCGGCACTATGTGCATACCATGGTTATGTCTCATCAATTTTGCGCTATGGCATATGGGGTAATTCGGTCGACCTTAAGAGAGTGTTTCGAGCTCAGAAAAAATGCGTGCGCTCAATTTGTGGAGCGCACCCACTGGACAGTTGTGTTTCACTATTTAAAAAACTTAAAATACTGCCACTTCCAGCACTATACATTTTTGAAATTTGTTTTAATCATTGGATATATTAGAAGTGACAAGCTGGATTGGTGCTTATATCGTAACTAGTACAAGTCAATTTAATTATTAATATTGATTTTCTGTAACGAAACTGACTTATGTGTTTTCGAGCGAATATATTTAATAATATCCTCTTTCGTAGTTTCACTGTGGACATTCGTAATAAACATGGGCATTTTCTTTTCGGCGGCCCTAAAGTTAAACTCCAGGTCTCTCGCCACACCCGACTTGCCCGATTATCTATATTTCAAATGTTTCCGGCGCCGTTCTACCCTTTGCCACCCACCATTGTCATCATTCAGAGGAGCAGGTACTGCGTCCAATACACTGTCGCAATTACGTCCAACACCGTTAATGCCGTTATCGCTATGAGTCAGCTGTGTCGCGCACTGTACGATCACGCCTGCCTGCGATGACGTATACTCAACCGCCACCTGCTTCAAAGCGGTCTCGGGCGAGTTCGCCACACTGATCGCGCCGCCGCCGCCGCCGCTCGTGACTACGTCATCCAAGTTGTCTATGTCTGTTGTCGCTGACCGCTGCCGTCTTGAAGAATCACAGTCGGTACGTTTTGCTACTACCCTCCCTATTTTTTGGTATCGGTTCTGTATGGCACTTTCACCTACATTATTCAATGACTCTTTTTCATTGTTATACAGTTCGTTTATCGTAGAGTTATGATGATGCGATAAACCCTCCGGTCTACTATCCATTACCCAGGCCCCCCTCCTCATGTTTACCTTGCATACCAAGGTAGGCGGTAATGAATCATTTTTGAATTGTAAAACCTCCGATTTAAATTCTTTCAACTGGTTTAATGTGGCATATGTTGATTTAAATTCTTCTATGTCGGTCTTTACTCGCAGTAGATCCTTTAAAAATTTCGTACAGTCCAGATGATCCCACATAATTGGTGGTAATTTTTCCAGTTGTCGGGCCACAAACACTGGTATTCAGTGGCGGTCCCCCCATAAAAGCCGAAAAGCCCGGCTTGCCTTAATAAGTGAGCCTACCAACAAAAAAAAAAAACTTATAAAAGCAACCAAGTCAATAATCATCTCGCAAGAATTGATAAGAATAATACCTAACATTAAACTCCGCGCTGCACTGTGTCAGCCGCGCGCTTTATAAGCTACGATGCCAGGTTTACGTACTCAAAGAATAATATTTAAATTCCGCGCCGTTTTGCATCAGGCACCGTTGCCAACTATCTCGGATGCAGTTGCGATCTCGCTCTAACACTATAGCGATAAGTAGGACGCGAGATCGCATCGTAAATGAAAACGTAATTTTTATTCTTTCTCGCTCGCACTTGTGTTGGCTTTTATGAGGTTTTTTTACATCTCTTCTTTCGCATAGAAATAGTTACGTTTGTTGATACCATTAGTATGTACCTATTTCGCAAAATGTTCTAATTTTTAAGCCCGGCTTTTGATTTTTTTATGAATGGAACGAATTGTGCGTTTGATTATGAATAGTAGGAGTAGTGAAGCTGCGCAAAACGTTGCGCAACGCGTGAATTTCTATAGAATGATACAACTTTAACCAAATTAGTTCAAATTTGTTTTGAGCGGCTAGGTACTGGTGCACTTTTTTTCGCTTTGATATTTTTTCATTTTCTGTGAATTTAAGTGTTGTGATTAGTTTTTGCTGTGATTACCTTTGTTTTGAAGTGATTAAAAAGTTTCTTATCATTAAAATGAATTCGGAAACGCATGCAATTGTTCCTTGTGAAGGACTAAAGTGTGTGCAATCCTTACTCGGAAAGGTAAATACTTTGAGTTTTACAGACAAATATAATCTCGTTGCTTCACCTAAACCTACCCCTGATTTGAGTATTTCTCAGAAATGTAAAGGACATCCTAGGCATTTTAGTCGATCAGCGTACAATACTCATTGGGTTGTAGGCTGCTCTCATTTGAACAATTTTTTCTGTTGGTGTTGCATATTTTTCTCTAAAGATGTTAACAAATGGAATACATCAGGTTACGATGATTTAAATAACTTCGCTGGTGCCCTAAAAAGACATCAGAATTCTCAAAAGCACATGAATGCTGTTATTTCATTCTGTAGTTTTGGTAAAACACGAATCGAAACTTCTTTATCTCGTCAGTTATGTGACGAAATTTCTAAATACAATATGCGTGTCGATCACAATCGCGCTGTTTTTCAAAGGTTAGTAGATGTTGTGTGTCATTTAGCACAACAAGAACTTCCTTTCAGAGGTCACGATGAGTCTAAAACCTCATTAAATAGAGGCAATTTCTTAGAGCTTGTATCTTTGCTTTCTAAATACGACCTTGTCTTAGAGAAACATACGCAGCAACAAGATGGCAACAAACCCGGGCCCAGTTACTTATCGAATAAAATTCAAAATGATATTATTCATTCCATATCTGACGTTATTAAATCTCGCATTGAATTGGAGATTAATACTACAAAATTTGTTTCTATAATTGTTGATGAAACTCCCGATGTTAGCAACAGAGAGCAATTGTGCGTTATTTTGAGGTATTATTATGGCAACGACATACATGATCGTTTTTTGGGGTACGTTAATGTATCTGAAAGCCGTACCTCGGAAACTTTATCTAAAATAATTTTAGATTTACTCAATAAATACAATTGTGTCGTAAAATTAGTAGCACAAAGCTACGACGGTGCAAGCGTAATGTCAGGAATAAGAAATGGAGTCCAACAAAAAGTCAAGGACATTTGTCCTCAAGCTATTTATGTTTGGTGTAATGCTCATATTTTAAACTTAGTGCTTTCCAAATCATGTGGTAGGATTAATGAAGTCAGTTCGTTTTTTTCTGCCCTTCAGGCACTGATTAATTTTTTCAGTAACAGTACGAAACGTGCTGCTTTTTACGACAGCCATTGTAGCAAACGATTGCCTCACCTTTCTGCAACTCGTTGGGCATATTCATCGCGGATTGTAAACACGGTTTTTGAACAAAAACTTAATCTTATCAATCTGTTTACTGAAATGACTGACAACACGCAGGAATGGGATGGTGATAGTAAATACTCCGCAGAAAACTTTTATAATTTGCTAACATCTTTTAATTTTAATTTTTTTCTCTCCCTGTTTCACACAATATTTGAAAAAACCGACGACTTGTACAACATAATTCAAAAATCGCTAGTCGATGTTGGTTATTCTAGTAATAAAATCAAGGAATTTCAGTCATGGTTACATGTACAATTCCTTCCAAAATTCAACGAAATTTATGAAGGTGCATTGTTAAATAATTCAGCTCCTCGTTTAAGACGTAACGTCACTTGCGCTCGGACAGAATATAAACGGATCTGTGTCCAAATAATTGATAACATATCTTCCGATAGATATTCAGAAATATTTAAATTACAGTTTTTCCAATTGTTTAATAACAAACTTTTTGATAATTATAAGAGAGTTTATCCGACAGCTGCATTAGATTCGTTATTTAGCATTTATGCAAACTATTTTGATTGGGAAACTTTAAAGAGTCAGTTGATAAGTTTGTATTCATCACCTGAACTAAAAGAGCGCAATATTTTCAGTTTAATTGATTTCATTCATGAAAATTGCCTTCAGGATGCCTTTCCAGAACTTTTAAAGTTAGCTTATTTAATTGTCACCATCCCTGCGACAAGTTGTTCCGCGGAACGTGCTTTTTCATCTTTAAAACGTATTCACACATATCTAAGAAATACTCAAGGACAAGAGCGGCTTTCCGAATTATCGATTATTGCAATAGAAAAACAGCTGTTGTAGAATTAAAACGTTCACCAACTTTTTACGCTGATGTAATTAAATCATTTTTACAGAAAGATAGACGTTTGGATTTAGAATACAGAAAGTAATTTTTATATTTTGTAAGGTCCGCATAATTAATTGAACAAATCAAAGCAGGCGCCAGAATCATGCTCTCTAACGAATTGACAACCAACAACAAACGGGTTTTATCAAAGCCACTGAAGGTATGTCATTGCTGATATGTATCTGTAAATCTATCTAGTAATACCATGCCTTCCGTGTGCTTTAATGTTTGTCATCTGTCTGTGGTAAAGAAGCGAAGAATAAAGAGTTATGGCTGTTCACATTGTGAGTAATTATAAATATTATCAACATCGTAAACAATGTGTAGTTGAAAATTACAAATCAATCAATTATTTGTGCGCCATCTATGTAGTAGCCGGATTCATTGTAATATTTTGCCAATAGCGACTGTTGCGACTTTGCGAGCGATACACTCGTTCGCAAAGTCGCAACAGTCGCTATTGGCATATGAATTAACTCGAAGAGCTCTGTTGTGCCAACATTGACAAAACGGTTTTTTTTTTAAGTCTCGGCTTGCCCTAATTTTGAGCCCTAGGCACGCCGCTGCTGGTATTATATCTGGTTCTGCGGATTTAAACAGATTGACGATATCAGCCAAGTCTCTTTCTTCCTTCCCTTTGTTCTTCCTCAAGATTTTACGAGAATCTGTAGGTATGAAATCGAATAACAATGATTTCGATTCCTAATTTCTTCACTTGCAAACGAAGACGTGCAAACTCGTACCAGAGTTACTTCATCGATTACCGACACTTTATTTTGTATATACGCTAGCATTTCGTCAATGACGATATTACACTCGTTACACTTTAGAACATTCATTTTAGAATTCACGCGACTACTCCGAATGGATGCGCGCGCGCAACTCCAACTATGGAAATAACTAAAATATACTAATCGAGCTGTTTCTACATCAGTCAAATTGCAGATTTTATAAACCGCGTAGGCTGCAGAGCTTACCCGATTCGACAATTTGATTATAGTGCGCTCCACTGAAGCTTCGAATCCAAAGTAATACCTAAGAACACAGTGGTGTCCTCAAGATCAAATTATAGTAGTAATTTATTTACAAAACTTCAGTACACGTAACATCAATGAGGTCAAATAGGTGCCGTAAATGGTCATGGGTGCCTCCCTCTTAAATGTTGGTAAAATAGCTTTGCTGTAAGTGAAATAACACATAAAATAAAAATCTAATGAACGTACCGAGTTCAGTTCGAAGATCAGTATTACCTACCTAGGTATGTGAAATGGTTGTTTCGAAATTATTTAATATGTTATTACTTATAATTGCTTCATGTTATTGTTATAAGTTTTTCCTTTGTTTAACTGCGTACAATTTATGGTTATCTTGTGTGACTACTCGGATCATTTTCTATTTCCAATTCCGTATAATAATGTTCAGATGATGGAATGTAAAGAAAATACGTCAAATAGGTAACAACATTCACTTTTTTCTTTGTAACAAGAAAAAATCCGGTCAAGTGCGTATTTGAAACGTTTTCCAAGGGTACGATGTGAGGGCTTGAGAGTTACTTTAAAAACTCGATCTATAAAGTATAAACATAGTTGTAAGCTGAATCTAGTGTGCAAGTTTTTTGATAACAGGTCACAGAATCCACTTATCTTTTCACTTATATAAGTGGATTCTGTGACTGTGTGAAAGTATATATAAATAAATAAATAAATATGGTGTATAAATACCATATTTATTTATTTATTTATATATACTTTATTGTACACTAGAAAATACATAGTTAATCATAAATTTAACACTACAAAACATACAATGGGCGGCCTTATCGCTTTCTGCGATCTCTTCCAGGCAACCTTGGAATGGACAGTGATTGCGTGGACATAAAAATGGGATAGACATTGGTGCAAAATAATAATTATATAGATACAATAAATTATAATAGACACACACACAGATAGATATATATATATATGCTGTATAATAGATACATAATAAATATATAAGAATATTTATATAAGCAACGAAAATAAATGACGACTACAGATTATTACAGCTACAAGAACAAGATCAGAACAACAAGTAATGTTCCTTCACGAGTCTCTTAAATACTGGTAACGATTGCGCGCGTTTATGCATTCCACAAACGAGCAGCCTGGACAGAAAAGGATTTGTCGAAGAAAGTTGTGGAATGCATTGGCATTTTAAGCTTCAGGTTATCTGATGACCTTAAACATTTCGAATGGAAGTCGCAAAGATACTGGAAACGTTTCTTAAGATAGAGAGGGGCGGAAGGCGACAATAGCACGTTATACAACAGGGAAAGAATATGAGCATTCCGGCGAAGGCGAATTGGTAACCACTTGAGCTTCACACGAAATTCGGAAACATGGTCATATTTACGTAAACCGAATATAAACCGTATATAAACATTTTGAAGCCGCTCAAGTTTATCTAGTTGGTTTTGAGTAAGGTCAAGATAGCTGGCATCAGTATTATCAAGGATGGGTAGAAGAAGTGATTGTGCAAGCGCAATCTTGGTGGCAGTCGGTAGAAAATTACGCAGTCTCTTCAGAGATGCAGCGGATGCAAATAGCTTGCGGCTAACTTCCTGTAGCTGGGCAGTCCAAGAGAAGGTCTTGTCAATAAATATCCCCAGGATTTTAACTTGTTGGCTGAAGGGAATAACAGAGTTGTCAAAAGAAACTTGGGGAAGAGTCGTCCAGTCAATCCTTGAGACCGTCCTAGAACTGCCAACCACAACAACCTGCGTCTTTATGGGATTGATCATAAGCCCATACCTCTTGCTCCAGTCGCATATACGAGCCAGATCGCGATTAATCACCAAGATAGCCTCGGACAGATTTCCAAGTCGAGCTCGTGAGTAAATTTGTAAATCATCTGCATAAAGATGGTAGGAAGAAATTAGTTCGTCGGAGATTGAGTTAATAAACATTGCGAAAAGTAAAGGGGATAGAACGCCATATGTAGATATTTATAAAACCTTGACATTTGTAATTGCTTCATGAACACAACTCGTACTTCACATTTTCAAGTCAATAAATACCTAAATCGAAAATAGACTTAAACCCCATTTATTATGCTTGTTCAAAAACGTTTTGTATAAGACGCTGTAAGTAATATCTATAGAAAAATCTTTCACAAAAGTTTAAATTATTTTCCTAACAGCTTTCATCGATAAGGACCTTTTGATACGGAACCCTAATTCAATAATAATATCGTTTAGAATCTTTTCAATATTAGATGAGTGACTGTCAGCGACATCCGCGCCATTTCATTAAGTTGACGGACGACCTCGGGGGCGAGTTCCGAGTGACGAGTGGCGAGTAACGAGTAATGAGTGGCGAGTTGTGAGTGGCGAGTTATTGAACGACGACGTTATCAAACTCTACTGTTAAGCCGCGGGACAGGCGCGTTGCGAGAGATGGGAATGTAATAACGCAGCGATTAGGAAGGCACTTGTGATACAGTCGTCATCTTCAATAAAATTAATATTGTGAGAAAATTCATTTAAAACTATTTATTATTCTTCTTGCCAGATTTTACACCCATCTGTGATTCGTGAGGGTACGTGCACGATACTATTCTAATTAGCTGTTCTCAACAACGAGAACGACTTTTCTGTAGTTCTAATGTCGTTAGAAAGTGGTTTGTGTTAGTTAGCCTTAGTAGGCAGGTCGCCAACTTGCGGTGAGCGGTTAGTTAGCCTTAGTAGGCAGGTCGCCAACTTGCGGTGAGCGGTTAGTTAGCCTTAGTAGGCAGGTCGCCAACTTGCGGTGAGCGGTTAGTTAGCCTTAGTAGGCAGGTCGCCAACTTGCGGTGAGCGGTTAGTTAGCCTTAGTAGGCAGGTCGCCAACTTGCGGTGAGCGGTTAGTTAGCCTTAGTAGGCAGGTCGCCAACTTGCGGTGAGCGGTTAGTTAGCCTTAGTAGGCAGGTCGCCAACTTGCGGTGAGCGGTTAGTTAGCCTTAGTAGGCAGGTCGCCAACTTGCGGTGAGCGGTTAGTTAGCCTTAGTAGGCAGGTCGCCAACTTGCGGTGAGCGGTTAGTTAGCCTTAGTAGGCAGGTCGCCAACTTGCGGTGAGCGGTTAGTTAGCCTTAGTAGGCAGGTCGCCAACTTGCGGTGAGCGGTTAGTTAGCCTTAGTAGGCAGGTCGCCAACTTGCGGTGAGCGGTTAGTTAGCCTTAGTAGGCAGGTCGCCAACTTGCGGTGAGCGGTTAGTTAGCCTTAGTAGGCAGGTCGCCAACTTGCGGTGAGCGGTTAGTTAGCCTTAGTAGGCAGGTCGCCAACTTGCGGTGAGCGGTTAGTTAGCCTTAGTAGGCAGGTCGCCAACTTGCGGTGAGCGGTTAGTGGGCGCGATACTCGCAATCGAGCTACATAAGCGAACAGAACCGCTGCTTACATACAACATTAGTGCTTTACTAAGGATTTATTGTACGTAACAGATACTAAAGATCGATTGAAATGAACTACAGAACAACTAGGTACTGATATATAAAAGTTTCACTACAGATATTTATATAAAATTACTAATATGGTACCTAGTTTACAAAATATAATATAGTAAATCGACTGAACCCAGTTGATAGTTGGCGTTACCTACCCATTATCTCGTACATTAATATAATATGAGCTAATACAAAGTTTTCTCATTACGGTTGACATGACAAAGCCTCGTTGGTAATGACTACAATTAATTACAACCACAGTCGGTACACACAGTAGATAGTTACAGAAGGTCGACTCCATACAACCAGCGAAAACAGGTGCACGCACTAATAGGCGCGTACGTGTGGTTATCTCAAACAATTGCCAGTCGCGACAGCGCTTGCACTCGCTGTACGTGAAGCGCGTGCGTTTTCGCTCGTTGTATGGAACCGACCTTCTGTAGTTCTCTATTCTGTGGTATGTAGGTACGGCTATTAATTGAGGACGGACTTTTAATTAAGGAATGCTAATTAATACCACGCGAGGCTTACTTACACTCTCACCCTGACTCTAGTCCTTTTCAAATAATTAGATTTGCGCCCAAACTACCTAATCATACATTAACCGCTTTCTACGCTTATTTTAAACTAGTTGTTTCTGGAGATCAACTCGTATTTATTAAAAGTTTATAATTTTCCTTTAGGAATAATTTGACGTAATTTACATACAAATTTAAAAAATGCGAAGCGAGTAAAAAGAAACCAAACAGGTTGAAGTTCTTATACTAATTAATTTACTAAGGTTTTACTAAGGTCTACTTTTTAACAGTGAAATATACTTAAATACACTATACAAGCTAACACTAATATACAATGCAGGCTTAAAAAAATTCGTTCGCAACGTTGTCAATGGGAAAACTGCCCAAAAGGCTGGCAGCACTGTCACGTTGGAAGATGAACTTTTAGATGAACAAAGTCTCGTACCATAGCTGGTAAATAATAAAAATGGCCGCGTTGGAAACAAAGTGTCCTGTCCGTAGTCGGTACAGAGCGGTCTGGTAACAAACAGATCGCTAATTAATTCGACATAACTTTACGAGCGCTCTCGAATATCGTCCGTTTTGTTTTACGAGCCGCCACCGAGCTCCGACACTCCCGGCGGGACGGGACACAGAATAACTCAGAACAGAAGAACCACACAGTAATCAGTTTGAAACATGTCATCCTAACTAAAATATACAAAGCAAATAGTGACGTCAAAAATATGTAATTTCAACTGAAAGTAAGAATAGTTAAGGTTTTAAATCGATGTTGTAAAATTCAAAATTCAAAAGTCATTTATTCAAACTAGGCTGAGACTAGTAAGCACTTTTCGAACGTCAAAATTACATAAGACAGTCCCCCAAAACGCCACTTCCTGCGCTTGCGCCTGCCTTCCTGTGCGTTAGCTGGGAAGAAGAAGTGGCGCAACAAACTCCCCAGCAGCTGTCTGTTTAGTAAGAAGAAAAAAAAAAGATTATATTTAATAGTACTCAAAATAATTTACATTACGCAACACAATACACAATTTAAATTATAAGCCATATATAAGCTAGCACACGTCGCCAGTATACCAAACAAAATCATCGAGAACTACTCGTATACTCAGGCAGAAATAAAAACAAAACGTAAACAGAACTTAATGTCTAAAAAATTGTAGTTTAAAAAAAACTAAACAACACGCTTTTTAAACGAACTAAAAATGATAAAATAATTAAATTGAATTGTATCCAATGATTAAATCAAAAAGCGTTTAGTGCTTTGTTTAAATAAATTTAAAGTAAACACCACTAAAAAGCGCTCCACGCTTTCTGATTTAATCATTGGATACAATTCAATTTAATTATTTTATCATTTTTAGTTCGTTTAAAAAGCGTGTTGTTTAGTTTTTTTAAAACTACAATATTTTGTTTTAATCATTGGATATATAAGAAGTGACAAGCTGGATTGGTGCTTATATCGTAACTAGTACAAGTCAATTTAATTATTTTGTCTTTTTAAGTCCGTGTAAAAAGCGTGTTTTTGATTTTTTTTTAAACTAAAATTTTATTTTTTACTTTTTAGTCTAGTAAAGTTTTCATTTAGTTAAGTCTACAGTCAACGAAGTTATGACTTGACCGGTTTACTAGTTAAGTAGCCACTAAAGAAATCCACTATCCACCTCCTGGCTCCATCATCAGACCCTCGACACCAAATGCCACATATTGAACTCGTCAAAACGAATCATATGAGCCCAAACTCGAGGCGTTTAGTAGTAGCCATTAAACAGTTCCACTATCCACCTCCTGGCTCCATCATCAGAGCCTCGACACCAAATGCAATATATTGGACACGTTAAACCGAAACATATGAGCCCAAACTCGAGGGGTTTACTAATAGCCACTGAAGAGTTTTTCTATGCACCTCCTAGCTCCATCATCAGACCTTCGACACCAAGTGCAATATATTGGACTTGTTGAACCGAAACATATGAACCCAAACTCAAGGGGTTTACTAGTAGCCATTAAACAGTTCAACTATCCACCTCGTGGCTCCATCATTAGACCCTCGACACTAAGTACAATATATTGAACTAGTCACACCGAGTCATATGAGCCCAAACTCGAGGCGTTTACTACTAGCCACTGAAGAGGCGTTAACTAGTAGCCACCGAAGTGTTCTACTATGCACCTTCTAGCTCCATGATCAGACCTTTGACACCAAGTGCAATATATTAGGCTCATCAAATCGAATCATATGAGCCCAAACTCGAGGGGTTTACTAGTAGCCACTGAAGAGTTCCAGGATACACTTCATGGCTCCATCATCAGACCCTCGACACCTAGTGCAATATATTGGACTCATCAAACCGAAACATATGAGTCCAAACTCGAAGGATTTTTTAGTAGCCACTAAACAGTTCCAATATCCACCTCCTGGCTTCATCATTAGACCTTCGACACCAAGTGCAATATATTGGACTCGTCAAACCAAAACATATAAGCCCAAACTCGAGGGGTTTACTAGTAGCCACCGAAGAGTTCCACTATCCACCTCCTGGCTACATCATCAGACCCTCGACAACAAATCCATCATATTGAACTCGTCAAACCGAGTCATATGAGCCCAAACTCGAAGGGTTTACTAGTAGCCACTGAAGAGTTCCACTATCCACCTCCTGGCTCCATCATCAGACTCTCGACACCAAGTGCAATATATTGGATTTGTCAAACCGAAACATATGAGCCCAAAATCAAGGGGGTTTACTAGTTGCCACGGAAGAGTTCCACTATCCACCTCCAGGCTCCATCATCAGACCCTCGACAACAAGTGCAATATATTGAACTCGTCAAACTGAATCATATGAACCCAAACTCGAGGGGTTTACTAGAAGTCGCTGAAGAGTTCCACTATCCACCTCCTGGCTCCATCATTAGATCAGTTCCAAGATACTAAATTATTGTATTGTCATAGGTTCTTGATACGTGTGCAAATTTTCAAGTTAATCGAACGTCTTGAAGTTGGTGAAAATTACGTTGAAAGATTCCGTTACATAGATAGATAGATAGATAGATAGATACAGGTCAAGCTAATATAAAGCTTGTAATAAAAGCCTCCAGGCATAAAGGGCGTGTCCACTTACATATAGTTGTAACTGGAAGTTATAAATGATAAACTAGGACCATCGAAGTCTCCGCTGCCGCGAGAAATCACGGCACAGCGGACAGAGCTCCGGCGGGATCTCATGGCGGCATGGAGAGTGCGATTGTCGCAACCCAGCGCTGGGCACGCCACAATTGCGGCGATAAGTCCCCTCTTTGAGGAGTGGCTAGAGAGGCGCCACGGCGTCCTCACCTTCCGCCTGACGCAGGTCCTCACCGGACACGGTTGTTTCGGGAGGTTCCTGTTCAGGATAAAGCGGGAGGAAACGCCCGGGTGTTACCATTGTGTGGATCGCCCGGAGGACACGGTGGAGCATACGGTGGAGATCTGCCCGGCTTGGGCAGGGCACCGCCGTGTCCTCACGGAGGCGATCGGCAGCGGCGATCTCTCGCGTCCGGCCCTGGTTCAGGCCATGGTCCGGAGCGAGAGTGCATGGGAAGCCGTCACTTCCTTCTGCGAAGCAGTAATGCTCGCGAAGGAGGAGGCAGAGCGCGTGAGGGAAATGCAAGATGCGCGCCCTCGCGCCCCTAGTCGCCGCAGGAGACGCCCCGGGCGTCGGGAGTCGCGAGCCGACTTCCGGCCACCGTAGGCGCGGGCTTGCGGACGGTGGGCAATGGGTAGCTCGCCGTCCGATTAGGACCAGGCCCGGGTCGACGGCGCGTTGTGTTCCACGCGCGCCTCAAAGAGATGTCAGCACCAACTGACGGGTTCCGTAAGGGCCAATGCCTGCCAGGTTTGCAAGTTTGTCCGAAAGGGATATCGCGGCCCCGGCACATAGGCAACGGAAGGAACACGGGTGGGTTTTAGTCAGTAAAAGTCTGACACTCCCTCTCGCTCCGCCCAGAGCGGGAGGAGTCATTTGATGATTTCCCACCCAAAAAAGGGACCATCGAAGTAAAATAAGTAAAACAAACAGATATACATATATAATATGATCAATTGTCGAGCTAACCACATATTGCAATACAACTCATTAAAAAAAAAAACATTGTAATGAGAAGATTATGTCAACAATAAATTAAAATATTGTTAAAATAGCTTGACTTATTAAGCCAAATAAAAAAAACCTTTAAAAAAAAAAGCTTTTATTTAAATGCTCTAAACAGAAAATTTTATTTTCTTCTTTTTAGAGCATTTAAATAAAAACTTTTTTTTTAAAAGGTTTTTTTGTTTTTAATAAATTTTTTACTTTTTAGTTATTTCTAATTATTCTCGGCAAGCCCTTTCATTTGATACCCATATTGCAGAAGTGCATAAAAAATAACTATTGATGTAAATAACATCTTGGATGTTCCGCCATATTGGATTTAGAATGACGTCACATTATTTTTCGAGTTACTCTCAACAAGCCCTTTCATTTGATACCCATATTGCAGAAGAGCATAAAAAATAACTCTTCCGCCATCTTGGATGTTCCGCCATATTGGATTTAGAATGACGTCACATTGTTTTTCGAGTTACTCTCAACAAGCCCTTTCATTTGATACCCATATTGCAGAAGAGCATAAAAAATAACTATTCCGCCATCTTGGATGTTCCGCCATATTGGATTTACAATGACGTCACATTGTTTTTCGAGTTACTCTCAACAAGCCCTTTCGTTTGATACCCATATTGCAGAAGTGCATAAAAAATAACTATTCCGCCATCGTGGATGTTCCGCCATATTGGATTTAGAATAACGTTACATAATTTTTCGAGTTACTCGTATCAAATGAAAGGGCTTGTTCCCTTTCATTTGATACCCATATTGTAGAAATGCATTAAAAATAACTATTCCGCCATCTTGGATGGTCCGCCATATTGGATTTAGAATGACGTCACATAGCTTATCGTGTATTGTCATCCAAACTAAACGTGTATACAAAATTTCAGCTCAATCGGTTGAAGATATCTGCTTCAAAATTGAGTAGCAAGATTCCACGCGAACAAACATACATACTCGTACATACATTGCAAGTTAAATAAAAGCTTTTAAAAACAAAATTATATAAAGTCATATAACTTGTTAGTAGGTAATCTGGAGAAAGAACATAAACATTGTCTTTAGTTAATCACAGCGACCAACTATTCTTATCATTTAAGTAGTCGTTGATAGAATAGTATGCCTTTGAACAAACCTTTGATTTTACTTTCGTTTTAAACGCATTAAGGTTTCGGTCAGCCCGGGTACGTTAACAGTACGAGAGCGGTTAAAAGGCAAATCTAGCAAAGAAGAGGGTAGCTTGTTATAAAAGGTTATACCAAGCCCAACAAATGAGTTATGAACCTTATGAAGCCGGTGAAAGGGAGCTCGTAGTTTGTCCTTATTTCTAGTGTTAACATTGTGAAAATCACTGTTTTTAGTGTATAAGTGTTTTCGTATATTTTGCCTAATATATAAGATGTTGGCGAAGATGAATTGAGATGCCACCGTGAGAATACCAATATCTTTGAAAAAATCTCTCAGAGAAACTCTGGCACCTAGCTGGTAAATAGCTCGAACAGCTCGTTTTTGTAGGACAAATATATTTTGAATATCAGCAGCTTTGCCCCACAGCAGAAGACCGTAGGACATAACGCTATGAAAATAACTAAAAAAGACTAACCGAGCTGTATGCTAAACGCTGCTGTGTACTAAACGTTCTATTCCTACAGCAGCTGTACTGTACAGTCAGCACTCTGTATAAATCAGCCCCTAGAGGCAACTCATCAACAGTGACCAGCGTCAGGCACTAGTTGCCTGGCATTTTTTCTGAACTGGGCCTATTGGGCGCAGCCGTGACGCCGTGACGCAGCCGTGACGCAGCCGTGACGCACAAAAATGGTAAAATGCGTTGTAAGAAGTTAGCAGGAATGTGCTGCTAACTTCTTACAAGGCATTTTACCATTTTTGTTAGATTTTTTTTATTTGCAGAATATGTTGTGTGCCTTTTAGTCTGCTCTAAATAAATTTATTTTCTTTGTTTGTTTTCTTTTAGTGCACTGGTCCTTCTTCACTCGTCTACTACCGTGAGCACCTCTGTCTGCCGCTGGTCGGTCGCGTCGCTCACCCGATGTGACGGACGTCGGCCGACCTCTTAAGATTACATCAAGCCACTTTAGATAGTCGCGCGTATCGCCCCTTTCTCCCCTGGGGTAGCGAGGGGGACGTGTCGGATGTGATCGTGTCGAGAATTTTAATATCGCGTTTGTCGAGGCACAGATTTCGATGTCGTATTGGGTTTAGCCTCGGATTAGCACCGGTCGGGTCGCGGAGGCGTCGCCAGATCGCTAACGTAGATGTCAAGCATGCCCCGAGACGCTCCCGCGAACAATGCCGTGTGTCCCGACTCACGTATAATAAAAAGATCGACGAAGTATCTATTCGTCGAGTGTCGGGCAGAGTCGGGTACACTCGGCATGTTGAGTATTCTATAAATCCGGTATTATGTTTTGGTAGTAACGTTCGTACTGCGAGCGGCCTACCGTCTAGTGAATTATTAACAGCTGAGGGGAGTTAAATGTTAGCCTGTTGTGTACAGTCACGAGCACCAATATATATCCACTTAGCAAAATTCAAAAGCGATTTTCGCATGAAATAACGACTACAATTTTGAGGTAAGACCTATTTCATATTAGTGTGGGTTCCAAAATACTATGTTCGTAACAACATAAAATTATAATCACCACAGTAGGAGAAAATCACTTTTTAAAGTTGATAAGTGTATACATATTGTGCTCGTGACTGTACAAACGATGTACGACTTCTTTAACGTTAACTATTCAGTTGGTAACATTATTGGTCTAGTAATATTTAATGATAACCTATTGAATTATAACACAAACGGTTCTCTCTGCCAAGAAAAATCAAATGTCAAATATCAATATCCTTATAATCTTAAAGTAATGACTTTGCTGTTCTAGCTATACATTGCTACACTTCTCCCCCACATATAAATCGATCCTTACACTAAGCACGCGTTGGACGCTGGACACCGTCCCGGTCGGTGGCAGGTGCGTTCAGATTGATGGATGACTCCTTCGCAATGTAGCGATGAGCAAGCGATCGATAGCTCACATGTGACGTGTATCTGAGCTCACGGAGACATCATGTTCACCGTGACGATGACGTGGCATACGATACATGCATGTTATGATCGGTATAAAGTGTAGGTACAGTCAGGGATAGGTAGTGTCTAGCATCTGCTAGATACATGTGTTCATCTGAACACACTATGTAAATCTGCCGTGATTAAGCTCGTTTCATAGTATTAATACAGAATGATAATTGTGATAAATTATATATTATTTCTTTAAATTGGATGTAAAAACACTTTTGAACTTCAAAAGAAATAACTATATTTTAAAAGTAGACGAGGTCGGTGTTTCCTACCTGACTACTCTGAGAAGAAACACCGACACAAACTCAGAGGTCAGTGTCTTTTAAAATCCAGTGTAAGTTGAATATAGGGACAATTTAAGTTGATAGTTAATTAGCGCTTGCAATTTGATAGTTATAAAAACATGAAACGTCAAACCTAACTCAATCTAATGTAATAAAGTGACATATAAGCTATAAAGTGGTAGTCGCTCGTATCATAACAGTATTCGTAACATTGAGCCGCTTACAAGAAGTTTCTACGTAAGTCTGTACTTAGATAGCTTTCCTGCTCGAAACAGTTCGCACAGGCTGACATGACGTGAAGATACCGTATACATTCTACGAAGGCTGTGGTCGTTCGTGTGAAGGTAGGCTTTTTGCAATGGCCTTATATTATGTATATTAAATGATCCTTTGGAAACATCTCTAAAGATTTAATTTATGTATTTATACATGAGCAATAAGTTCAAGTGTCATTTAAAAAGATTATACTTCCTCGTTTACGTCTATTTGCAACATAATAATACTGCTTTAATTTTTCAAAAACTGACTCCAAGAGGTCCTAAGAGCCACCAAGAAGGCTAAACGTGTAGCCTAACATGATCTAGCCTGTGTCACAAAACGCGCCCCGCGCCGCCGCGCGCCGCCCCGCTAGTTAATTGTCCGACGACCATATTCAACTAATTGTATTGAAACGTTAAAGACTCGATAGAATACTACAGAAGGACTATCTTGACAGCGAGGCTCGAAATAAGTAGAATTAGGTTGTAATAATTCAGCAATCTTATCGATAAGTAAGCTTACTTGTGTATTTGTCAAATATCTTTGACAGCGTATAAAGAAGTCACTCGGACGCTACATCGTACGTCAAAGTTCTCTTCCTTCATTATCTATCAGAGACCTGGGTGGGCCTTCTGTTTGTTATAACTTCAAGTGAACGCCTTGATATAACTTTTAAGGATCCTATTACTGTAAGACTGTGTAAGTACGTACTATATTATGTTATTATTCTCAAGGCCGTCTCGCTCGAGGTGACGTCACTAATCGGACACGAAGCTGCTTGGGTAACACGACTGACGCGAGGCGTAAAGACGGGCATTCATTATATAGTTACACTCATAGGTATATTTATATTTGTATGGTTACACTAGTATTACTTAATAATTTCTCATTGAACATAATATGTGTCCTGGGTTCGATCCCCAGGTCGGGCAAAGTGTTAAGAGTTTTTTCAGTAATAGTTGCTCGGTGTCTGGATCAGTGCCCGGCTGACGGCCCTATTACATAGGACTGAGGTATAATTGGCGCAATGTTGGTGTACGTTACATCTCTGCCTATACCTTTTAATATGAGCGTGTTATTATGATACAGATTGACGAGATTTGACCCAATTTCATTTCGATATCGTGGATATCGGCTCATCGTTTCGGCTTATAATATGATCAGTACTCGCTATAGGGGGTGTCACGAGTTCCTATCAACGTGATAGTCATCGGCTCATCGGCTGTCATCCACACTGATGACGGCACTTCATGTCTGATTACTTGGGGATTTACTTGTACGTTGTATAGGTACCAAAAACTTCATACAACAGAATGAAGAACATAATACTGCAATGTTTCAGATGGCTTTGTGAATGTGAATGTTTGTATTGGGAGCTTAAAATAAATGAAATGTCGTGAAACGTTAATGAAGTTTGAATTTGGCTTTCGATTACCGGCCCGTCTTAATATACAAAGAAAGAAAGAAAATACGTTTATTTGCGGTACACATAACGCAAGGTAAGAAGAAAAGACGAAAATAAACATGAATAGTGTGGCGGTGATTCATTTATAATGATTAAACTTCCGAAGAGTACCTTTTATTTTATTCAATTTCATTTAATTTGATTTATTTGATGAATTAGATTTATTTGATTTATGTTTCCCTATTGGTGGTAACTTAGCAGGTGGGCCGCCCGGCCGGCGACTTGTATACCATCCAATAATATATTTTCAACAAAAAAAGTTTTAAACTGAAACCAAACCACGAAAAAAACAACAATAGAGACAAATCTATACAGAGGCTATCTGCTTGTCAACGTCAGGCTAATTGTAAAGTCCATATTATGTTACATATACGAGTACATAGTTATGCTATGCACTCTCTGCGTTTCGTCTCGGGCAGAATGCTGATTGTCTGCACATGCATAGTCTACGTCAAGCTTTAGTCTTTTCTGTTCTTACAGTCTCCGTGTGTCTATTGTTTTGTGACGTCACATGCACGTCGGGATATAGTTTGGTTGCTCTTTCTGCCCAAGAACACAACGGCGGGTGCCAGACAGGTGATTACAGAAGGGTCTCACGTTATACAGAGTCATCTGTTTTACATTGTTTATGACGTGGTCGCACGATTAGGAATCTGCAGAAAACAGTAGGAAAATGGGCTTATCAGAATATGTATATTCACACAATACAGAACAGATAGTTTTGAATTACACTAAATACAGTTTGTGTGCTCAGTAAAAGCTGAAAAAGCTGAATTAACACCATTCAATAATAAATAATACACCAGAATCCTGTCCGTGTCATTTGCAATTTGATTCGAAACTATAGTAAACGTAACGTACGTACGTAACGTTGTTTCTTCAAATATTCTCGTCAGTGTATCATTTAGATATCATCTTAAAGCAATTGACTGTTCAAATGAAACAAGCTTTTTTTATTTTCGCCAGTTTTGTGTAGGCGCGGCGGTGCTAATGAGTATGTTCGACACATCACGTGAGATCGTTCGCGACGAGGCGACGTGCCTACACGACTACGAATTGACGGCCTACACGTCCACACAAGTACATGACTACGGCCTACAGTGAACATCGTCTGAACTTGATAACATGTTGTCAGATGTACTGATTCAGAAGATTAGCGGGGGAGAACATTGAGTAATGTTTCATTTTCATATGACCAATATATGAGAGAACATATTGGTCATATGCAAATGAACGCTCTAGCTACTATCAACTAATAAGTATCCACTAGAATAGCGAGATCCCTATTAGAACGCTGGACTCTGGAAGTGGAATCCCTTGTTGTTACTTGGATGACAATAAATCTTTACATAGTATAAAACAAAGTCGCTTCGCGCTGTCTGTCCCTATGTATGCTTAGATCTTTAAAACTACGCAACGAATTTTGATGCAGTTTTTTTAAATAGATAGAGTGATTCAAGAGGAAGGTTTTTCTGTATAATACATTAAGGTTTTGTGTAAATTGGCTGAAATATGACGATTATTGTCGAAGATGTCGGAAAAAGTCATGCCGACTGGGAGCTTTACTGGCGTGCGCCGCGTAAGCCGTAAGAGATACATCACATGTATGTTTTACAGAATTGTATATCTTAAAAAGTTCAAAAATAAAGTCTGCAATAGCATATGTCTATCTTCTAAGGATGACCTACAGTAACCATTTTTATCTTTCAGAATTTGATAAAAATTTCTTTGTTATTTCCGAAGCTATTTTGACCGGTATTTTATTTATCCTTATCCAATAAAATATATTATTTAAATTGGGCATTTCATTTAGATCAAAATATGCCTTGACATTCTTCATTAAAATTAATACTTTAAAAGATATCACAGATTCAAAATTACGCGTGACGAAATAATTATGATTGCCGACAACACGGGCGCAGCGGTAAGAATCAACGACTTTTCCTCGGATATTAGTTATGATCTAACTAATCCCAGTAGTACGTACCCGTGGGATATTTTCTTACATTCACGCGGGCGAAGCCGCGGGCTAAAGCTAGTACTTAATAATGTTATCGTACAACAATCAAATAAATGGAAGTGTCTGTTTGAAATATTATATTAGTGATGATTGTGGTAACAGAGAGTGTTTGGTTTCTTCATATGAACGCGAGGATTTTACGTTACGTTAATCCTTGTTGCTAACAAGACGGGGACCAAATAAACCATCCACCACTAGCCAGCACTAACCTGTTCACACAGTTTAGTGTTATTAAGTCCACTATTATAACATCACGTGTGTATAAAATAGGCATCCTCAGGATGACGATTGACTTGTCGCGGACTCGAACACGGCGTGTTGGCACGCCGAGCGCCGTCTTGTCGATTTCTTACAGGATTTTTATGAGTCTTTAGTAGTTAGCGTATATCTACGTCTATTGTATTTTATAATGCATTGCCGCAAGGTCACGTTAATCAATTTACTATAAAGAGCGTAATCTCCTGAAGGTGTAGGTAGAGAGGTACAACCATATTTCTCCAGTTATGTTTATGACCCATGTATGACTCCAGGCTGATACTGAATGAATCCTGATGGAAAAACCACATTTAACATGACCTGGGAATCGAACCGAGCCATAATAGTTACATTAGTTAACTCTAACTAAATTAGTTTCTTTTAACACTACTGTATGGACTCTCTGTGGACTGAAATAAAGGTTCATTATTATTTAACAAAAAGTAGTTGAAAATACAAAAATGATTTGATAAGTTCAGTGTATTAAATAGTAAGAAGTCTCCGCAACGCAACATCTCCGTAATCAGTTCAGTCGGCAGGTGATGGATGGTGGTAGCGAGTGGTCGTTACTTATTCACGGCGGCTCGGTGTTGGTGCGTCCCTTCGTATTATGTCGTAGTGGCGATGTGACGGACTGCTCATACAAACCCATAGAATGCTCGAAAATTTTACTGTTAGTCAAATGATAAAAGATGAATTCAAACCAGTTGCTTATGTATTTACAGGTATATTTATATTGTTTTCTAACGTTAAATCGGGTCTTTATTACGAATAATGTAACGTAACGTTTTCCTCCGTGGAGGGAAACGAGAGTCACAAATTAAATTATAATAAAAAAGGTATTAAAATTAAAAGTTAAAATTTGTAAAAGTAAAGATAAGTTTAGGACACAGGACAGGCTCGGGTTAGGCAGGAACAGGCAGGTAGTGGAACAGGTGGGCAGGCAAGCAGGCAGGCCGCAGGCAGCGTGGAGGAGGCTGGGCTGACGATTGTCCACCCTGGAGATACACTGAGCCTGTGGGACGGAGAGGAGGTTGTGAGAGGTTGTAGATCTCGGAGGCGCTTTGAGGCGCCTCACCTAGCGGGAGGAACGCGCTAGCGTCACAGGTGACGCCGGAGGTCTCTCTCGGAGAGTAACGTCGTCTAGCGTCGGAGGCCTTTGTGTGCGTGTACTCGCGGCGCCTCACGCCGCGTGATTAGAGTTCTTTTGAAGTGAGAAACTTCTACAGGGCTAGGCAGGAGTGCCGAGTGAATTAAACACAGGTATTACACAGTATTAGAATGTTTATTGTTATAATACACTCAGGGTCGATAGTTCAAGTAACACAGTATGATTAGAACACCCGCGCACGCTAGTTATGCTAGTTATATGAGACTAATATTCGAGTAGCTAACTGTTTAACAAATAAGACTTAAGGACAGAAAAACAGGGACTCCGTCTCAAGTTAAAATACGACTCTCCGAAGCTAAAGACAAGACTAGACTCCAAAAATATGAAGACCGTTTTTATCGTTCTGTGTCATATTTTAAACGTTTTAACTATATTCAACTTATTTCTTAATTTAGATATGACCAGAACTAATAAAAACGGCTTACAGAGGAGAAATCTTAGATCTGCCGCTTATTGCGAAGGTTCAGTGTGTACACCCACTTTATGACAGAATATAGAGTGTACTTATCAATGATGTGTTCTGTCTATGTTTTAGAAAAGTAAATTACGACAGATGACATTTTAAGATGAAAACGTCAGAATATAAATATTCTAAAGTTTTTAACAAAAGGGAAAAGTTAATAATATAAAATCCATTTGGATGCTAAAACAAGAGATAATTAAAAGTATGCTTTACAGAGGTAAACAATGCTACAGAATATAAAAGTGAGTTATGTACATGTGTCATAGAATATCAATAGGTAAATAAATCAAAAGATGGTTTGTTTAATATAATAATATAAAGAAAGACTAACGTGTTTCTACGTAAACAAACTAAAAGATGTGGTTCCAAATAATGGAATACCACAATAATCAATCTCGCTGTCTACATTATAACACTTTAATCTAGCTCTAAAAAAAAAGCAAGCGATCGTCTTCAAAAGTATTTATTCATAGTAATCCAACGTGGAAGTGCTACGCCGTAGCAACTTACGGCATAGCTACTATGGCGTAGCTACTACGGCGTAGCTACTACGGCGTAGCTACTACGGCGTAGCTACTACGGCGTAACTACTACGTCGTAGCGGTGGCTTAGGCTTGACTTATGTAGTTCGCTACGCATTTTATTTACCAACTTAGTTGTGCATAGCGTTAATATTGGCCGGAGAATTATATGTTCAGTTTTTAATTGGCTAGTGCCATTCCTGAGTGCTAACCGTCTACTTTATTTTTGCAATACTTGTTTTAGTATGTTCTATGGGTTTAGGTTCTTCTTTTCTTTCTTATCTATGTTCTCGTCGTAGTCTAAACGAGTCTACAACGTGTATGTATGTGTGTTGTATTGTGTGTACGTAAACAACAATCAATCAGTTCGGCTGCACCTGAACACTGCACAGCGCACTATTTGTTGTTTAGGTTCGCCCCACGTTCTCTTGTTGGTGTACTACTCGCGCGACAACCAACAGATACAAAGGAATTGATTGAAATACACAAACAAACACGTTTCACCGACAACAATGTGTGTAGTATACTATAATGGGAGATCTTACATTGATACTCGTCCAAACTCATAATCAATCGATTATAAGGTCTCGGGAGTAAAATCTTATTACCTATGTGACGGTGAACCGCTGAATTGGGATACTTTCTGATAATAATGACGCAGGTAGACTGAGGACCTGTTTCACCTTCGATTAAGTTGCCGTTGAATTACTTGAAGATAATTCTACATTTAAAATTCAAATTCATTTATTAAACTTACATATAGTTCACAAGTATACAAGTAACATGACATGAAATTCTAACAGAAAACTTAGACAGATTGGGACAGCGGGTCCCAAAGTAGGCACAGCCGGCTTCTGGGGGACCTAATACTACACAAAGTTAACAATTTAAAGAGTTCAGCTAGCGCAAGATTGTAAATATATATATATATATTTTAAATAATATCAAAATAAAATTGGTAACAACAACATTTACAAATAAGTGAGTATTAAAGAAGCGAATGACAAAGCTTCATATTCATGTAACTGATTCTTTGTAGCTTAAAGAAGCGAATGACAAAGAACAAAAATACAAAAATAGTTGAGGTGAGTGTGCGGTGTAAGTGTGAGCGAACTTATGCATTTTATCAGAGAGTGTGGTGGGTATTAACTGACGCAACCAAGTAAACTTTCAGTTTTCTCGTAAGTCCGGCTCAGCAATCATTCTTTAATAAGTGTAATTTTGGCCTCAGAGTAGAAACGAATCGAAAATAGGAACAAACGAAACATACAAATTCTTTTATTAATTATAGTGAAGGCTATTCGGACATTATGAAAGAGGCCTTTAGACTTTTGTGTAAATTCCAGTGAAGTCCTTTTCTAAACACTTAAAAAAACAATAATTCGTTTCTTTAGTATTTTACGCATTATCCAGTGTTTCCCACATCTAATCGTTTAAGCCCCTCTCGGGTGAGATGAAGAGTAATGAGCGTCACCGCACTTAGAGCTCTCCTCTGTCACTCAGAGGGAGTAGGGACTGCTCACTGTAGGGCGGAGGGTCGGGAGAGTTGGAGGGCTCGCGACAAGTGGCCGCTAAGTGTCGCTCGTTAGCGCACAATGCACAGAGGAACAGAATATGCAAAGGTGTAAAGGCTCACACAGGTCGCGCTGCTGTGACGTTGTAGCGGTTCCGCGAGTGATCCGACTCGCGTGTGACCACTAACTCACAATCTCACTGCCTCACTATCTCACCTGATGGTTAGCGATGATGTGCTCGACGATGATAAGCAGGACATGATTTAACTCTTTTAATCTGAAAGTTAAAATATTTTCATTACGTATGTACTTCTAAGAGGAATGTTTCCCACCTGCATCGTTAATTCCGTACAATGCGTGTAGTACCCGCGTGTACACATCGGTGACTCGCCGCGCGGTTACCGACCCACTCGCGGCTCGTCAAATCATGGCACCAATAAAACTAACAACAGAGGGGCGTGAGTGGGTACTTGTACTACAGTTGACAGTTCTAAGTAGTTACGTTCACTCTTAGCACTAAACACCGGGTGGTTTTGCAATGACGGAGTGTGTTACTTAAATATGCGACCAGTGCAGATTACAGTGCGCGTCACGTAAAAAGAACGCTAAGTGACAGTGCAGGGGATGTGTCTGCGCACGGATACAGTTGCATCCTAAAGAACTAGGGTATTGGTTTTATAATATAAGTGTAATTGTTTTATTGTAGAATCATAATAGGTACTTTATTAGCTACTTAGTACTATGGAATAGGCTGGAATCGATAAATCGCTCAGTGCGCAGGTAAAAGACCAGCGTTCTTTTTACGTGACGCGCTCTGTAGCTGCTGCACTATGAGAGTGACGATATTTATGTGTCATTCTAGAAATCCCAACTTCTAAACTTAGGTAATATAAAATGAGTTTTTTCGTTTGTTACGCTTTCACGCTAAAACGGCTGAACGGATTTGGAAGAAATTTGGGACATGGGTAGACCTTGAGCTGGGTTAGGACATAGGATACTTTTTATCGCGGTAGTACGTTCCCGTAGGATAATTTCCGACCTCCACGCGGGCGAAGCCGCGTGCAAAAGCTAGTTGTATTATAAATTTGTGTCCGTAAACGCATCCGCCATGCAGGAAATGAATGACAGTGTGAAGTTACATGGTTAAATTTATTCGTGAGGTGTGTGTGGAATGCAATAGGACATGATTGGGTATTGAGTGTTCGGTCAGGATGTTGTATACTTAGCCCTACTTACTTAGCCCTACTTACTTAGCCCTACTTACTTAGCCCTACTTACTTAGCCCTACTTTATGGAACTTAAGGACGCGTTTGCAAAATTGATAGGTATAGAATCGAACTACTACGTCGACACGGGTCACACACACAAGTGTACGCTCGGTTAGCTGCGGGAATAGTAGCGAAGTGAACTAATTTTGATACTTTGGAAAATTGTTTTTTTATCTAATGTCTTTATATTACTTGGTACCTACAAAAAACATTTTAGTACTGTTCTTTATATTTTTACTAACCTCCGGACTTGATGCAGTGACTTGAAGGTGTACTTCGGTGACTGCCACTGGAACTCCTGGATGAGTAGAACTAGGTGTGCCGAGTTTGGGCTCATTTTGTTAGTTATGATGAGATCTTACCTCCGGACTTGATGGAGTGACCTGAAGGTGTAGTTCGGTGACTGCAACTGGAACTGCTGGATGAGTAGAACTAGGTGTGCTGAGTTTGGGCTTGCTTTGTTAGGTATGATGAGATCTTACCTCCGGACTTGATGGAGTGACCTGAAGGTGTACTTCGGTGACTGCTACTGGAACTCCTCGACGAGTAGAACTAGGTGTGCCGAGTTTGGGCTTGCTTTGTTAGGTATGATGAGATTTAAACGATAAACGAGCCCAAACTCGGCACAGCTAGTTCTACTCGTCGAGGAGTTCCAGTAGCAGTCACCAAAGTACACCTTCAGGTCACTCCATCAAGTCCGGAGGTAAAATCTCATCATAACTAACAAAACGAGCCCAAACTCGGCACACCTAGTTATACTCGTCGAGGAGTTCCAGTAGCAGTCACCGAAGTACACCTTCAGGTCACTCCATCAAGTCCGGAGGTAAGATCTCATCATACCTAACAAAGCAAGCCCAAACTCAGCACACCTAGTTCTACTCATCCAGCAGTTCCAGTTGCAGTCACCGAACTACACCTTCAGGTCACTCCATCAAGTCCGGAGGTAAGATCTCATCATAACTAACAAAATGAGCCCAAACTCGGCACACCTAGTTCTACTCATCCAGGAGTTCCAGTGGCAGTCACCGAAGTACACCTTCAGGTCACTCCATCAAGTCCAGAGGTAAGATCTCATCATAACTAACAAAACGAGCCCAAACTCGGCACAGCTAGTTCTACTCGTCGAGGAGTTCCAGTAGCAGTCACCGAAGTACACCTTCAGATAATTCCTTCTAGTCCGGAGGTAAGGTCTCAACATAACTAACAAAACGAGCTCAAACTCGGCACACCTAGTTCTACTCGTCGAGGAGTTCCAGTAGCAGTCACCGAAGTACACCTTCAGGTCACTCCATCAAGTCCGGAGGTAAGATCTCATCATAACTAACAAAGCAAGCCCAAACTCGGCACACCTAGTTCTACTCGTCGAGGAGTTCCAGTAGCAGTCACCGAACTACACCTTCAGGTCACTCCATCAAATCCGGAGGTAAGATCTCATTTTAACTAACAAGACGAGCCCAAACTCGGCAAACCTAGTTCTACTCGTCGAGGAGTTCCAGTAGCAGTCACCAAAGTACACCTTCAGGTCACTCCATCAAGTCCGGAGGTAAAATCTCATCATAACTAACAAAACGAGCCCAAACTCGGCACAGCTAGTTCTACTCGTCGAGGAGTTCCAGTAGCAGTCACCGAAGTACACCTTCAGATAATTCCATCTAGTCCGGAGGTAAGGTCTCATCATAACTAACAAAACGAGCCCAGACTCGGCACACCTAGTTCTTCTCGTCGAGGAGTTCCAGTAGTAGTCACCGAAGTACACCTTCAGGTCACTCCATCAAGTCTGGAGGCAAGGTCTCATCATAACTAACAAAACGAGCCCAGACTCGGTACACCTAGTTCTACTCGTCGAGGAGTTCCAGTAGCAGTCACCGAAGTACACAGGTCACTCCATCAAGTCCCAGTCGAATAGGCATTTATAAACCGTACTTACTTTTACCGAAATAAAATAATTATGATTATAAAAATCTCAAAATCTGTGAATGCAAAATTATCTTACCATAGCAAATATCAAATTTGGTTTATCGAATATTTTGTATTTGTGCAACGATCTTTTTCCACACGAGCCGCTGCAAAAAGGCAACACAGGGTCCACCACCGACAGCGGCCAAGCGCGGACTGAGGTTTCTTTCGAAATATTTGTGAAATAAATCAAAACAGACCAAAAATAAAATAACCCTTAATACAATCGATTACGATTCATCCGTAATAGCAAAATATGTGAAAAAGTTAGTTTCGTTTTTTTTTTTTTTTTTTGCTGCTATTTGTGACATTTTGAAACATTTTTTTCCTAAGGTTTAAAATTGAACATGTCTGCCTACTAATAGTATTTTTAGAAATCTTAAAATATATTGATAATAGAACAAAAAATGTACCTAAACTCAACCCGATAACGTTAATTTTGTGGAAAATGGCAACGGAAGATCGTTTTTACAATATAAAAAACTATAATTTTGAACAAAAAAGTTCCTATCATTTGAAGATGAAGAACCAACCTATATGTGGTAGTTATTAGTTATATTTGATTCGGTTTAGTTTTGTCACAAAATCTACCGAAAAACAGCATAATTTTGTCCGATTTGCAAACGCGCCCTTAAACATAACAGGCAAAATGTGTATGTGTAGAACTATTTTTGAATCAAAATACAACAATCCTTTATAGCATTTTGTATTTTTGTGTAAATGATTGCGACAAGCACATGAATAAAACGAAGTAAATTTTATGTGCTAACGAGTATTTTGAAATTTAAAATCATTTGAATTTACTTTACGTTTACTGCGCTAATTCGTGCTAGGCCCACAGAATAATCTTCGGTATTTGCGTGGAATTATGTTATACATATAGTGCTGACCTTCTGCCTCTACCTGTTTATGTGCGCTTGTCGTGTGGCGTGTCAACACGGCGAGATGAGTCCCGCGGGTCGTGAGTTGGAGCGGCTGACGGACGCTTGTTTGTGCCAACAGTTCGCTCATTAAAACACTTGGAACAATATTAGCCGCCGCGGAACAATGCGGTACAACGTCTGTAATGAGAGAAACTAATCAATGTCAAAGAGATAAAATATTAACTGCTGCCCGCGACTTCGTCTGTGATCAGATCGATCCAGGATGAAACATAGCATAATATGTCCTTACCCAAACATAGCATAATATGTCCTTTAGACATGATTCCCAGATCATGGTCTATTTGTGTCCAAAATTTTATCCAAATCCGTCCAGCTGTTTTTGCGTGATTGAGTAACAAACTTTCGCATTTATAATATTATACTAGTTTCTGCACGCGGCTTCGCCCGCGTGGATGTCGAAAATTATTTCACGGAAACGTGCTACCGGGATATCCTATGTCCCAGGTCATTGCCTATCCGTGTACCTATCCGTGTACCTATCCGTGTACCTATCCGTGTACCTATCCGTGTACCTATCCGTGTACCTATCCGTGTACCTATCATCAAAATCCAGACATTAAGGTGTGAAAGGTAACAGAGAGAGACTGATAATAATAAATGCAAATAATCTTTTATTTAATAAGATTTTTTTGATTCTTAATGTCTAACTTAAAAATAATAATAATTAATTTTATTATTATCACCATTAGTATGAAATACTCTAGCGCCGCCATTGACCACGTAATACCAACATATTATTATTAGCTGGGTTATTTAATAACTTAAATTTTTTATTGTAATAACTTTTATGGGTGGACCGATTATAGTAAACACAGAAATTCATATTACCTCAAGATACGTATGATGATGTAGATGATGCGATGTAGATGATGCGATGCGTTTTCATCATGCGATGAAATTTTAAAGAAAAAATCGCATGATCGTGCGACCGTCTATTAGGACATTCAGTAGATATTAGTATGTTAGAAAGCATCGGACGTAAGTATTATCGCGCGAGCGATGTCAATAGAACGGCGCCTTACTATATTCTCTTTTTAGGGTTCCGTGGTAAACAAGGAACCCTTAAAGTTTCGCCATGTCCGTCTGTCTGTCCGCGGCTTAGCTCAGAGACGGTTAGTACTAGAAAGCTGTAATTTGGCTTTTTGTATACATATTAATCATGACGACAAAGTGGAAAAATATTTTTTTTACCTGTAATACGGTACGTCAAAATCTACAAGTTTATATTTCAAAGCAAGGTGCTGGTGAATAATCCTGGCTACTTGGTTATGCCTGTGCGAGTACTCGCCGTTAAGTAGACGAGAACAACCAGAGGTGATATGTTTGATGGACTCACCCGGACGGTGGCATGCCTGACACACATCAACCGTCCGGTCCTTCATAATACTCGTAACTATGTCTCCGGTAGTTATTCGTCAAGATAACTTCGTCCATAATTACACAGACAAAACCTTCAATATCTCCGAAAAGGACACCAAAACGTAGCCAGGATACGGACGCTAGGAAATCTACACCGGGCTCAAACTCAAACTCGCGCCAGCGAAGCTCCTTGCTTTGCCATACCTCCTTGCAGTCATCTGTAGTAAGTACCACAGGTTTGTGCCTGTTCTCTTTCCATGGAGAGCGGGGTAAGCCCCTTGTCCTCTGCCACATCACTGGTCATACTCACTTCGGCTCTGAGATTGCACACCTCGCGGTTTTGGAGGGTCTTCGAATTTAAAAAGCCTCGCCCCCCGCACTTCCGTGGGATGTACAATCTCTTCACCGATGATCGTGGGTGATGCATTTGGTTTGCGGTCAGCAGTGTCTGGACCCTACTATCCAGAGCGTCGAATTCGGTCTGAGTCCATTTGAGTATACCGAAAGAGTACATCAAAACCATGACCCAACCGTTAAAGGCCCGCACCTTGTTTCCACCTGAAAGAAGACTAATTAATACCTTCTTCAGGCGACCAAAGAACGATTGCTTCATGTCAGCAACGTTGATGCCTAACGCTTTCAAAATACCCAAATATTTATAGCTTTCGGATGAGAGGGATCTAAGGTGTATGGAGTCCGAGAGTTAAGTTCCTTCGTTTAGTTAAATTGGCTGTGGCAGACGGACGGACAGACAGACACGCGAGTACTATAAGGGTTCCGTTTTTTTTCCATTTGCAATACGAAACCTTAAAAATATAATTGATGAATTGTTATAATTTCATAATTGTTATGTGTCTAAATATGTAAAAATTAAATATGCATGCCCATGACGGTAGAACATGGAGGACTTTCATATTAAAACATCAATGTAATAATTTTTCATATTAAAACCCATGTTTGCAAAGTAATGATGATTTATGATTTATGAAATATCGATCTATCAGGATGTAAGGGATCGCAGTTTTATCAATATTGTGCAATAGTTAAGTGTGTTTCTATAATAATGTCTGTAGTGAAAACAACATTTTAAAATCGGTCAGTCTCATGCATCAATTAGTATCAAATGCCAAAGCATAATAACAAAACACGACCACCATTTGACAGTGTCACCATTACCCTTCTTTATTTCACAAAGCAAACTGTTACTTTACCAATCCCATTGTTTTTAAAATTGTTTCTAAAAATTATAGAGTCGAATAGCGGCGGAACCCCATTTCCGTGTTGTGGCCTTGTTGTGAATAATTACTCGTTTTTGTTCCCTTCTCTCCCCGACCCCCGCTAGCCCCCTCTATCCCCTCTCTTGTATTAATCGCTTGCCATCCGTAACTCGGACAGCCATGCATCACGCGCGCTTATCTGTCGACCCCTTTATATTAAAACACCCACTTTTCCTAATAAAATATTTAACAAAGCGAGAATACCGCGACGACTGGTCGTGGACTATTTAAACGTTCACAGAACATTGTAGACCTCAAATGGAAATATTTTTTAAGTAAATTAACTACTTACTTAAATTTTGCGTATATTGAAATCACAACTGTCATTTTGATAGTTGCATGATGAAATGGCTATTACACGGCAAATTGACGTAGGCATTTTCCAAAAATGAATCCCTTGTTGCTGCTTTCCTAGACATCTCCTCTGCATACGATAACGTTCTCCTTCCCGTACTCAGGCAGAAATTGCACCAGCTGAGTCTCCCGGGAGTTCAAGGCGAGGAATTTGATGCAAGGCAGACTTGGAAGGGACTCCCGCAAGGATTTGTTCTCAGCCCCCTTCTCTATAATTTGTACACGGCGGATATTGGGTCTTGCCTAAATAATAACTGTCACATCCTTCAATACGCCGACGACTTAGAGACTTAGTCCTATACGTGACAGATTCCTCCATCATAGACGCGGCGTCGTCTCTATGCCTCTCTCTGGACTCTTTGAACCAATGGCTTTTATGCCATGGTCTATCATTATCCGCACCAAAGAGTTCGGCAGTAATTTTCTCTCGCAAAAGACTGACTCCGCACATCACTGTAGACATTTTAGGTCACAATATTCCGTTGGTTAATAAAGTAAAATTTTTAGGCGTTTTTTTAGACTCAAAATTAAATGGTAAGCATCATATAAATTTATTAATAAAAAAATGTGAAAGAGTTGTTTCAATTTTAAAAGCTCTCGCGGGTGTCTGGTGGTGTGCCCACCCTTACACTATGAAATTAGTCTATAACGCCTTGATACGTAGTGTTCTAGACTATGGCACGTTCCATCTAGTTCCATGCAACAAGGGTGCTTTGGCTGGGTTGGATAGGATTCAGTCAAAATGCCTTCGGATCATCTCCGGTTGTATGAAGTGTTCTCCTGTTAACGCATTGCTGGTTGAGTGTGCTGAACCTCCCCTGGCCCTAAGACGGCAGAATCTCGCCTCCCGTTTTCTAGCTAGATTAATATCTAGATCTTCCCATCCCCTTTTAGCAAAATTTAATGAGTTAGATGCTATAAGCAGAAACTCAAATTACTGGAATAATAAAGAAATTCCCCTAATCCTAAAACCATTCCGTCAAAGTCATAATTTATAATCTCCAATAGAACAGTACCCCCGATTACCTCTTTTTAACTTTCCCTATGAAGTCTTATGTTTCATTCCAAAAATTTTCTTCAATATTGGTATTTCCAAAAAGTCCTCTTCAGCTAATTCGACCTTCAATGCGGCGGTGGGAGAACGATGGATTGGGTTTCAAAGGTTTTTCACAGACGCTTCAAAATTTAATGATCTCAGTAACACTGGTGCTGCAGTTTATTATCAAAGCTCCAGAATTGTTTTACAATACAAATGCCCTAAGGAGTCGTCTGTGTTCACGGGCGAGTGTGTGGCTCTATTGGAAGCTTGTCTTTACATAGAGGCCACCACAATATTGTTCACGGGCGAGTGTGTGGCTCTATTGGAAGCTTGTCTTTACATAGAGGCCACCACAATATTGTTCACGGGCGAGTGTGTGGCTCTATTGGAAGCTTGTCTTTACATAGAGGCACACCACAATATTGACAAAGCCGTAATTTTCACAGACTCTCTTAGCTGTCTGCAAGCCTTAGTACAAAACCCTTTCAAGAGTAAATTGCACAGCTCCCTTGTTTAAAAAAAAAAAAATCTTTATTATCTTGTTCTATTAGTCAAAGAGAAGTTCAGTTAGTTTGAATACCTGGTCATTGTGGTATTAAGGGCAATCAGTGCGCTGATGCCTTGGCCAAAGAAGCTTGCTCATCAGCAACAGCTGATCTCACCGACAATTCTCATCAGGGGTATGACTTGCTGAGCCTTCCAAAGGTTGACCTACAATCTTCATGGCAGGATCAGTGGAATAGCACTGGAAGGAAAAAGGGGAGGTTTTATTATGCAGTACAACCAACTATAAAATCAAAACCTTGGTTCTACGGCTACAAAAAAGTCTCCAAAACCGTTATATCAGTCCTTTGTCGAATCCGTTTAGGCTTTTGCTGTACTGTATTTTTTGAAAAAAACCATGTTTGTGACTCTTCGAATGCTCGAACAACGTTCCACCTTTAGATTTATATAAACGTCTCCCTAAATTTAAGATCCCTCTTCCGATTAATTTCCCCTCCTTACTAACATTTTCCTCTCCACAGTTGCTTGTGGCGCTGATGACCTTCATCCGCCACAATAACATTAAGTTTAATATTTATTTATATATATTTTTTTTGTTTGTTTCAGTCCCGTACTAACCCAACAAGGTCTACATCGTGTTCAACTGTATCAATCGAAGAATTTTTACTTGTTTTTATTATTTTTTATAACAAACACTTACTTTTTCCAACGCACTTTAGACATTGGCAGAATAGACGGCTTTGCTTGCCATTTATTAAAAATAGAATAGAATAGACGTAGGGTGTCACTTTGCTTCACAATCAACTACCAGCATCTAAACTAAGTCTTGGATGAACAATGTTACTCGTGGGGTTGAAATGTTTGCCCTTATTTTGGCTATAACAGTGTTGTATGACATTCCTTATCAAAAATATAATGTTAGTATCGAGCCAGTGAACTGTGAGTCGTAAAATGGTGGGTTATGAGTGTGCGGGTCGATCGGACGAACAGTCAGGGAAATGTATTGTTATGAGTGTGCGGGTCGATCGGACGAACAGTCAGGGAAATGTATTGTTTAGCAACTTAAATTGTTCGTATATAGTAATCACAACTGATACTCTTTATCAATCGTATGAAATAGCTGTAACAAGACAAAATAACGCAGTGTGACAAATGTCAATTAACTAAGTAAAACGTTAATTTCGCTGACTAACACATTCAGGGAAGTGGGTCATTTCACGCGTATCTTTTGTCAAATAGACATGGTTGCTTCTGATAGACATAATTTAACATTTTATTAACTACTATTACTTAACCACTTCCTTATTATCCGTATTTACGTTCATTTAACACATAAATATAGAAAGCATTGTTCGTATCAAAAGCATTCTAGTATCTCCCTCATCACACGCTCCCCTCACACAATCACGTGTGCGGACAAAACTTTATAAATTAACGAACTATGTTGACACTATTAACCCTATCACTGCGGCATGTGCCCGACGTGTGCCCGACGCATGACCGACGTGTGACAGACACGTGTCGGGCGCGTGACCCGGATTAATGCTACTCATTAATATCGGCAGATCGCTCTTTATGCATCGACCCTTTTGTGGCTAGAAGCCGTCAGGATTGACCCTCATTGTCATTAGAATGTGTAAGTTTCCCTGTAAGTTAAACTTATTAAAATATTTTCAATAACAAAGTCTGACGACTATTCTAACCTTAAAGTATTATACTAATTTTGGGAATATACTTTTGGGATTTCAAGGTCTGCCCACGCCGTTACATGGTTATTGTCCTAAAAACTGAGACCGATATCCATTCAAATCTTATAATATTTTGACTTTTAACATTTATGTAACAAAGAGCCTTTGTTCTTAAAGGTTAATAATAAGACCCACTATAACATGGCACGAAGATTGCGATTAATGCGTAAATCGGGCCAATATCGCATAGTTGCAGAACAGATAGTCTTCAATAATTTTGCGTTCTAACTCACTATAATAAATCGTAGAGTTGTAGACCGTTTATTTCGTGCACGCGGCGTCTCGGATTAATGCACGTTATTAATAGGGTCACATCGCTCTGTGAGCTGTTTATTACTGTATAACACAATGTACTATCATGCAGTAACTTTGCCTCTTAAGCCACTCCAATTAAACTGAAACTTTACCAACTTGTTAACTCCGTGTAAATTACTTGATCATTTTCTTTTCTCGCCGCTTTCTTCTTTTTGTATATTTTTCATCATCATGGAAGATTACGTGGCACTGAACGGCGTCGTGTCGCGATACTGAGCGGAGGCGCATCTGTGGCGTCCCACGCGACGAGAAAGGGTTGGACGCTTAAATTGTTGCCAAAATAACAACATGTTTCTTGAGGCGTTTTTACTGAAATATTTATGAGTTGTTGATTTGTTTCGTGAAAGCTTTATGTTCGTGGGTTTACTCGTCGAATAGGAATGTGGGTGTAATGTTATACTCGTACATATAAAATGTAATCCAGTGATACGAGTAGGTCAGGTGGTTAAGTTAATTAAGTTTAAAACCAGATAAAGTTTTGTTGAGTTTCTGAGTTGTAGGTAATATCTCGAAAGCTGAATTTGTAATGATACCATGAACACGATAAACTTTGTGGTTGGAGTATGTGTGTATAACCTGTTTGACTCATTCAAGTCGGTACACTGCATTTAGAACTCGTTCTGGAACATTAGTTTTTTTTTTTTTTTTACTTAATCCCATCTTCACCACACTTCAGTAAATTGGATGTGGAGCATAGAAACAATATCATTCTGATCCCGGATTCTAGAAGTGTGTGAAAAATTGCTCATGCCGTCGTATACAGTCAGCAATATGGTAGCGATGCTGTCTGCTTAACGTGCGTCAGATGTTACATTAAGGAGGATGCGCTGAAGTAACCCGCGCAATTCTCTTTTTTTTAAATAAAGTTCAGTTTATATGTTGGCCAAAATATGATTCGCGACCGTAACAAATATGTATTTATACAAATATAATCATTAGAATTATCAATACAACTCTGTAAGTTATAATTGGCCTCAAATGGAGAGTTGTATTGATGGTTTTACTACCCTGGCGCTTTCGCCCAATTCATGTGTCGTTACTCTTGGAGCCTATTTTAATTGTGATGTTTCCTGCACAGGCTACCCCCTTTCGCGCGCGTCATTGTCGAGCTCAGAGCGTGCGCCCCCAACGCCCCCCGCGCCGGCGGACGCGGCCGACGCCGTGCGCGACGCCAAACTATATCCCGTGCTGAGTGACGACACGACAGACACGACAGACGCGACACGCGCCACTGACACAACACACGTGACCGCCGCACAGACTGAACACGCAATCAACGTACAAACGAGCGATGTGCGGACCAAGCGCAGCAGTGGGCAGGATTGGGAAAGAGCACCTAAAGTGAGTAGTGTAGTATTTTTAGTTGAATACATATTTTAATAAATTCTGTTTGCCTGTCTCTTGAAGTTGTGACCACACATTATTAAAGGCAATCGATTAATTATTGTGTCTGTTATGTAGACAGTGACGTCCGCCTGCGCAAAAAAAACATAAATGAGAAAATCGATTGTCATAAGAACCACCCTTACCACAGACTGAATAACAAAGAAATGTATCAATCTTAGCTCCGTTAACTCATCCCTTTTGAGCAACTCACTTCTGACCACTTCTACCTAATGAGACTATAACTTAATAATACCAGCATATTATTGACCCACTGCAGAGCAAAGGCTTCTTCTCATCCGGGGACAGCACGAGCACTTCTACCTAAGTTGCTTAACATTAACTGTACCGTATGATTGATCATGACCAGGCGACTGTATCGGAGCGGCGTGTGAAGACGGGCGACACCATTCTGAACATCCGCGGCGCGGTGCGGGACGCCATCGGCGACGCGGGCGCTGCACCGGGCCCGCGCGCATCCTCGCGCCTGGACACGTTCGTTATCCGGCCCGCGCAGGCGCAGCAGCAGCGTAAGCCGCAGCACGACCAGCCGCAGCCGCATGTCGTGCAGGTACAGTACATACATCAATAAACTCAGCCTTGTCTCTCATGGGGGTGGGTCAAAACTACAGAACGCCACCTGCTACGCTCCCCACATACTCCTTTTGCTTGGTTTACGTTCATACATCTGGCTATACACGCACGTCAGTTGCGAGTACTATGAAAACCTTAACCATGCTGAGTTCGAGATCTATAAACGTTGACGTTGATGAATGATGATGAGGCTAATCTGGTCTGTGGGTTGTTTCTCTATGGGGCCTGAGCTAGACTTTTGTTAAGTAGGTACTTGGTACTTGTTAACAGGTCTACACTGTCCTCCCATACCTACTATCAGTGTAATTTGAAAACATTGTTAAAGTCCATTATTTTTAAAAGAGTAACTATTCTCTGAGTTTATATAAAATAAAATCAATAAATTCCCAAGTTGGTTTATATGAAATAAAATATTTTGAAGTTTTGACTTAGATAACAGACATGTTCCCGTCTCTGTCTTGCACCTTGTAGTTTGACAGCTATGTCACAGTGACAGGAATAGGCCTTGTCTTATCTTGTCGTGCTTGGTAACGTTTATAGATCTGCGCTTAAGAAACTTATCATATTATACGGTTCAAATGGCGACATCAGAAGTGCAACACCTCAGCTAACGAGATTAATGTGACAAAGGTGATTCTTAAGGTGATTACAGGAAGAACATCATCATGACCTGCGCTGTTCGGCGTAGCATGTCTTGTGCTTCCATACATTTCTATTAGTGGTCATCTCAGTAGTTTCTAGCCACCATGTCAACTTTCGCGCAAACCAGTGATGAAGCCTTATCAAAACAATTTGTAAGCAGTAATACAAAGTCTCATCAGCACATTGTAGTCGGCAGTTTCACTTGGTTCAGTGGGACGTGCCTAGTTTCCTTTATTTCCTGCTTCAGCCAATAAATTTTTGTCGTAATATGTGAGTTTGTTATTTTTCTTATTTCTTAGGACTCTCGGCCGGACTTCATTAGCAGGAGATATAACGTAATTAGTGTGAATCCCTCCTCTCCCCGGGAGACTGTGATTATACTGTATGCCGCCTGATTTACATCCGCGCTGATTGTCGCTCTCAGCTGTGCACTGTTTGTTATCGTTTTAATTTTAATCTTGTTATTTGTTCGAGTTGTTTTTCTTACGAATTTTGTTGTTTTTCTTGCAAAGATTAAATCTTGGATTTAGCTTTCTTGAAAATGTTTTGACACTCTTTTTTAATACGCTTTTATTACATACAGATACGGATTTCATGTTACTGAATTTTGAACTCAACGAATTTGAATTAATTTAATTTCTTAATTTTGCAAACCACGTGCTATGAAAAAAGCTGCCGACTCTTTTGTGAGTTAAGACACTAGTCTTAACTCACAAATTGAAAAACTCACTAATTTTGTTGTTACGGAACCCTTAATGCACTAGAATTAAGGGTTCCGTAACAACAAAATGATATTATAGTTTATCTTTCTATTTCACGTAAATATAATAGAAAACTAAGTAACACACGGCACTGTAACAGACATATGTACGAAACGACAGACAGACGGACAGACGGCGTAGGCTTAATAATAGGGTCCTGTTTCCAACCTTTGGGTACGGAACCCTGATAAGTTACTAATATTATGTCATACAACAAGTCAATTCATTATACAGTTTGTAGTACACACAGAGCCGCTCGTTCCCATTTCAGCATTAATCTATATTTACACGAGTGTCGCGGGAGCTCGTGTTGTCTGAAGTACAAACAATGTCCGTGTCCTATTAGAAGCGGGACTGTCGTCGGTCAGGGCTCAGGCTGCCTCGCATAGAGCATGCTTATCTTGAGACACCGTAGTGCAATTTATTTATATTGTACAGAGGAGAAAATATAATTTGGAAGTTAACTTGTTAATATTGATTTGTCTGATGTAGTATGGTGAAAGGCGCTACTAGATAACGATTGATCACAGTCAACCTGTCAAAACCCAATCAATTGTTCAGGATCGATGAATGACCAACATCGATCGAATAATAGTCAACAGTCGATCGATGAATTGCTAACCATCGATTAGTTTACAAAGACAGTGGTCTAGTCAATTGTACACTATCGATCGACGACGTCGAATAAAAGCTGTCGAAGTTGTTCGAATGTAATCAACATACATGTAATGCACCACAGCACATCGATTGGCCGTAATCTAGTTTCACATTTAATGGTATAATAAGTAAACTGTTCTCTCCTGTAGGTACCAAAATACGAACGCGAGCTACTAGTAGAAGCGCACGCGCGCGCTCGCATCGAGTGTGACGTCAGCAACTCGAGCGACGTCCGCTGGTACAAAGACGGTGAACTTACGAGCGCGCGCGGTGGGGGCGCGCCCGTCGGCGGGGAGGGCGTGTGGCGCGACGGTGGCGCCATCGTGGTTGGCCGCGCCACCAGAGGAGATGCGGCCGCGTGGCGCTGCACGTATACCGACCACAACGGGAAGACTGTGTCGGGAAAGCCAACTAACTTGCTGATTTATGGTGAGGATCTTAACAACGATCATACTTCTGAATGGGTGGCCTTATTATTATGATAGTCTGTGGATTTAGAGCTCTCACAAAGTGTTTAAAAATACCGTAATGTACCGCGACTCGTCTCTCCTAAAATATCGCTTGACATACCTAGTGACATCAATTTTGTGACTCATATCGGGCGACGTCGAGCTACTTCACATAATGTCTTTATCCTCCATGTAGTGCATTGGATGACATTAATCTCAGTTTTTCCTCACTAAATCTAGTGTTTTTTTTTAACGAAGGATAAGCACTAAGCATAGTATGTGTCCGTAGAACCGGTGCGTTCTGTGTACCTGGCAGTAGACGGGCGGCGCCTGGACGCCGGCAACACCTGGGTGCCCGTGCGAGACAAGACTGAGCTAGAAGTACGCTGCGTCGCTGAAGGTAATCAAGGATTCCGTAGTATATTCCTCAAATCCAATAAATTACTGTTTACTTTTTAATTTTAAATTATTAGAAGGTCCTATATTCCACACTGTCCACTCCACACTGTCTTATATTCCACATAATTTGCAATTGTCTTCAAAAGTAACAGAATTACTGTTATATCTTTAAAGATACGAGTATTACGGTGTAAAAAGGAATGCCTAAGAACTGCAGATTTGCAAAAATTGTATCCAGAGTAAGTATTACAATTCGTTTTGGCGGAAAAGTGCGAGTTGACAGACAATAACCAGTGCTGCTACATAAATTCACTAAACATATTATTATTGGCACTTTGAATTCGCTTAAGTCTGAACAATAACATGCAGTATAGCAAGCGTTACAGTTCAAGCTCACTTACTAGTGCATACTCTAACACTTCATGTATGCACTACTCTGTGTCACAGTGCATTAACAAATTGACTGCGTGCAGGCGGCGTCCCCCCCCCCGAGCTGTCGTGGCGGTTGCTAGCTCTGGAGCCGGCGCTTGACCACCGCCCTTACCTCAGGATACACCACACCAACTACTCCATCGGTAAGTGAACGCATTGCACACATCATTTACCTCTATCTGATCAAATTTGTGACTAATTCCCATTAAATTTGGGACGTTATTGAACAAAAGTTTTGAGTCAGAAACTGGAGAGTAGCCGAGGATCAAGTTAAGGCACCTGTCCCACTGTCCCACGCCGAAGCGAACAACTATTGATTATGTATTTATTTTACTACCGTACCTTCATCTATTGTACGTTTCGAAAATAGTTGCTTCCTCGTCGGCGGTGGGACAGGTGCTTAAATGACGTGCGATTGGAAAGACAATGTCCAGCAGTTGAGTGCTACAGGCTGATGGTGACGAATGTTGTATTGTTGGGTACAGAAGGCGTGTCGGTGTCGCACGCGGTGGTGACGGCGGCGCGCGAGCTACACAACGCCACGCTGCAGTGCGACGCACGCCAGCGCACGCCCGCGCGCCCGACAGCTCCCCCCACGGCCCCACACCCCACGCCCACCGCACCCCCCGCCGCAGCCGTGCATGTTATGGCTGCCAAGCTAGAGATACATGTCACATGTAAGTGTTCATTATTTTATACAAAACATCCTTATTAAGTTTGATTATCATAATATACAATCACACACACTGCAGTCTATACATATACAAAACAAAGTCATAAACAACAATCTCCCGCGTTTTTACAAGCTCTTTATTAGCTTGACCTGTATCTATCTATCTATCTATGTAACGGAATCTTTCAACATAATTTTCACCAACTTCAAGACGTTCGATTAACTTGAAAATTTGCAAACGTATCAAGAACCGATGACAATACAATAATTAAGTATTTTGGAACTGATCTGATGATGGAGCCAGGAGGTGGATAGTGAAACTCTTCAGCGACTTCTAGTAAACCCCTTGAGTTTGGGTTCATATGATTCAGTTTGACGAGTCCAATATATTGCACTTGTTGTCGAGGGTCTGATGATGGAGCCAGGAGGTGGATAGTGGAACTCTTCAGTGGCAACTAGTAAACCCCCTTGATTTTGGGCTCATATGTTTCGGTTTGACAAGTCCAATATATTGCACTTGTTGTCGAGGGTCTGATGATGGAGCCAGGAGGTGGATAGTGGAACTCTTCAGTGGCAACTAGTAAACCCCTTTGAGTTTGGGCTCATATGTTTCGATTTGACAAGTCCAATATATTGCACTTGGTGTCGAGAGTCTGATGATGGAGCCAGGAGGTGGATAGTGGAACTCTTCAGTGGCTTCTAGTAAACCCTTCGAGTTTGGGCTCATATGACTCGGTTTGACGAGTTCAATATGATGGATTTGTTGTCGAGGGTCTGATGATGTAGCCAGGAGGTGGATAGTGGAACTCTTCGGTGGCTACTAGTAAACCCCTCAAATTTGGGCTTATATGACTCGCTTTGACGAGTTCAATATATTGCACTTAGTGTCGAGGGTCTAATGATGGAGCCACGAGGTGGATAGTGGAACTGTTTAGTGGCTACTAGTAAACGCCTCGAGTTTGGGCTCATATGACTCGGTTTGAAGAGTCCAATATATTGCACTTGGTGTCGAGGGTCTGATGATGGAGCCAGGAGGTGGATCCTGGAACTGTTCAGTGGCTACTAGTAAACGCTTCGAGTTTGGGCTCATATGACTCGGTTTGACGAGTCCAATATATCGCACTTGGTGTCGAGGGTCTGATGATGGAGCCAGGAGGTAGATCCGGGAACTCTTCAGTGGCTACTAGTAAACCCCTCGAGTTTGAGCTCATAAGATTCTATTTGACGAGTCTAATATATTGCACTTGGTGTGGAAGGTCTGATGATGGAGCTAGGAGGTGCATAGAAAAACTCTTCAGTGGCTACTAGTAAACCCCTCGAGTTTGGGCTCATATGACTCGGTTTAACGAGTTCAATATGTGTGTCAAGGGTCTGAGGATGGAGCCAGGAGGTGGATAGTAGTTTTCTTTAGTGGCTACTTAACTAGTAAACCGGTCAAGTCATAACTTCATTGACTTTAGAGTTATTAACTAAACGAAGATTATACGAGACTAAAAAGTAAAAAATAAAATTGTAGTTTAAAAAAAACTAAACAACACGCTTTTTAAACGAACTAAAAATGATAAAATAATTAAATTGAACTGTATCCAATGATTAAATCAGAAAGCATGGAGCGCTTTTTAGTGGTGTTTACTTTAAATTTATTTAAACAAAGCACTCCACGCTTTTTGAAGAGTTCCACTATCCACCTCCTGGCTACATCATCAGATCAGTTCCAAGATACCAAATTTTTGTATTGTCATCGGTTCTTGATACCTGTGCAAATTTTAATCGAACGTCTTAAAGTTGGTGAAAATTACGTTGAAAGATTCCGTTACATAGATAGATAGATAGATAGATAGATAGAGGTCAAGCTAATATAAAGCTTGTAATAAAAACATCACACGAATGCTCAAAACTTTCACTTAAACAAAGAGAAAGAACAGAAAGTATTTTCGATCAGACGGCATAATTAGCCATGGAGACCTTTATTGCCTCAGTTGGAAACGGAGTAGATACGAGTAGCACTAGGATTCTAAACTATGCGATACTGGTTATATGCTTGAAACTTGTCAAAGGGTGTAATTGTTGAAGAGTTTCAGGTTTTATTCCAATACTAGACACGATTTGCTTCATATAAACACAGAGTCAACAGTAAATGGAGTGTTAATGGAAGTAAGAATAAAATTGTAGTTAAAAAAAAACTAAAAACACGCTTTTTACACGAACTTAAAATGACAAAATAATTAAATTGACTTGTACTAGTTACGTGTATCAATCCAGCTTGTCATTTCTTATATATCCAATGATTAAATCAAAAAGCGTGGAGCGCTTTGTTTAAATTGATTAAAAGTATACATAGCTAAACAGCCGAGCGCCTCACGCTTTTTGATTTAATCATTGGATATATAAGAAATGACAAGCTGGATTGGTACACGGAACTAGTACAAGTCAATTTAATTATTTTGTCATTTTAAGTTCGTGTAAAAAGCGTGTTTTTTAGTTTTTTTAAACTAAAATTTTATTTTTTAAATAATTATTTCTAGTTTTTAGTCTTAAACATAGGTACGCAGTTAGTTTTTGTTTTGTTCCAGAAAATGTTTTAGTAATTTTTTCACAGGACTATCTGAATTTGAAGACAATAATACTGTCTGTCTTATTATTACCAACTAAAGGACCGTTCTATATAATATTGACTTTGCTATTACAATACAGTCACACAGATAAACTTTACCAACATTACGAAGTTATTTGTGTTCGATGCTGGAGAGCCATGTGTACACAACATACACAGTACACACACAACACAGATAATATATTCAATATTGGTTCGATAGTTGGGCCTTAATATGAAAATCTATGTAAATGCTGTTAAAGTTGGCACAACTCAAATATTAGCAAGTATGATTATGCGAGCTCTGACGTTTAAGTATGTTTTGCTCTCTCCGCTCCGCGTCGTCCGCTCCGATAGCTCGGATCGCTCCCGTGGGAGAGTCTGAAGGTTACCGCAACGAATATATTGCTCCGTGATGCGCCATCATTTCTGCGTATTTCTGTGTTTACTAAACGATGGTTTAGACATGTTTTATGTTTTTTTTTTTTTTATCGGCTACGGCTTTGGTAGATATTCCGTTAAAACGTTGAAACTAAGTTCCTAAAGTTGTGTCATCAGTCACGTAAACTTGGGAAAGAGCTTCATGGAGAAAATTGGTAGAGGCTTTTGCTATTAGGCACACTCAGGAAGGGAGGATACATATTTTGTAAACAGTTCTTTTTTATTTATCTTGCATGTATTAGTTATTAAAAACTTTCCTAGTTAATAAAAGCAATTTTTATACGTAAGAAAAGCAAAACGACTTTATGTAGACGGTGACTTTTCAAAACCCATTTAGGTACCTGTAAGTGTAGTACATACGGCCAATCGCATACAGTAATAACAAATTGTTACCATGGACGTGCGGTTGACTATACAAACATCTTTGTCAGATTCCCAGTTGAAGCGTTGTATCTTAGCTCCTTCCTTGTACTTTAGAAAGTTGTGTTATTCATGTAAACTTAGAAAAATGTGAGACAATTAAAACTGCTTTATATGAAAGTTGGGTTTTCAAATCTCATTTACCTGTTAAGCCTGTAAGTGTTTGGAGTTGGGGTTAATTGTAAAATCACCCACGCATCAGTGGTTGACTGTACTGTACTGTATAATTGTTTATTTTATGTGACTGTATCAGTCAATTGTATTTTCATTTAATTGACATAATCTACTCATTACAATGATTTTATGAGTTATATTGCAGTATGTGGTTAGCTAGCGACCTCGACAAAATTATTCTTGCCTAACTGTTCATTTATTTTTACTTCGATGGTACTAGTTTATTACATACTAGCTTCTACCCGTGACTTCGTTCACGTGCACGTCGAACACACCACAATATACTACAATAACAGCCACATTTTTATAAAAGTTCCCTGTATACTATGTACGTTTGTAGTTTTGTACTCAACAGCCAAAATATACAGAGAGTCAGGACTGGTGAGGCGGGAGCAAGCGACGTACAGTTGTCCGTGGGAGATTCAGCTTGTCTTGAGTTCAACACCCGCAGCCTTCAGTGTCTGCCCCTGTGACTTGTTGACGATCACCGCAAAGCAATACTGACAGGGAACTACACAAACGGAAGACGTAACTGTGGTGAATTAGTTTCGCCGATGACGTTTCTTTGCAAAGACACGACTTTGAGCCGGGTTCCATTACACAGCTTCGGTGGAGTTAAGATCCGAAAAATCATAATCGGAACACCGACCTTCAGCTGAATGATGGACGCCGGAAGTCCACTTGCCGTTAGCGAATTCAGAAATTCTACGGGGTAATGCTCCTCCATCATCTTGCTCCACAACAGTGTTAACCGATGGAGGTGTATATCACTTCGCTCCCTTCAATTTGCAAGAGAACACTGTCGTTGATCGCTGCAGTTTCATCATTATTGGGCGTTAAAATGGCCCGTTCACGCACCCATGAATTCTCTTGGTACCTACAGTATGCGACTGATATCCCCGTACACCAGACGAATCAGATTTTCTAAAGTGGTAACTACTCTACCAAGAGTCTCTGGTAGAGCCACCTGGCCACGTTCCTCTGGTAGAGTGCCTTCACCAACTTTTAGAAGAAAATCGGATTTTTTTTAAATCAAGCCGAGCTCGCATGTTTAAAACGGGGAACAACACTAGCCTTCCGGAGACGCTCTGTCATTTCGTTCCGGCTTGCAAGGCTGTGAACAGTTGTTCCCTGACCCTCAGAATTCTATGTGCTCCGACCTAGGGTGAGTTCCACATTAGCTTGGTAATTATACCTGATCCTCTGCGCTGGATAATCTATATTGATTTTATAATCTATAAAGTATCTAATTCCGTGTGTCAATGTCGGACACGCGGCTACGATTCATCCAGCGCACAGGAGATTGTAATATGACTGTACGAGTATGTATTGCTACTGCATCAAGATGGTGTAGTGCCTCACTGTGTTATTCTTAGAGATTAGTGAACCATCATACTTTGTGTTTATGCACGCGTGTTCACATACTTAACCTAAGTTAGCATCTGCTTATGTGCCACGCTATGCCCATACTCTCTCTGCCTGTAAACCGCTGCGATGTGCTGAGCTTTCACCTACCCTACTCCCCATACCGTTCCTTGGTCGCTAAATGGGGGAAGAAGCTGGCACATCGCATGCGGCCTATGCGCCTGCCGCTATCCGCACCGCATCTAACATGTGCTCTCTGACGCGGCTTCCAGGGTTCTCCGTACGGGCTGAGGGCAGGACCCCTTACTTGATCCTGCACCCTACATGTCTTGGTTCCTGCGGTAGTCCTGCAGGGTTCTGTTTACAGCTACCACTGTTTTCCTATTTGCCATAATCAATCCATCCCATACGATGAAAGCGCAACATCTCACAAACAGGCGTGTCGTTGCACTCTAAATCGATGGGAATTATAAACATGGTGTGCGCTGTTTTGCCACCAGGAAGCAGTTTGGCTACGATTCTGTAAGACGCTACCGCGATTGCAATTTTGCCTTGCTTCCTGACCTCTACAAGGATGCCAGTGGTATTGCCAAATGTTTTTCCAGTTCCTCAAGGAGCATTCAAGAAAAATATTTTACCCTGACTGAGCCCAACACTATGGAGTTAAAGTGTTAAAAAGGTCGCTTTACTCTGAGGTGAACATAGATACGTGCATGGTTATCGTAGAAGATGGTAGTCATTGTGCCTGGATCATAATTAGTTTCGGCGGCGTATTCCCAATTTCCGCGGTCTTGATGTACCCATGATTGCGGAGCTGGTAACCCATACTCGATGGAAATTAACACGTCTTGTTATGTAAATTAAGACAGCTGTTAATAACGCGTTCATCATTTTGTTTAATGTCACCTTCAGTAATACGCCGCAAGGGTCGTAAAAAGTCTTCGGATAGGTGATGCCGATATTTCTCTCATAACAGAACTCGGTTTGCGATTCCACAAAACACTGAAATGATGGCAAACAAATGCCGCAGACTACTGGGATTGTCGCTGACGCTGGCCTTCTCTCGGTGTTGGTCACCGTCGAAAAGGTGACGTGCTACGCAGGCTGCACGGAATTTGGGATACTCTGCATCATCAACTGTTCTCAGGAACGCAAATGACAATGAGCCCTGTACTATGTGAAGTAATAACCACAAATAATATTAAAAATAGTGATCGTTTATTTCTCTTAGTAAATTCTTACAGTGCGTAATCCTGGTAAATAATGTAATAATGTACTACACTCGTAACGACATCAAAATTTCACGTCCACACACAGGTTTTAAAATTGCTAGGACAAATCTGTAGTAATTTCTTATTGCTTACCAAGTTTACCTTTTTTAGTGAATTAAGTATTAATTAATTACTGACTATTAAATACATATTAGTATTAAAAATGTAAAAAAAATATATAAAGAAAAAAAAATACTAATAGTTCATGTAAAAATAACAATCATAAAAAAAATATTTGGGAATCGATCTTACAACCACTGCTATGGAAAGAGTTGTGCAACCCCTTATTTATATGATGTTGTTGAAAGTTAGCTGAAATAGCCGTTCTTATATTTCATGATTGACTGCTTAGCTCCATAAAGGTATAGCGTGATGATAATCATTTAAAATGTTAAATCGGTAACTATCTGCAATATCCTAACATTTTTTGTTTACTCATCCTCCATAGCAAATAGCGTGATAGTTTATACCATACAGCTCGACCAGACTTACAGGAAATATCTATGCCAAGTTTTAGCAGAATCTGTCTTGTAAAATTTGTGTGATGCTGGAACATACATACGGACAAACAGACAAACAGACAAAAATTCAAAAAAATATTTTTTCGGCATTAGAATCGATCCAGGACCTCGCAACAATTACTTTTTTTCAAAATTATTCAATGTACAGTTTTGACTTCGCTACGATTTTATTATATGTATAGATATGTAAGCGGGCACGCCCTTTATGCCTGGAGGTTTGAGTTTTTATTTTCGCTTGAGTTTTGGTTTTGTTGGTATATTGGAGTGTGCTAGCTGTCATTATGGCAAATAATTTTATTTACTGTTTTGTGTTGAGTAATGTAATGTAAATTATTTTGCATACTATTGTATAGAATCAAGTTTTTTTTTCTAACTGAACAGACAGCAGTACTGCTGGGGAGTTTGCCGCGTCACTTCTTCTTTCCAGCTAAAGCACTAGGAAGTTGTGATGGGTGGGCGTTTTGGGGGACTGTCCTAAGTAACTTTGACGTTCGAAATGTACTGATTCTCAGCCTAGTTTGAATACTTGACTTTTGAATTTTGTACTCCAACATTTGTACTGCGAAAATCGCCCTTATAGCAGTAAGGACATAAAGGCGCTGTTAATGTGAATTTGTTGCCAGTTGTGTGCGGTTGGCTGTAGAATGATATTATTGTTCGTAGATCCTCCATCGTTCGTGATCTCGCGCTGGCCGGGGTTCGGCGTGTCGCTGTCGGCCGGCGGCGCGGCGGCACTGCGCTGCGACGTCGATGCCAACCCACCAGCTAGAGCCTGGTGGCTGAGGGACGACGCCAATCCTACCAGGTACGAGGGAAGCAAAGCACAAAAGGGAGGAGGCCTATACTCAGCGGTAGGTGGAACAAGGCTGCCAACGATGATGATGACGGACTATGATAGCCCTTTGATTGAGGTATGCATGACTAAACAAGTTACAGTATAAAATAAAAGATTGATTGGAAATCTAAAAGCATCGAATACCAACTATTTTCACAGGTTTATAAGATAAAAAAAAGTTATTGTTTTTGTTCATTATTTAACACTGTCAATTATTGTCAAATTACTAGTAAATCAAGGAATCCTCCAGGGTACTATACCATGTTCAATTTTCAACACTTCTTATAAGTGCCCACGTCTATCTTTAATATTTGTCTAACAGTACAAAAAACCCAAAATAAATATATGTACCAGCGAAATTCTTCGACATAATTTATGTACAATGTGAAGGAAAGTAATGCGTCCGTCGGGTGGATTTTAAGTTGTCGTAAGTGACCTAAACAATACAAGACAAAGGGCGCTGACACTCCACTTTTATTCGTCGAGTCTCTACTCCCTGTATCCGTCGCCCCAGGGTCCCTTTTGTTAGCATCGACCTTCGAGCATCACAATGTCGTCTAGTTACGTTATAATACAGAATACGAACGTTACGTGTTAGTTATTTAAGCCTCTTTGCGTTGTTTGTTTAATAAAAGTTGTTTTTTTGTTGTTGTTGGGAAGTCCGTAATGTTTTGAATACTGAGTCAATTAAAGTTTGTTGGGACGGATGCTTTTGTTTGTAAATACATGTGTTGACTACTGATGTGGAATGTATGACGAACCGGAAAATAAGGATTCAGGAAATGATTGAGTAAAAAATAAACTTTGTCAGTTTTGTGGTCCGTGGTTGTTGATTTTCTATCAGACGGGTGTAAACCCTAAACACAAACAATGTATTAGTAAGTTAACAGAGGTCACCGAAGCCCACTAAATACGGTTGAATACACAGTGGATTACAGAGGCTCGACCGATTGACCTGAATACGTTTGATATAGCATCATTTGCGGGATTAATACTAATTAGAATTTCATGAGAAGAGAGATGTAGGTATTGTTAACTAGGGAACCTAATTACATAGTTCAGCTGGAATGTCCATCCCTTTCATTTTGACTATGCTAAAAGTCCATTACTTCATTAATACGCTGAAAGTCTGACATTTTCTCAGAACTCATAATATTTTTGAAATAATTACTATTTTGTTGATAATACATGACCTTTTGTATATGCTCAATACACGTTATTTTTTTGAAGCATTCGTCTGCTCGTCAGTAAAAATAACGCAATGGATACCTGCCGCTCCGCAGTTCGTGTCGCAGTGACTCGTGGCATGCTTTAAACAACTTGTTTTATTTGTTTTCTCCGCCGTCAGGGTCGCAAGACACGCATCGCTGCGTGTAGCTCGTGGTCAAGGGTTTATGCATTCAGAGTGCTCTAAATGAGCTCCAGTTGGGACTATTTCGTATAACTTATATGTGTATGTGCTAGTTCTCCACCACCACTGGAAGCTGGCGACGAGTCGGCGCGCGGATCGGCCACGTTGCGCTGGGCAGCCCTGCGCGGCTCACACGCGGGCTGGTACCGCTGTCGGGCCACCTGGCTTGATACCGAGTATTCGTCTATTGGATACTACCTTAATATTATGTGTGAGTATTACTTTTAAGCTATTATTTGATTAGTTTATTTCCTCACTGTCTTTATGTGAAGTTCTTCTTGCTCTTGACCCATGTTACTTAGGATCAGCGCAAAATTGGTTTCCTCTTCTGATTTACCCTATTTCATCTGTTACATTATCATTCAGGTGACTTTCAACAACTATAATTTAATGATATGCAAAAAATACTTATTTAGTTACATAAAATGTAAGAGAATTATATATAATTCTGAAAGCTTCTAATATATTGTCGACACCATAATTGGTAACACACCAAAATTGATAGCCTACACTAAAATTATTTAACTACACCAAATTATAAATAAAACTAATCCGTGTAAACATATGCGTTCCTCCCTTATAGTTTCACAGGTCTGTCTGTCTGTCCGCGGCTTAGCTCAGGGACGGTTAGTACTAGAAAGCTGTAATTTGGCAAGGGTATACATAAATGAATCACGCCGATAAAGTTGTATAATATTTTTATTTGGGTAACTCCCCTACATGTAAAGTGGGGAGTTTTTTTTTTCTCATTTAGCCCGTGTGGGGTATCGTTAGAAAGGTCATTCAAAAATATTATGAGTTTGAGATAACCATTTATGGATTCAGGGATTCGTTTTCGAAATATTAAGATTTTAAGTGAACATTTTTGTTAGAGTCAAGTGTCCCGCCCGGTTCTCTATTGTGTTCCCTAACTTTTTTAAACCAGAATCTAAAGTGCCATAATTTTTTTTCTCCTAATCATCATTTGTCCAAATGATAACTTGCCCGAACTTAATGTCACATAATATCACATGCCATAAAATTTAAATCTCTAAATACAATATGCCCTAAATTTGTTTGTCATAAATATTACAATCAATAATATACAAAAAGACATAAAACGGTTTACAATAAAAGTTTAAAGTTCTAAATTCAAATTATTTAATGTTTATATATCCTAATAATATTTTTTAAACATATTTGTAGTTCATAAACAATATTAACATTAATATTTTTTATTTTGTAAGCGTGCACACATGCATACACCATGCATGCAAGCAAGCATGCAACATGCAGCAGGCATGGTTTCTGTCACGGCTCCGGCGCTGCAGGGCCCCTCCGCGCCTACGCGATTTTAAATTACACTCTAGGGGTAGGGCAGACAAGACTGCGCGGAGTCGGATTTATAGCGATTCGTTTCTGTCACTAAATCCTATTTTTTTTTAGGACTAACAATTTTACTATAAATGAACATTCGGATACACATTATACACATCACATTATATATTACAATACTTAGGACATATGACTTTATGTCGTGCAAAATTAGGAGATTCAATTATTATAGTACTCGATATTAGGACAGAATAGTTTTAGAAGTAAAGATAATTATGTACAACAAAATTTCGAATGTTTGAACATTATGGTTACTGAAGTTTATAGCAAACGTGTTATGGATAATGATTTTCGAACAAACTATTTTAGGAGAAGAAAGGGAGTACCGTCCCGCCCCCCTGCCAGCTAAATAGTTGTACTTGGATTTGTGGAAAAATTCATAGCAGTAGTATATAAATAACGAAGTTAAAAGGGAAACTGTCACAGCTAAGTAGGCTGTAAAGTTTAACGAGTAATAATTGACCAACTTAAATTGGCAGTTTGAAAAACATTAGCATTGTAGTTTTCAACTACAATGTTAAGTTTGTTCTTGGAATAAATTCATTCCAACTACGGAATCCTTCATTGTGCGTGGTCCGACACGCAATTGGCCGGTATTTTTAACACCCTTTTATTAGCTTGACCTGTATCTATCTATCTATCTACGGAACGGAATCTTTCAACGTAATTTTCACCAACTTCAAGACGTTTGATTAACTTGAAAATTTGCACAAGTATCAAAGACCGATGACAATACAATAATTTAGTATCTTGGAGCTGATCTGATGATGGAGCCAGGAGGTGGATAGTGGAACTCTAAATGTAAATTTTTTATACATAGCTAAACATCCGAGCGCCCCACGCTTTTTGATTTAATCATTGGATATAAAAGAAGTGACAAGCTGGATTGGTACTTATATCGTAACTAGTACAGGTCAATTTAATTATTTTGTCATTTTAAGTTCGTGTAAAAAGCGTGTTTTTTTTGTTTTTTTAAACTAAAATTTTATTAATGATATTTTTCTCTTTTGTTTCTTCGCAATTGCTCTAGTTTGACGGTTTTTCCATTCCGATATTTTTTTGAAATGACTGCAGGATGGCACAAGTCTGTCACTGCTGCGTGTGAGCTGCTGGCAAAACGAAGTGAACGATGGTAGTGTCGTCCTTCTGGCTTAATGATTTCATTACTCACACCAAAATTTAAAATTTCGCGTGGGCAGTCTTTTTCGATTTTTTTCTAGGAAAAAGTATCTTATAAATATCTGAATAAAACTGTCATCAGATAAATGACATTAAATTATTTCTGAAATCGACAAATATTAATAAAATTAATAATTCCTAGTAAACTAGTGTTAGTTTACTAGAAATTATTAATTTTATTTAAATTCAGTATTAGTTTTTCTGTTTCGCTTAAACGGTGCTAATTCCCAGAAAAACAGATTGTGAACGCGCCACCAAACATAGAATATTGCAAAATAATATTTTTTCTGAATACTAAAATGTTTTCTACTAAAATATTTACGGCTTGGTGAAGATATATGTACGTCTACTTTCTTTAAAAAAAAAAATTATTGTACGTTCGATTTAAGATATGATTTACAGTCGCACTGCTTACAAATTACGCTTGAGAAAATCACCCATTTCCAATCACTCTCTTTTCATTCATCATCATTATGATGTGCATTAGAATACCATTAAAAAATACTTCGTATATCATGATTTGAAACTCCTCCATTATAATGTTCTGATTATTGTCACTTACTGCTAACAAAACAAAACACGCAATTTCCCACAAGCTCCGGAAGAGAACACGGAGACGGTGACTGAAGCTGAGAGTGACCCAGAAGAGCCAGATCATCAGAAGGTGGAAGTTCCTCTCGGGGGGAACGTGCAGCTACACTGTCCTAAAGGTATCGCTATCCTGCTGAGGAAGTAGATGGAGGGCAAATATTTGAACGATTTTTTACTTGGCACACCATTTTTGCTATTCCGTGATCCTACGTAGAAGTCAAAGAACTTAATTTATAAGCAAACTGAATATCAAATTATACATTCCTTATATATCAAACGCAACTATTATTATTTGGCAGTCCTATGAAAGGCTTTATCACGGCAAATTGACGTAATCTTTCAATTTGTTATACAACAAATTTCGCTGCATGTACATTTTATGCATATCCAATTTGGTTCTATCGTGCTTTATGACGTAGTTTTTATGTGTCTTGTTGTTCGTACAGGGAGTGTGGGTTGCTGGTGGCGCCGCGTCGTGGGCAACTCCAGCGAGACCTGGGCCCCGGCCGGCTCGCATCATGCTCACGGTGTCTTGGGTAAATTCTTCAGCAAGTGTACTCCATAGCATAAAAACCTCTATAGACAGACTCATGTCGTTGATTCTCCTGTACACAGGTATAAAAGACGCTTTGTATCAAGAAGGAGGCGAGTATCGCTGCGTGGGTGCGCGCGCGCCCGACCTCACGCGACTGAGAGAGCTAAAACGGGTCACTCTCAAAGTCACCGGTGAGTGGTTATTTGTATTTGAAACTGTTAAAAATTCAAAAGTCATTTATTCAAACTAGGCTGAGAATCGCCAACCCTTACGCCCTAACGCCTACCCTTCACCACTTCCTAGTGCATTAGCTGGGAAGAAGAAGTGGCGCAACAAACTTCCCACCGGTTATGAACCCAGGAGTAACTACGGGAAGTCTTCAAATGTTGAGTGACTAGGTTACTTCTAGGCAAGCATGCACCATCGTCGAGACTGCTTGCAAACTGCTTCAAGCAATGTGGCCCTCATTACTTGCCGCCAGGGAAGATAAGGGTCAACACACTACATTTCTTGGTGGCGAACCAATCTACATAATAAAATTATAAAAAAGAAATGTCACGGTTAAAAAGTCTCTGTAGATAAGATGACTGAGAATAGTTGGAATTCACCGTAACATCGATACAGGTGGAGCCACAGCGACGGCTCTAAGCGCCGAGCCCGCGAACGGCGGCTGGCGGCTCGAGTGCGGCGCGTGCGGGCGCAGCGTGCGCGTGGTGTGGGTGCGCGCGGGCGGCGCCGCGCCCGCCACGCTGGCGCCCGACCTGGCGCAGCACTGCTGGCGCGCCGTGCTGCACGTGGCCGAGCCCGACGAGGTGTGGTGCGTGGCCGCGGCCGGCCACAGCGGCGCCGTCGCCGTGTTCCCGAGGAGGACAGCGCACCCCTCTCCGGCGCCCGCACGACACACCGTCCGCGCCCTGCATAATGAAGCCGTTGCGGTCGCTCCGGCAGCTTTTTTCGTCCTAATGGTATTAACCATCTCGAGGCTGCCATGACTTGTGAAGTGAAGTCGACAATAACAAAAGACACCAATCCCGGGGTGATGGCGAGAGAGAAATGCCACTGCAATGGAAGAAATTGGACAAACAGTCGTCACTATGGAGTCCGAAATGCGGAGAAAGAATAGGATCCGACATAGTGTAGTGATAAATATAAAAAGTGAACAAAAATTCACTAACGTCCAAATCAAAAAGAGTGTCCTCATAGCAAGAAAAGTGATTGTGACGTCATCATAGTGTCCAAAGCTTTTCTGTGGTTCGCCAAACTGTTAAGTGAAAGTTTTCGCTCGTTGTCCACAAACTGTAGCATTCTCGTGAATGTGTTGTTACTCGTCCAAGACGAGCTGACTTGTCAGTCTATCTCCTACTCTAGTCTTCGTAGCTACCTACTGTATTACGTCATTATTGGTTACTCTAGCGTGTCTATACTCGTATGTATCTCCTGACACGTTCGCTGAAGCAACTACTGTTTTACCTTCTTCTACGATTCCAAAGGCCGTTGACAAAATCACTTTTAGCAGTTTGCCATAAAGCAGAATAATTATAAAGCAATTTTCGATGTTGATCTCATCAGTTACATGGGGCTCAGATTTCTGTTGGTGAACATTGTACACATTGACAAACTGTTGGACAACTAGCAGTTTGTCACAGTTGTTATAATCATCAAGCCAGTTACATGCGTTTTTGGTAAAAAATTGTTAAAAGTGATGATGTCTTCGACGTTCATGACTTTGTTCGTTGTTTCTACTTAACATTAACCCCTTCCCCTCGTAAGCTCTCTATCGTTGGTATCAGATACTGCTTCCTTCTTGCCTCAGCGAGCGTGTGTGTGGCCTAATCCTTATATCCTTTGAGTTTTATCTTCTCTCCACCTTCCTGTATCCTCTTATTTTCTAACGTAATTTATAAACAGGAATCAAATGTGCCAAATTGTTGATATTTTAAAATTTAAAATAGATTTTTCTTATATTGATTATTATAAATATATTGTCGATTATTACGTTATGTTCGTATTATATTGGAATGTGAATTACTAGTGCAATGTGAACACCAAATGATATGAGATTATAAAGTTAATGTAAGTAAGTGAGAGTTGAGCTCGTGTGCTAGTTGTCAAGCAATACGCGGCGGCAGTTGTGACGCCAGAGTGGTCCATCGACAGATATCTAGGGCTCAATACGCATCACGAGTAATCGTAGTAGTCTAGTCGTCTATCTTTTTAGAAATTAAAGATGCTTTCGATCCAGAAAATATCTTAAATATTTTGTAATATGAATCGACTATCTACTGTTACTACAAGTATCAATAACAAAAGTGTCGTAGTGCGTAGTGCGCCGACGAGCGACGAGGTCCCCTCGGTCGAGTGCAGCAATGTAAAGCAATAAAATAATATCGAGAAAGTTTGTCTCTGGCGCGACAACCGCCATCAGGCCAGGCTAGCATATAACTATAATAATATATTTTATATAGATGTCAAATTCTTAAAGTATAAATACTATGTATCATAGCTTAAACTGAATCATGTAAATTTCGATGTCAATTTTAGTCGTTCGTTTAGATCGGACGTTTTTTGTATGGACAAGATACTAATAATATTTGCTACCACAATTTTTGCAACAATCTCGTAGTGTAAGGGGTTTTGATCAAATGTTCGGCGTTGGTGTTGGTTGGTTGGTTGGTTAGGTTTGTTAGATTGTGTTTAGTATCGTTCTATTTCTTCTGATACTCGACGCTGTCTCAATGTGTAGCCAATGTTTGTTTGTGTGCTTCATGAGAGATGAGTTTGTACAAATATTGAGTTTAGACATTGCTTAACAATGGTGTAGGTAATATTGCTATTAGCAGCGCTTAGAGGCAGCGCAGAAATTTCACGCAAAACATTAATACTTACAACCATGGTATAATAATATACTTCGCATTCCGAGAGACAGAGGTCACGTGGGTGACACAAGTCTACGTCATCACATCTGTGTTACCAGAAGTTTGTAATAATAACTCCCCAACCACCTTTATTACCTGTGCGAATCCGATAAAACAATGAGGTTTTAATTAACAATTACATTGGTGTATGTTTAAATTGAATTGTTTCGTTTGATTAGACAACCGAAACGACAATTTAAATATATATTTTTTAACAAAATCGTGACTGAAAATCTTTTCTTAATTCGTGTTTTGTTGCAATTAGTGACAACTGGATAGTGACGTAAGCATGTGTCACTCCCTGCCTTGTTTTATTAGAGCATGTGAACAACTACTGACTTATCTTGAGACAAATCAAACACAAGGTAAACCACAAGGCGTTCTATATCATAAAGCGTTTAGTGCTTTAATTATAGTTTTGTATCCGCATTACTGTTGCTGTCTAGTTTTATTGCATAAAAGTAGTGTTTCGGTAAATATGAGGCGAGTCATCTCTCATGATACACACTGAGTATAAAGATATAGTAGTCATTGTTAAGATTGTGATAAAGAGGCGCGGGCGCGTCGCGGACCGCACCGTCCATATGTCACGAACTCAGCAAGATGTCCGACATGTCCGTGTGTCGCAGAGAATTTAATCAAGTAACCAGTATCGTTAGTTTGTTAGCTGTAGCGAGATGTATTTTTGTATGTCTGAGCGTTTATCGTCAATTGGACAATGAGTTTGGAAAAAAAAATATAATTCTAATTAATATAACGGCGCTATGTAGTTTTAGCGGATGATTAACAGCGGGCAGCTTAACATAGTAAAACGATTTAGCGTAAGCCTGTCGGCGACCTTCTGAGCAAGAGCGGATAGGCATCTTCTGGATACGCTCGTTCGATCGTATACCTGATCCCAATAAAAACATGTGAAGCATTCTCACGGCGAATACATTCTTTTACTATTACTCAGTTTCATCAGGACTAAGAAACTTTCATCAAATACTTCAAGCGACATCCAGAAGCTCAAATCTTAAATTTTTGCGCTGAGTCCGTGCTGTTTACAAAAATATTTTCGCTGCAAATCATCCGCAAGATTCTCATAGTACCTAAAACAAAAAAAAAAAAAACGTTATTTCGTTCGTACCTGGATGATGATATAATGATCCGTCCATGCGGAATTCGATGTAGTTAGTTAAGGAGCTACGTAGAACCTTCGTGTCCTGCTCCCGCCAGTTCTGTCGTGTCTAGCTCGCTGACACAGAATCAAACGGTACAGAACACTCACTTTAACAATGAATGATGACTAATACTGGAACATAACTGAAAAGTGTACAAAACAACTTTCCGTACTTCTTATTTTACTCATCGTTATTTTGCACCAATTGGGTGACTAATTTGTACAGTCAGGAAACAGATTGTTTAGCAAATTAACTATCAACCTCTTTCGTCGTTCTTATCCAGTGGTATGAAATGGCTATAATACGGCACGTACTGTCAATTTGCTAAACAATATATAGTACTCCAATTGGTACATACTCCGTGGTTACCACTCATTGTCCAAAAGTGAGCGCTCTGTACCGTCTAACTCTGTGGTATCATGCTGTATGATTCTAGTAGGTCGTCATCTATCGTCACTCTCGGACATTCTGTCTCCTCATCCTTTTGCACTTCCTCTCTCTGTTCCTTGTCGTCCCTTTACGGCATTGTACCCTTGGGGCAAATTGTCCCATTGGTACATCAAGGCCTCTTTGGTTTTTTGAGACATTTAAGGTTCATTATGGGTATTAGTATGACTACTTTGGTCAACGGCAGCTAGTTTAGTTCAGTGTGGCCAGAACCACTGTCTTGTTCCGTGCAAGTTAATGGGTAATGTGTTTCATCCAGTCGACTTTGGTGAACTGCAACCACTTTCTGCCACTGAGTCAAAGCTGTACCATTGAGGCCATATTGTGTCACTGACCCTTTGTTCCTCGCGTGTCTTTCAGCCGGTAGTTCGCTCCGCGGCCCCGCACCTCGTATTTACCGGCCGCGCCCGTAACCACTCTACCTATCACACACTCATAGTACCCGGTCATACATTATGTTTATAGCACACCAAGTTTTAGAAAAAGATGAACATCTAAGCATTTATTTAAAATAAACCAATTACAGGCACTTTTGAATTGTTAAGGAGCCGTCGTTGTAGGTTCCTATGAAGAAGAACGGGCAAGAAACACCACGGACACTCTTTAAAATCTAAATATTGGTTACATCATCCATGTCGACATTATAGGTAGGTACATATTGTGAGAACGATGTAGAAAAACCCTTTAAAAGCGACCAGACCAAAAAATAAACAATTAAAACCAGTTCAAAAATAAAATAAGTAATTAAAATAAGCCGTGGCAGCTGTGCGATGACCATTGACCAGTTCGTCCGAGTCCTCTCGGTTGTTCATACGTCTGTGACAGTATCTTTCTAAACCTTGATGTGTCAAATATACGCCCGGGTCTTGATGTGTCATTCAATATTATTTATGACGTTATATGTTTTATCAGCTGAAGACTATAAATTCTGTCAGTACCTTGTATGTAGAGTGTGTATGATTCTCGTAACTCAAGCGGTAAAGTAAACGACTAAGTAAGTAAACGATTGTGTTCACCTGTCTATCGGTACGATCGGTTGCAAGACAGTTTCTTTGTACATAGTAAATCGTGTTATTGAGCAGAGAGCTACTGAGAAGCGTCTCTGCAGCCCTAGAGTACCGTGCCGCGGGAGTTCCGAGAGCTCACGTCCAGTCGCGGGCGCGGCCGCGTGTCCTCTTCAGTTTCGTACTTAGCGTCCATTCGATACTACTGTGTCGAATCTCGGTGCCAACATAATTTAATAGATCATAATATATATTTACATTTTATTATATACATTTTATTGTTTACTTTGATATTGAATGTACAGAATCCATATATTCATTGCCATGTGTTTATGGAAATCGTATACCGGATAAAATAAATGATATAAAAATATTGAGGAGTTTCATTTCATCGTTCCACTTTGACTTTGCATCGATAGGGCAGCCTCGGGGTGTCGTGGTACAATGTAAAACTAACCGTATCGTCCCAACGATACGGTTGATTTATGCTAACAAAGAAAGGGTTTTAATAAAATTAATTTCAGTGAGGGTGCGTGAAGAGTCAGTGGTGCGTGCAATCGGTGCGGACGAACTCGCTGCTTCTGGGAGATGGGAACATGCGATGTACCTACGCACAGACGTATTGTACACCCAGGGTAATTTTTGTTAAGCAAATTGGCAACCTACGTCTATTTGCCGTGTTAGAACCTGGTTAGAACCATTTCATATAACTGTCATGGCAGTTGTGACTTGAATAGTTACCTACATAATACTTAAGGACAATTATTTAAGTTGGCGGTGAATGACTTACATACAGCCTTTATTCTCTTTCTGTAATGACACGGCCGTTCGCTTTCAAAGAACAGCAAGCCAGCATAAATGAAAACTTCTAATCTGTATCGAGTTAACTTATGAGTCCTAAGCAATAAATCAAATAGTGATTTCTACTATTGCTTATTAGATAATAGATTTATACTCTATGATTTTAGAAAAACAATTTATACAATGAATTATTAAATACCAATTGTTACCCTCATTCCATATTAACTATTGACCTTACTGTAGATTCCTTACTGAAACAAAATTATAGTTATAAAGTTAGTCATAAGAAAATGAAAAATATGCAAAACTGAATAGAATAATTAAAAAATTTAATCTAATTAGGAAACAACAAAAACACTTTTCCAAAAATATTCCACGGAGGAAAGAACGTGTTGAGCTACTCAATAAATTAAACAATTATCAAATAAAATTAGAAGACACCAAAAAAATCTATGAAATTGATACACAGCGCTGACAGTGTGACATACAAGTACTTGAGGGCAGACTTAGTTCCCTTTACATTAAATATGTGGGCTCTCAGAACCAAATTAAAGAACATATTCTAGCTGCTAATGAGTTAGTTGTGTGTCAGTGTACTTGCCAGAAGGTTTCAAACCCTGATGCTGTCAAGCCTGAGGCAACGGAGGACCAGTCCCAGACTGAGAGTTTGTCTCAAGACTATATCCTCAACCAAGATGTATCTGGTTTAGTACAAGATTTATCTCAAGTGATACAGCCTGAGATTGCCAGTTGTCCATCTTTTAGTAGTCATGATTGTTATCATTCAGTTATGTTCTCAGATAGTATAGGAAGAGGATTAGGTAAATTAATTAGTAACAACCTGCATTATTCTACTCTAAATTATTGTATGCCAGGGTTTAACTATAAACAAATATGGCATCAGTAACAGGAAATGTTTATCCTAAAACCAACATTACTGTATTTGTAGGTAATAGCTCTAATGTAAAAAAAGAAGAAATTACTGACTGTGTTGTTAAAATTAAATTGCAGTAAAATAATATTGTGTGCTTTCCCATATTTTGGAAGATTGACAAATAGACAAAACAATTATATTCATATGCTTAATATGCATATGCACTTTTTAGTTAGTCATTATAGTGACAAGTTTGTATTTCTTGACACCAACATTTTTGTTGAAACGCTGAAATCGACTAGGGGTACTGTGTATCTGCCTGTTAGTTTTATACACATAATAGCACGGCTATTAGCTTTTTATATAAACTCAGACATAGGTAGTATGTCGAGGTCTTGTGTTATTAACACCATCATGATTAGTAATAGTACTAATAGCTCAAATGCTATAAATATTTATACAAATTGTACGAAGGAGGCTCCATGTACCTCACTCACTATGAGCTCACTGCCTTGTGATGACATTGAAGTCTTGGGGTCAACTCCGGATTTAAACTAGTTTGTAAGACAACAGAAGGTACCAGTAAGAATATTCTTATAACTAACAACAACAAGGTGTCTTCTGGCTCTAAAATAAGTTTTTACCAAAAAGGAGATGAGCAGAATGCCTTGAAATTATTTCATCAAAATATTCAAGGTATTTCTTCAAAATTATTAGAAATTGAAATGTTTTTAGAAAAAACAAAGTTTGATATTGTTTGTTTTACTGAGCATTGGTTAAAAGATTACAAAATGCTAATTAATTATGTCAACTATAGTATGGGCAGTTCTTTTAACCGTAAATCTATGCTGCGTGGAGGATCTCTAATCTTGATAAAAAATTGTTTAAAATTTAAGCAACGTAATGAGTTAATGACATAGTTGGTTTATCAGTTGAACATTGCATCGAACTGTTCTGTGTTGAGCTGGATAAGCATGTTGTAGTGTCCGTGTACAGACCCCCTAATTATCAGAACTTTTCTTTATTTGAGTCAATAATGGAAGATTTCCTAGCGAAACTTGCATCCAGTAACAAAGCTGCAATTATTTGTGGTGATTTTAATATTAATATTTTGGAAATTAATTTAAATAGCAGTAGATTACTCGTACTAAGCCTTTTTAAATCGTTCAATTTATTTAATATTTTTACAGAACCGACTAGAATAACTCCAATTTCTGCTACTTGTATCGATAATGTCTTCTGCGATTGTGATTATTTAGCTAAAGCCATTGTAAATTATTTGCCGTCTGATCATAGTGGACAAACTGTAACTTTTAAGTTCAAAACACCTTTGCAAAAAGTACAAATACAATTTCGACCTACAGATGCGGGTGTTGCTTTGCTGAAATACATATTTAACGCATGGGAGAACTCGCAAAATGCTATTGGGGTTTTCTGTGATCTCTCCAAAGCCTTTGATTGCGTGCAACATAACACGCTTTTGCGTAAACTGCGTCATTACGGTGTGCAAAACGAAGCTCTCAACGTTTTAAATTCGTATTTACATAATAGGTCCCAATGTGTAGATGTTGATGGTGTGAAATCTTCTGGGCTACCAGTTCAGTTAAGTGTACCTCAAGGCTAAATACTGGGTCCATTCTTGTTCTTAGTGTATATCAATGACTTACCATTCTATTTAAAGGGTATCTGTGAAGTTGTACTGTTTGCAGATGATACCTCTCTTATTTAAAGTAGACAGGAATAGACAAGATTTTGACGATGTAAACAGTGCACTCTCAATGGTTACGGATTGGTTTACGACAAATAACCTAGTTCTAAATACTAAGAAAACGAAATGTGTAAAGTTTGCCCTACCAAATGTTAGAAATCTAGGTCCCAACATCGTCTTAGATAAAGAGGTGCTTGAATCTGTAAACTCGGCGGTTTTTCTGGGCATAACAGTAGATGCCAAACTTCAGTGGGGCCCACATATATCGAGCCTAGCGGGAAGGCTCAGTTCAGCCGCCTACGCCGTCAGGAAAGTAAGACAATACACTGACGTCGATACAGCTCGGTTAGTCTATTTTAGTTATTTTCATAGCGTTATGTCCTACGGTCTTCTGCTGTGGGGCAAAGCTGTTGATATTCAAAATATATTTGTTCTTCAAAAACGAGCTGTTCGAGCTATTTACCAGCTTGGTGCCAGAGTTTCTCTGAGAGATTTTTTCAAAGATATTGGTATCCTCACGGTGGCATCTCAATTCATCTTCGCCAATATCTTATATATTAGGCAAAATATACACTTATACACTAAAAACAGTGATTTTCACAATGTTAACACTAGAAATAAGGACAAACTACGAGCTGCCTTTCACCGGCTTCATAAGGTTCATAACTCATTTGTTGGGCTTGGTATAACCTTATATAACATGCTACCCTCTTCTTTGCTAGATTTGCCTTTTAATGCGTTTAAAACGAAAGTAAAATCCAATCTTTGTTCAAAGGCATAATATTCTATCAACGACTACTTAAATGATAAGAATAGTTGGTCGCTGTGATTAACTCAGGACAATGTTTATGTTCTTTCTCCAGCTTACGTACTGACAAGTTATATGAGTTTATATAATTGTTTATTTTATTTGACTTTTTAAGTCAAGTTATTTTAATTTAACTTTAACTTATTGTTGACAAAATCTACTCATCACACTGTTTTTTTTATGAGTTGTATTGCAATATGTGGTTAGCTAGTGACCTCGACAATTGATCATATTATTTACTGTTATTAATAATAAACTCTTTGTTTATTTATTTTACATCGATGGGTCTAGTTTATCATTTATAACTTCCAGTTACAACTATATGTAAGCGGGCACGCCCTCTATGCCTGGAGGCTTTTTTATTTAGATATTAAATTCTGTTTACGTTTAGTTTTTTTTATTTCGGCCTAAGTATAGTTCTCGATGATTTTGTTTGGTATATTGGCGTGTGCTAGCTAACATATGGCTAATAATTTGAATTATGTTTTGTGTTGCGTAATGTAAATTATTTTGAATACTATTATATAGAATCTTTTTTTTTGTTCTTCTAACTGAACAGACAGCTGTGCTGCTGGGGAGTTTGTTGCGCCACTTCTTCTTCCCAGCGAATGCACTAGGAAGTGGTGAAGGGTGGGCGTTTTGGGGGACTGTCTTATGTAATTTTGACGTTCGAAAAGTGCTGATTCTCAGCCTAGTTTGAATAAATGACTTTTGAATTTTGAATTTGAATTTTTTGACCAATAACACCTGGCAAATTAAATAGATTCAATAGTACCCTAAATAATAAATTAAACATTCTGGCCCTTAATATGGTCAATGCAAATCAATTGTATGAGGATTTCTTTTCAGTAGTCGACACTGAATTCAATAAAACTTTTGAAAATAAAAAAAACAAAATATTTGCCTACATTTTATATTTAGTGACTGGGCAACTAAAGGTATTAGGATAAGTAGGGGAAGACTGTTCGAGCTATATGGCCTTTTAAAACTGAAACTTTCAACAAGAATGTTGCTACATATTCCACAATTTTTAGAAATACCTGCAAGATAGCTAAAGCCCTGTATATTAGCAACAAGATTAAATCAGCAGAAAGTAAAAAAAAAACAGTTTGGAAAGTTATAAATAATGAAACGAATAGGAAAAAAATACGAAACACTGAGTACACTTTGGAGACTTCACATGGTGCCATAAGCTCTAACTTAGAAGTAGCTCAAGAATTTGTACGTTTCTTTACTGATATTCCATCTAAAACGACGGAAGCTTTAAATTCTTCACCCGATGTCTCACTTGATTTAAGAGCGAACGTTGCAGGCTGCCCGGTTGAATTTCAATTTAAACATATAAACCCTATGATAGTTATAAAAGCTTTTCGGCAAATTAAAATCAAATTGACCGAAGATCTATGGGGATTATCTATCAAAGTTTGTACATCCATAATCGAAACTATAGCACCATATTTGGCTTTAATATTTAATTTGTGTGTGGACCAAGGAGTCTTCCCGGATTTAATGTAATACAGTAAGGTAATACCACTTTTTAAATCTGGGGACAGTAAAGACACCAACAATTTATTAATTAGTATCCGTGCTCCCGGTATTCAGCAAGGTGTTCGAAAAGGTAATGCTCAATGAAATGCTTAATCATTTTAACACCAACCATATCTTACAGATCAGCAATATGGGTTCACCAAAGGACGTTGTACGACTGACGCCGGTGTCACCTTATTAAAACACATATTTACAGCGTGGGAGGAGGCCCAAGATGCCATAGGATTTTTTTGTGATCTGTCCAAAGCATTTGACTACGTAAATCATGAAACCTTACTCTTGAAACTTAAGCATTCCGGACTAGGTAAACCTGCGCTTAGTTTGGTAAAATCTTATTTATATGATAGACAACAGCAAGTACAAATTAATCAATCAATCACTTCACTCGGTTTAAAAGTGAAAATGGGTGTTCCACAAGGCTCGATATTGGGTCCTTTCCTCTTTTTAGTATATATTAATGATCTACCCCATTTATTAAAAAACCAACCACAAATGGTGTTATTTGCTGACGATACTTCTCAAATTTTTAAGATAAATAGACGTACATCAAATCTTGACGACGTAAATATCGCCCTACTACAAGTCCAAAATTGGTTCACTGCTAATAATTTAGTATTAAATGGGAAAAAACTAAATGCATAAGATTTGCTTTACTGAATGTTAAAAGTAGTGATTGTGACATACGAGAATGCGTCGATAAAACTGTTTTCTTGGGGATTACGCTCGACTCAAGGCTGGAATTGGGTCCTCATTCAACATCTCTTGCAGGACGCCTAAGTTCAGCAGCATATGCTGTGAGAAATCAATTAATTCAATCTTCATCTTCAATCATCAATTCCGTCAATTTACTGACGTAGATACCGCAAGGCTAGTCTATTTCAGTTACTTTCATAGTACCATGTCTTACGGTATTCTACTATGGGGACGGGCTGCTGATATAGAGTCTATTTTTATTCTGCAGAAAAGAGCCATCAGAGCAATATATGGTCTCCGCAGACGCGATTCTCTAAGGGAAGTGTTTAAAGATATTAACATCATGACGGTACCTTGTCAATATATCTATGAAAACATCAGGTACGTTAGAAAAAATCTAAGTCTTTTCAGTAAAAGAGGTGATAGACACAATTATAGCACTAGAAATAGGGACCAATTAGTTCAACCGGGTTTCAGACTGGCCAAAGTAGACTCAAACTTCATGGGGTACTGTTTAAAATGTTACAATAAAATACCTCCCCACATACTCCAATTGAATGAAAGGAATGCTGAAGGCTTGTATAAAACGCACACTATGCTGCCAAGCATATTATAAGTTGGGGGATTACATCGTTGACAAAAATGCTTGGCTCAACGCTGGTCCAGCTCCACAAGGCGCATAACCTAATTGATTGGCATTCGAAAATATTGTTGGAGCTACTGAAGATTGTAGGACTATCTTTAGATTGTATAAATTCAATTTCATAGTATTATATAATTGCATAGCACATGTGTGAGCACTATGTACTTTAAAGCTACCATTTACTGGGAACGTCTTTCATTGACTTGAATGTGCCCTTGCGGCTGAGAGTATGTCATGTCCCGTTCTTCTCCATAGGAACCTACTACGCGTTGGAATGGGCAACTAGCTTCATATTTCTGACTTACCGACCCCTTGACAATTCAAAAGTGCCTGTAATTGGTTTATTTGAAATAAATGCTTTGAGTTTGAGTTTGAAATAGAAAAAGTTTGTTTGCATAATATGCATAATGTAGGAGTTGAACTTGAACCTTTTTTTTGTTGTAATAATACATTTACCTAAACTAACACTACGTATTTATTTAACCCCCCTTCACGCCCCGTCATCTCACGGTCAATTCAGAGATAAGGTTTCATGAGCTCGGTTTCAGAGAAGTGCCTCATGAAAGTAAATAGACAATCTAATAACGATGGAAACAGCATTACAGACATTCTCAGAACTATCCGCGATGAATTACGTTTCAAGGTAAATCAGTTTTTCTGTGTAACATCACAGATTAATATGCAATAACGCCTCACAGTCAATAATTCCACTTTCCTAGAAGCAGGAGGAAAGGAGAAGCAGGCGAAAGGAGGAGAATGGTGAGGCAATAATAATATTGCAAGTAAAAACAGGTGGACATGCTATACGCGCGCCGCCATGTGGCGCTAAACTTGGCTTTAGTTAGCAAAGTTATTTATTATTGTCTTTTTTCATTACTAGATCCAATTTAGTGACATTGTGCCGTTTTTGAAGATCGAATGTTGGGTGTATCTACTTCTTCTTACTTAAATATAATTGTGATGAAGAGATAAACGGTTTGGTTTGGTATGGTTTGTCACCGAACCCGTAACCGTTAGCAAGACAATCCATAAGGCGTGTTGTCTGCACAATGTTTAGTAGAGTGTGATATTAAATTGGAATGCTTCATTGGCCTAGTGGTCGCAAGCGTGACTGCTGAGCTTGGAGTCCTAGGTTCGACCCTCAGGTTGAGCAAAGTGTTACTGCTCCGATTATTGAAATAGGGTCGCCCCCTACCAACGACAGCATAGCAGCTCGTGTCATTGACTCTGGCAGGGCCACCATCAGGGATATTAATTTTGATTACACAAAAAATTTGTCGCTAATTAGTCGAAATTTGTCGCCAAATATCAAAATTTGTCGGTCACTGGTTCAAAAGATATAAGGGTTTATTTTTTCTTGGCAATTTTTCGTGAACTCTTCGACTATAGCTCTTGGACTATACCTTACTAATTGAACTCATTATATTTCCTAAACTAAGACCCGATTAAATCTGTGACTTGGCGACAAATTGCGACTAATTGGCGACAAAATATGGGAGAAAACACATCTTCGCTAGGTGCCTTAGTTTTTGAGATATAAATGTGGCCCTGCTCTCGCCAGCTCGGCCACCTAATAAACCCTTATATCTTTTGAACCTGTGACCGACAAATTCTGATATTAGGCGACAAATTTCGACTAATTAGCGACAATTTTTTTGTGTAATCAAAATTAAAATCCCTGATGGTGGCCCTGCCAGAGTCAATGACACCAGCAGCTCGACGTACGTTGATGCGACCGTGTTCTCGACAAACGACCGGATGGAACTTTTGATCGAGGAACGATAGCGCGACACAACTTTCACTCGACAAACTAAGCGCGACAAACGTTTAGATATTTTTTTTGTAAAGAATGTTGTAATGTTTTGTGTGTTTTTATGTCTTGAACGATATCTCGTTCAAGATATCAATTTAATGCAACATCTATAACTTTATAGGTATTATGTGAGTTTTATAAACTCGATGGATCTTAATCTGTGCAGTCAGAGACATGTATGGCTTATCAGATTGACACACTACGACGTGCCGTTCTGTGACCTTTTCATACGACTGTTAAATTACAGTTTGTGATGTACCTAACTATTTAATTTGATAGTCAATTTGCTAAACAATTTGTTTCCCTGACTGTATGTTCGAGAACAGATTTAAGATTCTCCTAACGTTGCTACGTTGGAACTGATTAAGTAAAGTACTATTGAGGCGCTCTATAGTGTGCAGGAGATAAGCTGAGCGCCGTCTCAATTGATTTACAACAGATAAAGCGCTCACTGGCGAAGGATTAGGCAATTACTGCTACTTACTATTTATTATTTGTGACTGTTTCATACTTCTACGAGACGGAGTGAAATAGATGAAGATTTTCGTTGGAGCAGGTTCGTCACCGACGCACCAAGCCTCAACATCAGACTACCTCATTTTAGATTTTAAGGGGGTTCCGTAGTCAACAAGGAACCCTTATAGTTTCGCCATGTCCGTCTGTCTCTCTGTCTGTCCGCAGCTTAGCTCAGAAAGACAGTACTAGAAAGCTGTAATTTGGCATGAGTATAATATTAATTACGCCGGTAAAGTGGTCAAATAAAATCAAGTTTTTTTATCGTAGGTTCGTCCTCTGCACGTAAAGTGGGGTCGTGTTTTTTTCTCGTCTATCCCATGGGGGGTGTCGTTGGAAAGGTCATCCATTTTTGGATTCAGGGATCCGTTAGAGAAAAATAAAACTACTTTAAAGTGCAATTTTTTGTTAGAGCCAAGTGACCCCTGCCAGCTAAATGGTTGGTTTTGGGTATGTGAAAACAATTCAGGCTAACTTAGTATATACTCGTATAACGTAATTAAAAGGAAAACTATCACAGCTAAGCATACTCTATAAGGTAACGAGTAATAATCGACCAAATTACACTTGCAGTTGCAAAAACGTCCTCCCACACATTCCGTATGGGAGATCATGTTTTTCAACTACAATGTTTGTTATTGAGATAAATTCATCCCAACTACGAGTACGAAACCCTTCATTGTGCGTGGACCGACACGCAATTGGCCGGTTTTTCTACCTACACTTCAGTTAATTATAATGTGATTATTTTTCCAATGCGAAAGAGAAACAAATGGCACCAGCACTGTGACAAGAAGGTGACAAGGGCTATTTTTAGCACACTTTTATTAGCTTGACCTGTATCTATCTATCTATCTATGTAACGGAATCTTTCAACGTAATTTTCACCACCTTGAAGACATTCGATTAACTTGAAAATTTGCACAATAAACAAGAACCAATGACAATACTATAATTTATTATCTTGGAACTGATCTGATGATGGAGCCAGGAGATGGATAGTGGAACTCTTCAACGACTTCTAGTAAACCGCTCGAGTTTGGACCGATATGTTTCGGTTTGATGAGTCCAATATAGTGCACTAGGTGTCGAGGGTCTGATGATGGAGCCACGAAGTGGATCCTGGAACTCTTCAGTGGCTACTATAAACCCCTCGAGTTTGGGCTCATATGATTCGATTTGATGAGCCTAATACGAGTATATTGCACTTGGTGTCAAAGGTCTGATGATGGAGCTAGAAGGTGCATAGTAGAACACTTCGGTGGCTACTAGTGAACGCCTCTTCAGTGGCTACTAGTAAACCCCTCGAGTTTGGGCTCATATGACTCGGTTTGACGAGTTCAATATATTGCACTTAGTGTCGAGGGTCTAATGATGGAGCCACTAGGGGGATAGTGGAACTGTTTAGTGGCTACTAGTAAGCGCCTCGAGTTTGGGCTCATATGACTCGGTTTGACGAGTCCAATATATTGCACTTGGTGTCGAAGGTCTGATGATGGAGCCAGGAGGTGGATCCTGGAACTCTTCAGTGGCTACTCGTAAACCCCTCGAGTTTGGGTCCATATGATTCGGTTTTCGAGTCCAATATAATATTGCATTTGGTGTCGACGGTCTGATGATGGAGGCAGTTGGTGGATAGTGAAACTGTTTCGTGGCTACTAGTAAACGCTTCAAGTTTGGACTCATATGACTCGGTTTGACGAGTCCAATATATTGCACTTAGTGTCGAGGGTCTTATGATCGAGCCAGGAGGTGCATAGTGGAACTCTTCAGTGGGTACTAGTAAACCCCTCGAGTTTGGGCACGTATAATTCGGTTTGACGAGTCCAATATATTGCATTTGGTGTCGAAGGTCTGATGATGGAGCCAGGAGGTGGATCCTGGAACTCTTCAGTGGCTACTAGTAAACCCCTCGAGTTTGGGTTCATAATATGATTCGGTTTAACGAGTTCAATATGTGGCATTCGGTGTCGAGGGTCTGATGATGGAGTCAGGAGGTGGATAGTAGTTTTCTTTAGTCACTACTTAACTAGTAAACCAGTCAAGTCATAACTTCATTGACTTTAGAGTTATTAACTAAACGAAGATTATACTAGACTAAAAAGTAAAAAATAAAATTGTAGTTTATAAAAAACGAAACAACACGCTATTTAAACGAACTAAAAAATTTAATTATCATTTTTAGTTCATTTAAAAAGCGTGTTATTTAGTTTTTTTTAAACTACAATTTTATTTATCTTTAACAATGCATAACAAAATTATATATTATATTCTTATTTTTAATCATAATCTCTCAATCTCACGTAAAATCTTTCATTTAAAGAGGGGGAGGCATACAAAACAATATATCTCAATATGAACTGGCAGGAGAGCATTACTTGTGTTGTTATTGTGCCATAACTGACACGGTCGGGTTTATTGCGGCATTCAACTGACAAACGGTGGGCAATGCTGACGTATGTTTTATTTGACTGGCTGTTAAAATAATATGAAGATTTCACCCACTTCTTGTTATTTTATGTCCGTAAGGTCAATAAGAAAACTCATGTCGTGGTGAAAAATATTAGACAGCACAGAGTCCAGACTTCTATCGGTAATGCGGTAATGCGTTTATAGACACTGCACAAGACGCACTTGCACCACAGCACTGAATGCATTTAGCGCTACTCCTGTTTTTTTCTGTTCTGTGGCTACACCAATATAAAACATAGTTTCATTTCAATCGTCCGAAGATGACACGAAACAGAATGATGTTTTAAATATGTTAATTTCAAACATCATGTTAATATTATGCACAGTTTAAAATGTATTTAGCGATTTGTGGTGCAAGTGGATCTAAGTCCGAAACACTTATTTGTTTTGTATTTAAATCGAACTTGTCTCTGCTGCACCTGCCTCACCTGGCTGCACTTACGGGCTCCAATAGAGCCGTCAAAGCGTAGACAGGGAACTTGTATAAATGACCACAGATAATGTTCGAATATCGCACACAAATAACCATTTTTTGTTCCCACCGGTCGCCGGTCGGTACCGCACCGGTCCGTGCGTCGCCACCGTTTAATAACGATCCGTCATCCCGCACTGATTCCTCCACAATAGCTGAAACAATACTGTTAGCTAGTCTTTGTTCACGCCGCCACATTGTATCGCTGCATTTAACACCACTAGTCTCTGTGTGGACCGTTTATTGTGTGTCTAATACGACAGTCGTGCGACGTTGCTCAATTGTAAAGCCGGCAATACATGTTGGTCATAGCTCGCCGAGCGAAGGCGAGTAGGTGCCAACGTATAGACAACCCATTTGTCACACATCTGCATTTGTAAGCCATCAAAGCCTTGACGATGAGGAATCTTCTGGATATAGTGCAAATATGCATGTGTTAGAAAGTGGATTAATTACTATATTTATAGGTATAGGTATCCACTTAATTATCAAGATTTGAGTGTCAGGATGGTTAAGTACCTACTAGTTATTTACTTTGTATGTAGGTACTTTCTATGAATATGGTGTAGGGAAAGGATTTTATGAAGAATAGCACAGAAAGACAAGACTAGGCATTTATTTACAATTAGGCTTGTCGATACATAGGTCTTGTATCGTTAATGAGAAAACTATTTGTCCGTTCCTAATCTAGGTCATCACGAAGAAGAAGGACAAGAAACTCTGTGGCAGCTTCTTTTATATTATTGGACCAAGCTAGCAATATTAGGCATATTAAAACACATACAGAACAACATAGTTATCAGCAATAATCAAGATATAATAATTATCAATTAACTTACATGAACATTGTAGGTAGTCTGTCGATCTTTCACAAGAAGTGATCATCAATCCTTTTTACAATAATGGCAGAGGTTTCGCTACGATACATGATTTATTCTTACATTGGCTTTTAGCAACTTTATATTACGGACATGGACACCACTCAGGGTCTGTCCTGTAAAAGTCGGAGGTCCTATAACGTCCAACCGTTTAACTCAAGTTCCTTTTCAAGATTGGCGGTCACACCATCTTACCAGCCTATCAACCTTACAGGTCCCTCAAATGTTGCCGCCCATTCTCCCGCCATTTTAGACGAATCATAGATGGTCATACATAAATGTTAAATATCTTCTAACCAAAGTAATAATTAACAAATCTTATGTAGTGGAACTATCTTAAAACTTAATAACATTATTTAGCAATATACCATGTATTTATTTGTAATCTATATGTAAAATGTCATAATATAATAACATCAACTGGATGTTCCAAAAATCGTTTGAAACACTATGTTACTTTAAATTAGCATTATAAAATCGTGATAAATATTATTAGTATCATATTAATTATTACCTATTTTATATTAATTATTTATTGTACTGTTAAGTTAATAAACATTTGTTTTGATCATCTTCATAAAACCACAAATCATGACTTGTTCGAAAACTCTATAATCGTTGTTTATGAAACAGCCTTTGGAGTCACATTAAAACTATTTATTTAATTCATCTGTTTATGAAATATAAATTAAAGAAATGCAAATCAAATATTACAACCTAAACATTAATTTACGTTTATTAAAATATTGTTGAAATGGAACGTTTCCATACGTCAATGTCATCTATCATTCTGACAGCAGACGTTCATACTGTGATTTATTGTTGTAAACAATCATAAAGTGATCAATACAATTAGATATTCTCAGATAAATATGAATAACCTCTAAAGATGATAATAAACACCGGTTTACTAATGTTTGCCATCATTTAAAATGCAATAATTTTATATACCATACTTGTATTTGCCACAATTTCATTAGAAATAACGCTTCAGTTGCCATAATCATGAAATTACTTAAAATCATTTTCACTAATTTCATTGGTCATAATCGATCAAGTTTCATAATAATTTTAAACCATATATTTATTTGCTATATTTTTCATTTTCAATAATTTCGTTTTCCATTAAATTTATTCACCATAATATTAATTTGCCCATACTAGCACAACAATGCTAGTTCAGTTGATTAATATATGATTATACGATACAGATTTTTTTATTAACAAGGAAACCTAAAAATAAACCTAATCTACCATGCATGCTTGCTTTGCAAAAGAGGAAATCTAGCACTCGGCGGCCGTTTCGAATTTGACAAACTGTTTATTATCTAAAGATCGTTTGCTGTAATAAGTCATTTGATTACAGACAATTAACGTTTCTAAATTATATTAAATGTTGCTTATGTCAAGTATCAATTATGTAATGTGTTACTTATAGAAACTAATGATTATAGCACATGTTATTATGGAAACTTATTTTATGGCAAATAAAAGTTATGATTAATAAGTTGATACTTATGACAAGCGTTATTAGCATATATGATAATAGTGCAAGTAAATATTATGAGGGGGACGATTATGGAAAACAATAATAGTAATAAATAATGTTATGGCAAACAAGACAATACCAATAAACAACAGCTAACTACACAACAAACTATAACTGACCATGTGCCGTTGGGTAGTTGAAACCTTAAATGGCTGATAAAAAAATCAGTTTCGGTTACAGAATTTGAATCCTGCTGTAAACCCATCTATTTGATGAAATAAGAATTGCTGCAGCATTATTTAATTCATTTGGGGCACCATTGATTGACCGTAAGCTAGTACAAGAAATAATAAGACGTTTACCCAGACATAATAGTTACAATCGGCTAGGTGAATTTTTCATTGCGAATAACCTGAACCTTCGAGTAGTGATAGCGTAGTGGTGTGACCTGTGGGTCACACCTCACCGGCTGCCCAAGTCATTGGTTTCAAATTCAAACCCAAGGCACGCCCTCTATCTTTTCGGATTCATGTGCGTATTGTATAATTTCATTATCACTTGGTTCAAAAATGGTGAAGGAAACCATTGTGAAGCCAAGTCAGAGGCCCATGGGCGGCTTTAAAACTCTGACACCAGGTTAGTCACTAACCACACGAAAAGAAGAAGCACCTGAATAGAAGACGGGCTGATTTCCCATTTATGAATACGAAGTACAACAAGCTCGTAGCTACTACAGAGAGCATATAAAAAGCGACGGTTCATATGTTATCAAAGTTTACAAAGAGCCCAATAACTAACTGGATAGACCCGTGGCTACTTAGAGGCAGAATCCAATCCCGTATTCATCTAGGCGAATGTATTACTTGTATATTCTCATGCAAGGAGTGTCACAAGGATTAGATGCAATATTGGGGCACTATTGTTCATGCGTGGATGGGAAACGGACCTTAATGTCCATCATATGGTACATGGGATGGGAGAGTTACCAAAATAATCTAACTGTGCCCCAACAATTCATAGATACGATTATTCGACACGATATTGAGAATGAAATTTACGAAGAAAGCTAAAAATATATTGTATATTTATTATCTAGATTTGAATTAAATGTAGATAATAAATATATAATTACAGTGTATTATGTAACATTGATTTTACATTCTGTGATTACTTCCTCACACGCTGACTATATTAATAGTAAAATTTTAGGATAATCGTCTACTTTTACAATATCAACGAAACTGGCGAATTAAATAAACTGACGACTGAGGCAAACTGACCAGTGATACGCGGACTCGATAAATTAATTATGTGATAGATACATGGGTGCTCACATATTTACAAACATTGTAAAAGTAGACGATTATCCTAAAATTTTACTATTAATATAGTCCGCGTGTGAGGAAGTAATCACAGAATGTAAAATCACTGTTACATAATACACTGTAATAATTACGAGTACATATTTATTATGTACATTTAATTCGAGTCCGCGTATCACTGGTCAGTTTCCCTCCATCGTCAGTTTATTTAATTGGCTAGTTTCGTTGATTCGTCAGTTTCACTGATTTGTCAGTTTTATCGATTAGACAGTTTCGTTAACTCGTCAGTCTCCACTATTTGCCAGTTTTCGTCGATTCGTCAGTTTTAGTCAATTCGTCAGTCAAAGTACAGTAGAAAACTGCACACAGCTGTCGTTGCTTGCCCATTCTTCTCCTTTTGGAAGGGGAAGTTCAAAAGTGCCTTACATGGGCCTATTTGAAATAAATTATTTGACTTTGACATTACTAGCAATTGCCACATTGTGGAACTTCCCGTTTAGGTCTTGGTGGTTCAAAAATTACTCTACAGTGCAAAAGAGTTGATGTCATATATAATATGTTTATTGTTGTTGTTGGATTCTATTTCTATGAAGAATATTGGTAATGGTTTTTTAGTACTTCTTTGTTTGACGTTCCAAATATTAGTGACTTTATTTCCTTGCATTTCTAGTTCGGCTTCTATATCAGTGGAGGGATGGACATTTTTGAGGACTACTTTGAAACAGCGGTCTTGTTTAGGTAGGTATAAAATTCTGTATTTTTTTCTTGCAGGTTTAAAAAAAAAATGTAATTCTGTAGACGTGGGTTGTATTCTAACTTGTTCATTACGGAGAACTTTCACTTCATAGTTAGCCGCAGCTACCTAATTAAGCATTTTTTGTAATAGTTGGATATTACTGACGCGGGCAACATATAGATAGGGTTGGAGCCTTAGCAGGTTTTTCAACGGTTTCAACGATTTCATTATTTTGTGTGTCTTGCGTATCATTATCCAGCCCAGTTTATGGTAGGTTGGCTCAGCCAGAAGGTGTCAAGTTTCTTTTGTTTTTGAGATTTGTCAATTTCAGGGCCTTCGCGTTGCCTTTTTTCTTTCAGGTACTTTTATCCGTTGGTCGCTATCAGCAATAAGTGTACCCATTTCCGTAACAGATGGTGTTAGGTTGTCGAAATTATTCAGTGACTGAGTTATTGTTTTATAAAAAATGGATATGTGAAGAAATTGTTGAGTTAGTATTTTATTTGGAGGTTTTTCAGGTTGAGAGAGAGTATTCGATTGTTCTTTATTTTCCATAGTGTTCCCACGAGTAGGTTCGATTAAAACAGGTCGCACATGGGGTAACGCCCATTCCCATGTGAAGGCACCATACAACAATGTGAGCCCGGTCCATTGAGGTTGGCGCTAACGGCTGATAACTCATCAGTCATTCATACTATTGGCACTTATCCCACCGTAGGATTGGGGTGAGTGTTTATGGAGGCTTTCTACCTCTTGGCCCGGGTGGCTAAACTAAGACCCCGATTTCGCTTAAGGTGGAAGCAAAGCTATGTTCCGGGTTGCAGTGGTCATTTCCTATCGCTGCTCATACTCGATCGGGTTAATTAACCGTCGCCCGAGAGTCGACGTTGACCTTTTACGGTTGGTTTGGTCTCTCCTGAAGCAACCAACCCTTCTTCTTTTTCATACAGGCTTGGGACCGACATCGGCGGAGTTAGAGAAATATAGGTGACATTTATAATGTCTGAAAACAGGTCTTTGGTAACCGCGGCAGCCGTATAAAAGATTTTACAAAAAAAAAACAGGTTGCTTTGAGAGAGATTTGAGCCAAATCAGTCCTTTTTTTTGACATTTCTGAAAATGCGCTTATGTCACATGTGACTCGTAAAATGTCTGAAAAAAAACTTTTTCGTAATAAAATTACGAAACCTATGTACATTTTTAATATCAGACTTATTTGTGAGAAAACCGTATGGCAATTTTTTTTCGACATAACATACCTGTGCCCCCTTAAAACTGCGATATTTCTGACCAGTACTGCAGACAAAGTCAGAATCGTTTATACTAACGATTGTATAATGGTCGTAACAGCCGTAAAACGATGCCACATGGTCGGGGCTCTCGTACTTTTAAGGAAACTGGGAATTGCATTGTATTTATTATGTTGCGTACCAATGTAGGGACTTAAGTATTAAGTTATAATCTGTGGCACTTGGCTCTGCCACTTCAATCTTCTCATAAAGTAATATTCATGCTCTATTGCGACATTAGTGCACTGCTGACAATAGAAGTGGCTCACTTCTATTGTCAGCAGCGCACTAATGTAAAACCGCAACGTACGGCGAACTTAAGTTGTTATCCGTCAGTGGTTGACCTACGTCGTCGTAGTAGATGTATTATACATATTTGCAGTGATGCGCAGTTAGTTCTGTACTAATGTGTTTCGCGACACTATGGATGAAAAGGTGTGTTTTAAAAAGATATTTTATGGTTCTTTCAAGCAACTAGGGCCGAGTTTGTAGCCTATAGCCTTGCGCCCTATGGGACTTAATAGTAGCATGATTTACCTTTACGTGACCATTGATACACTCACGTGAATAAAGTTTCCCTCACGTGACCATTGATACACTCACGTGAGCAAAGTTTCCCTCACGTGACCATTGACACACTCACGTGATGAAATGTTTCCCTCATGTGACCATTGTAATAGCTCCTACACACTATGCCGGCGGCACCAAGCCGCACAAAAGATCGCAAAGAAAATGAAGGCGCAAAAGCCCTAAAAAGTACGTGCCGCGCGGCAAAAGCTGCGGCGGCCATGCCGCCGGCATAGTGTGTAGGTGCCATTACACTAACGTGACTAAATATTACACTCACGTGAAAATGGTATCGCCCACGTGTACAAATGTTACACTAACGTGACTAAATGTTACACTCTTGTGACCGAGTGTTACGATTTCCATCTTTTATTTATTATTGCCATCTACTTATTATATCTTACCTGAAACTGCATAATATGGCCACATACTCGTAACGGTCGAGTACTATCCAACGATTTGTAAGTGATCTCTCTCAGCCGACTGTGTTTACTACTCCATGTCGTGTGTACTGCATATACTGCATAAACAACGTCACAGAGGATTTATTTGAGGTATGGTGGTAGTGCTATTGTGTTTATTTACTTACTGTACTAAAATTTAATATATCTATTAATTGTGATTTTCTGTGTACACACGGCTACACATAACGCTATACATTTCCGGTTTATGCAGATCTCGCATTGTATAGGATTTCCGAACAACTATAATATAGCTTGATATAATTAGCCGTGTGTACATCTTTTTGTTGGAGGTCCTCAATAAACAAATAGGTAAATAATTTAGGTAAGCCACGCCCAAGTTTTTATATTTTAACGGATGTTTTACTATTTATAATTCGCATTACCTCTTAGGCCACTTAAGCTCTACAGGGCTTCACTATACCTTGCGAGTGGCCACCACTTCACTATACCTTGCGAGTGGCCACCACTTCCTATTAGAATAGCTTAATGAACCTGTTCGCACCGCTGCGCTGGGACACAGTTCTCCTATCATTGAGTGGGTGAGAGCTGTAATCTTCCACGCGGGCCCATTACGGGTTAGTAGAGCCCACGTCTTCAATTTCAGTTCTAGGATATGCCGGTTTCCTCACGATGTTTTCTTCAGCGTTTTGAAAGCAGTGGTGATGAAATTATTTACACAAAGTGAATCGCTTGCCTGGGTTCGAACACACGACTCGTAAGTCAGGACAGTTACCACGAGCTTTCATCACTACGTTTGCTCAAGACGCTGCTGTATCTTTACCTAAACGATTTTAGTCACATGATACTCTGGAACACAACTCTAGAAACCGCTACATTAAGTGTACATTTAAGAAACACATTTATACGAAAACCAATAAAAAAAAATCGGTACATCGTCAGTATGTTCTCTTTGCACGACTACAAACGGTGCAGAGCGTTGCTTCGTCCGTCTGTAGCGTTTGTATTGTGTCGATCTCATTTCGATCCGTCTCTCGTCCGGACACCGATAAGTCCGAATTGACGGACACCAATACGTCCAGACTGACGGACACGCGCCGAACGAAGCCTTTGTGGAATAGAAGCTAGTGTGGTGATAATATTAAGTTTACTAAAACTGCATGCAGATAGGGATATTTTATTTACTAACTGACTTCCAAAAAGGTGGAGGTTCTATGTTCGTATCATATGTATGCTTTTTTTTATGTATTTCCGTCGATTTCTCCGTCTTATTAGATATCAGAGTAAGCAACTCGTTCATGGGTCAATGTATACGCTTTTACAACAAACTTCCCATTGACATTCGAAACTTACCAATTAAACGATTTAAAAGCTGTATTAATACCAAGCTTTGTAAAAAAGGGTTCTATGAAATTTCAGATTATTTAGAAGATAAAAAAAGCTTGGGATTGAGCTGTTCGCTCTGCTAAGCCTTGTGAAAACCATAAAACTTGACATTTTAATTATTCATCATAATAAACCAGTTTTATATACACATTGACATTGTTGAAAATGATAAAAATGACACGATTACTTTGTAAAGTATTATATTATTTTAATTATTGTGAATGTGAGGACTATGTGGACATTTCTTTTTTCCTTTTCATTTCTTTTTTCTTTCTCAGTTTTAATGATGGTCTGGCAGTTTGAGTAGTTGATGCGGCCTACCCAAATATCCTTTCCTTGGTATTGTTCGTCGAGTTGAGCTCCTTAAGTTCTGAGTTGAGCTCCACGATTACTGACAAATGCTTGCACTGACTGGACAGGTTCACTCAAATCTGTGTGGTTCTTTCCTCAAAAGACCATTTCAGACACTAATCTACATGGTCCTCACATGGCTTGACCATGATTATGTCTGGACTTTAAAAGAGACTGCGACCTCTGAGTTTGTTTCGGCCTTTCTTCTCTTATTTTAGCTTATTTTTAATATTTTTTTATATGATGTGTAAAAGTGATTCCGATATCCTATTTACAGAATAAACAATTTCATTTCATATTGTGGATCGATTTTGAAAATTATTTTTTGTATGAAAGGGTATGCTCTCAAGTTGGGCCCATATAAATTTTATTAGCTTAGATAGTTTTTGAGTAAGCTTCAATATATGTATGTGGGAATAATACGTACTCGTAGTACGTATTATTCCCACAGTATACGAGCCTATAGTGATACGAGATATAGTGACCTCAACTGGGCGTCCTGGGCGTTCAGCATCACTTGTGCTTGTACGACCACACCGAAAATCCGTAAACCATTTATGAATCATTTTATTCGACGGAGCAGAGTCCCCATAATATTTATCAAGCCTTTGTTTCGTTTCCGTAATAGTTTTTTTGCGCAAAAAATAATGTTTAATCAACACTCGAAATTCACTTTTCTCCATCTTTGCGAAAATGCGTTCAATTGTTTTTATTTAATGGCTCTCAAAAAATAACTAACCGGCGGTACTGGCTGTAAATTAAAATATAGTCCCTCAAAAGAGTTGTGAACAAGGAGGTTACATGCAATTTGCGATAATTTTATTCCAAAATAGATTTTTACCAGACTTATCACTCCGCCTTCGTACATGGCGTCCCACGGATATGCCACATGGAGGGAAAGTACCTTGAATATTATATGTAGATGGAACATTTTACTGAAAGAAGACATTGTTTGAAATTAAAAATCAATTTAAACTGCATTCATAGATATTTAAATAATTACATGGTTGAACCGGAAATCGAACCCGTGACACGAGAAAAATAATCACCCTGTAGCTTTATCGTACCGATCGAAAGGCTTCATCATAAGGATTATTTTTTGCTAAATAACATAGTGTCAAAAATAAAAGGAAGACCATGAATTTTAACATTTTTAATACAAAATTAATCAATTTATCAAATGCTCAAAATGAGTCCCTTCCTGTTGAATACAAAGTCGCACTCTTTTGAATTTCGCTGAGATTGTTGTCGTGGATATTTAGAATAATACGTCTAAGTTCTGCTTGTAAGTCGTGGACACTTTCATACTGGTTCTTGTAAACTAACTTGACTTTGACTTTGAGCCGGAGCCGGATCTTGCAGAAAAGTAAGGTTTTGTCGTTCTGCAACCGGAAGATTATTTATCTCATTTCTCAAAATCTCAAGTATTTCTAATATAATGTCAGTTGTATGTCCTTACGGCAATGTCAGCTTTTTATTTTTCTGAACAAAATTTCACATCAAATGTTAAAATTCATGGTCTTCCTTTTATTTGTGACACTATGTTATTTAGAAAAAAATAATCCTTATGATGAAGCCTTTCGATCGGTATGATAAAGCTACAGGTAGTGGTATTTGAATTTGTGTGGGGTTAGTACCAGCTACCATAAGTAAAAAATAAATACTCTTTACAAAAAAAAAAAACAATAGATCAACAATAAGAAATTAAAGTGAAAAATAAGTTTAATTTCGGAAGTCAATGGCAAAAAACGAAAATTCAAAACCAAAGACACCGATTTCCGAAATTAAAGCAATTTTTCACTTTGTAGTGTTTTTTTTTCTTAGTACTTATAACTGCTTCATAAAAACGAGTAGAACCATTTTAACCGACTTCTAAAAAAGGAGGAGGTTCTTAATTCGGATGTTTATTTAAAAAAAAAATATTTTCGGGCATAACTACGTTATATAATAGACGGATTTGCAAAATCCTTTTCTGTTTGAAAGGGTATTACGCTCTCGAGGTAGTCCCATATAATTTTATTAACTTTGCTTGGGTACTTTTTGAGTTAGCTTCAATAGTACGTATTTTTCCCACTTAGTCTGTATGGATGATGTTATAATAACTTCATGTCACTGTTATTTATTTACATAGCAGGTAGTGATATTCGATTTTGTGTGGGGTTAGTACCCTACCACCCCCTACCACAAACAAAAAGTGAAAAATAAAAACTTTTTAACAAAAAAAGAACAGGCTTTCAAAAAAAAAAGACACTTAGTACTAAAAGAAAAATTACTTTAATTTCTGTGGCAAAAAAACGAAAATACAAAACTAAAGACACCGACTTCGAAATTAAAGTATATTTTCACTTTATAGTGTATTTTTTTTGAAGTCGGTTATTTATTTTATAGTTTACATTTTATAAACTGCCATTTGACACTTTTTCATCTGCTTCTTTATTCGTATTCGGTCGAATAACCTCAAAATATTCGATCAAATAATTCAAAATTAATTAATCACAAAACTTTATAACCGAGTTGTTCCTTCAAAAGTGTTGAAGGAGAACAAAGTGCTTCTCATTTTCGTGAAATAGACAAAGAAGTATCCAACTCTACCATCGGCAACGTTTACAGCAGAAGAAATAAATCCTATTACAATCGAAATGAACACAAAATGCAGTCTCCCGATATTACATCAATCCAATCCCGGGGTGACGGCGGCGTCCCGGGGCGAGTCCCGGGGCGAATCCCGGACGCGCGTCCCTCCGAAACGGGTGTAATATAAGGATATTGCCGTCAGCTGGACACTGCCTGTCCTACTACATAAGTCTTACAGTACGTATCCAACTAGTCAGTTTCTGTCGATCACAGAATTGCTCACTGGATAAGAAATATTATTGGATTGGTGTGAGTGCTGATAGCTGTTCAAAACTGTTTGATCGGAAGCGAATTTATTTAAATTCACGTTGGGTAAATTCAGTTTTGTGTTAGAGGCAAGAAACATGTCTTTTCAGACTGTTTTATAATCACTTAGATATTTGCCTGAGAGCTTCAATGTTTTTTGTATTATTCTTAGCGTGTAGATTGCAATCTACAATTTGAGTCGGCCCAGAACTTACTACGCTATAAGATTAGTGTTAGTTTAGGTTTTTTATATGTACTTATTATAATCATTCATAAGTCAGTATTTATGACGTCTTTTACTTTGAAAGAATAACGTGTATCTCTGCTCACTTACAGTCTATATGCTGCTGTTCTAATCCTACATTATATTGCAATAACTTCTTCCCGCACATTGCACTCAGTGCGTCACATTAGCGATCGTCGCCGGATCTCGCCACTTGTCACTTTAGCAGTAATCCCTCGTCGACCGACAAATTCCTCATCATCCATTACAATATTGTGCGAATTGCTATCATTATCGATCGTCTGCTATGAGAAAGGAGGGTGGACGCTTATTTAGCTGTCGATTACATCCTAGCGTTGTATATTCCTTCCATGTTGAGGCTAGTCAAGTACTAATAATAAGATAATTTACCAAACATACAGCGTACATCTAGTATTTTTTTTTGTATTACTGTTTGGAAATATAAAATATCGTTCTATATTGCACTGAAATATTAATTACTAGCTGCGCCCCGCGGTTTCACCCGCATAAGTTTCAATTCCGTTATTGGGATAAAAATTCGTATGTGCTAACCGCGGTCATGGTCTACCTATGTGTCAAAATTCATCCAAATCCGTTCAGCCATTTTAGCATGAAAACGTAACAAACAAACAAGCAAACATACAAAGAAAACTCACTTTCGCATTTATAATATTAAAAGTTAGGATGTATTGCAATAATAAGGCTGAATTGGTGTTCTAACAGTTTTAGGTGTTAAAAGGGTATTTCGAAAGTTTCCAAGTGATTTTTTTACATCATATTCTATATACTCTCTGAATATAAAGTTAGTTAATTATTGCATTCATTATCTAATATATATAATATCTATAATTATATGATAAGAAAGCAAATTGATGTTAACTTTAAAAAGGTCAATGTTAATAATTTCCTTTCCTTGTACTGTCTTCCGCCAGCTGCGACGACGCGTTCACACCGACTGACCTTTCAACTTAACTAGCGTATTATTATCATGAAATGATTCCTCGCAGTGCTGAATAATTCAGCGACTGATTAGCGGCTGTCCGACACACGCGAGCACGCCCGCCGCGTCACGACGCTCACGCGAACCGACGAAGCATACCTACAACAACAGGTAGAGATGACACCGAAGGTAAGCTCTGTACAATGAGCTGAAAACGACAACAAAACATTCACTTTGTGAGCGTTTTGCTTGTTATCGCGGAGCCAGCATTGCGCCTCACATCTGTGCTGGTTTTAGGTCCAACAAAGTATATAGGGGAGTTTGTTGCACCACTTTCTTTTCCCAGCTAATGCACTAGGAAGTGGTGAAGGGTGGGCGATTTGGGGGACCGTCTTATGTAATTTTGACGTTTGAAAAGTGCTGATTCTCAGCCTAGTTTGAATAAATGTTTTTTATTTAATTTTATATAATATAATACTCTTTATTATGTACAATATATGAATTAAAGATATAAATGTAGAAACTAAATCAAAATCAAAATATTTTAGTTCACATAAACCTACATGGGCACTTATGAAACTTCAAAAGCTGCACGGTTCCAATTGGTCGTTTCCTATGGAGAAGAGCCGGAAAGGACTACACGGTTACGTTTTTTTAAATAATTGACTTTTACAATGTTTTCAAATACACCGTTATTAGGTATGAGAGGACAGTGTAGGCCTGTCAACAAGAAGTACCACTTACCAGGTACTTAAGGTCGTTTATGCTAAAAGCTCGCAACGTCGCAAAAAGCTGTCAAATATTTACCTGTTTTGGTTAATTTGGCAATATTACTGTATAGAAATATGAAATGTGGCTAACTAGTGAACTAGAATATTAATAATTAATTGCTATAGATTATGTGACAAGTCACATAGTGTCACTTATTTTGTATGTCTTAATTATAACAAAACATAGCGCACCCCCTATTTATGTATTTAATAAACACCTATGTAAACACCTGTTTCACAAATAAACTGATTGATTACGACTTCCCGTGACCTCTGAGTTTGTTTCGGCCTTTCTTCTCAGAGTAGTCAGATAGGAAACACCGACCTCACCAAGCTTATTTTTAATATTTTTTTATATGACGTGTAAAAGTGATTCCGATATCCTATTTACAGAATAAACAATTTCATTTCATTTCATTTCATTTCATTTCATTTCATTTCATTTCATTTCATTTCATTTCATTTCATTTCCAAAAAACAATATAAAGTGAAAAGTAACTTATTTTTCGGAAGTCGGTGTCCTTGGTTTTGTATTTCTCGGAAGTCGGTGTCTTTGGTTTTGTATTTTCGTTATTCACCACCGACTTCTGAAATTTAAGTTATTTTTCACTTTGTAGTGTTTTTTTTTGTAAAAAAGTTTTTATTTTTCGCTTTTTAGAGGGTCATTTTGTAATTTATCGAAGTTATAATAGCCTAATGTCAACTGCTCATCACCTTTTACAATATATTGCTCTAGAGTTCTCCTGGTACTTCACCATCAGCACCACTTCTCCATAAGCATTGTGACGAGCATAAATTGCTTGGATATTAAAGTAATCGAATCGCAAACTATATATCGCTATAGGTGTACCTATATTATTTGAAGAGTTCCCTCGATTTCTCCAGGATCCCATTATCAGATGCTTTCTTTTTTTTTTTTTTTTTTGGGTGGGAAATCATCAAATGACTCCTCCCGCTCTGGGCGGAGCGAGAGGGAGTGTCAGACTTTTACTGACTAAAACCCACCCGTGTTCCTTCCATTGCCTGTGTGCCGGGGCCGCGATATCCCTTTCGGACAAACTCGCAACCCTGGCAGGCATTGGCCCTTACGGACCCCGTCTGTTGGTGCTGACATCTCTTTGAGGCGCGCGTGGAACACAACGCGCCGTCGACCCGGGCCTGGTCCTAATCGGACGGCGAGCTACCCATTGCCCACCATCCGCAAGCCCGCGCCTACGGTGGCCGGAAGTCGGCTCGCGACTCCCGACGCCCGGGGCGTCTCCTGCGGCGACTAGGGGCGCGAGGGCGCGCATCTTGCATTTCCCTCGCGCGCTCCGCCTCCTCCTTCGCGAGCATTACTGCTTCGCAGAAGGAAGTGACGGCTTCCCATGCACTCTCGCTCCGGACCATGGCCTGAACCAGGGCCGGACGCGAGAGATCGCCGCCGCCGATCGCCTCCGTGAGGACACGGCGGTGCCCCGCCCAAGCCGGGCAGACCTCCACCGTATGCTCCACCGTGTCCTCCGGGCGATCCACACAATGGTAACACCCGGGCGTTTCCTCCCGCTTTATCCTGAACAGGAACCTCCCGAAACAACCGTGTCCGGTGAGGACCTGCGTCAGGCGGAAGGTGAGGACGCCGTGGCGCCTCTCTAGCCACTCCTCAAAGAGGGGCCTTACCGCCGCAATTGTGGCGTGCCCAGCGCTGGGTTGCGACAATCGCACTCTCCATGCCGCCATGAGATCCCGCCGGAGCTCTGTCCGCTGTGCCGTGATTTCTCGCGGCAGCGGAGTTACACCCCGGCGTTTCGCCTCCTCGCGCAACTCCCACATGTGCGCGAGGACTTTTGCCTCCAGATCCCATGGCGGTAGTCCGGCAAGGAGGCTCGCCACCTCACGGGAGACCGTGCGGTATCCTCTGACCAGCCTAATGGCCATGACCCTTTGGGACGCGTTCAATCGCTGGGCTGGTCGCAGCCTTAATGAACGCGCCCACACCGGTGCCCCGTAAAGGGCCATGGACCGCACGATCCCCGCGTAGAGCCTCCGGCAGGAGGCGTTTGGACCCCCTAGATTGGGCAGAAGCCGCTTCAAAGCAGCCCCAGCCCTCTGCAGTTTGGGAGCCAAACGTCGGAAGTGCTCCACGAAGTTCCACCGGCTGTCGAGGACGAGTCCCAGGTACTTCATCGTCGACTCGACACCGATGTGAACCCCTCCCGCCGTTATCTGGGAACCCGACAGCGGCGCGTTTCGAGGACCATAGAAACACATGGCCTCGGACTTGTGCAAGGCCACCTCGAGTCCCAGTTGCCGGATCCTATCGACGATTGTCGCAACCCAACGTGTCGCTAGTTCGGCCGCCGCCTCATGCGACCTCCCCTGCACCAGGACCAGCGTGTCGTCAGCGTAGCAGACTACGCTGACGCCGCTAGGGAGGTCGGCGCGCAGCACCCAGTCGTAGCCGATGTCCCACAGATGCGGCCCCAGGACCGATCCCTGCGGGACACCGCACGACATCTCTCGCCGGTTCCACTCTCCGTGGTGACCGGGGTAGATGACGGCCCTGTCCGTCAAATAGGCCTCGACCACTCGACAGAGGTAGGTCGGCATCCGGTGATACCGGAGTGCCTCCCTAATGGAACTCCAGGGCAGGGTATTGAACGCATTGGCGATGTCAAGAGACACCGCCAAGACCACCCCACCCCGGGCATTAGCATCCCCCGTCGTGTGGGCTCGAACGCGCATGATGGCATCCACCGTAGAGCGCCCCTTGCGGAAACCAAACTGGCTGTCCGCCAAATCCGGCCCCACTCGCACCAGCTGCCCGACAAGGCGGTCTGCAATTACTCTTTCAAAGAGCTTGCCCACCTCGTCGAGCAGCACGATGGGCCGGTAAGCGGACGGAGAGTCCGCCGGGCGCCCCGGCTTCTTGATGAGGACCAGTTTCCCCGTCTTCCAACGAAGTGGGAACTGGCCCCTCTCCAAGCATGCGCTAAAGAGCCCCCGAAGTCGAGGCCCGAGAGCCTCTAAGGCCAGAACCCAGGCTTTTCCAGGTAAGCCGTCGGGTCCTGGGGCGGTATTTTTGGCATTCAGCCTACGTACCGCCACTCTCAAATCTACCCCGGTCACCTCCGGAGATTCGTCGTCGTCGTCGTTTCCTGTGTGGTCCGCATCGGGCACCGCAGGAGGCGGAGCCATGGGCGGGGGAGTATGTTCCCCTCGCGAAGGGAACAGAGCGCTCACCACGTCCTCCACGAGCTGGGGCTGGAGACTCTGCGTCAGCGGGGGAGCCCATGGGCGGAGCTTGTCTCGCACCCATTTATATGGGCGTCCCCACGGGTCTCTGTTCAGAGTCTCCAGCGACTCCTCGCGAGCCAGTCCTCTGGCCCGCTCGATCCCGGCTTGGAGGGCGGTCTTCGCCGCTCTGTACCCGGCGTACAGCTCCGCCTCAATGGCTTCCGTATCCGGCGGGCGGATACGAAGCCTGCGGTGCCTGGCGTACAGGTGGCGCGCAGCAACGCACGCCGCGCGTAAAGCGGTCAGCTCACGCGACCACCAGTACACCTGGCGCTGAGCACGTCTGGGCTGGACCCGGGGCATTGCCACGTCACATATTTCGGACATGGCCTCCCGGAACCACTCCGCCTCGTCGTTGATGTCGGCAGGCCTGTCCGGTGATGTCACCCAGGCCTGCACGATCGAGGCTTCCAGGAGGAGCTCCCGGTCCAGCTGCTTCAGCGCCCACCGCGGACCACTCGGGGTCTGTCTGACCGGCGTGCCCGAGGTCTGGGCGGAGACGTCAAACCGGATGTACCGGTGATCGGAATAGGTCTCCACCCCCTCCATGACGCGCCAGTCGGTGACACGTGGCCACAGAGCGGGGCTGGCGAACGAAATGTCCACCACTGACTCGCCCCGCATCCGCACGCACGTGGGAACAGAACCCCGGTTTAGGACGACCAGACCCGACTCCAGAGCCCAGTCCTCCACCATCCTGCCCCGTGTGTCCGTTAACCGGGAACCCCAAGCCACGTTCTTGGCATTGAAGTCCCCGAGGACGATCACGGGGAGGGGATGGTACCCGACGACGACGACTCTCAACTCCCCAAGGGAGTTGTGGAACTCGGCGAGAGTTCGGCTCGGGGAAAAGTACGCTCCCACCACGACAATCTCCCCGAACCGTGCTGCTACGCAACCCCGTCCCTTCTTGACGGCCTCGAGGGACGGGGTACCGGCGGCGGCCGACGAAATAATGGCCACTGAGCCGCTCAGGTCCTCCACCCAGTAATCCCTGGGCGGGACAAAGTACGGCTCAGCGACCACGGCGATGTTAATCGACCACTGCGCCATGCTCTGGAGCAACAGATCCTGAGCTGCGGCACAGTGGTTGATATTCGCCTGGACGAGGCGTAATGGACCTATTGGCAGTCCATTTTAGCCCCCCCCCGAGCCCCTCGTGAGGGCCCCGCCACGGCGGCAACGGCCGCGGCGGCGACGACGGTGGTGGCGGCAGCGGCGGCGGCAGTAGTAGTAGCGGCGGATGCGGCTGCGGCAGTGACGGCGGTGGCGGAGGACTTGCTCCTGGCTTTGGCGGGTTGAGCGCAGGCCTTACTCCCAATCCGGTGCTCGGCCGGCTTGCCAGCCGCCGCACACACGGCGCAGTGCGGCGTGGCTTCGCACGAGCCGGCCTTGTGACCGGGCTGACCGCAGCGATAGCAGTGATCGCTGCGGTCCACCTCCGAGGTTCATTTAGCTCCCACGTGGTTGCCCACAAGGCAGCGGAAGCACCTCAGAGGTCTGGGTTCGAGCAGTTTGACCTGCGCGGATACCCAGCCCACCAATAACCTTTGGCCCTCCCCGGCGATTTTCCTGGCCGCCGACACGGGGCAGCTCACCGTTACGGCTCGCATCCCCGTGAAGTCAGGACGGATGGTGCCTGCCCTAACCTGCTCGGCAGAGCACCCCCCAGTCCTGACGACAGCGGCCACCACCTGATCCTCCGCCACTGAGTCGTCCAGGCCCGAGATGCGCATTTCTACGCACTTGGTGGGCCTGGACACTCGGGCCTCGTCCGCATTTAAGGACGCCCTGAGCTTTTCAGCTAGGGCGTCAGCGGCCGGGCCACTAGCCGCTCCGGGGAGCTCCAGCATCCGGGCCCCAGTCGCAGTGACCCTAACCCGGATGCCCTGAGCGGCACCTATCTCCTTTAGGTCCACCGCCGCCCCAATCTTGGAGAGCACGTCGCGGTAGGACACGCCCTTCTTCTCCGCTTCCGGCTGTAGTGTTATCACTACAGCTGCGGACTTCGGGGCGCGGAGCCTAGCCGCGACGCTTTGCTCCTTGCGCCGCTGCCGCGTCGCCTTCTTTTTGGCCGCCCTTTTGGCCTTGCCCGCCTTTTTCTTCTCCCCGGCTATTTGCCACTCGGCGTCAGCCTGGGGAGATTAAGGAGGCATGGGCGGCCGTTTCGTCACCAGGGGCGGAGCCCCCGCTGCCAGGGCCAGGGCCGGGGCCACCGCTTTGGCCGGGGCCCTCGCTGCCTGTGTAGCAGCCCCACCCCTGGTCTGCCCTGACGGGCCTGGTTTGGCCGCCGCGGCAGCTGCGGTGGCGGCGGCGGCATACGATGCCGCCTTCCGCTGGCCTGAGGCCGGCTGGCTCGCCGCTAACGGAGGGCGCAGGACCACGGCCTCCAGTGCGGAGAACCGGCTGTTGAAGGCAGCCAGCTCCTTCCGCACCAGAGCCAAAACTCGGTCCTCCGCCGGCAAGGGCGGGCCCTGCCCCTGCACCGCTCCACGTTGTAGGACAACGCGAGCGCCGGCTCCACGGAGCCCGGCCAGGTCTGCTCGGAGATCCTTGTTCTCCTTTTGGAGAAGCTCCGTGGCGGCTGACTTGATGACAATGTGACCAACTCGAAAGTATACCCTTTTAAACAAAAATATAATTTAGCAAATGTCTTTAAATGACGGAGCTATGCCCGAACATAATTACATTTTTTTTTTTAAGTCACCGCGAAGGTGTCAACCTGTAAAGATTATAATAATCTTATGCGTAACTATTTCTTATAATTTGTTATTCACATTATTATAGTGCTATACTGTTACAAGCATTAATCAAGTTATCAGTTCCTTTGAGATCAGACGCCATCTATTGCCAAAGTTGTGAACTCGGTCGATATCACTGATAGTGAAATTATTAAACTAATTTCGATGTTAGAGTTAAAACTATAGTGGGAATTAAAAGGGAACATTGCCTTTTTTTTTGGGTTTTACTTCATATTGACAAGTGTTCATTTGATAGTAAAGGACGTGGATAAAGTCTGGCCCAGCACGGACAAAGACTTAATAATAATTTTTTTGAAGCTTATAATATTTAAATTTCCATCATGGCTTTCATTTGTCCGCATAACATGGTGGGAAAATATCAATTTAAAAGAGTATTAATTAATTGTTTGTTTTATTTTGATTACCACCATTTTATGTCGATTGTTTTAGGGTTATCTTATTGGTAAGTGTAGGGTTAGGTTACTATAACCTCTATGGATAGAGGCGGCTGCGTCCGTCATATTATTATCTATGGAGTCAAGAAAATAAATGAAGATTTCAGGGATTTCAGCAACACGTTATTTTATTGTTCCCCATAATCAATAACTGGATATTCTCTAAAATTGTCATTAAAAAGTCAAGGCATCATGTCTTTCATTAATGACATGACAATTTAAGTCAATCGTGTGTCTTGTGGTTCACATAAATGTTTTCTTGTGGTGTTTTACGACGACTTTTGGATTTGTTTCTGGATACCTGTTGTTACTGCTCTCCCGGCAAAGCGGGTCCGCTTTGCATCACGGACTTTGCATCTACTCATTTTGATTTATTTTGCTTACTCGCACTTTGGACAACTCATTTTGCCCTATTTGTAATGGAGAACCGGCGCTGCATTAACTGTGGTATAGCAACGCTTCGTATAAGGAGCAATTCGTTGGATTCGGATGAAATCCAATCTGTTATAAGACATTGGATTACTCCGCGATTTGTGAGTTTTAACATTTTCAGTAACGTCTTCAGCACTTCTTATTAGGGTGCCTATTTGTTAATATTTATGTAGGTGTTTTATTTTAGGTCACTGCATCTGATCATGTGTGCCATTCTTGCTGGTTACTGGCTTGGCAGACATTATCACAGTCTGGTACAAGTAGAACACCAAGCCCTAGTGTTGGCCACCGTCATGTATGTCTAAACTGTGGAAGATCCCTGCTGCGGGTTCGTTTTCATACACTGACACGTAATCCTGAACGCAATAGACACATTCATGATGTTCTAACTGAATGGATTTTTCGGACAAGTTAGTATGAAAAATGTTTGATTTTATTATGAACCACGACTGCTTCAAGCAGCGTGAAACGCAGTTAAGTACATTGGAGTGAATTAATACTAGTGTGTTTAGGAACGTACCAGATAAAATGGGCACGTTTCTATTACGGCGAACATGTTAGGGCGAATGGTTCCTATACAATTGAAGTGTACAGAGAGGTCGACAGCAGCCTAGCCTGAAGGAGCTGTCGATTGCAACAAATGCTTGGATTTTGAGAGGCAGAATACAATCGCGACAGTAATCGCGTTATGTAAGCCGTAAAGTATACTTTGTGTATATTTTAATTGAGAGCTCTCTCGGTGGTAGAAATGCCATAATACAGTATTACTGTAATTGTGCAGTAGGCAAAAGAACAGTAGGCTGCTGTGCTCATAATTCGCACAGTGAGAATGAAAGAGACCGAACTCAAAATTTCGGCGAATTGAGTTAAATACTTTAAACTACTCCTAATAACATGGTCCATCGTCAAGTGAATCAAAAAGTGACCATTTTGTGCTAGAAAAGGACAAACTTAAACATTATGTCTCTTTCTTATGCGCGCGTCTCAGCCGTACCCCCGCAACGACAGTGACCGATTCGGTGTTTCGTCCGCAGTGTTTCGGGTTGGTTGTTATTTTGTTAGTTTTATAGTGACCGTTACTTTATGCAAGAGTAAGTACAGATTTTGTTAAAATTCTAATCGTAAAGTTACCAATGTTTGTATTAGGTCATTTTTGTAATATAAATAAAGCTATTTGTAGTGACTGAAGTCTACTTCGGTCATTTTATTATTAAAAACTAAAGTCAATACAATGACTTATTCATAGATATGTCATTATTCTATTATATAATTGACCCATGTAACTGTACTATTTGTAAAGGTAATTTTATGATTAATTCATTGTAAAAACTCAAAGCCTTATTAAGGGTAATGCCACTTTATCGGACTTAACGTGTGTGCATATTTCTGTTTAGGTCGTTTTATGAAAACGAGAAGATGAAACGAAGAGTTGATTTAATTTTTCAAATGCTACCAACGGACCGCGGAAACGAGGTAAGAATATTAGTTATTTTAGGTTATATTTAGTAATTAAGTATTTTTTTTTTATTTAATGGATTTTTGTTACTTCCTATGTAATCCTAACCGATATTATAAATGAGAAAGTGAGTTTGTTTGTAACGCTTGCACGCTAAACCAGCTGAATGGATTTAAATTAAATTTGCCACATGGGTAGACCATTACCTGTGTTAGAACATAGGATACATTTTATCCCGATAGTACGTTCCCGTGGGACAATTTCCGACGCCCACGCGGGCGAAGCCACAGGCAAAAGCTAGTTTGTGTGTAAATAAAAGTATTTGTTATTAATGTTATGGATTTTTGTTACTACCTATGTAATTTGTTATAAAATCTACATGCCAACTTATTTCTTTTACAGCATGATGACAAAGAAAACGATGGATTTATAGCAAATTCACATCAAAAGAAGCATCATGAATTACAAGTTAATCGAAATCCCATTTATATACCCTGTCAATACGCAACTCTCATAAAAAGTGCTCGAAAAACTGATAAACCTTTTTAAGGAACTCCATTACACTTTTTTTATAATATTAAAGCCTTAATTTTTTTAATATTATTTTTTTGAGTATGGGAAATTATCAAATAACTTCTCTCGCTCTGGTCGGAGCGGGAAGGCGTGTCAGACTCTTACTGACTAAAACCCACCCGAGTTCCTTCAGTTGCTTGTACATTGCCAGGGCCCACGGTATCCCTTTCGGACTTTCCCGCGACCCCGGCAGGCATCGGTCTTAGCGGACCCCATCAGTTGTGCTGACATGTCTTTGAGGCGTGCGTGGAACACAACGCGCTGTCGACCCGGGCCTGGCGGCTTACTCCCTAAGCGAAATCCGTAACTACGGATTTCGCTTAGGGAGTAGACCTCTTGGTCATTATCGGACAGCGAGCTACCCATTGCTCACCGTCCGCAAGCCCGCGTCTACGGTGGCCGGGAATCGGCCTGCGACGCCCAGGGCGTCTCCTGCGGCGGCTATAGACGCGAGTGCGCGACATTTGCCTCCGGAACCGCTCAATAATAATTATTTCATGAGTTACGATTCGATTACTTTAATACGGTTGCTAAGCAATTTATGCTCGTCACAATACATATCGAGAAGTGGAGCTGTTGGAGAAGTACCAAGAGAACTCCTCAACAATTAACACCCCTGCATCGGGAAAGCAATATTTTGTAAAAGGTGATGAGTAGTTGAAATTAGACTATTGTAACTTAGATGAATTACAAACAGTCCCACTAAAAAGCTAGAAATAAAAACTTTTTTACAAAAGCTAATGAAACTGAAGATTTCGTCTGTGCATTATGGACAAAGTTACGGTTACTTGCACATGCATAACCAAGTATCACTACTCCTCGATACGGCTCACATTATGAGGACGGGCCTGTCTCTGCCGCCCTAACCACCGGTACTTAGGACCGGGGTCCCGATACTGGCGGACCACATTTTTATTAATTTTTAATGACTTTTATAAAAATGTATTTAACAAGTGAAGAACACTAAATAATATGTCAATAAATTAAGACGGTGCCGTAAAAAAATAGGTAGTATTTAGTCACAATTTCGTAAAGTGATATTGGGTTTTTAAGGAATTTAGCCCGGAGTCTGGATTTGTGCCCGGTTGATGGCAATAGGCTCGCCCCCTATTGTATGGGACTTAAACATTACTGGTGAAATGTGGGGGTACTATAGTTACACCTCTGCCCAGCCCTTCGGACAAACAAGGCGTGATGTTATGTTATATGTTCGTTTACAATAATAAATAAAATAAATATGTCGGAGGATGGTATGAGTCTCTCTCAATATCAGGCATATTTTAACTATTGTGGGCGTACTAATGGGTAGTGTTGGTTATTGCGCAAAAGAAACACCGTTGCAGTTCAGATCAAATTATAATTTACAATAACATCACTCACACTAGCATTTCACACACTGTAGGTACACGACACAACTATTCGAAACGCGGGACAGTTTCTAAACGTCTTCACCGGTTGACCGCCACCCATCAAGTCTGCCTCTGCTCTGCTGCTCTGCTGAGCCCCAGGCCGACGGCCGATCCGAGCGTCACGACGTAGACTCTGTCAAGCTCCGCCGCTAGGCGGCGCTGGCGTCCCGATTAGTCAACTCAGCAACGAATTTGCGACAAATATTTCATTAAAGAATATCAAAACATTTGTGCCAAATATTTGACCAACAATATTAGTGCTGAGTATATAGATGTTGGTACAAAATTATTGGCTACTGGTTATTCAATGCTGCTCATTCAATGTATTTTTGATATGGAAACGTTTATAAAAGATTGTACAGCAAACTAGATAGGCCTGTTTGACATAATGTTGACATGCTTCGTAGATCGGACCAACAGCTAAACCGTACGGATTTAATAAGTCCAACAACAGATACACACACAGATATGGTCAGTTTTCCCGTCTATAGGTCTCACTATAGACGGGAAAACTGACCATATCTGGTACTTAACCAAAACTGACCATATCTGGTACTTAACCAAAACTGACCATATCTGGTACTTAACCAAAACCGCCTGCACTAGCGGTACTCGCTTTACAAGCGTTACGTATTTCTAAAACGACTTTCAACAGGATTGACATACAATTTTATACATTTTTAACTCTTTTGTCTACTTTTCACACCTTTTCCTCATCATAACCACAATATTCTGAACCGTGATCCTCTAGTAATGCGTCGTACGCCAGACGAGGTTCATGTCGCGTCGTTCGTAATACAGGATCAGCAGAGCTGCGTCCGCCACGTGACCGGACTGTGACACGATGCTCCGTTTTGTTACCGACGAGAAAGGGGATTTACTTTGAATATAGAGCTCGGGAAAAATCGCCTTATGAGAAAAATGGGAGAAAAACTTTGCAGTCTTAATCTGGAACGATATCGGTCATGAATCTAGATTTTAAAGAATCGAGTTGGGATTTGTATGGAAACTGTGTTTTGAAACGAGATTCTAAAGGACATTGGGCAAAAATGTATGGGACTTGAATCAAAAAATAAGAAAGCAGAACGATGCACGACAATGGGCAAGAGTGCCCCAAATGTTCACCACTAGAGAGATCTATGTCACTGAATAGTTTATTATATAAGGAGTAACTATGTTATAGGTCTGAATAACAATACTCCTTATTTAACACACATTGACATTTGGGCCACTCTTGCTCATCATCTTTTTGCATCTTTCACTGTCTTAGTTAAATATCCAGTAGGTACGCTGTTCATTAAATCGTAGGTACGTTTTTATTATAGTTAAAGAGGCTGTTTTACTTGTTAGAAAAGAGAAAACTTTTATTTATAAGGAGGCGCTACTGGTAAAAGTTTTAGGGGGTTAAAGAGGAGTTATAATTATATTTTTAGGCTGGAAAAATTGTGAGCTATATTTAGAGTACCTACTGCTGGCCCCGACACGGTATCAAAACTTTCACAAACATTAAGGGCGACCTTCGGCAATATGACCACGATCAGTACATCTAAACTGTCTGTATCATGATGACATAGACAGCTCTTAAACCAGGATTAGATGAAATGTGGCGATCGTGTTCAGTTTCTTTAGTGAAATTCGTTCTAAGTTAATCTCCAAAAATCAAGATTACCATCGAACTTGCTCATAACGACGTCTACAACTGCTTATATTTATACAACATTCAATTGAATTAATTTCCCGGCCCCCTCCTCCTTCGTCCCGCTTCCCTCCCCTGCAACTCCCGCTGAATGGCAGGACTTGTGAAAGTTTTCACAAGTTTTTCAGCGCCTCAGATATCACCGGCGGATGATTTATATTGCTGTGCGTGGGGCAAAAAGTCAGAACTTTTTGCCCGCCGAACGTCGCCCCCTCCTGTCTCCCGCGCCGCACCGAGCCGACCTTCGTCCTTCGCTCGCCCGGATGCTTGATGAATTCTATCCATACATTGGGGGTGTATAAGAGGTAAGTGCAGAAGTCATACATGGAACAAGTTGGAACACAAAATGTTGAAATAAGAAAAGTTGGATATCTGGCAGATCCACCAAATTGTGGATGCTGTTTTCAGGCTATTCATGTATAAAAAATGTGTATTTTTTTCATTTTGATGTCACGTCTCTCTATTCATTGTTCACTCACCTGTTTGCCCTCGTATCGTGACTGTAAAAAGAAGGAAAATTATTTCAATAAGTTTATTTTTAAATATTTATGTAATTCCAACCTAAATTATTAATCACACGACGCGACGAAGATATTTTTAAGAATATCTTTTAGTACAGGCCTTTGTATTTTCTTCTTTATTTCATTTAAATAATTACAAATTTCATTTATAAATATGTTTCATAAAAAACATTAAAAAACATTTAAGAATATCGGGAACAAGGTCGACGGTACCGGTGTTCAGGGCTCCAGAGAGAGGAAACTTCTAACAATGCGAGCCGTGTCCAGAAGAACCGCTTTCTGGATCAAGCCCTTGATCCAGCTGCCCAACGAGAGCCTCCTCAGGTGTTGGTCAAGGCTCTTGGCTATTAAACTATTGGCTATCACGACTATCGGCACAATGATCGCTTAGTCCACATCCCACAAGTCCACATGTCGACTACATCGCGAGCCAAGTCAAGATACTTGATCGGTTTATCTTTCTCGGCTTCTACGAGGTTCCCGTCATGCGGGACCGTTATATCAAAAGTCGTTGCGTGCGGGTCTATTCGATCCACTACAACTATATTAGGCTTATTGGCAACAATAGTCCTGTCAGTGATGATGAATCGATCCCAGTACAATGTGATATTTTCATTTTCGAGAACTGGGTCGGGCATATACCTTTAGTAAGGCACTTCCGATTCCACAAGGCTGTATTTCAGACCAAGTTGCTGATGGATAATCCTGATTACAAGATTGTGTCTATGCTAGTACTCTTTGTTAGCGAGACGAGAACAGCCGGAGAAAATGTGTCTGATGCATCCGGGTGTTCCCCCGGACGGTGACATGCCCGACAGATATCATCTATGCCGTCTTGTTCGTCATGATAACTTCGTCCATAATTTCACAAACAGAGGGGTCACCAAAATGCGCGAAAGGCTACGGACGCTAATGAGCTACATGAGGTCTATGTAGGGCCCGGAAAAAGTGTCCGTGAAGCACTTTACTCTACCATACCTTCCTCCAATCAGTAGATTCAAGCACTACAGGATTGCGCTAGTTCTTTTTAACAACGGAGAGCGGGGTGAGACCCTTGTCCACCGTGTCCAGATCTCTATGCATCCCCACGTCGGCTTCTAGGAAATATTCCCTGAGTGATTAACATTTAAAAAGCCTCGACCTCCTCACTTTCGCGAGATAGGTAGACATACAGTATTAATACGAATGACCGTGAGTGATGCATTCGATATGCAGTCAGCAGCGTACGGAACCTCCTATCTAGGGTGTCGACTTCGATCTGTGTCTATTTGAATATGCCGAAAGAGTACATTAAAACCGACATGAGCCAACCGTTGAAGGCGCGCCTTTTTTCTGCCTGATAGAAGACTATTACTTGTATACACTTTCTTTAAGCGGCCAAGAAGCGCTCCTTCAACGATAGCTTCATGTCAGTAACATCAATGCCCAACGCTTCCGAGATACCCAAATACTTATAGGTTTTGCAGAGAGGGCTCTTCTAAGGTTTATGGTATCCGAGAGTTGGGTTCCCACGGATTCCACAATCTCCCCTCGCTTTACATGCATGATCGCACATTTGTCCACACCAAATTCCGTTCTGATGGCGCTATTGAAAGTTTCGAAAGTATTTTCTTTATATTTAACTGTTGTGCATTACTATAATATGGCTATACAGACTTACTTTAGTTACAGCAGGCAGAGGTGTACCTATAGTACACCCATATTTCGCCAGTTCTGTTTAAGTCCCAAGTAATAGGGGGAGTACACCTCTGCCTAACCCTTCGGCGAAACAAAGCGTGATGTTATGTAATTATGTTATTATGTACAGCACTATTTACTTTAACACCTAGGTACGAGTGAACCTTCTCCTTCATATTATGTTATAGTCTGTGCCGGAAACTTTTGTAAGATATATGAAATTGTATGAAATATGAATCTGTGCGAACCCACATGTAAGTTGGAGCGCGCCGGTCAGCACTATACTATATATATACATACACGTATATTTAGATTATGTTTGTGTGTATAGGGGTCTGTATACAGAGTGAGGGCGATGGATTGCATGGGTGATGGGATTGCATTTAGTTTGATCACGAACTTGAACTTAAATTATTTTATACGTAAAATTGTTAGTTAATTGATTCAGGCGTTACTTTGCGGAAATCTATTATAAAATACAATATAAAAAGATATTACAAGATCCCATTTTGCTCAACACTTAATAGATTCTGGTTATTCGTTAAATAATAATAACACTTTCAAAATTTTACACACTTGTGATAAAGGTTTCAGAATATCAGTACTAGAGAGTTTAGAAATTGTAAAAAATAATACAGGGAACGTTACGAGTACACTGTTGAACGAATTAAATACAAGTATTCCAAGGTCACCTTTGTTGCCATTGTTCGTAGCCCCTTATTGCGCTGATAACGATCCTAGCCGAGGTGGGCCGAGCAGTAATCCTATATACGAGTAAGTGGGGTTGTCCGGCGAAGTGGCTCACTCTGCTTCCGAAGCTTGACGTGTCAACACGTCGGGTCCGGGTTCGCAACAAGTCAATCGTCATCCTGAGGATGCCTCGTTGAGAGGTGAAACACGTGTCAATTTCTTACAGGGTTCTTTATGACTTTTTAAGGACAGTTAAGCTGATTAGGTTACTAAATGTATGTCGTCTATTGTAATTTACGTAAGATTGTGTTTCATCTGCTAGAAGACCAGTATATTCAACAATGGAAAGTGCAAATTATTTCATCTTTTTAGTTAAAAATATTTGGTTTAGTTGTGGCTAAACCGCCACTGTGTCTGTGTCTAGCTCATGATTCTAACCATTAATCATAGTTTCGCTCCCGTCTTGCAGTCCCATCTCGCAACCCACCCTGTATACTTGTATACATACATTACAAAAACGTAGTGGCCAATATATACTCCATACGGAAGCAAGTATATGTACTCCTATATGTATACATGGTACAAGAAGCGGAGGGATGTTATTAAACTGTATTCATGCGGACGTGCGTCTTCACAAGTTGTGTGGACTTGAGGGAGTAGGGCGGTTACTAAGGATATTGTACTTAGTATACAGGGAACTTATATGATGGTTTGATGAGGTAAAGGTGATGATATTGTTCAAGTAACTCGTTGCTAGTGCCTGTCTCGTTGGTATTGTAATCACAAGCGCTGCTGCTATGCATGAGGTACTGGGTTTGATTTCCAGGTCGGGCAAAGTGTTATTTTGTTTTTTCTAAGTAAGTACCAACCCTAAATTTGGATTTATGCACGGCTCGCGAAATGTGGGAGTACTATAGGTACACTGTAGGTGTACAGATAGGCGTGATGTTATTTGTGTCATTTTCAATTATAAAGACAAAGCGTTCATTTTAATGAAAATATTTTTACTCGCACTTCAATCGTCAAAGAGGTCAAATACTCAAAAAGTTTGTCCATTTCAAAGTTTCCTTCGGAGATCTAGGAAGTCATTCTACTATATTTTCCTTCGTTTTATTTTTTAATCTGTAATGTCATTCTGCACGTGTTAGGAAGTTGGTGAAAGCTGTGTATGTGTAGGGTAAGTTATCTACTTAATTAGCAAACCTTTGAGTGTCAGAATGGTTACCTACTGTACTCAAATCACATTTTCTAGCATTTATTATTTAAAAAACTGAAATAAATTCCGATAACGTCCTGAATCAATATATATCGTGATCTTGAACATGTTCCAATTACGAAAAAACATAGTTTATAGTTTGGTTTCCTACGGAGAGATGTGAGGGAAAGGGCAATGGGCCCCTATTGCCACGCTAAAGCTATCCGGATATAATTATTTACTGTGTATGAAAGTACCTATGAATATAGTGTGTAGGGAAATATTCTGAAGAAAAACACAGAAGCAAGCAAGACTGGGCATTTATTTCAATTAGGCTTGTCAGTTAAATACGTTATGAGAGTCGTCCATGGAGTTTCTTGCCCGTTCTTCTCCATAGGTACCTACCTACTACGCTTTGGAATGGGCAACTAGCTTCATATTTCTGACTGACCGATTCCTTGACAATTCAAAAGTGCCTGTAAATGTTAATTGAAATAAATGCTTTGAGTTTGAGTTTGAGAAAACTAGTCTTCCGTACGAAAACTACGTCATCATGGAGAAGAAGGACAAAAGACTCCATGGCAGCTTGTTTGAAAGTATTGTATTTATCAACAAAAAAAAAATACATTTAGCATACAATAATGTTATCACATTGGACCGTTTGTCAAGGTTATAACAATGTTAACGTAAGTTAATTGATATGAAAGAAAGAAAGAAAGATAAAATCGATAGAAACAAACAACCTACTTCCAAAAATAAAACACTACAAAGTAAGAAATAACTTTATTTCGGAAGTCATTGGTTTTGAATTTTCCTCCGTTTTTAGACGTCGGTTAAAAATAGGTTTATTTGTCACAGAAACACGTGCATAGAAAAAGACAAGAATAATCAGAAATAAATTATTTGTTGATTATTGTGGATAACTATGTTGTTCTGTATGTGTTATAATACGAGTATGTCCAATATTTCTTATGTGTTAAATCGAATCAAATATTCATATTCTTTCTGTTGACACCAATAAACGAAGAACGAAAAAAAAGATGTGTAAAAGTGTACAAATCGGGACTAAAATTAATTAGACAAGAAGTTCCACAAGGTTCAATATTAGGGCCAATCTTCTTCATCTTGTTTATTTATGATCTAATTAACTATATGCTAAAAAATATTGATACAGAACTAATTCGTTTTGCTGATGATACGAAGATAATATAGAAACTCTAAGAAGTAAGGTTAATAAGGTTCTGGCTCTCTTGCATTATTGGTTTACCATCAATAATCTTAACTTAAATACAAATAAAATGAACACTATGTTATTTAAAACAACGTCGAGAAACAAAGATTCAATTGACATAACTTTGAATAATAATATATTATTATAATATTAGTAGACAGCAAGTTTTTTTTTTTTGTATTTACATTGACGAAAGCCTTAACTGGAAAAAGGAACTAACAGACATAGAAAGTTCAATTAGTTCAGCTTGCCCTTCGAAGCCTTCGAGATGAGATTTCTTTTAAACAGTTAAAAATAGTATATTACTCGCTTGTTGAGTCAAAGCTTAGGTACAGTATCGCTCTATGGGGAGGTAGTTACGCGTACAATGTGAATACTGCTTTTGTCATACAAAAAAGAGCCATAAGAACCATGGTGAGAATTCCACAGTGGGTATCGTATAAGGAGTACTTTAAAGAACTGTAGATATTAACGGTCCTTTGCTTGTATATTTTAGTTCTACTCACAGACCTCATGAAAATGGGATCCTGCCGTTTTACCGAAAAGATTTTGCCCAAATTTCACTACCCAAACAAATTTTAGCAACCTTTTTTTATACCAATGCAGCAATGCAATGTTTGGAATGATTTTAGTACACACATTTTCATTTGGTAAAATTTTTACTTGGCAGAATATTATCAAGTATAATGTAATTTAGCCATTTGGTCTTTAATCAAATGATTTATTACAGTAAACAATATTTAGACAATATTAGTGAGTTATGGAACTAGTTAGACTAGGTTAATAATTAAAAAAAAATGCTTGGTTTAGGTTAGGTTAAAACTGTGACTTCCTACGCACGAGCCGAGCGAGCGAAGCGAGCGATACCGCGGTAGCGACCGGTGAGTGCCAGAAACGACTAGATTATATAGAAAAAAAATATGAAAAAGCAGGCTACCCGAAACTGAACTAGTTAAACGAGATTAATTATTTTAAAAAAATCTACCAACTAAAAAAAATAATACTACCAGAATAGTTTATATTAATATTTCATTTATATAAATATAATTTACATTTTTAAATATATTTATAAAAACAAGAGAAAATAAAAACATTTTTAAATATATTTATAAAAACAAAAGAGAAAATAAAAACATTTAAAAATATAAAAAATAGTAGCCCACCGGTATCGGGAATAAGATCCAAGCTACCGGTGGTCAGGGCTCCTGAGTGAGGAATCTCCTAACGATACGCGCCGTGTTCAGAAGTACCGCTTTCTGGATCAAGCCCTTGATCCTCTTGACCTCCTTTTGCTTGACAACTAGTGGAAGCAAAATCGAAGACGAAAACATTCGCCCAGACAATAAACACTGCATAATTTACTTCACAAAAAATAGGCTCATTAGGCCTTATAGTTTTTCTTACTATTAAACCTACAGGTTTGTGTCATAAACTTGTATTGTTAATCTAGTTTCTTTAAAACCAGTGTAGGTACTTATTCCTTTTAACTTCATTTTTGTTTACAATTGCACATAACTGTACAATATTAAGAAATACCTTTGATATGTTAAATCACTGTATTAGTGCCAATTCATCTAATTAATGTTAAAACTGGAGTTTCAATCACTTTAAAATAGTAGGTAGTAGGTACCTACCCCCATCTAATTTGTAAACTTAATTTTGTGGTTTTTCCCTTTTATTATTTTAGAATAATTAAATTATCCTCCCTTATTTGACATTACACACTCTTCATAACTTTTAGTGCTTTGTTTTCCTTCAATTCTTAATAATATTTAATTTTATTCTCCCAATATTCCCTTCATCTTAGTACTTACTATCCACATCTTATCTCTCTCTCTTATTCCTTTTACTCACTTGGCTTTCTCTTCTCTCATTCCAGGGTGCCTCTAGGGTTGGCTTGTCAATATGTTGACCCGTAGAGCTGCATCCTTGGAGGAAAAATTGAAGGCTACATTGAAAGAGTTGGAATGTAGTAAAAACCAGTGCGTTCAGCTGCTACAGGAAAGGGATGACAGCGAGGTAGAAGTACTATATATTAATAACAAGAACACTGAACTTAAGAACCAGTTGGCCGAACTACATATTCAGCATGTGGACATACTCGACCAGCATCAACACCTCCGTCAACTTGTGTCAAATTTCCAGCAATGTAGTGACACCCACGAACTGGCTTTGAGACGGATATCTGAATTGGAACTGGAATTAAGCAGGGCCCACAACTCAATAACCCGTTTAGAAACTCTCAAAGCCAGTGAAGAGTCTGCGATCACCTGCAGTCTTTATGATGAGTTGGTTGGTAGCGGGTCTGGACCCACATGTGTTCAGCCAATGGTAACAATAGACTTAACTGATGATACTATCACTAAATGCAATGTTTTTACTAGCCATAATAAGTTGAAAAAATATATTAAAATTAAAAGATTAATTAGCAAAATTCAAAAATCACTAAAACGCCAAAAAGTTAATAAATTAAATACAAAACTTAGGCAAAAAAATCTAAATTTAATTCAAGAATTAAATAAGTGTAATAGTGAATTACAATTATGTAATACTATGTATGATACTGACACTCAGCACCTACAGGATGAATTGTTTGTAAGGGAATATGCTCTAAAGGATATCTTTAGTAAATATGAGACTTGTCAACAAGACCTAAGTAAGCGTATGCAGGAGGCCAATGAGTTGGCAGACCTGGTCAAGTACAATGCAGAGATTTATGAGTCTCTGACAAATAACCTTTCTTTTAGCTGCGCCTCCTCTCAGGAAACTCAGCCTGAAGTTGTTACGCCCACACCCTCAGTGGTTCAGAATGTAGGTAGCTGTATTAATAATGTTAATAATAGTAGGAATAATTTGATTAACACAACATATGTATTTTCTGACAAATTTGGTCAAGGTTTTGGTAGAGTATTTAATCAGTGTTCACAACAATATGTTATAAATAATTGTATACCCGGTGCCAGTGTTAGCCAATTAATTAGTAGTATTAAATTGACAAAAATAAACCCCAGTTCAACTGTTATTTTATTATATGGGGATAGTTTAACTGTAAGAAAAAAGGACATAATTGAATGTGTCCATTTGATGTTACATCTTAATGAGACCAATAGTTGTAAATTTATTTTCTGTGCCTTGCCTTATTCTCAATATTTGTCTGATGAGCAAAATAGGCACATTTATAATTTAAATATGTTAATTTATAATAGGACATGTCGTCACAGTGACGCTATTTTATATTTTGATTGTAATCAATTTATTACTGATTACAAACTGACAAATTATACAATGTATTTGCCACCTAGTTGTAGGAGACAAATTGCTAATCTCTTAGCATACAATATACAGAGTGACACTGGTACCTGTAGTGTACCACCAATTACTGTTAGTAGTGGTACTAACACTACTTTTGATACGCCTTATAGTTTAAACTATTAGGAGCGACAACGGGTGAGCCGCATATTTTGAATGTTGTTCATCAAAATATGCAGGGTCTGTCCGGCAAAGAGCTAGAGCTAAGTTTATTTATAGAGAACTATGATGTTCAAGTGTTATGTTTGACTGAACACTGGTTGAAAGAACATGAAGTAGTGTTTATCAATGATGATAATTTTACTGTACAAAGTGCGTTTGTAAGGAAAAGCGCCATTCGCGGTGGATCTTTAGTTCTTGTTTCAAACAAGTTGAAATGTAAACAACGTTTAGATTTAGTTAATCTTTCTATCGAGCGCACTATTGAGTTGTCTTGTGTTGAACTCGAACGATACGTTATAATTTGCGTTTATCGACCCCCCTCTGGTGATTTTATTAGTTTCGAATCGGTAATGGAGGATTCACTCAATAGGTTAAAATCAAGTAATAAAAGTATAATTTTATGTGGAGATTTTAATATTAATATTTTAGATGTTACTCCATTAAGTATTAGACTTCTTAATCTGTTTAGGTCTTATAATTTAATAAACTTGTTTTTTGAACCTACTAGGATCACGGCATCTTCTTCAACTTGTCTAGATAATATATTTAGTGATTGTGATGCCAAAAATAAAATAGTGTTAAGTGACTTAACGTCTGACCACTGTGGTTTATTAGCTAGCTTCCCCATGCCATTACATAAAAAGCCGCATAAAATTGAATGCAGGCCTTATACAGCTAGTCGTTGCAATAAGTTTAAAAATAATATAGCTCACAGAATTACACCATCTATAGTAGAACACGAGAATCCCAATGAAATCTATGGAGCCCTTTTTGATGTTGTGCAAAAAGAGTACCAATCTACTTTCAAGTCCAAAACTATTCAAATTAATGGCACCTCTGTTGGCTTTAACCAATGGGCCACTCCAGGAATTTATAAAAGTAGAGCGAGACTATACGAGTTATATGGTTTGAAAAAATACAGGTTTGATACTCCTTTCCTAGAGTATGTCAAAAATTATTCAAAATTATTTAAAAAGGTGTGTGTTTTTGCTAAATCTAAATTTTTAAGCGACACAATTAAAAAATCCAATAATAAAGTAAAAACCACTTGGAAAATTATTAACAATGAAACGGGTAAATCGGTTAAACAAGATAAACAACTTGAGATTATGGTCGACAATAAATTAGTTAATAAAGCAGCTGACGTAGCTGAGGCGTTTAATGAGTTTTTTGCCAACATACCTGTAACTACCACTCGCTCCTTAAATTCATCCCCGTCTAAAGCGGAAAACCTTATGCTTAATAGTGTGTCTAAAAATAGTCCCTTATTTAGCTTCGAACATGTAACGCCTCGTGATGTAGTTAATGTTTTTAACACACTCAAGTCTAAAAACACTGGTGATTACTGGGGCATCTCCATTAAACTTTTTAGTAATATAATAGACATCGTAGCCCCCTATCTAGCTGTTACTTTTAATAAATGTGTTGATTTAGGAACTTTTCCTGACCTCATGAAGAATAGTAAAGTCATACCATTATTTAAATCAGGTAATAAAAGTGACGTTGGCAATTTCAGGCCTATTTCTATCTTACCAGCATTTAGCAAAATATTTGAAAAGTTAATACTCAAGCAGTTGCTTAGACATTTTAATTTAAATAGCCTCCTTCATAATGAACAATATGGCTTTACAAAAGGTCGTTCGACTACAGATGCGGGTGTTGCTTTGCTGAAACACATATTTAACGCATGGGAGAACTCGCAAAATGCTATTGGGGTTTTCTGTGATCTCTCCAAAGCCTTTGATTGCGTGCACCATGACACGCTTTTGCGTAAACTACGTCATTACGGTGTGCAAAACGAAGCTCTCAACGTTTTAAATTCGTATTTACATAATAGGTCCCAATGTGTAGATGTTGATGGTGTGAAATCTTCTGGGCTACCAGTTCAGTTAGGTGTACCTCAAGGCTCAATACTGGGTCCATTCTTGTTCTTAGTGTATATCAATGACTTACCATTCTATTTAAAGGGTATCTGTGAAGTTGTACTGTTCGCAGATGATACCTCTCTTATTTTTAAAGTAGACAGGAATAGACAAGATTTTGACGATGTAAACAGTGCACTCTCAATGGTTACGGATTGGTTTACGACAAATAACCTAGTTCTAAATACTAAGAAAACGAAATGTGTAAAGTTTGCCCTACCAAATGTTAGAAATCTAGGTCCCAACATCGTCTTAGATAAAGAGGTGCTTGAATCTGTAAACTCGGCGGTTTTTCTGGGCATAACAGTAGATGCCAAACTTCAGTGGGGCCCACATATATCGAGCCTAGCGGGAAGGCTCAGTTCAGCCGCCTACGCCGTCAGGAAAGTAAGACAATACACTGACGTCGATACAGCTCGGTTAGTCTATTTTAGTTATTTTCATAGCGTTATGTCCTACGGTCTTCTGCTGTGGGGCAAAGCTGCTGATATTCAAAATATATTTGTTCTTCAAAAACGAGCTGTTCGCGCTATTTACCAGCTTGGTGCCAGAGTTTCTCTGAGAGATTTTTTCAAAGATATTGGTATCCTCACGGTGGCATCTCAATTCATCTTCGCCAATATCTTATATATTAGGCAAAATATACACTTATACACTAAAAACAGTGATTTTCACAATGTTAACACTAGAAATAAGGACAAACTACGAGCTCCCTTTCACCGGCTTCATAAGGTTCATAACTCATTTGTTGGGCTTGGTATAACCTTTTATAACAAGCTACCCTCTTCTTTGCTAGATTTGCCTTTTAATGCGTTTAAAACGAAAGTAAAATCCAATCTTTGTTCAAAGGCATACTATTCTATCAACGACTACTTAAATGATAAGAATAGTTGGTCGCTGTGATTAACTCAAGACAATGTTTATGTTCTTTCTCCAGCTTACGTACTGACAAGTTATATGAGTTTATATAATTGTTTATTTTATTTGACTTTTTAAGTCAAGTTATTTTAATTTAACTTCAATTTATTTTTGACAATATCTACTCATCACACTGTTTTTTTATGAGTTGTATTGCAATATGTGGTTAGCTAGTGACCTCGACAATTGATCATATTATTTACTGTTATTAGTAATTAACTCTTTGTTTATTTATTTTACATCGATGGTCCTAGTTTATCATTTATAACTTCCAGTTACAACTATATGTAAGCGGGCACGCCCTTTATGCCTGGAGGCTTTTTTATTTAGATATTAATTCTGTTTACGTTTAGTTTTTTTTATTTCGGCCTGAGTATCGATGATTGATTGGTTGAGTTCTCGATGATTTTGTTTGGTATATTGGCGTGTGCTAGCTAACATATGGCTAATAATTTGAATTATGTTTTGTGTTGCGTAATGTAAATTATTTTGAATACTATTATATAGAATCTTTTTTTTTTGTTCTTCTAACTGAACAGACAGCTGTGCTGCTGGGGAGTTTGTTGCGCCACTTCTTCTTCCCAGCTAATGCACTAGGAAGTGGTGAAGGGTGGGCGTTTTGGGGGACTGTCTTATGTAATTTTGACGTTCGAAAAGTGCTGATTCTCAGCCTAGTTTGAATAAATGACTTTTGAATTTGAATTTTGAATTTGAATTTGAATTGAATTTGAATTTGATCCTGCTGCCTAACGAGAGCCTCCTCAGGTGTTGGTCGAGGCTCTTGGCTATCACGACGATCGGCATAATGACTGCTGTATCCACATCGCACATGTCGACAACCTCGCGAGCCAGGTCAAGATACTTAATCTGCTTATCTTTTTCAGCTTTCACGAGGTGTTCGTCACGCGGGACCACTATATCAATAATCATTGAGCGACGCTCTAATCGATCTATCACCACTATGTCTGGCTTATTGGCAACAATAGCCCTGTCAGTGATGATAGATCGATCCCAATACAACGTGATATCGTCATTTCCGGAAACTGGGTCGGGCACATACCTATAGTACGGTACTTCCGATTCCACAAGATTGTATTTCAGAGCAAGTTGCTGGTGGATAATCCTGGCTACAAGGTTGTGCCTATGCAAGTAGTCTCCGTTAGCTAGACGAGAACAGCCAGAAATAATGTGGCGGATTGATTCCCCCGTACGGTGGCATGCCCGACAGATTTCAACCGTGCCGTCCTTCACAATGTATTTCCGGTAGTTGTTCGTCATCATAACTTCATCCATAATCGCAAAGACAAAACCTTCGGTTTCCCCAAAGAGATCACCGAATCGCAGCCAGGATACGGACGCTAATAGGTCTACATCGGGCCCATGTAAGGCCCGGTAAATATTAATATTACCTGTTTAGAATTTGTCCCAAGTATAAAAACACCCTTGTAATAAAACGTTTGCGTAAAATGAGTTATTCCAACTGAAATATTTGACTACAATTAAATGAAAAAATTAAATATTTGAAAACAAAAATGTCTACTACATCCTCTCCAAATACGGTCTTCTACACATCCAGAATAACAATTAGATAATGACAGCGCCCTTATTTTATAGCAGTAAGAGCGATTTTAATAGTTAAGTATTACTACTTGACCGCACCACAAGTTCTATACAGAAGAGTAACCGCACAGATTGCTTCAACACAGTTCCTTCGGGAAAGATTCCCTTCTTATCAACACTTTTATCAATTTATCTCCGCGCTGTTCAGTTGTTCAGTGTAAGCTGATCTTAATTGGCAATTAGCGTCTCCTATAAAGTCGAGAGTTTCCAAAGGATTTGTATTTACAAGTTTTCTTCTTATTTTGTTCTGAGCTTTGAGGAAGTCATTGCTCAAATGTTTCTTACTTTGAGGAAGTCATTGCTCAAATGTTTCTTACTTCGGATAAGTTCAAATGGAAATATTTATTAAGTTACTTTAATCCTAAGAGCGTGTTTACATGAGGCCTTTTATGGGAGGTTGTTTTGAAAGGCTTTGAAGGATTATGCCAAAAGAATTGGACGTTTAGTCGAAGATCCTTGCTATCTTAAATACATATGTTAAAGAAATTGTCTTGAATTGAGTGTTAAGACTGCATTGTCACAGAAATGTATAGTTATTATTTCACACGACTGATAAAGAATAACTATTGTGGTAATTCAAGTTCATAGGTATTCCATTTGTTACCTGGGCTGTGGAGGTCAGATAGGTAAAATACTGGTATTCAGCTGTATCCGGTCAAACTGGAACCCAACCTCAACGTAGTTGGGAAAAGGTTAGTCAGATTGATTGATTCCATTCGCTAAACATTCTGTTTCCCTGTTCATTAAGTATAACTAGTAACTTGACCTTTGGGCATATTACAATTGTCCATTTAAGAGGGTTTATCCTAAAAGTTGGCAACGTCGCAAATAACTATTAAAATATTTACCTGTTTTGATTCTTACGAGTATAGCAATATTACTGAATAGAAATAAAAAATGTGGCTAACTAGCGAACTGAAATATATTAATATTCTAGTTCGCTAGTTAGCCACTCAATGTTATAATTGCAATTAATTATTAAATTAATTGCAATTATAACATTGAGTTTGATGTTGTATCCATTTTAGGTGTAAAAAACGCATTTGGAAAGTTTCCAAATAGTTTTTTTACATATAAAACTAAACATTCGATGTTACGATATTAATTATTGCATTTCATAATCAATATTCTAGTTCGCTAGTTAGCCACATTTTTTATTTCCACTCAGTAATTTTGCTAAGTTGATCAAAACAGTGAAATATTTGACATCTATTTGCGACGTTCAGAATAAACGCTCTTAAATGAATAAAAAAATGCGATCTTAAAGCTAATTAGCACAATGTGAATTCATCCTTAAGTACATTCATGTGAGATTAAAATACGTGCGAGTACGAAGTTATGGAGAGTTAGTAGAAACGTGTGAGTTTGTGAAGATTAGCTCGTCCTACATCTGACTGGAGTAGTACTTATTATTTGTTTTACTGTGAATACTTTATATGCGGAGCTCAGTGGTTAAAGTATTAACGTATTGTAGCTGGGCGACCGAGCGGCAACCGAGCGGCGACCGAGCTCTGCTCGGGTGAAAATAGAGAATGCTCATTTAATAGTATAGGAAAGTACATACTAATTCCTGTACACTGTTATTTACATATCAGGAAGTCAGTGACACAAAACTAAAATTCTAAACCAGACACCGACTTCCGGAATTAAAATTATTTTTGATTTTGTAGTGTTTTTTTTGGAAGTCGGTTACTTTTTTTTTGTAAAAAGTTTTTCATAAATAAATACATATAAAACTCTTTATTTTAAAATTATAAAAATAATATGCTTGAGACCCTCACAGTAAGCCTTTTTATTTCATATGTCACACGGTACCTACAGTATACGAAACTTTTTTTAAAATTTTCTAAGTTGACCCCCAAAAATGCCCCCCCCCCATATTCAAAATTCATTTATTTACGTTACACGTCCATGTTTAGGTCACAGAAATACATGTGTACCAAAAATCGGTGCATTAGATTTGGAGCAAATTGGCTGTGATAGACGAACAGACAGACAGACACACGAGTGATCTTATAAGGGTTTCGTTTTTTCATTCGGACGTACGGAACCCTAAAAATTAAGATTTCCATTTTATTTTTAAAAGCACGTTTATGAAAATGGTATTCTTTATTATCTCTTTGCTAGTTTTAATAAATTCATACACAATGTACATAGTTCGGACGAGTCAAAGACGTGAGATTCTAACAACTGCGACGTGGATAAATGACGGTGAAGCCGCGAAGTGCGGGTTTGTAACATCGTCGGTGTTGTGGATTTGTAGCCTTGTGTAGTGGTTCAGTAGTCGCAGCATACCGCGATATAACATAACATTGTATAAAGCTGTGGCGTAGCATGCTGTAGCAGTAACGTAGCAGTGGCATAGCATGTTGTAGTAATTCGTAGCAGTGCCGTAGCATATTGTAGCAGACGCCAGCGTAGCATATTGTGGCAGAGGCGTAGCATTTGTAGCTGTGGCGTAGCATGTCGTGGTCAATTAATGTTGTAACAATGTTATAAGGGTCTAGTAGCTTGTAGTTTTGGAGTAACTATCATATTAATATAGCGGTGTAGTATAGTTCATATATAAAAGTCTGTGCAAACACCTGTAAAAATTAAATGCAATGACCGAAAAAGCCATTGTTTAATTTTTAATACTTTGTACGTAAGTACCTATTGTAGTATAGTAATTTTATTCTAGTTACATCTTCTTCACATATTATTATAATTAATGAGTACAGAAATTTAGAAGCTACTGAGTTTCTGGCCCATTCAACTAGAATCAATTCTACTTTTTTATTAATTTTGTCGTTCGCAAGTGCCTTTTAATGGCGTACTTTAAATAAATGATTTGACTTTAACTTTGAGTAGGCAAACTATAATTTACATAAAAGTTTTCTTATGGTAGGTAAATAATAAAGCTTCCGAAAAACAAATTAACTTCCAGCGATCTGTGGTTGACTGTAATACTATTTAAGCTGTGTTAAAATGAATTAAATACAAAATTTCCGAAAAAATATGTTCGCTAAAATAATCGTTTTCTGAAGCTCTTTATAAACCAGCTTAATTTCTACTATTGGTTAAAGAATAAATTTTTTAACTTTACATTTTAATGAAAATAACTACCTACCGGTAGTTGCGTTTCGGTGCAGAGGTGAAAAAATGTGTGAAATAGGTTAGGTTAGGTTAGAACTGTGACCAACCATGCGCGAGCCAAGCGAGCGCTACTTCCAAGTTACTCGCAGAATTTTTTTCACAATTTTCTATCCGGGTTTTGGTATGAAAATGACTAACTGTAGGTTTCGTTAAAACGCAATTTAAGCCGGTGGAAAAATATTTCGTCAGCAAATGCTGTATTGCTTTTCCGGAATTTTCAGTATTTTATTCGATCGTTTCTTTATTTGCATTCGCATATAAGTTGTCGGCAAATTAGTATTTAAAGTAGTAAATTTCATATGTTGAGTATGCCCATTTTTTTTTTTCGGAATTTTTATTACTACCTATTATGAAAGAGTATCCAGTATGATGCAGACATGCAGACCTTGCGCCGACATACCTGTTATAGTTCCGTAGTATAGCGACTAGACGAACCGGCGCGGGCAGCCAGCCAGCTTGTATACACGGACAAGCGGTTTGGTATACAGGCAGCTAACTTGTAACTGTTGTGAATGTGCTGAGTAGTCAATATTTTTATGTACAAGGATATTTTGGCGCGTGGCCAGAATAAAAACTATCACGCCATCGTGTTTTTTGAATATATTTCACAAAACAATTGCACAAATGCCCATTAACAGCGCTCCCCTGTCAACGTCAACCTTGCGCCAAAAGATCCTTGTAGCAGTAGACACATGCCTCTCAGTTAAGTTTGACATAGGCTTAATAAGTTATTACACACACAATCAAAATGATCGAAAGAAAAGATGTATATGTAATATTTTTGCCTGTATACTAAATAGTTTGTTCGGCTGTATACACAGACATAGGTACATACAGACAGTAGCTTCACAGTATCAAGTGGTGTTTCAGATAAAAACTCCCGACAGGTAATGTAACTTCAGTACTTGTGACAGTTTTACAACTTGCTGTTCTTGTGTTATGGCTGATCGATCATGGCTGCGATTTCGTTTTATTTTCAAGCGAGTCTGCTACGAGTATCTCATAATATTGGTTATGGGTGAGAATTTATTGGGAACTTTTGACGATAATATGTCATATGTTTTTACTGTGAGAATTAGCCTTGGAGCAAACAAAAACGAGAGAGATCGTGCAAAGATATACAAAATTAGAGCACACTTCACCTGATGCCAAATGTTTTAAGTTGTCATCATATTATTATCTTATGTCAATTTATGTGATCGGTTGTTGTCAACCAATCATGGCAGCAAATAATTCCAATGGTTCAAATGTTTTTGTTTGCGTACAAGCGGGTAGTAGTAATAAAATACTAACGTGAGCTCAGAGTAGCAATACACAGAATTTTACGTTATTTCAGTTAGTAAATTAAATTCTTCAAAGTATATCTCGTTTGGAAGGAATGTATCGATTCCGAGCAATCGTGATCGGACTCAGGGAGGGCCGTTTCAGTAGTAATTACTTGTACTAAGAACTATATTTCGAGGTTATTATTTTAGGTTCCACTTTGTTAAACTTTCGTAGTAACTGTGCTTAAAGCCGATATCAGACGCTTCACTTTTTGTTCTTCACATTTTTGCCATTAGTTTGGCCATCTTTCACTCGAAGTGAATCAAAAGCGAAAAATGAATTCATTAGTGAACCGATCCAACGATGTTGGATTTCGGCATTCGGTATCTTTCAATCGCCTACCGAATGATCGGAAAATGGAATGAAAGAAGCAGATGATGGTCCATTCCAATATAATTTCGTCGTTGTCCTGTGAAAGTGGAATGAAACAAAATTCACTCGGGTGAAGCGTCTGATATCGGCTTTAGCAAGTACGTAACAGTTATTCTTTGTTATTCTGAATGGCGATTCGCCATTCAGATAACATTGAAGTATCATGTTTATGAGTTTTAAAAGCAGATGCACAATAACTGCCAAACCACATGAGTACAAAGCACAGTTGGCACCATAACACTATGTGCTTTGGTCTGGCAGTTATGTTAGGCAGTTTTGGCTGGCAGAACAATGACCCGCAAACTTTATTGTGAAGTTAATTTTGGACGAAAGTAACTTAATGTACAATAATTAGCTGAATTGTCTACAGGCCTCCTTTTGGCTTTGCCGCAGTCGAGTTTAGTAAAAGGTAATTATGTTGTTTCCGTTTATTGCATTATATTAAAAGTAGAACAGTCCACCGCTCGATAGTGGTAACACTTAAATTACGCATTGTCAAATTGTTACCCTAAACTTCAGTGGTGGTTTTTTTTGGTACTTTAATTAATTTATTGTACTTTAGAAAAATCTTGAATTCATTCATCCACTAACAGACAACACAAAGCCTAACAAACCGCCTGGGTTGAGAAGCATGAAATTGTGTACAAGAGTTTCTTATATCTGAGGAAGTGATAATAGGGGATGAAAGTGTAGAAATTCATCATTTTTGCCGATAGCAAGGCCCAGTGGGTGCACGGCTGGTACCTAATACAAACCATTTACACACCCAACTAGTAAAACCACTGTTGTGTATAAAACAATCTAAAACTAACAATGTGTAAACCACTCATCTCCTCATAAACTGCTCAAACCGAGGGGCCCGTCCTGTTGGAGCCTGTGGGTAGTGGGTCCCTGTGGGCCTGGTAGTTAATTGGGGCCCGATCTCTGCTCACCCGCTCACAGCCGCGTCTTATGGTGACGGTGAAGGACCCTCGGCTGTGATTTATAAGTACTACCTACGCGAGGGGCTGATTGTTTAGTGAGGCTGAAGGAGTTGTTAAACAAAATGGTTGATTTGATTGGTTGTTTTTTTTTAGTTTAGTGGTTGAGATCTTCTTTTCGTGTGGTTAGTGACTAACATGGTGTCAGAGTTTTAAAGCCGCCTATGGGCCTCTGACTTGGCGTCACATGCCGTCGAGAAATATCCCTATATAGGCATACCGGTTTCCTCATGACTTGGCAGTCCGACGGTCACACCACTAGGCTATCACTGCTTGAGATTATAGGTGAATAGATAGCTTTTACTGAAAACATTATTAGCTTCTTAAATGATTTATTGATTTTACAATAATTTTATATCAAACTTACTTTCGCATTTATAATGTTAGTTACGATTAGGATATTACTCAGTGATAATAAGGCATTATACTGGTGAAAGAATTTTTTAAATAGGTCCTGTAGCTTTTGAGTTTATTCATTACAAACAAAGATATAAATCTTTTTTCTATAAAAACAAAAGCACACTTAATGGTCGACGTCACTACTACATTTTAAAAAATTACTTCGCTTGCTGATTCTTATAAACGTAAAATACTGTATTGTATTGTATTGTATTGAGGTTCTCGCAAATAAGTATCAATAATATTTTTAATTTGTTTTTGTTACTTGAATAGTGCGTTTGGAGGAATACTTTCGGTGCGTTTCAAAGTTGGTGCGATTCAAGGAATACCCCAATCTTTGTAGATGCATTTTATTAACAAAATAAACGTTGTAGCTTTCTTTTGATGAAGAATCTTTTTAAATATTTAAAAAAACCGGCAATGAGCGTATCGGACCACGCACAATGAAGGGTTCCGCAGTTGGGATGAATTTTTCACAAGGATAAACTTAACATTGTAGTTGAAAAATATGTTCTCCCATACATTCCAACTGCAAATGTAAGTTTTTACGCACAATATTGAGTGATTTACCATGTTATTTTAAGACCATAGACTTCTTATAGGTTTTCCTATAATCTATAAGTACGAGTATACAGAGTGGATTTTTGAGATGGAGCAGTAAGGGCAGCTACCTTAACCGCTGTAGCTACAGGAAAATGGTCTTAGGAGACTGACCTTAACTTTTTATATTCTGTATTTTTTCAAATATTTTGGCTCAGTAGTTACGGATATAAGGAGGGAGGGGGGAATGGTTAATCTAAATTTTATTAACTTTGCTTGGCTAGTTTTTGAGATAGTTTCAATAATACGTATTTTTCCCACTTAGTCTATAAGGACGATGCTATAATAAGTTTCTGACCCTGTTATTTACATAGCAGGTCGGATGTCGGTGGCAAAAGACGAAAATTCACAACAAAAGACACCGACTTCCGAAAACGATTTTTTTTTCACTTTGCAGTGTTTTTTTTTTGGAAGCCGGTTGCTTTTTTTTGTAAAAAGTTTTCGTCCATTAGATTTGGAGCAAATTGGCTGTGTCAGACGCACAGACAGACAAACGGGTGATCCTATGAGGGTTCCGTTTTTTTTCCTTTTGAGGTACGGAACCCTAAAAACGAACTGTGGTGTAGTGTGATATTTTGTTAGTGTCCTGTATAATAAACTCTGTGTATTAACTTTGCTAACTCATAACATTATAACAGTGTTAGTGTGAAATTAATGGTACCTACGTTAGTATTATGTAGAAAGAAAAAGCTGAAATGAAAGTCTGACAGGAATAAAGTCGGCATTAAATTATATTGCCAGATAAAATATTATGTACATACATCAACATAATTTACGAACATTGCCGTTATAACTCCATCTCACACAACAAATTAATTTGGGTAGATCCCTAACAGATAAAAAAATGTTTGTAATAACAGAAAATGACTGCCTAGTTCAGGGATGGCGGTCCTCTATACAGTAATATTATAAATTCGAAAGTAAGTATCTGTCTATATGTTACATTTTCACGGCTAAACCACTGAACAGATTTCCATAAAATTTGGCAAGGAGATACATGGGATCCTGGAGAAGGACATTTAGCGGGTACTTTTGTCTCAAAATTAATTTAAAAGGGTGATATATGGGATGAAAGTTCGTATGGAAAATCCAGCATTTTTTAAGTTAGGGATATGAAAATTCAAAATGCTAGGAAAGAAATAAAGAATTACGCATTTCAGTATTTTTGTAAATTTCACATGTAATATTGTTTTTTTGTGTCTTCTTTTTTATTACCTCAAAATAAAAAATTGAAATCAGGTTTCAATTTTTCATTTTGAGGTATGGAACCCTAAAACAGATTTATTATCTGCCTATTACCTTTTCATGCCGTAACGGCTGAACGGATTTAGGAGGAAGGCATTCGGATAGGCCATGACCTGGGACAAAGGATACTTTGAATCCTTGTAGCACATATACAAACTACTACTGCAAATTGCAAAAAACTTAAGAAAATTTGAATTTCGTGGGCTACCCCGACGCTTTCGCCTAAACATTTTTTGTCTGTTATTTTCTTCTGGTGTGTGATATGTGTTTGTGTGTGTATATAAAGGGTTAAATAAATTATCAAATGAGTACGACTTCTGCTAGAACTAGATGCCGAATAATTTATATCAGGTTCACATTTTCCCTTGCATTTACACACGCGGCAAACAAATTACATTGTCAATCGATGCCATCCCTGGCCTAGTTGATCGAGTGGTTGCAAGCGCGATTGCTGAGCGTGGTGGTCCTGGGTTCGATCGCCAAGTTCAAGCAGTGTTTGGCTTTTCTGGTAAGAATTATGAGCAGGCTGGAGTCTAGATTTGTGTATTTTGCATGTAAATAATATCCGGGGTGATATTATTACATTACATCATTATATTACATCATATTATTATATTACATGGGACTTCAAACATAACTGGCGAAGTGTCCTCTGCCTACCCTTTCGTATACATGTATACGTGGTGTTTTGTTACCTACCAGAAAATAATATTTTTACAACAAGTTCATAATGATTGTTTGACGAGGAACTGCAAACGCACTTCGTTTTGCCCCCTCGTCAAATTAATGAAGGGGTCGAGTGAGCAATCTCTTGAGTTCAACCCTTTAATCCAGGGGTGCATTCTGTGATAAAAAGTGCTTGTAAATATTCGCGGGATTTATTATAGTATGTAAATTTATTGTCTGTGGGGAAAGCAGTGAGCAATCGATTAAAGTTTCGACGTTCTTCGTGTCGTAGTTTACGTAAAGTTTTAAAAGAAAATGTAGTATTTAGCGGTCATTCTTGTCGTCTTAAGTTATGAAATTTTTTATTTATCTTGTCTGTGGCATATAAAGAGCTTCGCTTTTTTCTTGGATTAATGCCGATCAGAATATTATGGACGACTGCACTCCAAAACCGAGAGATCTATCTTATTACATGGACAGGAACGCACTCCAATAGGGACAGAAACACAAGACAAAGACCAAAAGACAAGTGGCCAAGTATTCCAATTTCGGTAAATAAACAATTTTAATTTAGTTCCATATTCTGCCAACATTTATCTACTGCCTGTGTATTTATGGTTAATGGTCTGTACCATTAACCTTAAATAATGTATTTAGGACTCTTAAAACTTTAGTAATAGTCACGAGCAAAATGACTAGACCAAAACTAAGTAGGTACTTAAATACCTAGGTAGGTACATTGTTATTCTATGTCGTCCCACTACTGGGCAAAATACTTCACTACTCTACTACTAAATACTTCACTACTCTACTACTAAATACTCCATACTTTTCAATTTCCGTTTACCTTTTGACTTCTCTAGCCAATCGGTCAGGAACAACTCTTTAAAAATGTTAAGTTAAGTTATTTTGAGAACATCAAAACCACAAACTATTTCTGTCTATTTCTATTATATTTACTATCGAACAAGTTCTGTACAATAACCCGCCATGTCTGTGTTCAACTGGAGCCGACTTCTTGTGCTGTTCGTGTTTTGTTTCCACAATATAGAACGTGCTACAATGCTACTTCATGTCTTCGCTCGTTGGCCGCCGTCCTGAATGGGCAACTAGTGCTATGTGGAAATATTTCATTAAAAGTTGTTCCAAGGATTAAATTAACAAGGATGATGAAAAGTGTCCTCTTGTCAATTTGTGTTTCTTTTTGCGGATATTTAGCAGCACCACTTAATACTGGTCAATAGACAGGGTGACATCTGCAATACCAGAGGTATCGCAGGTGCGTTGCTATCTTATGCTCGGTTCTTGTAAAAAAAACGAATCATTATGCTTACTAATGGTAACTTTTATTATTGCCAAACTGGGCATAAAAATAGATTCGTAAGCAAATTTTACCTGTGATAGCTACTTCCAATGACAGTGTCTACTATGCAAAGCTATGAGGTCTCTGCTTCATTATTGGTAAAGATACAAGAGTCTAAATATTAACCAATAACGGTCCGTCAATTATAGGAATCGGCCATTTGAGGCGAAACTGAAATGCCTCATGTGCCTTTCATTACCGTAGCACCTTTGCCCTTTAAACCTGTTTATAGTTATATAGTTTTGTTACATAGTTATATAGTTTTTGTTTAGTTTTATATGGACCAGTATACTCTTCATTGTGGCATATTAAAATGCACCTTTCGCAATTTGTATTAAGTCAAAGCATGTGCTGTATAAGAATTTTTTCTAATCAGTACGTAGTCATGATTTGGACTGGCTCTGGTCTTTTATCTAAACGAATTTTATAAAAGAGAAAATGCGTAATTTTTTGCATGTTTGTTTGTTTATTTGTAATGGATATACTCAAAAAGTACTTAAACGGTTTAAAAAAATATTTCACCTTTATAAAGCTACATTATCAGCAAGTATCATTGACTGTATTTTATAGACTTCCATTTCAAAGCTAGTTTATTATTGAGGGTGTACCAACGGCTTCTAAATCAATATATCATAAGAATTATGCTTAGGGAACAATTCTATTTGCCTTGGACCTCCACAGTCGCTGTCAGTCAGATAAACTAATGACTAGCATAGGGTACATGACAAAAGTATCCATCAGTTGACAGCAGTCAGAAAAATATAAATATTGTGTGCTATCGCGTCGCTTTGATCACTCGCGTAGGACGTAGTCGCACGTCTCAATATCGGTACACGTATGCTTCAGTTTTTGCTCTCTAACTGGGTCAAGTCACTTCTTCACACACTTCTTCAGCGCACACCGCTGAGCCGAACTTGGCACAAGTGTGTGCCAAACTTGGCAGAAATGTGTGCCAAACTTGGCTGAAATGTATCATGTATCAGGATGGTATAGCTCGTCTGTAGGGATACAGAGCAGACGGGCTCTGTGAGGCGTTTCATTTGATACCCAAGCTTTCTATTACGTACTGGTTTTATTAGGAATTTGAAAATTTGAAATATAGACTTATCTCGCAACTGATTCCTATTTCTAAGACATTTAGAGCTAAAATATAGATTCTTAAGTAAGGATTTTGTTTACTAAGTATCTCAATAGTCTTTGTCCACACAAAAAAGCGCTTTACGACTTCGAATAAAACCCACTTCCAGAGGTCAAAGGAAAAGGCAGTCCTGAAATCAAAACAGTCTTAAATCTACTGGAGAATTCGGCGGCATTTGTTTAAAAAGGCATTAGGTTTGGGTCGAACGGTACGGTACCCACTAATTGCGCTACCATCGGCGAAGGCACTTTTATCATAGAAGAGATAGTACAGAAGGCTGACTCCATATTACGAGCGATATCGCACGCACACATAGACACGCTACTTGTACAGCGAGTGCAAGCGCACTCGCGACTGGCATTTGTTTGAGGTGGCCGCATCAACAATTAAAAAACTTTATACTACATAAAAGCTATTATAAATATTACCAAGTTTCTAATAAACAGAGTATTGATAAAAAATAATTATTTACATTTAGTTTTCACCATTTTACAAATTTTTTAGATGCGGATTTTATGGTTCATCATTCATGAATGATGTTATGTTATAGTTGTTAATTTTGATTTTATAAAAAAGTATAGTTTTTTATTGTTTTACCTGGTAACCTGGTGCCTGGTGGTGTGTGATACCTGGTACAATAATATGCCAGTACCTTAACTTACTCGTATATATTTGTGATACCTGGTACAATAATATGACAGTACCTTAACTTGTATATATTTGTGATACCTGGTACAATAATATGACAGTACCTTAACTTGTATATATTTGTGATACCTGGTACAATAATATGACAGTACCTTAACTTGTATATATTTGTGATACCTGGTACAATAATATGACAGTACCTTAACTTGTATATATTTGTGATACCTGGTACAATAATATGACAGTACCTTAACTTGTATATATTTGTGATACCTGGTACAATAATATGACAGTACCTTAACTTGTATATATTTGTGATACCTGGTACAATAATATGACAGTACCTTAACTTGTATATATTTGTGATACCTGGTACAATAATATGACAGTACCTTAACTTGTATATATTTGTGATACCTGGTACAATAATATGACAGTACCTTAACTTACTCGTATATATTTGTCAACTACTACTTGTATTCTTGTAAATGAATACTGTTCTTATTCTATGCGTCCGTCTGTTTTCTCTCGTTACATGGAGTTGTCCTTCTGTATCTATCTATTCTGTGATTTTATGCTAATTTGATTGGGACATCGTCTGTCGGTGAATTACGAGTGTATCCCCCACTTGTTTCGTATTACACAGGGTGACTTGCGAGTTTGACATTTAAGTAGGTAGGTAGCTTTTAGGGCGTGATGGTGAAAATGATGTGCAATTTTAACCCTCTGAGGTTCGATAGAATTTAAAATTAATTACTGTTACAATTAATGGGCTATTGCTGCATTTGTGATATTATCGCACGTAACAAAAAACTACTTTTTGTCGACTACAATATAAACTTAAATTTTATAATATTGCAAATTTTGGTCATTTGTAAAACGGGCACCCGAATGAAACCACAAATAAACATCAAATAAATTATTACTGACTTTACGTATGTTCTTCATCTCCTAAATTAGTACTTCAAATTATACCACCCTGTATGTACATACTTTACGATCTAAAACATCCAACCTTCATAAATTCGCACAATTTCAGTAAGAGCTCCTAATAATTATCCTAATGTAGAATCAAATGATAATAAAAATGTAATAACTTTGTCACTAATTCAATTTTCCATTTAACTGAAATGGAAACCAGTGAAAAGTTTCACTCATCTTGAGCAAATCGAGAAATTTAATTAAGAAAGAGGTCAACCAACTCGTTTTAGTTTAATATTCTTATATGAGACATTTTTCGTGAGTTTCTCAAAAAGCTAATTATCTTAAAACCTCATAATAAAAAGAATATTAGTTTATATTAAAGACAAATATTTACCAATATCAAGCTCACTATTCTTGTGCTGATCATCAATTGTTTTGTCTAATTTAGTTTTCCAAGAGATATAGTCAAAAAAAAACTTTTGACAAAAAAACGAAACAACCGACTCCCAAAAAAAAAACAATTGTGAGCTTCAATAATACGTATTTTTCCCACTTAGTATATGTGGAAGATATGATGTTCTTCCTGTCACTGTTATTTATATATCAGTTAGTAGTATTCTAATTTGTGTGGGGTAGGTACCACAACTAAAAAGTGAAAAGTAAAAACTTTTTACAAAAAAAAAACTACAGATTTCCAAAAAAAACACTACAAAGCGAAACATTACTTTAATTTTGAAAGTCGGTGGCTTAAAACAAAAATTCAAAACCAAAGCCACCACTAACTGCTATGTAAATAACAGTGACAGGAAGTTATCATCATACTCGTATCATCCACATATACTAAGTGGGAAAAATACGTATTATTGAAGCTTACTCAAAAACTATCCAAGCAAAGCAGCGTTGCGCTGCTGTCGATAGCCTTTTTGATTTTAATACATAGTGCAGAGTTTATTAATACATAGTGCAGAGTTTATTAATACATAGTGCAGAGTTTATTAATACATAGTGCAGAGTTTATTAATACATAGTGCAGAGTTTATTAATACATAGTGCAGAGTTTATTAATACATAGTGCAGAGTTTATTAATACATAGTGCAGAGTTTATTAATACATAGTGCAGAGTTTATTAATACATAGTGCAGAGTTTATTCATATCGCGAGTCGTACAGAAGGGCCGCTTTATCTCCAGCTTTACTTTTCCAAATTAAAAATGACTGACTAAGGAAGTTACCAAGAAAAAGGCAACGTGAAGTCCAAGATTGTCCAGATTAAGGAAGTAAGCAGTGTGGGTTTAATTTGGCAAATCCTGCGGGATATCCGGCATCCCGGAATCCGGGTACATGAGGTCTCTTCCAGTCCTAATCCCGGATTTGGGGCTTGCTTCAGTGCCGATTTTAGGCCCAAGGAAATTAAACTTATGTCTTTACTCGTCGGACTGTGAAACTTGTTATAATATTTTGTCTTTCGAGACGAATGTTAAAATTGAGCCACGATATTTCTTGTTATTAATGCAGTTTCAGTCTAGTATTAATTAAAACGTTAGTTTCTAGAAGTTTATTCATTTTTAATCTCAGTATATCTTGGAATGAAAGAAAAATATAACGGTAGACTAATTAGTCTTAAACGGACTGTGAAAGGTTTGAAGCAGAATGTAAAATTCAACCAAGCGAATGCGGACAATGTTCCAAAAAAACCATACAGAACATAACATCACGCATGCATTGTATTACCCGAAGGGGTAGGCCGTGGTACAGTACACCTACATTTCGCCAGTTATGTTGAAGTCCCATGTGATAGGGGGACTATTGTCACTAGCAAACATCGAGACTCCGAACTGTTACTGAAAAATCCCAAATGAAAACACCCAATAACACTTTGCCTGAACTGAGAATATCCCAGACGTACCCGGGAACCTCCACTAATCACTTGAGGATATCTTACGATGATATACTATTATTTTAATTTTTTTTATCTTTTCAATAAGGACGCTTTTAACGTGCACGTCTCTCTACATTGTTCTCACATGTATAATTTCAACATGAATCATGTAACCAATATTTTGTAAGAATATTTTGTTTTGAAAGAGTGTCCGTGGAGTTTCTTGCCCGTTCTTCTCCATAGGAACCTACTACGCTATGGAATGGGCAACTAGCTTCATCTAAGGCGAGATACTTAGGCTACAAATTCAAAATCCATCATCTGAGTTACAATGAACGATGCGCTCGATTCCACTTTCTTCCGCTTGTAGCTCGGAGAAACATATCTGACTTACGGTTCCTAGTGAAAATAGCACAATCAAGGATTGAATGTCCTGAACTTCTTTCTAAGCTGTCTCTGAATGTTCCACCTCGACATTCTCGTTTGAAAAATCTCCTTCATGCTCCTTACGCTCTCACAGTTTACCGTACTAATTCTTATATAATTCGCTCAATCAAAGTATTTAACGAAATTGTTAAGAATAAAACCCCTAAATCGATTTGTTTGCAAGCAGCTTAGCATCCATTTCTACTGTTTTATCTAAACACTATATTAATGTTGCTGATGTATTGTAATAGCGGTTGCGCATGCATCTTTGCCTATCCAGGTAGGTATCCTCTAAGTATATTTTTAAATTAACTATTAAATAAAGACTTAATTTAATAGTTAATTTAAAAATATACTGAGTGTTTTATACGAGATAGTGTTATAGTTTATGAATTGTTATTCAATTTGAAAATTTGTACAATAATAGTCGTGTCCTTCACCCCACAACCCTCACTTTTGAAAAGTTCATGAAAATCAATTTTGAAAACGCCATAAAATTGTCAAGAAATAGTCACCAAGGTTAAAAAAATAGTCGCATTATGGTTCCGAAGATACAGCTATAAGTTGGTGAGTAATAGTCTATTGCTAACTGTAGAGGCTTGTAAATGGCTTGTCGTCAATTACCTCACTGTTACTTTTGTATTGATAGCTGTAAGCCACCCAAATACAATAAAATTAAATTAAAATCTCTCTGACTGACCGACCCCTTGACAATTCAAAAGTGCCTGTAATTCGTTAATTTGAAATAAATGCTTTGAGTTTGAGTGATGTGATTGAATTCAAATAGATTGGTTACAGCAGTATCAATACTGCTGTAACCAATATATTTGAATTCAATCACATCAATTTAAAAAAACAATAATTTGTAGGTTATCATAATAATGATTATTATAAAGGTAAGAAGAAAGAACCATTATTCTTGTCTCTCCGCCTACGCCGTGATAGCACCTCTAACGCGGAAAGTATTAGAACAACTGCCTACTATCACAAACTTGCCGGAGGAGGAGTGCTCATAGAAGTCATCAAACTCTCGTAGTTCTACCTCCTGAACACAGCGTAGGAAGAACGTGGAAAACTCATACGTATCTGTAACATCAAGACTTACTGCTTGGGTTTTTGAGATGCACGGCGATATAATAAAACTCGTTTCATAGGATGGACCTTCCTAAGTAGGACCCACATTATGATCTTAAGCGGTAAACGTGCCGAAATAAGTTAATAAAAAAATGTGACGCGATACCGCACTAGGATACCCTGTGTCGCAAAATAAACCTTCGTGCCCTGTAATTTGAATATATCTCGATGACAATAATGGAATCGAAGATACCAAACATTGAATTTTCGTTGTAATAATTACTTACTAGTTACAGTCGTTTTGGTTTGTTATCTCAAATGATGTCTGTCGCAAAATATTTTCCGAATAACGTGCTGTCTGTAATAATGTTATTATTGTAATTCTATGACCTGCTTTTATAATTTTACTTTGATGTTAAAATCCATGTTATATATAAGGTTGACCTACTCATTCGTTTATTTTAATTGCATTGACAATATATTTTATATCTATTCTCATACAATACTGTGAATTTTTATTTGTCGTCTATTGTATTTTTTAAATGTTTAAATTTTTATTTATGGGTTTATATAAATAATATCATTGGTTTTACCTGAATTAAATGTTTTATTTTTATTTGTTACAGAAATTTAGCACGCTGTTCATTGTGAAAATATAAGGAATGACAAAGAATAATAATTGTTGGGCCGGTTTACCTCTCTTTACCTACAAGGGAGAGTTTCAAGTGCCACTTGACGCAAGCTTAAATACTTGAAAACAGAGAAAAGTGGACTGTATTTTGTAAAAGTGACATTAAAAAGACAAAAGAAAAACCTTTCAAATGATAAATGATTTTATTTCTGTAAGTAGGTTTGTAACAAACACTTCTACATGTCAATCATAATTAAAAATACAAATGAGGTTGATTATTTTGTTTGAAATCATGCCTACTACACTCTACTACTATGCTCATACTAAGGGGTTAAAATAACTATGCAAAACATATATCATAGTAGGTATACACCTACTAACTATTCCAAAGTCGCAGAATGACGTACATGCATCTACTCACTTTTAAAACTATAAAGAGTTTCCAAATTGAAAACCCGAATGAGACTGAAAAAGTAACAAACTGGGACATAAGGACCAAACAGTTAATTTTTATCCTGCACCACTGTCCCCGAGAGATGGCTTTGATTTTACGAGCAACCCTTCACAAAGACTCCATTTAGATTGTTTTCTGTACTCATTAACTTGATATCGCCGCGGCTCGAAGATTTAAAAAATAAAATGGTCCTCGCGGGAGTCGTGGAGCGCCGGCGCGGCGGCGCCGTACCGAAGGACCAAGAATAAAATCTTTGTAAACAGAGAATGATGTTACTGTGGAACAAAGTGCTTGTAATGCTTGGTAATATTACGACAATGTTGTGTTTTCAAGAGTTTTACAATGTTATTTAGGATATTTTTGTTTTTGAAGAAGTCCTTTTCGTTTTGAATTGGTTCAATTTATGTTTAATTACTTTATATCTTCAGATTCCAGAGATTCGTTGTATCGTTTCTTATTGTGAGCTCTGTGGTGTTATTTTAAATCCCCTAGTTGAGTAAAAGTGTGATTGGAAATTCGATCTAGGGCTTTCCGAACACCATTCGAAAAAAGGGAGATCACAGATTACCCTCATTGCATGGGACTAATAAAAATTATTATCAAAATAGGGGTGTGCAACCCTTTATAGATTAAATTCGTCACAGTACTTCTTAAATAAAGGATGGTTTATATAAGGTAAGTCAATAAAGTTTATCTGTATGTGTGCTTATTTTTGAGCTCATATTAAGCAAACCTAACAACAAAAATGGTCCGTTCACCTCTAAAAACTCTGACAACGCCATTGTACAACTCGGAACCCGATTTACACACAAGTCTCAATAAAGAAACCAATGAACAACCTTAGAAAAAAAGGAAGCGAGGTGATGACGTGGAGTTGCAACGCTTGGAATCCATGATCATTGAGATGAAGTCTATGTTTTCTGATTTTATTTCTGAACAAAAACATCACAATAATAAAATGTATACACTACACTTAGCCCTTGAGGAGATAAGGTCTCAAAACAGCCTAAAACGTAGCCAAAACATAGACATTCAAACTCAAAATGATGAGATCCGAACTCTGAATACTCAAATTCAAAACTCTATGCAATTTTTATCCGATAAATACGATAATGCCATGCTAGAAATAGATAAACAGCAGACGGAGTGTAAATAGAACCAAAATGTCATAAAATCACTTGAACTTAAGGTAGACTATCTAGAGAGAAACTTAAAAGCTGCAACAATTGAAATAAAAAATATCCCAACTATAAACCTCGAGAGCAAAGAAACTCTGTGGGTAAGTTACAAAACTCGGTACTATTATATACGTACCTGTGCCACCATCCGAGGTCAAAAATATATTTCGTTTGAGAGCCAATAAAGAGACAACAGGCACAATCATTGTTGAATTCTCATACACATCAATGAAATAACAATAGGTAATGCAATCAAAATCAAAATCAAAAGTCATTTATTCAAACTAGGCTGAGAATCAGCACTTTTCGAACGTCAAAATTACATAAGACAGTCCCCCAAAACGCCCACCCTTCACCACTTCCTAGTGCGTTAGCTGGGAAGAAGAAGTGGCGCAACAAACTCCCCAGCTGCACAGCTGTCTGTTCAGTTAGAAGAACAAAAAAAAGATTCTATATAATAGTATTCAAAATAATTTACATTAAGCAACACAAAACACAATTCACTTGACTTGAAAACTTTAATAAACAAAACAGAGAAAATCGTCCTAATACTACTCATTTGCAAGCTGCAGGACCTAAGAAACCGATCTACGTATCGGAAGCCTTAACTTCCTCAGCTAAACGTCTGCACTATCTTACCAGAGAGTTAATAAAAAGCAGTAAGTCCCAACAATGTTGGACTGCAATCGGCAAAGTTTACGTACGCGAAGAAGAAGAAATAAAGAAGGGATACCCAGCCGGCTCATAAAATCCGAGGAAGACCTGGCTAAACTACGTCAAGAGAAAACTGAATGACTAATAACCATTCTACCTCACCGTACCATATTCTTTAAAAATATCTTCCTCTACCTCTTGACATTTTATGTACTTATCATAATAATACAATAATAATAATACCAGTCTGTTACTGTCCCACAGCAGGGCAAAGGCCTCTTCTCATACAGAGAAGGCACGAGCATTGATCACCACGCTTGCTCAAGACGGGTTGGTGATTTCAGACTTATATTAACTATATGTCCAGGTTTCCTCACGGTGTTTTCCTTCACCGATGTCAGTAATGTCCAAGATAAACTCAGAAAGTACATATGAATTGAAAAAGTCACATTGGTACTTGCCCGGATTTGAACCCACAACCTCGTGCATGAGAGGCGAGGCCTTAACCACTGGGCCATAACGACACTTATCATACATAATTACAAATACCTACAAAATTGTCTTAAACATTATGTACAATTCCTAACTGCATACTGTTATTTTTATTACCATTTGTTCCAAATGTATCAATGTACAAATTAGTTAATAACCTACATAAATCTAGATTTATATACAAAATTGGCTGACACATCCAAACTACACACTTATTTTATTATTATTTGCGGTTGTTTCAAATGCGCAACACAAATGCGAAATAAGAGCCTGTGCCTGAATTTATGACCTAGTATCACAATTTTATCACGTCTTAATATGCTGTAATAGTACTATTAGTATGTCTAGCCCAAAACTCAGTAGTACACAAAAAATGCATTTTTTTTTTTTTTTTTTACTTTATTGGCCAAGCAACAATTGTTTACACTGTAAATAGCTGAAGTAATATGTACCATAATGTAAGGTTAGTGTAACAATTTCTCACAGGTTAGCACCGCATGCCCCATAAACAATACAGATAAATATTAAATATAATTTGATAATACACAAAACAATATACACAACTTATGTAGATTCTGTCTTCGTGTCGGACCTGTGATTTAGATAACTGTATACCACCTAACCTCAATCCTAATCAATCACTCAAAATCCTTAACCAAAATATTACGAGTAGATGCATAACAAAAAATATGGCAGGGTTACACACTGTTCTCGTCAGAATAAAGGTTGAATGGGATCTAATAACATTAACTGAATGCTGGCTTCTCAATACTAACTACATCCCAGATCTCGAAGGCTAGAACTACTTCAAAACTGATAACAATCTTACACAAAATGAGGGTGTAGTTGTTTATGTTCATAAAAATCTTACCGAGTCCGTCGAAGAACCATCGATTGAAGATGCTAATTATTGTTTACAAATACAAATCGACGCCAGTACTATAATTTTGGCTATACACCGCCGGCCGGTCTTCAAATATATGACTAACTTTCTAAACTCACTTAACATGATTCTGTCCAGTATCACACACTATAAAAATATAATTATCAAAGGGGATTTAAACATAAACATTAGTATTCAGTGTCTTGACCCTACCAAACATAGTAACCTCAATTACCTTCACATGGTCTACTGCCTGCACACACATTGCCCATGCGACTTCAATAAAGTCGTCAAGGCAAGCGCCTTGACGACTTTATTCTTAAAACTACTCTACCTGCATCAACTCACGTTGCCCACTCCGCTTTGCCACTGACTGATCATGACACTACCTTATTAGACAAAAAAAATACGAAACGATCTACTAAAAAAACAGCGGTCCGCATCAACTACAATCTACTAAACGCTGCATTAACAATTTATGGAATGTTTTTTATTCTGAAATAAATTATTAATAATTAAAGCAAATTGACTTTGAACCAGTTTATCGCACTGAAAATCCTCAAATAGCTGCAGAGCTAATGATTAGCCTTATAACTAAGGTGATTGACTCAAATACGAAAATTGTTATAAAATCAAATCGGAAAAATATTCTAAAGCCTAAGCTCACACCGGACCTACCCCGATGTATGTATCCGGCATAGAGACAAATTACACAAAAAAACAAAAAAAACACCTGACAACGAAATTTTAAGAACAACATTCACTAGATACAGAAACTACTGCAACAAGCTACTGAGTAAAACTAAACAAGAAACTGAAAAATAAGAAATTAAGAATTAACAACGCAGGCAATAACACCAAACAAATCTGGGCAGCCATAAACACAATATCCAATAGAACTCATATGAAAGACACCACATCACACTTATTACATATATCAGCTACTCCGCTGTAATTCGTTAACCTGGTCAACAAATTCTTTGCAGAACTCGGTAAAAATCTCGCAGAACAAATAGTTTCTAGGTCAACTGACTAAGCATCCCAGACTGGCAACAGCGGCTTCCTACAGTCTATGTCACTAATGGTTGAAAATGAAGTTGCTAACCTGATAACATCCCTACGTGACGACTGTGCTGTGGGATGGGATAGAATTTCGAACGGCCTTATTAAAAAACGCACAGCCATAGTTGTACCACCACTTACACACATCTGCAACCTCGCTCTGAAATCAGGTCAATTTCCCAAACCTTTAAAAAAATCTATTATACATCCTATATTTAAGAGTGAGGACAGAAATAGTGTCAACAACTACGTACGTATTGTTGTGCTTCTTGCTCTATTCAAAATTCTAGAGATGATCATGAACAGTGGGCTCGTTGACTACCTGGAAAAGTTTAACATATTGTCACCCTCACAATATGGGTTTTGGGCTGGCAAATCAACGTCCGATGCGGTTCATGATCTGACTAACTATGTTGTCAGAAACATGGATGGGGGCAAAAAGGCAGAAAGTCTTGGGTATCTTTTTAGACCTTGCCAAAGCTTTTGACACTGTTTTTGTACCCATTCTTATTCACAAAATGGAAAGAATAGGCATTAGGGGGGTACAACTCAAACTTTTAGAAGACTACCTGAGTGAGTGCACCCAGTTCGTTAAGATCGATGATATCGTCAGCGAAGAACGCACCGTCACCTATGGTGTGCCACAAGGTATCGTACTCGGTCCGACCCTCTTTTTCACATACCTTAACGAGCTAGATATGCTCAATATCCCCAAGGGTAAAATTATTTGCAGTAACACTGCCCTTCTCCTCAGCGTAAACTCATGGCATGAAGTCTACGCACATGCCCAGACAGGCTTTGAAGTTGTATTAAGGTAGCTACATATTCATTTTCTCACACTAAAAGCGGCAAAAACAAAGAAAATTGCCTTTCCCTAAAGTCCTACACACAAACAACTCAATTCCGTAATACCTATTCCATAATTGCCTACTCCTGCTCTAACCAAAATGACAACACATGGAGATTTTATCAACACATCAACACCCTCAGCAAAAACAATAACAGGTCTCCACACCTGGTATCCTGAAACACAGGCCTTACGCCTAGCTTAGGCACTAGTCTCTCACAGTATAAATAAAACTATTATGTATTGTCCTATGATCATTTGAATATTTACTTTATATTGCGGTGCGAAATAAATTTTATCTTATCTATTATATTTTCGTATTAAAATGTAAGAAAACTCTAACACAAATAAGATTATGATAATGCTTCGTGTGGATGTAAAGTGGTGTTCTCATTTTATTTGTAAAGCGCGGGAACTTGGCACTGGGAATGCATGTAAGCGGCTCTGCTCCGACTAGAGATGGGACATCGTGCTTGCATCGACGGTGCGTCCATTTTAGATTCATGATTTTGACTGTACTTCAAGTTTCAATTGTTGAGTAAGTAGGTAAACGTAACGCGATTTTTCAAATGTAATGAACATTTTGCTTATATTTTTGAAAATTGCGTACAAAATGCAATATTATATGATTAAGTATGAAGAGACTGTAAAAAAAACACAGTACTACGTATTTACTGACCGTTGATCGCATTGTTGTTTAGCATAGTATAAGCAAACAACAACAACCGAATCAACTGTAAAATCTCACCACATTAATCGTTAGATTACTTTAAACAATCTTTCTGCTATATTTTCTTTCAGATTTTAGTCCACTAATGACAAGAAGTAACATAAGATTTATCAGCACATTTCTTATACAAAGATTTGACGATACTTTCAGAAAGCCTGAGCCAATCAATTAATCACTCCGCCAACTATCGAACTTTTTCCCGACATAACTATAGTATCGTTACATCCCTATGATACGCTGGCAGCAATGAAAGTCCCGGATCAAGATAGAAAATTTATTATAGGTTTAATGTGCCACTGCGCTGGCTGCTTCGAATACCTGCTGCTTCTTTCTGTGCAGAATAGATAGGTTACGGTGACAACTAGTTTATAAAATACTGCCGCTATTTCTGCCAACAAGCAGCGCTTCTGTGTTCTTGTTTGATGGGTATTGGAACCAGTGTAATTACAGGCACATGAAACATCTTAACTTTGTCTCTGTGATGAACCCTATCTTCGATGTCTCTTGTATTGCAGATGTGCATGACGCGTTGACAACTTTCCAAGTACCATTAACCGTGCCACGTCAGTTAGTTTGCCTTGTAATAGCATACAAAATACTGTAGATAATAAAAAAATAAAAAATAAATGTTGTATGCACGGTCAGCTCGGAATTAAGTCGAGAGAAATTATGAAGTCAACTGTGCCTTCGACTAACTTAGAACGGAGAAGAATACAATTGTATTTTTAAATTTTTTATCAGATTTGGACGAAGCATTTAATTCATAAATAGGATTTACAAAAAACTTTTTACCTTTTTAATTTTTTTAAACGGTTCGTATTTTTACTTTCAGAGATAGTTTTAGTAAAAACAACCCAGTTTTCAACCGGCATAGTATCGCTGTTCAGGGCTCGGGTGAAACAATAAACGCATTCCTCAAGTTTAGGAGGTGGAATAAATCAGACGCTCGCCTGAGTCAGTGGAATGTTCTCCACGCTCTCATTTGTATTAGGCTTTTGTGGATTTAACTAGTTTTACGTAGAAGAAAACATGTCTTTATTTTAATGAAATAAAAAATATATAGCATCATGCTTATACTCTCCGAAAGGAGAGAACAGAGTTATGTACATCTACACTTCGCCAGATTAAGTCCCCATATAATAGGGGGCTTTTTTCAATAACAGAGTTAGTCAGTTAAATTGACAATTTTATCTTTAACTTTGAATTGTCTGCAAGGACGGTCAATTATTTTCCTCTAAAAACAACGTACGAAGTAACTGTGAAGCGGCGATGGATAGTTTCATACCCCCCCCCCCCCTGGTACCTACTGAGGGTAAGTTTTATCCTCTAAGCGATTTTTGCTCGAAGGCGTGACGATAGTTTAATGAATGTTTTGAAAACAACTGCTTGAGAACCGAACCCTCTGCTCTTACAACTTTCAAAAGAAAGGGAAGGTCCCTTTCAGTTACTTTTGAAGTTATGTTTCTTCATTCATTATTATCATCATAGGTACATATTTCATTTAGTTTTTTTTATTCAAACGTCAACAAAAAATATGCAATATCTTTTAAATGTACATTTTTGTGAGCCGATCTTCTAAGCTTGCGACCTCTCTCCCCTCACACCCTCTATTGTTGTAAAAAGCCGACCCTAACATAGTTGAGACACGGCAAATAATTAAGGAAACTGTTTTATTGTTAACTAGCTTCTGCCCGTGACTTCGTTCACGTGTAAGTCGTAACACACCACAATATACTACAATAACATCCACATTTTTATAAAACTTCCCTGTATACTATGTACGTTTGTAGTTTTGTATTCAACAGCCAAAATATACAGAGAGTCGACTGGTGAGGCTCCGAGCAAGCGACGTACAGTTGTCCGTGGGAGAAACAGCTTGTCCTGAGGTCAACACCCGCAGCCTTCAGTGTCTGCCCCTGTGACTTGTTGATGATCATCGCAAAGCAATATTGACAGGGAACTGCACAAACTGGAAGATGTGACTGTGGTGAATTAGTGGTATACGCGGTATAAACACTGTCTCGCCAACGCTACAACCTGTTACGATTTTAGCCGATAAAGTTTCTTTCCAAAGACACGACTTTGAGCCGGGTTCCATTACTCAGCTTCGGTGGAGTTAAGATCCGAAAAATCATAATCGGGACACCGACCTTCAGCTGAATGATGTACGCCGGAAGTCCACTTGCCGTTAGCGAATTCAGAAATACTACGGGGTAATGTGTGGCATCATCTTGCTCCACAACAGTGTTAACCGATGGAGGTGTATATCTCTTCGCTCCCTTCAATTTGCAAGAGAACACTGTCGTTGATCGCTGCAGCTTCATCATTATTGGGCATTAAAATGGCCCGTTCACGCACCCATGAATTCTCTTGGTACCTACAGTATGCAACTGATATCCCTGTACACCAGACGAATTAGATTTTCTAAAGTGAGAACTACTCTACCAAGAGTCTCTGGGAGAGCCACCTGGCCAATCTCCTCTGGCCTTCACCAACTTTTAGAAGAACATCGGAGATTTCTTAAGTCAACCCGAGCTCGCATGTTTAAGGTCAAGCGCAGTCTATCAACTCGCAACCATAGACTCGGCCTTTTCAACTAAGCATTCACCTCGTCAGCCCTAGTTCCACGTATCACCACATTAATTTCATTCTTGTTAATAATGTTAAAATAATACCAAAAGATTAAATTAAGTATTTTATGCATATATTTGTTTTTATGATATTGAACTACCTTACAATATGCTTTTTAAAGTAAATAGCACCAATAATATTGGTTTTCATTAGGTCTATTGTATGACCTGTAAAAAAATATTTTATTCTATTCTAGTCTTTAGCACTAAAATGATCAGTGCAGAAGCTTGAATGTTTTGTGTGTAATGTTTTTTCGTGTCGTAGCAATTTCCCATTGCTTACGAAGTTTTCCTTTTTTAATGAATTAATACGTTCTACGAACTTTTAGATACATGTTAGTATTCATCATTCATCATCATTTCAGCCCGGAATCACCCACTGCTGGGTATAGGCCTCCCCCTTTTTCCGCTATACTTCCCGGTTCCGTGCGTCTCTCATCCAGGTGTTTCCCACGACTTTGATGATATCATCGACCCAACGCGCTTTTGGACGACCTTGGTTTCCTTTGGCTAACCTTGGCCACTATTCGGTCACAGCTTTACTCCATCGGCCATCTCCGCGTCTGACTAGATGTCCTGCCCAACTCCACTTGAGGCGCTAAGTATTACAAAATGTAAAAAAGAAGAATCACAAAAAATACCAGTAGTTGGGAATGGAACTTACAAAAACAGGTTTGCAAAGCAAATAGTCCACCCGCTTACTTTTTTGCTGTTGTTGAAAGTTAGCTAAAATAGTCGTTCTTATAATATTTCATGATTGACTGCTTAGCTCAATAAAAATATAGCGTGAAGATAATCATTTACTTAAAAAAGTTAAATCGGTAACTATTTGCAATATCCTAACCTCGCGTCGCTACAGGTAGTGTTTGCCGGAAATCGCTACTAAACGGAACTGTGACACCACATATCATGTCTTGGTTCCTGCGGAAGTCCTGCAGGGTTTTGTTTACAGCTACCACTGTTATCCTATTTGCCATAATCAATCCATCCCATACGATGAAAGCGCAAACTCCTCACAAACAGGCGTGTCGTTGCACTCTAAATCGATGTTAATGTTAAACATGGTGTGCGCTGTGTTGCCACCAGGAAGCAGTTTAGCAACGATTCTGTAAGACACTACCGCGATTGCAATTTTGCCTTGCTTCCTGCCCTCTACAGGATGCCAGTGGTATTAAATGTTTTTCCTGTTCCACCAGGAGCATCCAAGGAAAACATTTTACCCTGACTGAGCCCAACACTTTGGAGAACGGTGTTAAAAACACTCACACCTTTACTCTGAGGTGAACATAGATACGTGGTTATCGTAGAAGATGGTACTTACTCATGGCGCCTGAATCATAATTAGTTTCGGCGGCGTATTCCCAGTTTCTGCGGTCTTGATGTGCCCATGATTGCGGAGCCGGTAACCCATACTCGATCAGTGGATTGCCACCGATCACGTCTTGTTATGTGAATTAAGACAGCTGTTAATAACGCGTTCATCATTTTGTTTAATGTCACCTTCAGTAATACGCCGCAAGAGTCGTAAAAAGCGGCTTCCGATGGATGATGCCGATATTTCCCTCATAACAGAACTGGGTTTGCGATTCCACAATACACTTAAATTATGGCAAACAAATGCCGCAGACTACTGGGATTGTCGCTGACGCTGGCCTTCTCTCGGTGTTGGTCACCGTCGAAAAGGTGACGTGCTACGCAGGCTGCACGGAATTTGGGATACTCTGCATCATCAACTGTCCTCAGGATCGCAAATGACAATGGGTCCTGTACTGTGTGAAGTACCTTCAACTGCACTAACTTCGCCTGGCGTCCTATGTTTGCCTATAATGAAAACGATGTAATTTCTTTTTCATTTTACTTGTATGGCAATCGAAACTTAAAGCTCTCTATGAAAACTCATAGTTTCGATTGCCATACGAGTAAAATAACAAATGTATTATAGCTTTTTCATTATAGGCAAACATACATAACATTCCCTGAAATACATACTAAAAATTCATTCACACAATCATTTGTTTTACTTCCCACCGATATAGCTGAGGTTGAACAAATCATCCAAGGCCTTAAAAATGACTGTGCAGTTGGGCGCGACAACATCCCCGCTAGCTTCTTAAAGCGTTATAGAGAGATTCTACTTCCACCTCTGACTTACATTTGCAATCTTGCCTTTTCAACTGGCACTTTCCCAAACTCTCTTAAACTTGCAGAAATTCACCCTATACATAAGGGGGGGGACAGGGACTGTGTCAATAACTTTAGACCTATTTCCATTTTGCCAACGGTATCCAAAATTTTGGAAAGGTTAATAAGCAAACGCTTTACTAAGTACCTCGAGTCAAACAAACTGTTATCACCTTCTCAGTTTGGTTTCCGATCCGGAAAGTCAACTAGTGATGCCGTCCAAGATCTGGTGAACTTTGTTTCCTCAAATCTTGATGGTAAGCAAAAGGTGCTGGCGATCTTTCTGGACCTAGCAAAAGCTTTTGACACAGTCTCTGCCCCGCTCCTCCTCGAGAAGCTGGAGGGGGTTGGAGTGAGAGGAATGCAACTTAAATTATTTTCTGATTACCTCACAAATCGCATGCAGAGAGTAAGGGTTGGGGATATGTGCAGTGATGATCTTGACATCACGTATGGGGTACCGCAGGGCAGTATTCTTGGTTCCACATTATTTTTGACGTTTATCAACGACCTCTGTAACCTCAAAATGCGTGGTGGCAGGATCGTCACCTTTGCGGACGACACAGCTCTGCTTTTTCACGCAGACTCATGGGAAGAAGTTTATTCGAATGCTCAGCTCGGTTTCGACATGGTTGCGGAGTGGTTAAAAAATAATAAACTCACTCTTAATGTATCTAAAACTATGTATATTCCCTTTTCCATAAAAAATCATGCGGCCACTTCTTCAAATCTTTCTTTAACATCACACACATGCTCCTTCCTGCAAGACAATTCTTGCTCATGTCCTGCTCTTAAAAAAACGAATGTTATAAAATATTTGGGTATCCAGATTGACAGTGGTCTTAGTTTTCAACCGCACGTAGACGCACTTACAGCGAGAACGCGAAAATTGATATTTGTTTTCAAAAATTTACGACATGTGGCGGAAACTAAGACTATTGACACCGTATATTACGCACTAGTTCAGTCAATTATATGATATTGCATAACAGCATGGGGCGGAGCCCCAAAGACATCTTTGCTTAAGTTGGAGAGGGCACAGAGAGCTGTTCTTAAAGTTAGTCGTAACCTTCCCTTTCTTTTTCCAACGAAAGAACTTTACCAGCAGTGCAAAGTACTAACAGTTCGCCAATTGTTTATCTTAAGTACTATCATTCAAAGGCATACTCAACTTCCATACAATCCTTTCGAAATCCTTAACAGGAGACGCAAACACACAGTCTGTAAATCAAGGACCTTCAAAACCAGCTTTAGCCGCAGATTCTTTTGCTTCCTAGGAGACTACCTTTACAACAAAGTTAATAAAGAAATTTCTATTTACTCCCTATCCAAATTCAACTGCAAAAATAAAGTAAAAAATTGGCTTCAATGTCACGATTATGCAGCCACCGAGAGACTCTTACAAGTCATTTCATAAAAAGCAGCTCGACATGTCCATGTAGGAATACACGACATTAGAGGACCAGTTTGGAGTTTCACACTCACTACACATCCACACCCACACACCTTACTTTGCTGTCTAATCTAATTAATTAATTGTTTTGTTTAAAGCTTTTATTTAACTTCACTTGTTAGTTTTAAATTTGTTTTTATCTTTCTTCCCAACATTAACGTCTGTTATTATATTTGTATACTGTGACATGTCCGGGTAGTTTGGAGGCCTGGAGACCTGTGAACACAGGTATTCCTAGTACAGGCTCCAGTCTCCACAACATCAATGTATTTTGTATACACATTTATGTACTGTACTGACTGTTCATTATGTGGTGGAGAGAATAAACGTTTTTATTATTATTATTATTATTTAAATGTCTTTGACATATCTCGGGACCATAGGGTCCCGGACCTTTGGAAGGCGTACGAGGGGCCGAAGCCAACTCGCAGAGGCCCCTTAGACATTTTTATGTATTGAGGCATCAACCGACGATTATCCCTGTATACACTACGCAAGTGCACCCAAGGACAACCCCCGGTTGGTGCAGGACTATTGCAGAACATGGAAACAAAATTAATTGGGCTATGGGTTTGGGTGGCTAAAGTTGACTGGTGACCTGGAATTATGGAAGGACTATGGCCCCTGCCTGATCTATGTTTTATATGTACACGGAAAAATGGCAGGGGGTGACTTGCACACTCAATAATGGGCCCCCGAAAACTGTCGCTAGCACATAGTGACGTAGCCACAAGGGAGCAACATGTCCTGAGGTGCTTGAGGAGTGGAGAGGTATTCCACGGCTTTCAGAACAATCCCAGAGCCCGGAAGATGGTCAAGATCCCTACGAGCACTTACTGGAATACTTCCTTCCTCCGAGCACGTTTGCTCTTGCGAATCTCCACTCAAGCCGGCCAATTAAGGCAAGAATGAGGTGGGAGCTCTGTTCCTCGTCAGTGTTCACTCCAGCCGGCCAATAAAGGCAAGCCAGAGATGAGGAACAATATTTCTCCCGGGAGATAGGGTCCGTGGGGTCGCTACTGCCCAACAGCTCGCCACATGCTGCCCTGCGGGTTTCTGTATCTCTCTTGGTCTGGCCCCTCATCCTAGACCTGTTCCGGCAAAGTAAACTCTACCGGCACAGACCCAGAGTTTGGAGCGCGCAAGCCCCACCACGACGTCAACGTAGAGATACGGTGGTGGGGTTATTATTATTATTATTATTTTAAATGTCTTTGACATATCTCAGGACCCTAGGGTCCCGGACCTTTGGAAGGCGTACGAGGGGCCGAAGCCAACTCGCAGAGGCCCCTTGAGACATTTTTATGTATTGAGGCACCAACAGACGGTTATCCCTGTATGCACTACGCAAGTGCACACAAGGACAACCCCCGGTTGGTGCAGAACTATTGCAGAACATGGGAACAAAATAAATTGGGCTATGGGTTTGGGTGGCTAAAGTTGACTGGTGACCTGGAACTATGGAAGAACTATGGCCCCTGCCTGATCAATGTTTTATATGTTTATTATTATTATTATTATAGGACGCCAGGTGAAGTTAGGGCAGTTGACCGGTAATAACCGCAAATAATATTAAAAATAGTGATCGTTTTTTCTCTTAGTATTTACAGTGCGTAATATCTGGTAAATAATGCTAAGTACTACACTCGTAGCGACTTCAAAATTTCACGTCCACACACAGGTTTTAAAATCGCTAGGACAAATCTGTAGCAATTTCTTATTGCTTACCAAGTTTACCTTTTTTAGTGAATTAAGTATTAATTAATTAATTACTGACTATTATATACAAATTAGTATTAAAAAATATGTAGAGAAAAAAAATCCTAATAGTTAACGTAAAAAAATAATTACAAAAAATACCAATAATAGTTGGGAATCGATCTTACAACCACTGCTTTGGAAAGAGTTGTGCAACTCCCTTAGTTATTTAATGTTGTTAAAACTTAGCTGAAATAGCCGTTCCTATATTTCATGATTGACTGCTTAGCTCCATAAAGGTATAGCGTGATGATAATCATTTAAAATGTTAAATCGGTAACTATCAAAACATATCCTAACATTTTGGCGCGTCCTTTTAAGATTTTCGGAAAAGAATACGAACATAATCTAATATTACTCGTCCCCCATAGCAGATAGCGTGATAGTTTATACCCTACAGCTCGATCAGACTTATAGGGAATATCTATGCCAAATTTGAGCAGAATCTGTCCAGTAGAATTTGCGTGATGCTGGAACATACATACGGACAAACAGACAAACAGACAAAAATTCTAAAAGCTATATTTTCGGCATTAGAATCGATCCAGGACCTCGTAGCAATTTTTTTTTTTTTTAAATATTCAATGTACAGTGTTGACTTCGCTACGATTTTATTATATGTATAGATAGATAATACAATATCGATAGTCAACACAAGTTTTAAAAGATGCAGTTGGTACTAACAATTAGTGTATAGGTACATATCACACCAAAACTAAGACTCCGTCAAAATCATTATTCAAGCCACGCATCCATCCTCATCAAACAAAACCTACATTATTGCTATTCAAGTATTGGTCCATCCTTCAGTACAAACGAACCTATTTACATCTCCAAGGGACGGTTATACTAAACAAATATATCGCTTCACACTCAAAGCTCGCGATCCTTCCGCATGTGTTCGTCAGAAGTTTATAAGTGGGAACTAAATAAACAGCCGTTAGTTCGGTCCTTCGAGACGGGAGCGTTTAAACTCGCGTTAAACTGACAATTTGTTATAAGAGTATTGTCTGTTGAGTGCTCGGCAGTGAGTACACACGCTTGTGTTATTATGACATGTTTACTGTGGGAATATTATTATTATTATTAATTTAGAAGACCACTTTATCATTATTTAATCTTATTTTAAAGTTAAATCGAATCTTCAGGGCGATGCATGATGTACCCACAGCATGTTATTTTACCCACGGCATGTTGCATGAGTTTTACACTAGCTTTCACCCTAATCAAAAACTTTGGATAGATTCGTAGAATATGCCATATAATAAAATAGTACTCCATAATTATTGTAACACTGGTCTACATATTCGAGTGTGTATTTAATAACTAATAAACCATTTAATTGTATTGCTTTTAATATAAACAAATAATTAATGGCCACCAATATCCGTTATTTTATCGGGCGTCGTCCAGCATGTTATTGTTTTATGTCAATCATGTCTCCTCATTGGACATTTATTGCTCAATGGAATGGTAAACTGCCAACTTATATAGCGCTATGTTATTGACATTAGTGACAACAATCATATCAGACCTACTTTTAACCAGCGTTAAACATTAACGTTAAGTTTATAAAGAATCAAGCTCAAGTGAAAGAGCCAAGATGATTTCAGACACACGGCACTTACACGATAACATCCTCGTATCACAAAGACTGAAAAGCCATAACAGCTTTTTAAAGTGTGTTCTGCCACTCACTGGCAAACTGGCTAAAGAAAGGCTAAAACTGTGGCGAGATAATGCTTCACTACCCAACCCATTCGATCAAAATACTTAAAATCTCCCACCTGGACATGAGTTGACTTACCTGAAAGTGTTTAAATAGACTCCAGACCCAGGTTGGCCGAATCAAGGAAAACCTGCCCCGGTGGAGATTCACAGTGACTCCGCCCTGGAGTGTAAATGTGGTGCTGTTCCACAAACAATGGAGCACTTAATATAGCGTCCTGTGTGACCTGTTGCCTGCACGTTACAGGAACTGATAGACGCCGCTGAAGATGCCAAACTCGTTGACAAATTCTTTGTCGACTCTATTTAGATTCCCATCAACCCGCTATGAAGAATCTCACTAGCTAAAGTTAAAACACTAAATTCTAAACAGTTACAAAATACCGCACCCAACTCAAAGTTATTTGGCAAATCGTACATACATTAGCGAATCCAATTCAGTGGTGAATTGTGGCTAGTTCCAGTATTTTGAGGGAAACATTATAATATTCGGACCGCAGCACACTACGCTCCTAAATCCCGTCGACCGCGGCCTTCACACCTGGATTATGAATATATCCAGTGAGTGGAGTGAGCGGTAAATAATAAAAACCGTTTATTTGCAAGTGGTCTTTTAGTCCGCAATTGTTGCGGCGTTAAAAATAATATATTTCAGCAACTTGTGAAGACTGCATTATTTATGTTGGAATTGTTTAGTAAATAAAATGGAATGTATGTGTGATATGACTAATCAAAAAAAAAATCGTTAGTGTCCCCCAAGGCTAGGCAGAGGTACTCGTTTATAGTCGTAAATCCGAACTCCAGACTGTTAGAGAAATTCCTAATGGAATGACACAATTACACTTTGCGCGAACGGGGAATCAAATCCAGGATCCCATGTGAAGACGTTGCGCTTCCGACCACATGATCAACATTACAGATCTGTATAATCAATATCACCAGTGGTCGAGGCACTCACGAAAATATTTGTTAGAGAATAATCCAGTTAACTTTGACCAAATGTTTTATTTATGGCTAATATTTTCTGAAACTTAAAACCGCACCGAGACCAAAAGGTTACTATTTCACTTCTATATCTTTTTACTCCAAAATCACGTGTGAAATGTTACCGCGCTTACAAAACGTTGTTTACGATCAGTATAAACGTGCAGCCATCTCACTCTTATCTGTACAGACATAAGGTTAAAATCCCAATGACACGTTCATCCAAGCGACTGGAATCTGTGTGGCTTAACAATAAAGATATAAGGTTCATTTTCCAACAGATAGTGATTTACGGTTGTGGAAAAGGTGTCCACTTTTCTTTTGTTATTGCAACAATGGCTGCTCGTACTAGTAGTTGTGACGTTCATTGCATCTACGTTACTTTTGACTCTGTTAACTGTTGGCGGTAAAGAAATGGTGACCGTGATTTTATTATGTTGAGAGAGATAGAAGTTATTTTGTCAATTATGATAGCTAAATTATGAGTATACCTTCTCATGAACAGCATTAAAGATTGCAAGGCTATCAGCACCCGGTTTCTGAATTGAGAAACTCTACTTTGGCTTTATCTACTTAAGGTGACACCCGCGAAATTCAATATTACGCTGCAAAAAACGTAAGTCGCGGGATATATTAAAGGAATCACCTTTAGTAATGTTAAAGTTGAGTGTTATAAGTTCTTAACTTCAAATTTTCAATTCACAAACCGGGTGTATGCACGTGTTCGACAATGATAAGTTCAGGTTAACTTAAACGGCGCAATTCTGTCCATTGCCCAGCGAAAGGGAGACTGTTGCTCAGCAGCGTGACATTACGGGCTAATGCCTACCTGGTCGTTGGGAAAAGTGAAACTGCAAGTTCAGACTATCCGTCAACAAAAACACTCTGAATTCGAGGAAACCAACATTGTGGGAACACCAAAGAAAACATATGGGTCGAATGTGTGAAACGTGATTATGGCTAGAAAGAGGAAGACTACAGAGATGGCGGGAGATAGAGGGGTATGGGAGAAGAAGACCTGCAGCGCCGACCACTCACCTCAGCAGTTGGGATGAGAGCAGGATGATGATAATTACCATCCTTCAAATGCAGCAAACGCGTCATTTGTGGAACCTCCGAATATTATACCAATCTATCTATGAATATTATAAATTAAAGTCGCTTTTCATGTCTGTCTGTGTGTTCGCCTTGTTCTTCTAAACTACGCAACAGATTTTTATGCGGTTTTCACCACCATTTAGAAAGTTTATTCCGGAAGGTTTATGTCTATAATACATTAATATTAAACTTACATAAATAATGAAGAAGTCGAGATGTTATGTCAAGTTGGAAAAACCGTGCAGAGGAGGGGCTAGAGTAATTCTAAATTACAAATACCTTTGAAATTATTCGTCCTCAACCGAGACGCGTCGTAAGCAAGTAATAACCCCGAGCATGGCCTACATCTGATCGATCACTCAACGCTATAAAGGGCTTTCGCTGTAGTGTTCAAGTTCAGATCGATCCATCAATCTCCACGGCGTGTTCTAGGGCCTATGTTGTGTGATAACGAGGTGAAGGTTATTAGGGTAATATAGGTGGTCATGGATGTGAGACGAATAGTAATTAGGAATCGGAAGAACTGTGTCTGCTATTACTAAATATATCAGTAAACAGTATTCATAATCTTCTCATTCTAAAGGCACTCTGTTAACTTCCCTCTTTACGTATTACAGTTTACAAAGCAAAAAAATACAATAGACGACGTATATTTAGTAACCTAATCTACTTAACCGTTCTTAAGGAGTCATAAAGAACCCTGTAAGAAATCGACACGTGTTTCACCTCTCAACGAGGCATCCTCAGGATGGCTATTGACTTGTTGCGAACCCGGACCCGACGTGTGAACACGTCGAGAGCAGTGTGAGTCAATTCGCCCGCCAACCCCACTTATATAGGATTACTGCCCCGCCCACCTCGGCTAGGATCGTTATCAGCGCGATAAGGGGCTGCTAACAAACGCAGTAAAGGTGACCTTAGTATTGTTGTATTTAATTCATTCAACAGTGTAACGTTCCCTGTGTAACGATCCTAGCCGAAGTGGGCGGGGCAGTAGTCCTATATAAGTGGGGTTGGCGGGCGAATTGACTCACTGCTCTCGACGCTTGACGTGTTCACACGTCGGGTCCGGGTTCGCAACAAGTCAATAGCCATCCTGAGGATGCCTCGTTGAGAGGTGAAACACGTGTCGATTTCTTACAGGGTTCTTTATGACTCCTTAAGAACGGTTATGCGGATTAGGTTACTAAATATACGTCGTCTATTGTATTTTATAATGGATTTCCGCAAAGTCACGCCTGAATCAATTAACAATTTTACAAAGCAAGTTAAATAAAAATTGTAAGAAAGAAGTCTTATATAACATCAATACTTTATTCTTTTTTTACCAGCAAGTAAACTTAATCCTTGGTTCTGCCTTTTCTTGTGTAACGTCAAATTAAAATTTACTTATGATGATTTATTACATGATTCAGGACTAAAAACCATTTAGTATTTATTAAACAGTTACTTGTTAAAAGTTTTAGTCAGCTTATTACAAATCTGATAAATTTAATAAAAATACTTTTTATTTCTAAACTTTTACTTATGAAATACGTACTTAGTCGGTAAGATTTTTCTAATATAGCTTATATTGAAAAGTTAATGCTTATGTGTAAGTGTTCTTGACATGAAGTAGGTATTCCTCGAATCATTCCTCTAGAAATAAAGTGTTTTTATAGGTAGCTCTCGGCTCGTTTCGGTTATTTATATGTCGGAAGATGGTATGTGTCTCTCTCGTTAACAGGCACATTTTAACTACTGTGGCCGTACTAATGGTTAGTGTTGGTTTGACACAACTATTCGAAACGCGCGACAGTTTCTAAACGTCTTCACCGCTTGACCGCCACCCATCAAGTCTGCTCTGCTCTGCTGAGCCCCGGCCAGCGGCCGGCCCGAGCGTTATGTTGTAGACTCTGTCGAGTGCCGCCGCCTGGCGGCGCTGGCGTTCCGATTAGTGAACTCAGTAACGTATTTCCGCCATATGTATATAAGTAGCTCTTGGCTGGTTTCGGTAATTTATATAAGTAGCTCTTGGATGGTTTCGGTTATTTATATAAGTAGCTCTCGGCTAGTTTCGGTTATTTATATAAGTAGCTCTCGGCTGGTTTCGGTTATTTATATAAGTAGCTCTCGGCTGGTTTCGGTTATTTCTCTATGTAGCTCTCGGTTGATTTCTATTATTATTTACCGAGGCTTGAAAACTAAATGAGTATTCCACGAACAGTAGAGGTAAAGAAATGTTGAATGCATTGTTTATAACTTTATTGTTTCTTTTTTAATATTATTCGATGGTGGGCAGTTTGACCTTCACCTGGAAAGGTCGTATAGTATAAAAACTAAAACCTGAGTACTGAAAAATCACGCTATATTGTGACAGTACCTGAAATACTCTAGGCTGATAAAATTTTCGTTTTTCCTAATTGTGTTAATATTAGTGTTTGGATCGGTTACCCGTAGGGGGAAGAACTGTGCCCCTCATTTCCGCACAGTTCTGTAGGGCTCGTCCCAGACTGGTCACCCTCCCACCGATATAAGAAAGAGAAGCATTCCCATAAACTAAACTACCTTGTTCCGTCTCGGAAGATTAAGGAACAAGGATTGGACCAGGAAGTTAATATTGGGAATTCACAGTTAGTAAACACAAGTTTTATAATATGAAGCTAAGAAGACAAGAGGGTATGCAAAAGTATATAATATAATATTATGTTTTAGTATTATAAATGTTGGAACGCCTACATCTCCTCCTCTCGCAGTCGAGCACCAATATCTGCAATACAGACTTGGTAAGATAGAAGGGGTAAAAGGATCGTTACGCTTGTACTTTAAATACGATTACGTACTACTACGTTAATTTGTCTGTTTACAATATACCCACTTCAGTGAGACCGGGAACCGTATAACAACGTTTGCCTCATTGTACGTGTCCTGCTAGACCTAACGCATAGAACCTCTGAGGAACTAATATGATTCTAACGGAACACGCTCCCTAAGCACTAAATAAACGTTTTACTCAATCCTAAGACAGAGTACTGCGAAGTCCAACTGTCATTGAGGAAAACAAGTTTAATATTGAATAGTTCTAATCGCGTACTAATATGAAAGACCCTTACGACAGCCTAGCCCATTTTTACAAAGTTAACACAAAACTAGCACAAGCGCACCGTAGACTCAGTCTCTAGCAGAATACACTACGATCGTACCTGGTGAACACCGAAGTGGTAACTCGTCACTTCATAATTTCCTTAATCTGCCCCATTAAGAGGATGCGGTGCGGCTATTAGCGGCATTGCGTCCCAATAGCGTGTCTCAATAAATTGTGTCGATTCAGTATTAGGCCTACAAACAGCCGGGTGGGGGTTTTAATGAGACACGGTCCCTAGCGTTCTTAGAACGTCTACCAATTCAGTTTAGGGTACTTAGTGAAGCCTACCCCAACTCCCTGGAAATATGTGTCAACACGCCTCACGCAAGGTATTCTGTGGCAAAACCTTTTCGGAAACAGAAATCGTCACTAACGTTTGGTTGTTTTGTAATGCAATTACAGATTGGCTTCATAGCCTAGATCAATTCCAAATGACTTGAGAGTATTTATGGCTCTGCCTTCCAAGTGTGGTGCGTCATCTCAAAATCAACAGTCGGAGCATTACTGCCCAGTTAAGTATGGTGGAAGGCCTTCGCCATTTCCCTATAGCCAACTGCTAGTGACAATAATCTGCCAAGATACGGATTAGGATAAGGACACGTAATACACGAGAATATAACATTAGTTATAAAACACGATACTAAATAAGTGTTGAGTTACAAGAACTTATGATACCTGAATTATATTACCAGCCTAGGATAATTATTATAATGAAATACTCACTCAGTCACACCAACAAGCACACACTCACCCAATCGCACGAACACACACACACATATACTCGTACTTCGTTAAATACTACATTAGTCTAATCTGGGCTTCAACCCAACTGTATTTAACATAATAAATTATACTCGCTATCTTGCGACAGCCCACTTGGACAATCATGGCCCCAGAAGCCATGTATTCAACAAGTTTGTTAATATAACTAGCCTAATATTACGTCCACACCCTACCGTGGTCTAAAACCAACTTCCCCACTTCACCCGCTTGGACTCTCACGTCCGTAGTCTTTCGTGATCTCGCACCAACCCCCGGACTTCATTCCTCAGTCCCCTAAATTCCTAAAAAATACCACGACGGTTCGGTTGTTTCGCAGAATAGGTTTATGACTCTTTTTGTGCACAACTTCTTAATTGTTTTAAAAGGGTCGGTATGAATTGCCTTACAGGTAATATTCTCAGGAATGGTGAATCTTTTGAGACCGACGACGAGTTATTATTTATATACATTTTATTATAAACCATACAAATATTTTAGCACAGAACATATTAAGTTTCGGTCGGCCCGGGTACGTTAACAGTACGAGAGCGGTTAAAGCATTCTAGCTAGGTGCTAGCTAGAATAATAAAATAATTAATTCAATAATATAACTGCAGTTATTGGATAATTGATAGTTACATCGATGGAAGCATCGGCTTTGCATGACTTTTGAAAGTTTGGTTAGATCCATCTTCATAACTTGTTGTTTAAAGTTTCAAGCATGAAAATCGAGAGCTGGAAGTTTACAATGAAAGAACCGCATGTTGACACCCCTGCTTTCTCAGAATATTTGTACAAAGTGGCCACGGATCGCTGCCCATAAAATATAAATGGAATGGGTTTGTAAGAGGTTCAATATTGTTTTAACATTTTAAAGAAATAGGATATTTTGTTATTAATTAGGGTAACCTGTCGAGCTGTCAACCCATAAAATTGAGATTTAATGGGTTCTTAAGAACCTCGAATCGGCCGTAAGTGACGGTTTTAAAATAAATATAATAATATATTGTTATTAAATTAGAGTAAATGGCACACAGTCACAATATGAAGTATGAAACAAGAAAATATTTAAGACAGAAATCAAAACATAGGTACAAAAATGGTTAAGGTAAAGCCGTGGTCGCATGCCTGTACACCTACAAAATGATTGTGGCAATCATTATCATGTACTGTCTAAAACTCGAACCATTTATTTCAATTAAACCATTTACAGGCACTTTTGAATTATCAAGGAGTCGGTCAGGTAGTCAGAAAGTTGAAACTAGTTAGTCTGAATCATGTAGACCAGTGTGTAAATCACACATGCTCTTCGTTCCATGCATCTATATTTACGAATTCGCAAAATTTGTTAAAACTAATTCTAAACTCTTTGAAGATGAAAAAAAAAATTATCAAACGAAAAGTCACACATTATTTATTGCAAATCCCTGTAACTATTCAGGCGCAGTTGCGTGTATATGTACACTTATATGTATAAGTGTCGCCTTAAACACGCTGTATATACCTAACTATTGCGAATTTCTCAAGTAAAACCCAACTCCGACAAAAAAGTCAACTAAAAAGGTATAAACAAGATATCACAGATAGACTCATTAAATAATCCGGAGTCACATGTTATCTATTCGATTTGTGCCCTATATAAATTTTTTCCATAAATACATCAAATAATTTTCAAAACTAAATAATCCCTCCTCGTATATTTCTTCAGCTATTTCAATATTGTCGTTACTTATAGAGTAAATAGTAAACCATTGGAGTCAACAAGCACACGTCACATGTTCTCAAATAACGTAATTTAATCTGATGTCCTTACTACGCTCCTCGCGATATGTCGTGTGTCAATATTTTTAAATGATAAATGATAAATGATTTTATTTCTGTAAGTGGGTTTGGACAAAACACTTTTACACGTCAATCATATTTTTTAAACTAGATGAGGTCGGCGTTTCCTATCTGACTACTTTACTGAATGACTGTTAAAAATAGGTAGGTACTGTTGGCAACATCAGTTTTTTAAATCTCTTAACAGAGGCATTGTTTGCTTTAAAGGAGGCTCCGAGCACTAAACCCATTTTGTAAACTGAAGCATAAATAAAAATAAATCTTTAATATATCCATAATAGTTATAAAGCCTAGTGCTAGCTAGACTGACACAGACTAGTGTGTGACTGAGTAGTGTATACATGAAATGAGCATCAAAACAGGCGTTTGGGTGTCATATATCAAACACAACTCAAACTCAAAGCATATATTTCAGTGAAACCATTTACAGGCTCTTCCGCACTTCAGATTGTCAAGGAGTCGGGTGGGTGGAAAGATGAAGCAAGTTGCCTATTCTATAGCGTACCAGTCTTACCACAAAAAATAAATTAAACAACGTTTAAACCCGTGTTTAGTTAAACAGCTTCTAAGGGATAAACACTGCAGATTTAAATTGGAAAATTGAATTGACCGACATTTGATCACGACAGTTATTCATAAATTCTATGTCGTTCAAATCATAAAAAAATCAGCATTATCGAAGATATCAATTGCAATCTATGTACTGAGAGAAAGTAATATGGCGATTGGCGAGGGTTAAACAGGGGGTTGTTGGTGTTTAAATTTAAACAACGTCTAAAGCATGTGTAACCCTAAACAATGGCTAAACACGGTTTTGTGGTACCACTTTTGCTTATCAACTGCTAAACACGTGTCTAAGGCGCGTCTATGTTTTTTGTGGTAAGACTGCACAGGTTCGCATGGAGCGAGCGGGCAAGAAACTCCATGAACACTCTTGTGTGCTGTAAGAGATCGTAACCTGTCTGGTTCTACAATGCAACCTTTTCGAGAAATTATCAGATAAACGCTTTAACGAATTCAGAAGAAAGAGTTGACAGAACAGGCCATGAAAAAAAAGAGAAAAATATAATAGACTGAATAGGAATAAAGTAGTAGTCTTTAAATTCCAAATAACATTTTATTCATTAACAACCCGGTAATACAAGGACGAGGAGTCCTTACACTACTTAAGTATGTAACGTATAGTGAAATAGGAAACATTTGTCTCTGCCTACAATGCAGGCGCTATGTTATGTTACCCAGTGCTTATAGGAAAGAATACGACGAACACTTAAATTACTAGGTACAACTCCATATTATTGGGTACTTCGTATTCTGTCTTCATCAACCCACTATTCGACAAACGAATTAATTAATGTTTGTTTTCCTGCTGTAATATAAGTACATTTAATGTACATAAGAAGGTGAGGCTACTTTTCAGTCGGGCAAATACGAATATGTAAGTGCCTACGAGTATAACAATTGACTACAGTCACATTATAGAGTTACATTCCTTATCTGAGGGGCAATTCCCGTAATTTTTAAGAACGTTCGCATTCGCATCTCACTCGCAATCTGTCAAAAATACAATGTATTTACCAACATTTTTGACAACTTTGACAGATTGCGACTTGAATGTGAATGTTTTTTAAGTACGAGAATTGGCCTTCAGGAGGGCTAACTTGACGCCCGCGACAATTACTCACTCTCGCATGAGTAATTGTCGTCTATTTCTGTCACTTTTCTGACAGCGCCGCCATATAAAACAGTCGACTCGTTCTGTCAAACTTGATATTTTTTCGATAAACTCTAACATGACACCTTAGTTATCTAGATTTTTGACAATTCAACACGAGATATCTGCCATTTTTCTGTCATTTACTCGTCCTCGATTTTGACGACGAGAAGAGTAGACAAAATAATATACAAAAAAAAACTCCAAAATAGCATGGCAGTTTCACAATATTGTACTTATTTTAGTCATATTTATTTTTTACAATATATTAATAATGAAAACACTTAGTTTTAAACTACTATTTATATTGGAACGACATGTTTTTTATGGATTTTTTCGCGTTTTGTATTGAAAAAAATAATACCTACATGTTGAGCTCTAGGGGTTTATGGGTTTCATATAGGGTGTCGAAATTTTCATTATTTTTGCGATAGGACACACCATTTTCGAGATATAAGCAAAAGAAAAGAAAAAAAAAAGATACAGTACTGTTTTTGCACCGTCGAAGTGATGGTGTGAATTTTGGTTCATGACAACTCATTTTAATCCACATCTTTTTAATCGCGATTAAAAATAGTCAGATTGAGATTAATAATCAAAATTTTAGGTGAAAAACGCCAAATTCAGAATAGCAAAATTTCCGTTTTCACAAAATTAATAGTTCAGTGCCTTATTAGTGGCAAAACGTCGTTTGACAGGAATAAACAAAATTTTGGTGATTTTTAGTCCAGTTTAGAAGCATTTGTGACAAGAGAATCGGCACTATTGAATGAATGAAACGGAATCTCAAGCCGATGTTGCTATCATAAAAATGATTTGTTTTTAATAATTTGCAACATCGGTTTCTCGTCGCGAGATATAGAAGTGTCAAAGTGCCTTTTTCCAGTTTACTCATCGTTTACGGTCATGTTAGGGATTAGAATGACGTCAGAATCGTCGACAAATTTCGACAAAACGAGAAAATGACCGTTCTCGCGCTTGTCATGTTAGCTATGCAGGCATACATAAAAGTAACTTTATTTGAAACAAAAGAAATAATACTTCTCATTTTTAACCGACTTCCAAAAGGAGGAGGATATTTTTTTTTTTTTTTTTTATGTATGTTCGGGCATAACTCCGTCATAAACGGATTTGCAAAATTCTTTTTTTGTTTGAAAGGGTATACTTCCGAGATAGTCCCATTGTCATTAGGTCAGGATCTGATGATGAGATCCTGGAGAAATCGAGGGAACTCTTCAAATATTATAGGCACACCTATAGTGATTTGGGATTTTTTATAATAACATGTGCAGTTGCTCTTGAAAAGCACCATTTGGTGAAGTGGAACTGATGATGAAGACCACAGATGGCCACCGGAACTACTCAATAATAAGTATTTCACGTGTTGCGATTCGATTACATTAATATGAATACCAAGCTATTTATGTTCGTCACAATGTATTTGGACAAGTGGAGCTGATGGTGAAGAAGCAGGAGAACTCCTCAACGATTAACGTCCCTGCTTCGGGAAAAACAATATTTTGTAAAAGGTGATGAGTAGTCAACATTAGACAATTGTAACTTAGATAAATTACAAACTGACCCACTAAAAAGCGAAAAATAAAAACCTTTTTACAAAAAAAAACTTTTTTGTGAAAAAGTTTTTTTCATTACATCAACCACAAAGCAATTACCACGTGTTTTAATCAAAATGGAAACGAAATTAAATTAATTAATGAACGTAATTTTAATTGTTGTTACAATAAAACACGTGTATGGTTGTAATTTGATTTACTCATAGACGAATAATTACAGCTGTATTAAAATGTCATAATAAAGTAATAGTTAAATAATATATCTGCTGTCATTTTTGCAACATATTTTTGGAGTCGTGTCATTTGTAGTTCTGTCACAGTAGTTACGGGTAGTTAGAAGGCAGAATGTTTTACAATCAGTCTTTACAAAGGATATCGTGTTACCAAGCAACTGGGGCACTACTAGGTAGTCGCTCTATGTAAAATACTGGTATTGAGCAGCATCTGGTAGTAAGGTTGTTATGATTAGAATAGTTACAATTTGGAATAAGCAACACAATTTTTTATAGTTCTAATCTGGATTATAGTTTTTCTAGTTTTGACACTGAATACAGAGCAAACCAGAAGATACCTTCGATCATAATTCCGCACTGTGTTCAATAGCAAAATAAACACTCTTCACGTCCTCACCTGCCTCTCTTCCTCTATCGTGTAATAACTTACCACTGGATTGGAAACATTTAAAATGTTTTGGGTGAATTGTACTGCTATCCTTTATTCGGGTAGGTATTAATTTTAATATAAAAATAGACTGTTACTTTTGAAAAAGGGCCGAAGAAATGTCAAACTAATTACACAAACTTTTAATCACTTTAGTTTATACATTTAATTGGGGCAACAGAAACTATTATTTTTTTCATTAACTATGCCCGTAACTACAGTTAACATTTGCTTTGGTTTAATTTTAATTTATTTTAGTTAGAAATCTGTGGGAAATGTAATTATTTGTTTCATGTTAAGACATTTTTTTTTCTTAATTATTATTTATTTAAATCAACTTTGGATCATACAATTAATTATTATATTTTAATGTACTTCTATTTAATGAAATAAAATAAATAAATAACTCAAAAACAAAACTCACCTTTCTTTAAATATTGGTTTAGTTTTATACGTGTTCCTACCTTCTGGTTTGTTACGAGTATGCATTGCATTCTGTGTTCGGAGCTAAGGACCAAAAAGTGTGCACGCTAGGAGGCGAGCTTGTTACTACAAACCAATAAGGTTGTACTCTATAAAATGAAAACGGCCTTGTGCTGCTGTTCGTAGTATTGGAAAGAGGTCTGATTGCAGCGGAAACACTGGCTAGTTGAGATTGGATCGTTTATTTTGGAGAGTTCCAACGCAGGATGGAAATCTAGTAAATACGATTGTACAGAGTAATCTCATTGTTATCTTGTAACCATGCATTTTCTGACTATCTTCATAAAACATATCTTACAGATCTGTTGCAAAGGCTCATGTTTATTGAAAATTTTACTTATCTGGAACTAAGGACCAAAAACATGAATTAAATTAAATGTCAGTTGTACTTGTTGACACTACACGAATAGTACATACCTATCTATAGTAGTTTTTGCGAACTTTATGATAAAAGTAAGAGGTTTGTAATGAGCAAAGGGAGACCTTTGTCTGAAATTGAACGTTCCAAGTTAGGCTTGAAAGTTATTTAACCAGGAAAACGAAAATCATTCAAATATGATGTGATACCTATTTTATCGATGTAGTGATATCACAGTTCTGATACAAATCGATAGGTACTCCAACACTAGCAGTGTCGAGATTGGCTCAGTTATTATTTGGGCAGCTGTTGGGAGCTCGTTACGTCATTTTATTGGACGCTGTAACTTGCTGAATGGCTTGTTTTCAGCCAGTTTCGTTAAAACTAGCAAAACTGCTGACGTTCATGAAATAACGCAGGAATATTGGATTTATCGGCGGAAAAAGTATAAGAATTCATGTAATGTTCAAAAATGTTCTGGTTCCCATCATAATCATAAGCAAAAAAACAGGAATTTATGGATACTACTGATGGCGCCAAACTCGTAGCCAAGTTCAGGGCCGACTCAATATGGATTGCCATTGACACGCTAAGAAGAAGAGCAGCTAATGCGCTGAGCGGGTAAGGTGACAGTTAATAGTTTGCATGATACTTCACTTCGCGTCTGACCTGCTATAAGAGTGTTAAATAACCTCCTTAACTTTGAGCATTTTTAGGGTTCCGTAGCCAAATGGCAAAAAACGGAACCCTTATGGATCAGTCATGTCTGTCTGTCTGTCCGTCCGTATGTCACAGCCACTTTTTTCCGAAATTATAAGAACTATACTGTTGAAACTTGGTAAGTAGATGTATTCTGTGAACCGCATTAAAATTTTCACACAAAAATATAAAAAAAAACAATAAATTTTGGGTGTCCCCATACTTAGAACTGATACTCAATTTTGTTTTCATCAAACCCATACACGTGTGGGGAGGTATCTATGGATAGGTCTTCAAAAATGATATTGAGGTTTTAATATATTTTTTTTCTAAACTGAATAGTTTGCGCGAGAGACACTTCCAAAGTGGTAAAATGTGTGTCCCTGTAACTTCTAAAATAAGAGAATGATAAAACTAAAAAAAATATATGATGTACATTACCATGTAAAGTTCCACCGAAAATTGGTTTGAACGAGATCTAGTAAGTACTTTTTTTTTTATACGTCATAAATTATAAACCGCAATTTACCTTTCATTCAATCAACTCAAATATAAAAACAAACAAAAAACATTTTATTTCATACGGAACCCTTCATGGGCGAGTCCGACTCGCACTTGGCCGCTTTTTTATTAATTTTACAATTTTGTGAGATACGCGAATCAATCTACAAATTTGCTTTTCTCCAACCACACTTGAAACCACTAACCTATGAGCCACTTACACGATTAAATCAACCCGTAAGTACAATATCCATATCATGCGGACGAATCCCCTCCGATCTTCCCTCGAGTATCGTCAGGTGAATCCGATATTCGTGTATATACATTTACATAGGTAATACATTACTCACCTGTACATTAACATCATGGTATTATCTCACAAATCGGTTCGTAATATCGGTCCGTATGGAATATCCATTTTATCGGCCCACAGTCCGATAATTGTGTTCATATTAATCTATAGTACAATAAAATTCGGATTTTAATGTCTATAGGCAGGTAGATGCTTAATAATTCTACGTTTTAATTGGATTGCATTGGGGTATCGATGCAAATACAAAATTAAGTGTTTTGAAAAACGTTTATAGTTATGTTACGGAATCACACAAGAATACTAAAGATAGGTATATAGTAGAATGAAAGTTGCCAAATTACCTTTTAAGAAGCGAGTTATGAACTACTATTACTCGTAATTTAATCGCTTACTAATGAAACTTCTACGTATTTTCGGATCAAAACTATCCTAATTTTTAACAAAGATCACAGTTTACCGGTGTGCTAAATTACATCTAAAATCGTCCAGCCGTCAAGGTGATATTGAGCAACAAGCACACAAAGTCGCTAACAAACATCGAAACTTTTTCACATCAATTATATTAGGTCCGTTATAACTAGTGATATGTTCGTGTGCTATGTAACAACCACGCACATATAGTTGTGGGCACAGCCAGTATTGGACTGAACTGTGTAGTTAATTCAGCAAATTACATAATAGTTCGGGAGCTCAATTGTTGGTCATTTATAACAACAGCGCGCCCGCGGGACGCTCGCCTCGTCAGACCGTACGTATTATATCATCATATTATATTCTGGGTTCGTTGTTGTGTAATGTGGACTAAAGGACGAAATATTATTAGGCAGGAAGTTGCAAAACATTTTATTACACAAAAACAGTTTGTTTTTGTTCTGAAAAATATATTTATATAAACGTTCGTTTTGTTTCAAACTACATCGATTTTTTTGCACTATTAATAAAAAAATTATAACGAAGAAAATACTATTAGATATAAATTACAAATCATTTATATTAGAATAAACTGTGAGCATAAATATGTTTGCCAAGCATGTGATTTCGGCAAAGTCGCCTAGTGTCTTGAAATCGTCAAAGACATCATGAAAGTTGCTGTTTTTGAGATTTAGGTACAACTCATTCATTACTCTATCGTTCTAACAAAGGCTAGTTTAGATATTGAAAAGACAGAAATTAATAAATGTAAGTACCCTTAATAATTTCCATTAAAATATTTCAATTGTACCCATCTTTGTAATACCAATAACCAGAGAGTTTGTAATACATTTTATTAGTCTAGTCTGTTGAAGCGTCGCGACGACGGTCAAAAAGATTCCATCCCTTTCTGCTTCAATTGAAATTCTCTCGATTCCGTCATTAGTACGGTATGAAAGCGAGATAGAATATATTACGACAAAGGATGGACAGAATTCTCCAATAAAAACTTATGTGAACAAAAAGACCAATAAAAAAGTTGGTCCTTTTGGTTTTAATTTTTACAAGGTCTGCATGGTCTTAAAAATCTAGATTCAGTAGTCTTACTTTATACAACAATTCAGTCCATTTGTTTTTCTGAGTGTTGAAGCACGACAGTTTTCCAACAGATTTCTATAGTTTTTCACTAGCTGTTGCCCGTGACCTCGTCTGAACTTGTTTTGTACTATATCCAGGATGAAAAGCAGCCTATATTCTTTTCCGGCTCCCAGGCTACCTATCTGACAAATTTCATAACGATAGGTTTCGTGGTTTAAGCGTGAAAAGGTAAAATACAGAGCTGTTTATAGCATTTATAATATTATTTGTTTCCGCCCGCGGCTTCGCCCACATGGTATGTCGATAAAAAGTAGCCCATATCTTGTCCCAGCGATCAAAATATCCCCATTCCTCAAAACCGGTTTAGCCGTTTAGCCGTGAAAACGTAACAAACAAATAAACTCACATTCGCATTTATAATATTTAAGTTAGGATTAATTAAGGAAGTATGGCTTAATTATTACGCTTATATTTTCCATAATAAATATGTGAAACCAACTTATTGTAACCCTATTAATCGCTCTACTTTGCGGCACTACGCTACAAGCTAGCAGAGACATATAAAATTAATCAAATTCCATTTCCGCGCACGTCAGTGTAAATTATAGTAATCGCGCGGCGGTAATCAGCGTCGGCGGCAATGTATGCTGAACAATTGAACATCGACGTGCATGTGAGGTAATTGTTGAGGAGCTCATGATTATATGGAGTATCCGATTTATGAGGTGAAGGCGCGATTTTGTTTTTTATATACATGTAGATAAGTAACCGATTTGTGAATACAAAGACTACTGAGCCGATCAATAATTTAAGCTCGTTTCTGGTGACAAATACATGAGACATTAATTATGAGGATTCTTAATTCAGAACCGAAAATTTTGGATATCGGATTGCTATTAGTGCATTGTGTAACGCCCGGTGCCGTATTCTGCCGAGCAGCATCACGTCATTCATCAGTCTATCTATATGTTATTATACTAAACAAACCACCTTTTGATCTATCTACCTATTGATATTCTATGACTTAACTCATACTCTCATACTTAACTCACTTTTTATATAGGTATCTTTAACACTGTTAACCTCTGTAAAGCATACTTTTAATTATCTCATGATTGTTTAGCATCCAAACCTATTTTATACTATTAACTTTCTTTCTTGTAAAAAATCTTCGAGTATTTTATATTCTGACATTTTCATCATATATCATCTGTCTAATTAAGTTTTCCAAACCATAGATAACGCACCATGAACAAATACACTTTATCTTCTTCTAAACCTCTTATAAAACTGGTGAAAACACTGTAACCTTCAGCTTCGCAATAAGGGCGGGTGTCGGATTTACCGTTTTTATTAGTTCTGGCCATAATTAAATTAAGAAATAACTTTTTAAGTTCGAAAAGTTTAACGGTTTAAAGTTTAACATAGAATGATAAAAACGACCTTCAAGTTCAGAGTCTTGTTTTGGCTTTTGGAGGAGTCACTGTTTTTCTGCCCCTTAAGTATTTTTTTAAATACAGTTAACTACTCGAACTTAAGTCTCATTTAACTAGTGTGCGCGCGTGTATATATCGTAATTATACGTGTACCTAATCATACTGTGTAATCTAAACTGTCGATACTTAGTGGTCTCTGACAATAAACTTTCTGTGCGTGTAATACTGTGTATTATTTGTCCGACCCACTTGCCTACCCCTGTAGGTGTCTACTCCGATTCCAAACAAACTTCAATCACGTGGCGTAAAACGCCACGAATACACAAAAGAGCCCTCCGCGGCCAAGCGGCGTAACGCCAGACGACGTTACCTTCCGGGAGAGGCCTCCGTGTGACGCTGACGCGGTCCTCCCGCTAGCGTGAGGTGCCACAAGGCGCCTACGCTGTCTACAAACTCTCACACTCTCCTCTCTGTTCGACAGGGTGGATAAATCTGCTCCATATGGCGCTGCAGCCCAGCTTCTCCACGCAGGCAGTCAGACAGGCAGGCGGGTAGGCATTCCTGCCTACCCGCCTACCTGACCTGTCTGACTGCCTGCCTGCCCGTCTGCCTGGTCCTGCCTCCTACCTATCCCGAGCATCCCGTGTCCTGTGAAGCTGTCCTAACCTTAACCTTTAATCTTAATATCTTTATTTATTAATATTTTTATTGTGACCTACGTTTAACTCCTCCACGGAGCTAAACGTAACGTTACACCGGATAGGAATTATTATGGAGCACTGAGGTTTAAACAGAGATTGTCACACAGGTATGAGCGATAGAGACAACGCGAGACAGAGCTTAACTTTTGTAGGGTTCCGTACGTCCGAATGAAAAACGGAACCCTTATAGGATCACTCGTGTGTCTGTCTGTCTGTCCGTCTGTCACAGCCAATTTGGTCCGAATCTAGTCAACCGATTAAGGTGAAATTAGGTACACATAATTATGTATTTCTGTGACCCAAATACGGACGTGTAACGTAAATAAATGTATTTTGAATATGGGGGTCACTTTTGGGGAACAAATAAGAAAATTAAAAAAATCGTTTTGCAAACTGTAGATCCCGTGTGACAATATCAAATGAAATGGCTTAATGTGAGGGTCTGAAAAAGATTTTAAAATAAATCGTTTTATTGTAATTTACGAAAAAGGATCACAATTGACCATTGGGGGGGCCCTTACCTCCGAAACTACAAATCCAAATTTTTTGAAAAAGCTAAACTAAATGCTTATAGATTACAGAAAAACATAAGAAATCTATTGTTTTAAATAACATGGCAAATCTCTCAAGAATGTGCGTACAACCTTACATTTGCTGTTGGAATGTATCGGAGAACATGTTTTTCAACTACAATATTAAGTTTGTTCTTGGGATAAAGTCATCCCAACTACGGAACTCTACATTTTGCGTGGACCGACACACACTTGGCCGGAGTTTTTAAAACTCGATGTGCTGTATGAAGCGAAGTGATATACACCTCCATCGGTTAACACTGTTGTGGAGCAAGATGATGGCACAAATTACCCCGTAGAATTTCTGAATTCGCTAACGGCAAGTGGACTTCCAGCGTACATCATTCAGCTGAAGGTCGGTGTCCCGATTATGAATTTTCGGATCTTAACTCCACTGAAGAGCTGTGTAATGGAACCCGGCTCAAAGTCATGTCTTTGCAAAGAAACGTCATCGGCGAAAATTCTAACAGGTTGTAGCGTTGGCGAGACTGTGTTTATATCGCGTATACCACTAATTCGCCACAGTCACGTCTTCCAGTTTGTGCAGTTCCCTGACAGTATTGCTTTGCGATGATCATCAACAAGTCACAGGGGCAGACACTGAAGGCTGCGGGTGTTGACCTCAGGACAAGCTGTTTCTCCCACGGACAACTGTATCTACGCCGCTTGCTCCCGCCTCACCAGTTTGACTCTCTGTATTATTTTGGCTGTTGAATACAAAACTACAAACGTACATAGTACGAGTAGACAGGGAAGTATTATAAAAATGTGGCTGTTATTGTAGTATATTGTGGTGTGTTACGACTTCCACGTGAACGAACTCACGGGCAGAAGCTAGTAAATAAATAAAACTGTATTTTTTTTAAACACAATTATCTGTATTAAAAAAAATACAGATATTTAAACACAAATCTAGGCCGACTGGAATCCAACTGCAATATTGTTAAAAAGGCTTTAAAAGTCCAAATCAATTGTATCACCATTAATTCTGGCAGCACGCGATGCACTCGGAACAATTAAACATGTCCGCTCACGTAAGCCAATTACCGCCAACTTGACACGCAATTATCGTGTCATAGAACGATATTATTTCAAACGATAATTATCACGTTTTGGGCCATTACGTGAACATTCTCATAGATAGTTTTAACAAGAGGTGTTCCTGAGCTATCCAGAGGGTCGATTTGGGGAAAATTTTAGTTAATAGAGGTGGGATTATGCCTTTTGTGTTTACACTTAAGGACTGTTTTGTTTGTTTTTTTGTTGTTAATTGTCGTCGTGATCCAAAGGTACTTCAGTACTAGGTCAGGAGTTCAAAAGTTGTTAGTTAGTTCAATTAAGTAGATACAAATCAATGTGTCTTTTTTAATAAAACATTATGAAGAAACTAGACATTCTTAGCATCACGCTTGTATTTCACGAAGGGGTAGTTAGAGGTGTATCTGTATAGTATACCCATATTTCACTAACTATGTTCAAGTTCATGTAGGAAGCGACCCTATTTTTTAGGGTTCCGTACCTCAAAAGAGGTTCGCTTAAAGGGGTCTAGTGACGACGTTCCTCAGTAATGTGGGACCGAATGAAGAAGAATTCCTCAAAACGAAAAAACGGAACCCTTATTGGATCACTTCACTGGCCGTGTGTCCGTCGGTCAGTCTGTCAAGACTCATTTTCTCAGGTACGCGTGAAGGTATCAAGTCGAAATTAATGTCAAATACGTAGATCTATGGTCCCTTGAAGCGCAAAAAAAAATCAAGCTTCTAAGACAACACAATAAAAAAAAACGGCCATTGATGTGACATATTTTGATACTCGCAAATAAATCAAAACCTACAGGGTACTTTTCGTTGACCTAGACACTGTACAGTCTCACTGCACAAGTAAAGGAACAAGTAAAAAAATCGTTCAATTGTAGTTTTATCACATAAAAAAGTTTTTTTTGCCATTACAAACTTACATTTGCAGTTGGAGAAATGACCGTGGCGTACCTATATCGATGGCGAGAACATGTTTTTCAACTACAAAGTTAAGTTTGTTTTTGGGATAAATTCATCTAAATCACGGAACCCTTCTTTGTGCGTGGTCCGACACGCGCTAACCCGGTTTATTATTTTATTTATTTGCTTTTTTTCTATTGCCATTAACCGGAGAGAAATAGACTCCGGGCGCCTACTGAGAAATTTCCAATGGAAAACTCAGTAACACCAGCTTTCCCAACCTGCGAATCGAACCCCTGCTCAGCTGTCACTAAATCAACGAGACGACAACAATTATGAGTAACTCCTAGAATATTGCCTAGTTTGTCTGTTAGAGTAATAAACTCGTGTCAGGACTAGCTCGTAATGTTCCGGACGTCGGTCCCAGTCCCAAGACGGACACAAGTTAAATTGAGTTTGTTTGTTAGAAAATTGACAATTATAGCACAGGAGCGGCCCTGCACACGGTAGACAATTATATTATACTAGTTTAGAAACCATAGTATCCATATCTATACATATTAATATAAGTAATTACTCGTGTCTGTCTGTGTGACCGCGCTGTTCTTCTAAACTACGCAACATAATTAGATGCAGCTTTCACCATCATTTACAGAATTTATTCAGGAAGATTTATTTGTATATTATATTAATCGTACATATAATAAAGAAATCTTAATATTTTGTCAATTTGTAAAAAAGTCGCTGGTTCCAGAAATAAACCTTTATGTTTAATGGCCTCGTTGGTGTAGTGGTCGTATGCGCTACCGATGGGCCGGGCTCGTTGCACTAGGGGTCCGATTCCGAAGTCGTGCAAAATATTACTGGGCTTAGGAATTTCTAAATATCAGCCCGGAACCTGGATTTGTTACCGGTTATGTACTTTTGGCTTGCGCTCTTACTATTACATGGGACTTTCACTGGAATCCAAGTCTTCGTTCACCCCATATTGTGCTTACATACAGCATGTATCAGATGCTGTAAGTGATTACTACTGTTATATATTATTCTCTATTTATTTCTTGGTTATACTTAAACTTTATATTAACAAAAAGCATGCAACGTTTATTTTTCTAAATAAAAAGAAAAGTGTCGTTTATGAAAGAAAGGATTCAGTGTAGCGCTACGAAAGCGTAGCTCGTAGCAGTCGTAGCGCGTAGCACGGCGTAGCCGAGCAAAGCAAATTACGTGTGTTTAGCCCACCTTCGCTGCTTTTGTTGGCATTTTGCGATAAACGGTAGAAAAAGTATAAAGAAAGGAATTGAGGGGGTGAGCGTTGTTTTGTTAATTGTGTGTAAAGAAACATACTCGTAAGTTATTATGATGAAAGCCACTGTTTTAAAACTTGGCAAATATTTTTACTATGTTTTTAATTGTGTTAACATTAAAAAAATTAAGCCTACTATGAGAACTATAAAAGAACGTGACAGGACATCATCGTGAATTAACGAATGCCTTCACTATAGTGTTATACTGCATTTAACAAATACTCCTCTTCAATTTTCGAAGTAGGTTTCTACTTTGAAAATATTGAGCAATAACAAGAAACATTTAACCGTTAATACATAAACTGCACGGTTTTCTCGTCACAATCACAACCGCTAAGCCGCATTAGAACCGCGTCGACTTCACTCACTAATTATATCTCCATTACGTCGGTGGGGTAACGTAACTATTTCTCTGTTAGGGTTTTATGCGTTTGGAATAGAATAGAATATTATTTATTGTTGCAGCAGGTGGTTAACAAATCAAGTTGTTTAAAATTAATAAAGTATCTGTACTAGATAGCTCTAGTGTGTACAATAATAAGAAAATAAATAAAAATACTTCGTAATTTGATTTAGCTGCTGCTGCGGCAGGCTAGAGGAAGCCAAACTACAGACTAGAGGAGGTCAAACAGGTTGTTACGTCGTGTTATAATGGATAAATATTTTTCAAACATTGGTTCGTCAAAATAACATAATTATTGTGTAGTTGTAAAATATACGTACGTACTTTGAGCTCCTTCCACAAAACTGTTTTAACGGTGACTTTGGTCTTTGAGAATTTTGTAACTACACTTATGTTTATTGTCCGATTAGGAGAAAGTAATTTTGTTGCCAGAGAGTGAGAGCCAGAGACAATAATTCTGGGAATATTAATCTAACTTAAAATCCCCAAAACGTGTTCATGAGTGCGAAAGTCATCAGTCATATCACACAGTTGAGCATCACAAGTAATACAAAGCTGAGAAGTGCCTGGCGGTCTGCGCGGTCTGTGGTCTCAACAACTACCAACTAACTTCACTACTGACTCGCTGGCATACTAGCGAGTACTGGCAAATAGCATCCCACTCACAACTATGCTCATTTCACGAATATGGACCAAATAAACAGAGAGACAACGACGGAACACCGGAATACCCTCGAAGGACTAAATACGGATCACATAACATAAATCTATTTAACGTTACATTACGTCTGTAGTTCCCGAAGGCGTAGGCAGAGGTGTATTGTATAGTACACCCACATTTCGCCATTTCTATCATAAGTCTCATGTAGCAGCAGTTTCGTCGTCATCCGTCGATTTCATCCGTCGACACCAAACTTCAGTGGGGCCCACATATATCGAGCCTAGCGGGAAGGCTCAGTTCCGCCGCCTACGCCGTCAGGAAAGTAAGACAATACACTGACGTCGATACAGCTCGTTTAGTCTATTTTAGTTATTTTCATAGCGTTATGTCCTACGGTCTTCTGCTGTGGGGCAAAGCTGCTGATATTCAAAATATATTTGTCCTTCAAAAACGAGCTGTTCGAGCTATTTACCAGCTAGGTGCCAGAGTTTCTCTAAGAGATTTTTTCAAAGATATTGGTATCCTCACGGTGGCATCTCAATTCATCTTCGCCAATATCTTATATATTAGGCAAAATATACACTTATACACTAAAAACAGTGATTTTCACAATGTTAACACTAGAAATAAGGACAAACTACGAGCTCCCTTTCACCGGCTTCATAAGGTTCATAACTCATTTGTTGGGCTTGGTATAACTTTTTATAACAAGCTACCCTCTTCTTTGGTAGATTTGCCTTTTAATGCGTTTAAAACGAAAGTAAAATCCAAGCTTTGTTCAAAGGCATACTATTCTATCAACGACTACTTAAATGATAAGAATTGTTGGTCGCTGTAATTAACTCAAGACAATGTTTATGTTCTTTCTCCAGCTTACCCACTGACAAGTTATATGAGTTTATATAAGTAATTGTTTAATTTATTTGACTATAAAAGTCAAATTATTTAAATTTAATTTATTGTTGACATAATCTACTCATCACAATGTTTTTTTTATGAGTTGTATTGCAATATGTGGTTAGCTAGTGACCTCGACAATTGATCATATTATTTATTGCTATTAGTAATTAACTGTTTGTTTATTTATTTTACCTCGATGGTCCTAGTTTATCATTTATAACTTCCAGTTACAACTATATGTAAGCGGGCACGCCCTTTATGCCTGGAGGCTTTTATTAAGATATTAAGTTCTGTTTACGTTTTGTTTTTTATTTCTGCCTGAGTATAGTTCTCGATGATTTTGTTTGGTATATTGGCGTGTGCTAGCTTATATATGGCTAATAATTTAAATTATGTTTTGGGTTGCTTAATGTAAATTATTTTGAATACTATTATATAGAATCTTTTTTTTTGTTCTTCTAACTGAACAGACAGCTGTGCAGCTGGGGAGTTTGTTGCGCCACTTCTTCTTCCCAGCTAACGCACTAGGAAGTGGTGAAGGGTGGGCGTTTTGGGGGACTGTCTTATGTAATTTTGACGTTCGAAAAGTGCTGATTCTCAGCCTAGTTTGAATAAATGACTTTTGATTTTGTTTTTTTTTTTGATTTGAACACTTTACAAATCGAGCCCACTACCTCATGCTCTAAAAATAAAATAAATTATTAAAATACATAGCTGCCCTGCCAAAAAACTAACTAAAAAGTAAAAAAACAAGTTGTATTATTTGATCTGTGTCTATAAAACGAAAGGTCATTTACTCGCTGATTAAAAAATAAAATAAAATGTCATTGCATTCGGGGAACCGTCGTTGTGTCGTTGTGTGGAACACTTTTTATTAATCTAAGAGGTCCCCCGATGATCCCAAGTGCCTTGCACTTGAGATGATGTAAGGATTCTAATGATACCCGATACATTGAAATCTGTTCAGATATTAAAAGTTATTGTGGAACAAAGCAACTACCATACACTCCTTTTTGGGCAGTCGTGTAATAACGTGATTTTTTATTTAAAGTTACAAAAATATAACAACAAAATTCAGGCTTTCAATATTTTTACCGAGAACAGCGTATTCGCACAATAGTTGTGAAACAAAATTAATGAAAGCCACTGTGTGTAAATTGTTCCACCTTTTGATATGACTGATTGAGCACCGACAAAGCCATCGTTGATTGGCACTTCCCCGCCCCTCTTACAAGCTTCACCAAAGAGTAAATAGTTCAGTAGATCAATACAAATTGTCGGTTCTTTCACTATTTTTATTCGGAATGAAAATCAAATGTAGGTACATAAATAGCAACTTATACCTAATTCATTAATAATAAAATATTAGTTAAAAAAAACTAAAAAACACGCTTTTTACACGAACTTAAAATGACAAAATAATTAAATTGACTTGTACTAGTTACGATATAAGTACCAATCCAGCTTGTCACTTCTTTTATATCCAATGATTAAATCAAAAAGCGTGGGGCGCTCGGGTGTTTAGCTATAAATTGATTAAGTATACATAACTAGTACAAGTCAATTTAATTATTTTGTAATTTTAAGTTCGTGTAAAAAGCGTGTTTTTTAGGTTTTTTAAACTAATATTTTATTTTTTACTTTTTAGTCTAGTATATTTTTAATTTAGTTATTAAGTCTAAAGTCAACAAAGTTATGACTTGACCGGTTTACTAGTTAAGTAGCCACTAAAGAAATCCACTATCCACCTCCTGGCTCCATCACCAGACCCTCAACACTAAGTGCAATCTATTAGAGTCGTCAAACTGAATCATATGAGCTTAAACTCGAGGGGTTTACTAGTAGCCACTTAAGAATTCCACTATACACCTCCTGGCTCCATCATGAGATCCTCGCCACCAAATGCGACATATTGAAATCGTCAAACCGAGTCATATGAGTCCAAACTTGAAGGGTTTATTAGTAGCCACTAAACAGTTCCACTATCCACCTCCTGGCTCCATCATCAGACCCTCGACACCAAGTGCAATATATTGGACTCGTCAAACCGAAACATATGAGCCCAAACGCGAGCGGTTTACTAGTAGCCACCGAAGAGATCTGCTATCCACCTCCTGGCTCCATCATCAGATCCTCGCCACCAAATGCGACATATTGAAATCGTTAAATCGAGTCATATGAGTCCAAACTCGAAGGGTTTATTAGTAGCCACTAAACAGTTCCACTATCCATCTCTTGGCTCCATCATCAGACCCTCGACACCAAGTGAAATATATTGGACTCATCAAAACAAAACATATGAGTCCAAACTCGAGGGGTTTACTAGTAGCCACTAAAGAGATCCACTAACCACCTCCTGGCTCCATCATTATACCTTCGACACCAAATACAACATATTGAAATCGTCAAACCGAGTCATAAGAGCCCAAACTCGAGGGGTTTACTAGCAGCCACTAAACCGTTCCACGATCCACCTCCTGCCTCCATCATCAGACCCTCGATAACAAATCCATCATATTGAACACGTCAAACCGAGTCAAATGAGCCCAAACTTGAAGGGTTTCTACTAAACAGTTCCACGATCCACCTCCTGTCTCCATCATCAGACCCTCGACAGCAAATCCATCATATTGAGCTCGTCAAACCGAGTCATATGAGCCCAAACTCGAAGGGTTTACTAGTAGCCACTGAAGAGTTCCACTATACACCTCCTGGCTCCATCATCAGACTCTCGACACCAAGTGCACTATATTAGACTTGTCAAACCAAATCATATGAGCCCAAACTCGAGGGGTTTACTAGTAGTTACTGAAGAGTTCTACTTTGCACCTCCTAGCTCCATCATCAGACCTTCAACACTAAGTGCAATATATTGGACTCGTTAAACCGAAACATATGAGCTCAAACTCGAGGGGTTTACTAGAAGTTGCTGAAGAGTTCCACTATCCACCTCCTGGCTCCATCATCAGATCAGCTCCAAGATACTAAATTATTGTATTGTCATCGGTCTTTGATACTTGTGCAAATTTTCAAGTTAATCAAACGTCTTGAAGTTGGTGAAAATTACGTTGAAAGATTCCGTTACATAGATAGATAGATAGATAGATAGATACAGGTCAAGCTAATAAAAGTGTGTGTTAAATAACGAAAATTATTAGCGCATGAGATGGACTCAGTCTATGAACGAGAACGTCATGCGCGCATATTACGGGTCTACAGAGGGAGGAACTAACCTCACTGCGTACCGTGTTAGGATGCTGTCTCTATTTCAGGAACTAGAGCCAACCGTCAACGTCTCGGCCCAACGACTGTGGGATCAGGTGCGTGTCATCCAACGCAATCATAGGTTGGACGATGCCGCACTTGATAGGCTGCGCTCAGAGGTACTGAGCAACCATATCATCTCAACTCTGGCACAAACCGCGGCACAAGTGTCACCTATTGATGTAATCCCGCCGCGGTCCAATAGTGGTGTTAAAGAGGAGCATGATAGGGTTACCACAGTAAGTAGCCAGTGCAACGTCCGATTGAGGAGCGCACTGGAGGATGCGCTTCGCGAGTATAGGTACACTTCGACCGATCTTAGACCCCGATTACCACGCCTACCTATGCACAAAAAAAATAGAGCGCTGGTGTGTACCTTGGACTCGCAGCTTAGAATTTTTTTCGAGAGCAGCGAGGATCTCTTTGATACACACTCGATTCTGTACTGTGCGGCTGTTGCGGCATGTCGTTTAGCTAACGTCAAATTCCCAAACTGTGATAGAGCTACTTGACCAAAACCAGCCGTACCAGCCTGGCAGTGCAGAATCGAGCGACGTATCGATGGGGCCAGGGTACTCATCGGCAAACTATACTGCTTCGGGGAGGGCAATACACGACCACGAGTGATGCGCTTTATGAGACGGGCATTCTCGGGGACTGGAATCAGCCCTCAGGAATACATGTCCCGTGTCACAGAGCGCATCGACTTCCTGAAGCAGAAAGTTTGTGCATGGGCGAGCCGTATCTATGTCTATCTATGTTATGGGGTTTGGTTTCCGCACTTAGTCCTTCAGTGGACCATTGTGCGTGGGCCATAGCGGCCGTTGGTGGTTATTCCAACCAGCCCACCTCCCTCCAGAAGTTAATTAAATCTCCTGGTCTGTTCAGAACATCTGTGAAAGATCTGGGTGTCCCGAGGGTCTGTGTTCTAATCTGGGTGACGCCTGTGCATTCAAAAAGCACGTGCGTGACGGTTTCCTCAGCCTCCATGCACGCCCTGCACAGAGGACTGTCCGTTATGCCTATTGTGTGAAAGTGTTTGTTCAGCGAGCAGTGGCCCGTGATGGTCCCCGCCACCAAGCGCAGGCCATTCCTATCCAGGCGTAGTAAACGCCGGGTTAGCCCGGTATCCAAGGATGGCATGGCTTCCTTGGATTGCCTGCAGCCCGGTGTCGAGGACCACCAGTGCTCCGCTTGAGTATGGGTGAAATCCTGCAGCCATCTGCGTATCTGGTTGAAGGGGATGGGTACGATAGGCTCGGGTCCACAGACCGCCGTGCTGGATCCTCGTCTAGCAAGTTCGTCAGCAGCGTCGTTACCTAGCGAACCGCTGTGTCCTTTTATCCATTGCAGCGTCACCGTGTTGCGGCTAAATACCGTTATTTGTTCGAGTGCATTGTGACATTCTAGTGTCAGCTTTGAGGTAATATGTGTTTTCTGTAAGGATTGAAGCACTGAGGCGCTGTCGGAGAGTATGCGTATGTGTGTGTCCGTAACTCTCCTGGCTTTTAGGGCGTGGACCGCTCGTATGATGCCCACACACTCCGCCTGATAGACGGTGTTGAACATTCCCAGCGGGCTGGATATCTTTATGTTGAAGTCGTGTGAGAAGACTCCAACTCCAGTCCCGGAGTCGGTCTTCGATCCGTCGGTGTATACTCTCATCTCTTTCGAGCCTGAGTAGTCACACTGTTCTTCTGTAAGTATTATGTTGTAGTGCCTATGAAAGTGGTATGTTTTCGGGGATTTATCACAGGGTGATGCCATCATTGGTCGTCGTTTGATCGCATCTTCCTTTATACGTGTGTGCTTAACTCTAGAGTCTTTGCTTAGTGTACCGGATACATGGAGCCTAAAGGCGGCTAGGGCCGCCTCCTCCCGCACGATGAGGTGCAGAGGAGGCAGTCCAAGCATTGCCTGTAGGGCGGCAGTGGGTGTAGTTCTCATACTGCCAGTGATTGCAACACAAGCAAACCGCTGCAGTTTTTCGAGATTCTTTTGGGCTGTGCTCAGGTCCGTCCTGGGCCACCAGACCAGTGAGCCGTATGTGATAATTGGTCGGATGACTGTGGTGTATAGCCAGTGGGTGACCTTGGGGCTAATTCCCCAGTTCCTGCCAAGCAGTCGCTTGCACTGCCACAGGGATATGCTGGCTTTTGTGATAATATAGTTGGTGTGTTTTGCCCAGTTCAGCTGTTTGTCCAAAAAGATGCCCAGGTATTTAGTTTCAGTTGATAGGCTTAGGGTTGTTCCGAAGAATCGAGGTAGCTGTAGTGTTGTCAGTTTTCTCTTTTTTGTGAAGAGAATCAGTTCAGTTTTTGTAGGGTTCACTGAGAGTTGGTGCCTGCTGCACCATTCCTCTACTATTTTTAGGGCTTGACGCATTAGGTTGCATAGAGTGTTTTCGTGGGTGCCGTTTATTACAATGGTTATGTCATCGGCGTAGCCTACTGTGAAGTAACCTTTGTCATTGAGTGTTTTGATGAGGCTGTCTACTACAAGGTTCCATAGGAGCGGCGAGAGGACTCCTCCTTGCGGGCAGCCCTTCGCAACGATGGCCCTCGTAGTGTCATTTACTGTGACTTGAACAGCTCTCAGTTTGAGCATGTTGGTGATCCAGCCACTCAAAGTCGGGTCAATGTTGTGACTGTTGAGTGCCATGTTAATGCTGTTGAACATGGTTTTGTCAAAGGCTCCCTCGATGTCAATGAAGGCGGCCAGTGCTGAGCATTTGTGGTCCACTGCGCATTCAATTTTGGAAACCACGCTGTGCAGCGCGGATTCTGTTGATTTGCCTGTGGAATACGCATGCTGGTATTTGTGGAGTGGTTTTACCCGAAGAGGTCCGTCTCGGATGTGCCTATCACAGAGCCTCTCGAGGGTTTTCAGAAGAAAGGATGTGAGGCTTATAGGTCTATAAGCCTTGGGTTGCGTGTAATCGGTTTTTCCTGGTTTGGGTATGAAAATGACTTTTACCTCGCGCCATGCGAGAGGTATCTGTCTGAGTGCTATGCAGGCTCGGTAGATCTCCACCAGCCATGGTGTTAGATAATCTACCCCCACTGCAGCAGGGCTGGGAAAATACCATCCAGCCCTGCTGACTTGTATGGCTGAAAGGTGTTGATAGCCCACTTTATTCGGTCTTCTGTTACTATATTGCGGGCAATTGACCAGTCTTGAGCCGTTGGGGTCCATTCTGGTTCAGCCTCCCACGTCCTGTCTTCCAGGATTTTACAGTCTGGGAAGTGAGTCTCGAGAAGGACCTTACTGGTTTCAAAGTCAGTTAGTGTGTATGAGTTATCGGGTTTTTTCAGCGCGCCAAGAGTTCGGTCCTGATCAGCTGATAGGATCTTCCTTACCCTTGCGGCTTCATTATTAGTTTCGATGGATTCACAGAATTTACGCCAAGCGGTCCTCCTGGCGGTTCTGATCTGCTTTTTGTATGTATATTGTGTCTCTTTGTATATCTCCCAGTCGTCCGGGAGCCTCGTGTTTTTTGCTCTGTTAAATTGCTTACGTAGCGCATCTCTGAGTTTGCTAAGTTCAGCATTCCACCAGGGGTTTCTCTCCTTCTTGGTTTGTGGCGCTCTTAGTTTACAGCATGCGTGGTATGCTTCAGTAAGGTATTCTAATATTTTTGTTACGGTGTATTCTAATTGTGCTTGGTCTCTTATGGTTACTTGTGTTAGGTGCCTAGCTAATAAGGAAGCCAGGAGGCGTTTGAACCTGGGAACATTGGTGCGCCTCGGGTTACGCCTTGGTTCGGGTTTCCTAGTGTTGGTAGTTAGTGTAAAGCGGATCCTTCTGTGGTCTGAGCAGGAAGGCTCGTCCGATACGTGCCAGTTTGTGATAAGGTTTGTCGCGTTTTCTGTAGCAAGTGTTAAATCTATAATCGTCTGTCCTCGGATTGTGACCCAAGTGGGTTCGGAGCCGCGGTTTACGATGTTAAGATTAGTAGAGAATAAATTGGTGGATAGTACCTCTCCTCTGGGGTTTGGTGCCTCGCTGCCCCACAGCGGGTGGTGGGCGTTCGAGTCGGTGCCGATGATCAGGTCTAGTTTGGCGCGTTCGCAGTGCTGTACCAGGTCGGCCAGCTCTTTTGGCGGGCAGTCCGTGTCCTCGCCTGGCATGTATGCCGAAGCCAGTACAACATCTGGAACACTACCTTCGGTTTGGAGCCTGACAGCTGTCAGGTCTCTGGAACAGAATTGAGTGAGTGGTGTGATAGGAATTTCCTTGGGTATGTAGACGCAGGTTCTTGGCTTGTCTGAGCTGTGTGTGTTAAGGATTAGCTTACCTCCGATGTTACCGAGGCCGCATATTCTGTTGTTTCTGATCCACGGCTCTTGGATCAGTGCGATAGTTCGGGGCTGCACCTCCAGCGCCCTGCGTAGGCTAGCCGTGGCAGTCTGGCTATGCTGGAGGTTGGTCTGGATGATGTTTAGGGGTGATCGAGGCGGTGGAGAGGAGCTAGTCGGAGATGGATCCATCGGACAGCTTCTCCTCTACCTCCTCTCTGTATGTGTCGTGATGTTCGCCCGGCGACGAGGCGAGCAGACATTCGCTCCAGCCAGGTGATTCGGGCGGTACAACGTCCTCGTCGTCAGCCATTGCCGCTCGTGCCATTACCTCCTCTAGTCGGTCAATGTCGGAGTCGGTCGTCTGTGTCAGAGTCGTCGGTTGTACTTCGGTCTTACCGTCTGTGCTGTCGGTCTGGACGTCGGAGGGTTGGGTCGTGGGCCAGAAGCGTACGTATATCGACCCAAGTAGGTATGATATACGCCGCTCCCGGGCCCGGACCTTTACGGCTTCCTCCGGTGGCACACCCAGGGTCAAATAAGTCCCGTAGTTGTCGCCACCGACGGTAGTCGCCCTGTAGAGTGACCACTTTGCTATGTCATACCAAGTATTCTGACGAATCAGAATACTCTGGAGTCTGGCTATGTCACCTGTGTACTGAGGGACAAAAAGCGAGACTCGGACACGCGTGGGCACGTCAGTCTGTCGCAGTACCGTGAGTGTTTGGTCGGTCGTTGGGAGTCTGATCAGGGGTGCGTTCTGAGTCAACCAGGTCAGGGCATAGTCGTCCTCGCACCACAACTGCACGGTACCTTCCGCTACCCGTGGGTATCCGCGGAAGGCAGGGAGTGGCGTTGGCGAGTCGGCTTCCATAACCCGATTTACTAGGTCCGTCTTTATGTATTCGGCCTCTTCCTTGGTTAGGTCCCTAGAGGGGGGAGGGAGGCAGATTGCTACGGCCAGCCGCGCAGGAATATCCTTTGTGGCCCGCGCGTAGGTCCTCTGCTCCCTTTGAGCGGAGTGGACCCTCACCCGCTTGGCATCCTCCTGGAGCATACTCGGCGAGGCCGTGTCGTCCGGGCGTTCCCTCTTCGCCGGCCCTGAACCACTCGGTCCAGGCTGCGGCTTGGAGGTGCCTGGCTGGGTATTTTTTGCCGGCGACGCCGGGTGTGGGTTTCCACCTCGCTTGCCCCTCTTGTGCCTAGGAGGAGGTCGGTCGTGTGAGTCGTCTGTGTCATGGGGTCGGATGTCAGTCCTGGTGGGCTCCGTCACGTGTGGGGGCGTCTCGCGCTGAGTTGCCCCTACGCAAGCTTGCCCCCGCTCGTGCGGTTCCGCGTCCGGTCGCTTTGCGCGCTGGGTTTCCCCTTCGCACTCTTGCGGTCGGTCGCGTGCTTCCGACCCTTTTTCGCGCCGGGTTTCCCCTTCGCGGAATCGAGGTCGGTCGCGCACCTTCCCTTCGGCGTCCGATCGCGCTTCGCGCTGGCTAGTGCCTTCGCGGATACTGCGCTTTCGGTCGCTGATTCTCTTCTTCCGGGCCAGGATTTTTTCGCGCTTTGTCAGCAGGCGTACTTCACCACTGGCCGGAAGAGTATTAGAGCCGCCAGGTCCGTCATCTTTCCCCGTCCCTGTCTGTCCGTGCTGGTCTTGGTTTTTGTCCGGGTTCGTCTTGCTATTCCGCACGATGCTCTGTTGCCAGAGGCTCGTGGGAGGCATAACCCGTGTCGTGGGTGTTGGCGCGTGGGTCGCAGCCGTAGTGTTAGGTAAGGGCGCGTTAGTCGCAGCCGAGGTCGTGTTTGTGGGCGCGTTAGTCGCAGCCTGTGTTATGGGCGCTAGATCAGCAGCCGGCCGCGCTAAGAAGCGCGGCAACAGTTTCTCCATAAGAGAGCAGTTTGAGGCCCCCCCCATATTACGTTGGGGGCTAACCGCCGAAGCGGTGTGGGATTCCCCGGCTTGGCCGGGACCCACCTGGGTAGACAATTCTTCAGACTGCTTATTCATTTTAGTGAGGGGTGGGCTTTTTTGGAATCGAGGTTACCCTTCCTCTTGGACCGACGGGATAAAGTGATAGGAAGGAAGGTATTTGTTGGATGGAGGTGTGGGTTCTTTGGGGGTCACCCTAGGCCTGGGAGTTGGCCTAGGGATTTAGGATCGACGGGATATATGTGGATAGTGAGGGATGGTTTAGTTTGGTGAAGAGGGAGCATAGGAAGGGGTATATAGGTTACCCTAGGCCTGGGATTTGGCTTTTGGGAACTTCTCTTGTCCGGGATCCGTTAAAGAGATGCTCCGAGTGCGGGATCACCCACTAACAGTCAATGTAACCGTCAGTGGTCGGTCCCGCAGCCGGAGTTGGGCTATCCGCAACCTGCCCACCCGCTCGGTTGCAAGAGAAGAAGTGCCTGGCAGTCTGGGTCACCCCACCACGGATGTACGCATACATTCGCGTTGGAGCGATCCAGCCTCCCCCGAGTGGGCGAGCCGTATTCGGCGGTATAAGCGGCGGGTTGATCGATACACGCAGAATCACATGTTCCAGAGCGATGAGAGGTGGGTATGTGAGGAGTGGGATGGGGTGAGCTTGGGAGTGACCTGAACGAAATGTGACGGACGTGTGCCGCCCGGATGATGCCACCACGAGTGCATTCTGGCGCAGCATCTGGTCGGTGCCCGTCTGTCACACTGAGGCTGGCTGGATGGAGGATGTCGAGCGAGTGTGTAAAACTATCCCAGAAATGGAACCTGTATCCATAACGCCATTAGACGTAGCCAGAGCAGTCCGTCCGCTACCGAATTGGAAATCACCGGGACCGGACGGACTGCACAACTTTTGGTTAAAATGGCTGACTAGTTCGCACACTCGCCTGGCATCTCAATTCCAGTCATCCTTAGAGTCTGGGTCGCTACCACAGTCACTAACAACAGGCGTTACCCACCTGCTCCATAAGTCAGGTAGTCCTGCGGAACCCAAGAATTATAGACCGATCACATGTTTGTCGACGGTCTATAAACTTCTTACATCCATTCTGAGAGCGAAAATGAACACACATATTGACAGTAATTCAATTATGTCTACCTCTCAAAATGGATGTAGGAACGGGTCCCGCGGTACTAAGGAGCTACTCCTCATCGACATGGCCATAAGCCAACAGGTTCGTCGATCCCACAAGGAGTTGTCGACATGCTGGATAGAGTATAAGAAGGCCTACGACTCAGTGCCACATACATGGCTCATGAGGGTGCTGGTATTGTACAAGATAAATGCAACTCTGCGCACCTTCCTGGTGGCCAAGTGGCCAGGATTATTCACCAGCAACTTGCTTTGAAATACAAACTTGCAGATTCTGAGGTACCGTATTACTGAGGTACCTATTACTGACAGGACTATTGTTGCCAATAAGCCTGATATAGTGGTGATAGACCGATTAGCGCGCCGCGCAATGATAGTCGATGTTACCATTCCACATGACGGGAACCTCGTGAAAGCTGAGAAAGAGAAACAAATAAAGTATCTCGACTTAGCACACGAGGTTGTCGACATGTGGAATGTGAACTCGGCTATCATTGTGCCGATTGTCGTAACGGCCAATGGCCTGATGGCCGAAAGCCTCGACCAACATCTCTCGAGGCTCTCGTTAGGCGGTTGGATTAAGGGCCTGATCCAGAAGGCAGTACTTCTTGATACGGCTCGCATTGTGAGGAGGTTCCTGTCTCTGCAGCACTAACCACTGGTAGCTTGGACCCTGCTCTCGACACCGGCGGAAAACTATTTTTTATATATTTTTTATATAGTTTATTTAAGAAATATTTAAAAATGTAAATGATGAGAACGAAAGCAAATAAACGACAATTATAATATCCTAATGGTCGGTCGCCAAACAATATGTGAAAATTACAACACCTGCCATGAGATTTAATTAGGCTTAAAAGCATCGAGGGATTATTGATTTTATTTGATAGATAGCACACATTTTCATGTTGTTGTATCAAAATCAAAAAATCAAAATCAAAATATTTTATTTCACATAAACCCACAAGGGCACTTATGAAACGTCAGAAGCTAGGTGCACGGTTCCAATTGGTCGTTTCCTATGGAGAAGAGCCGGCAAGAAACTCCACGGTTACTCTTTTAAAAGTAAATGGTTTTACAGTTTTAAAAGGTATGAGAGGACAGTGTAGGCCTATCAACAAGTACCAGGTACTTAGCAAAATATAAAATGGTCCACAGATCTAGTCTATTAAGCCTACAACGTTTTCACATTCACAAAATTTTGAAGAAACTAGGTATATAAAAGATAAATAAAAATAAAGACCAAAAAAAAATATATATATATATAAAAAAAAAAAAATATATATCATGTCAAACGAAACATTTACAAAGAAAGAAGTAAATATTTAAAACTTACCCCGTTTTAGCCGAGTCGTAACGCACTGTAGGAGCTGGCTGTTCATCAGAATGAAAAAAGACAGAAGTTACTTTTCCAAACTAATATTATTCTTGAAGAAAATCAGCGAGGGCGTAAATGAACCTACATGTGTCTAAAAAAACGAGTAATTTGTCTACTCAACTTATGTTCAAGACTATCTCAATCAATCTTCCTGCCTTTTTCCAACTACGCTAACTTTGTTGGCGTCGGCTTCCATTCTAACCGGATGCAGCTGAATACCATTATGTATTCGACGTGGAGCGACTGCCTATCTGACCTTCAAAACCCAGTTACTAGGTAATACGATACATCTTGGTAACACTGGTTGTCAGACTTTTTGGGCTTCTTACCACGCGTAAGGCCGTAACGACTGTGTGAGATCTACAAATGACACATATGTAATGGATGGTCACCCATCCACGAACCGACCGTGGCATGCATAGTTTAACCTTCGATCGACCCACGTGGATGTTTACCTTGGTTACTTATCGCACGGAGTGGCCCTACTGCCTTACCTACGCTGTGTCCCCGGTACCCACAGGAGGGAATATAAAAACCGCAGCGAGTTTGATTGCACAAAGCGTAGTTAGAAGTACATGCACGACACACACACGCGAATCAACGACGCTTTTACAATGCTTCACTAAAACTTTCTATTTTTTGTCTGTAAATGTGGACTAACAAAAAAAATAACGTAACATTTTGTAAGCAAGCAATGTTTGCATCAGATAAATTGCCAAAAGGATTCCTTAATTACAAAACTTTTTTCCATAAAAACACGAAATATTGAAAATAACTTTAATATCGGAAGTCGGGGGCAAAAAACGAAAACACAAAACCAAAGTCACCGACTTCCGAGCTTAAAGTAATTTTTCAAATTGCAGTGTTATTTTTTTTTTACTTTGTAGTGTTTTTTGTTAGTCGGTGGTTATTTTTTGGAAAAAGTTTACCCACAATTAAAAAGTGAAACATCACGTAAACCGGCCTAATAAATCACCGAAAATCGATGTACATACATAGAAAAAATAACACCCGGTGAATGCACAACCTCATCCGATTTTGAGGTCGGTTGAAAGTAAATTAGGAATCCTTTGCTTAAAGTGGCACTTTTACTACGATCAACGTCAAATTATTACTATCCACGATAAAAACCACTTTTTGCTCTTGACTTACATTATATCGCTAAGCGGCTTACAGCGTTGTATTTCTTCTAGCAGATCATCACAGATATTAATAATGGCTTTTCTGAATTACAACTGACAAATTTGCAACATTTTGTGCCAGGGGACTTCCAACCTTAAACCTTTACGATAACGGCGTTATTCATGTACGATTTTCTAAATTATTTTCACAAAAATGTTGTAAACGTACCAATCAATTATCAACTTTGTAGTATGAGCCATAAGGATGTTTTTATATTGACAGAAACTATCAATGTGAATACGACTTGCGACAAAAACGTGCGAAACCTCACCAGAGTCGTGTTTTTAACTGAGACGCGGAGTGTTGTGTGAAGTCAAGCCTAGTGCAGGACAGAACAGTAAGTCAACGTGAACAGGACACACAATGATCAGCATAATAATATAATGTTCCCACTTCTGAGACGCAGGCCTCCTCTCTGAGTGAGAAAGGGAGTGAGACACAGTGCGGGTTGATGGATGTTACGTATGACTTCGAAGTATACAGATAACTGGGATTAATATATTCGGACTGAGTCATTCACGGTGAAGGAAAAACTACTTCTTAGGCCCCCAAACAACACGGGTGTGTAGGACAAGCTGTCATATCGTAGCATCATCATTATTCAGCCAAGATAGAGGCGTCTGCTAAGCCCTGCCACAACGACTGGTCCTGTGCTTCTCGCATCGGATTTCCGCGACCGTCAGTAGGTCTTGGACCTTGATCAAGATAGTACGGTGGACCGTTACTTAACAAAATGAGTTTATTATGCCAAAGTTCTAAAGTGTTCAACGTTTTCGTAATGTGATCGTACCTGAAGTTTAATTCATCGCAATTCAAGGATAACTAATCACAATGTTTAAACTTGATTACTGTTTTAAGGGTCCCTGAAACGATCAATTGCAATTTGTCAATGTTTACGTGATTGATACACGTTGATGCGCAAATTGATCATCGACCAAATGCAATTGAAGCGATTGACAATATTACTACAATTCCAATTGATTGCAATAGATCGTTTCAGGGACCCTTAACACCTAAGCGGTCACAAGTAAGTTCAACGTAGCAAGCTACATGTTGCCACAAGTGGCAACTACGAATAACCGGGTGTGGGCACACTCGAACGAGAAATTCGAGACCAATTAAAACCTTTCCACTCTAAACACCACATCCCGTTGCCCTACTGCGCTCTTCACTAGTCGCGATACATCGAGAACAATAGCGCATTGTCTCGTCCCGGCCTCTCGTCCCGTTGTCCGGGGTTTATCGCGCCGATCCCGGGATTACCCCCCCTCGCATAGCGACACTTTATGAGCGAAATGGCCGCGTTCAGAAGAACAGTTTTATAGCACCCGTGTGAGATAACAAGCGGCACACACATGGACACTAAGGAAATGATAAAATACTAGTACACTTACTTACTACACTTACTTCATGCCTATGGTACTGTAGATGTAAGGCAGGCGCATGTCTGTGCGGTTGAAGGGAATGAGGCAGTTAAATGACCAAGTGAAACGGTAAATGACAGTTGAGCTTTAACAAAATATAGTACAACATTACGTCTGTATTCTCGAAAGACACGGTAGGCATAGTGGTATAGACAGTAGTCACAAACATTCTTCGCCAGGCATATTTAAATCACAGTGTAATAATAATATATCCTACTATTTAATATTATAAATGTTAGAGCGGTAGGGCTCGGGGATCTCAAATGATAACGATCAGACATCTTGTAAATACTTTTTATCACTCACAACCAACAATGATTCACACAACTTCATGTTACATCGAGATGCACACAGTACAAAATACAATTCAATACTGATCGCTTTGCCTTTTTTTTTTTTTTTATATAGGGCATCTCGCAGTTAACCTCTGAGGAGGTCGTAGCTGCTTAACCGGACTTTCCTGTGGCTGCCTTAAGCTTCTACACTTAAAGCCTCCAGCCAGGGGTGATCGCTTTGCCACTAGAGCAACGCTATTTATACTTTCAAACAACTGTCAACGTCAAACAGCAACGACTTCCGGTGATATTTGTTTTACAATAAAGTTTAGATTTAATTTAGTAAACAATATGAAATAGCGCACAATATTTTGATTTGTAATTAATAACACTTTTTAAATACTTAAATTGTAAATTTAGTTAGGTAACAATTATTTTATTTAAACGGACTGTATTCCAATTTCCATTTTAGAGTTTTAAATTAAAACGGATATAAAAAGGAACCTTAAAATTAACAATACTTAATTTAATATGATTTTATAATGTAATGCAAAATCACTTATTTATATTTTAATGCTCTGATTCGTGTTTCCTGATGTAACATCATCATCCGTTATGACGTTTGTTTTAGTCTGTGGTACTGTTTTTGTTTGCCAGCGCTATCATAAATGTGAAAGTTTGTACGTTTGGATGTTTGTTACTCAATCATGCAAAAACGGCTGAACGGATGTGGATGAAATTTTGCACACAGATGGTTTATAACCTGGATTAACATAAAGGATACTTTTTATCCCGGTAGTACGTTCCCGTTGGATAATTTCCGACGACCACGCGGGTGAAGCCGCGGGAGAAAGCTGGTATTTATAAAGTTAACTTAAAAAGACTTAAAAAGACTATTAACATAGTCTTTTTAAGTCTTTTTAAGTTTACTCCATCAAAAAATTACATTTAGAATGTAATAAGGGGCGAACCTATTATTATAAACTAAGGAGACATCCAAACTCCCGCTGCTACTGTAAAATTCCCAACCTAATAAAACTGCCTCACCTGTGAATCGTAATCCCATATTGAGCAGTCACTTGTAAACACTAGGCCAAGAGGTAGTCTCGAGTTGAGCCTCTTTCCAAGGCCTGATAATAACAGTAACGAATGAAGTTCAAAGTGGTCCTTCTGTCCGTACCTTACTCTGTGTCAACTGCACGCGAGCGAATTAGAATTTCCCGTTTATTCCCGCGTCTCTATTTTATGCATTTTAATTTGCAAAATGTGTGACAACATTAAAACGCAGTCCGTAGTATGGCGGATTAATATTTTTTCCTACAAATGAAGAAAAAGAGAAAATAACATTGTGGTGTTCTCTCTGCTTGCTGGTTTAGAGTTCCAGGAAACAGAAAATGTTTCAATCTGCAGAGAAAATATAAAATTATTTTGCAGCTATAGTTTTATAGCGCACATAATTATATGGTCCTTTGACTACAAAAAGATAAATACGAATTTTAAAATATTTTGTACTAATAGGGAAAACATTATTTATTGGCTTCTTCTTTTTGTCATGCATGTTTTAAGGTGACCAATACTAGGAATGTGTCAAGATACTTATATCAAAATGTAGTAGGATGCTTTCCTGGGTAATCAGCCCCGCTGCCAACCTTGCTGAATGGCGGATGATTTCATTCGATTCTTATTTTGTTTAATGGCAAATAAGTCAACATCACATCTACTATACAAGAGGAATGGCTATAGCAAAGGCATCGCAGATGCATTTAAGTCCCAGAGCTTAGACAACAGGACCCATTCCCTTCAAACTGAAACACAGCAGCGCTGCTCGGCGGTACAATGTAGCTATTTTATTAAGCTCGTCCCATCACACATTAGTAACACACGGTCGACCAAGAAATAAGTACAAAGCGGCTACAATAAAAATGTGTGTTACCCTGTATTCATCAGAGCGCATCGCCCCTCGGCCACGTGTCGTCGAGCCGGCCTTGTTTCAATCTCGACCGACCTTGTTCATCCTTATGGGAAGATATAGTATACTCATCGGATTTGATATAATTGAAAACGTCATTTTCAGCTTAGCTATTCATCCAATTTTTCCAGAAACTAAATTCAAAATTTAACGTGTGGTATTTAGATGACGGTGATGTAAACACCGTTTTGAATGTCTTATAATAATAAAATAAAAAGACGACGTATATTAATTTAGTAACCTAATCCGCTCAACTGTTCCTAAAGAGTCATAAAGAATCCTGTAACAAATCGACATCTGTGTTTCATCGCTCAACGAGGTATCCTCAGGATGGCGATTGACTTGTTGCGAACCCGGACCCGACGTGTGGACACGTCAAGCGTCGAGAGCAGTGTGAGGTGTGTGTTGTCACGCTGCGAATTCTTACAGGGTTCTTTATGACTCTTTAAGAACAGTTAAGCGGGTTAGGTTACTAAATATACGTCATCTATTGTATTTTATAATGGATTTCCGCAAAGTCACGCCTGAGTCAATTAACAGACTTACAACTCCTCAAACAACAATTTAATTCCGTTGGTTTAATCCATCAAAATGCGAAATTTACCTTCCTGACACTACCGACAGACAATTGACCTTTCTTATTGATTGATTTTAAATTGATTGAAAATCTACATCGAGTCCATGTAGGGCCCGGAAGTAGCGTCCGTGAAGCTCCTTACTATGCCATACCTTCTTGTGATCGTTAGTGTCAAGCACTTCAGGCTTGCTCCAGTTCTCTGTAGCCAAGGAGAGCTGGGTGCGACCCTTGTCCACCGTGATCACATCTCGATGCATCCCCACGTTGGCTTCGAAGAAATATTGCCTGAGACTGCATATCTTGCGATTGTGGAGGGTCTTAGCTTTTAAAAAGCCTCGACCTCTACACGGACCGGACCCGGACCCTCCTATCCAGGACGTCGAGTTCTGTTTGATTCAATTTAAGTACGCCGAAAGAGTACATCAAAACCGGCATGACCCAACCGTTGAAGGCGCACCTTGTTCCCGCCTGATAGAAAACTATTAAATACTTTCTTCAGGCGGCCAAAGAAGCGCTCCTTCAACGATTGCTTCATGTCAGTAACATTGATGCCCAATGTTTCCGACAAACCCAAATACTTATAAGTTTTGGATGCGGAGAGGGCTCTTAGGTTTATTATGGTTTCCGCGTGCTGTGCTCCCACGGATTCCACAATCTTCCCTCGCTTTTCATGCATGACCGCACATTTGTCCACACCTTTATACAACCTTTATACAACTCCAGCTTCCTCATGATCTATGTATGTGACACCGAGTCATAGGCCTTCTTATAATCTTTCCAGCATGTTGACAGATCCTTTCGGGAACGATGAACCTGTTGGCTAATGGCCATATCAATGAGGAGTAGCTCCAGCTGATGTCAAATACTTATAAGTTTTGGATGCGGAGAGGGCTCTTAGGTTTATTATGGTTTCCGCGTGCTGTGCTCCCACGGATTCCACAATCTTCCCTCGCTTTTCATGCATGACCGCACATTTGTCCACACCAAATTCCATCCTGATGGCTCTACTGAAAGTTTCAGTTACTTTCAGTAACTCCATTAGTTGAAAATTGTTGGGAGCAAAGATTTTTAGGTCATCCATGTAGAGGAGGTGAGATATAACTTGACCACCTCTCCTCGGGCGATAAGCTTAGGCCTGAACCCTCCAGCAGTGTGCTTAGAGGATTGAGGGCTAAGCAAAACCAAAGCGGACTCAAACTATCGCCCTGAAATATGCCTCGCTCTATCCTTATCGGTTCGCTATTTCTCTGAATATTTCGACATCCTGGATAGCCAAGGTCCGTCATCTATTGCCCCATAGACAAAAGGAAGGTACCCAGAGTTTCAACTACTTTATACAACTCCAGCTTCCTCATGATCTATGTATGTGACACCGAGTCATAGGCCTTCTTATAATCTTTCCAGCATGTTGACAGATCCTTTCGGGAACGATGAACCTGTTGGCTAATGGCCATATCAATGAGGAGTAGCTCCAGCTGATGTCTATACGTTTGTTAATTTTAGCTCTCAAAACGTGTTTACCGACGGTCTATAAAGTTCTTACATCTAGTAAGAACTTTATACACCGTCGGTAAACACGTGATTGGCCTATAGTTTTTATTATTATGTGTATAGTGTTTATATTATATTTATTTATGGAGCAGGTGGGTAACTCCTGTCGTTAAGAACTGGGGTAGCGAACCAGACTCCAATGTAGTCTGGGACTGAGCCGCAAAGCGAGCGTGCGACCTTATAAACCATTTGATCAAGTTTTGCAGCCCGTCCGGCCTTGGAGACTTCCAGTTAGGCAACGAACGGACTGCACGAGCTACATCTTGGGGGCAGATCGGGGGATAGCCACCATTTCTGGTATTGGATCGCAGGCTCGCTCGACTTCCCGAGTCCAATCACCTTCGGTGTGACTGATAAGCACCGACCAGATGCTGCGCCAGAAAGAGCACACGGCAACATCATCCGGCAGACACGTGTCAGCCACACATTGGTCCGGTCGCTCCCAAGCCCTATATACCCACCTTTCATCACTATGGAAGATGCGAATCTGAATGTATCGCTCTACTCACTGCTTATACCTAGGAATACGGTTCGCCCATGCATAAACTTGGGCCATATAGCCCTGAGGTCTGATATCAGTCCCTAAGAGCGTCCGCCTCACAAAGTGCATGACTCTAGGGCGAGTATTGCCTTCCCTAAAGCAGATTAGTTTGCCAATGAGCACTCTGGCCACACCAATACGGCGCTCAATCCAATATTATTTTAAGTCTGTTAGTTTTTAAATCATGTAAATACATGTGTGTACATAAGCTAAAAATGAATAAAGGAGATTGACCGATCTGGACCAAATGCTGCCCAGGCATGGGAATACTTTCATTTGTTTCCTTACATGAATAGACATTAAAAAAAAAAAATAAAAAAAATATCATCCACGGGGTTATATGGTATCTAAAAACTTTTCTTATAACGTTTTGGTGCTTTAACTCTTGTTTTTTTTTTGGCTTTTTGTGAAATAATATTATTATCTTACTCATTCTACCTCCCAAGTCCAGTCCTGACCTCGCTAGTCTCGCTCGAAGCAAGTTTTTTTGTAAGCTCTATACGAAAATGACAGCTTTGTATAGCGCTGTCTCGATTTTCAATTCACAGCGAGAGTTGAGAGAAATCATAAGTCTCGCTTACTCATATTCAGATTTGGTATGTGTCTGTCTCTTTCGCACACGGTGGGTTTCTCTATACCGGCTTGCGCGCGCGCCATTTTGTTTGTATCGCAGTCTAACATCACTCTTTGACATGAACCGTTGTGTACTGTGCGCTTATCTATCTCCTTATTTTTTTACAACCCGGCATTACTTTTGGACTATCGTATCTACATCACCTGTTGACCTGGCTATTCATTTGGATTTCGCGATGTATCAACCACATCACAAAGTGTGTTTGTTTTGTGATCGTTCTGTAGAACGAATCAGAAGATATACGTATATATATATATACGTATAGAGCATATATATATATATTTGCTGCTTTATTTTTAGATTCAATAATTATAGACGACGATGAGGATGACGATTGATTAGGTATTTTAATGTTTACATGAGGCTGTATAGAGGATAATTTATTATGTTGTAAACTTATGTAACGAATAACAATTGATTGATTCAATGACTATCCTTAACTAAGTGTAAGTAGTGTGTGTAGTGTGTGTGTAGTGTGTGTGGTGTGTTATAATAATATAATCCATTGTTTATAATATACCGTCTTTTATTTTAAAAATCAGCTGTTGATTATGATTTTTCGTCAATGTAAATCCTATACAATAGTTATTTTTTTCTCAATACTCTTTGGATTGATTCTGAAGCGTTTTGGGTTACATACTAGTATTAGTCTAAGGAACATTATGCACTATGATTCAATGTTGGGCAGCACTTGGTCCAACGTCCATACAAAAATGGTCAATCTCCTTTAATCTTTTTTTTTAAACTAAATAAAATAAAATAAAACAATTAGTAATAACTGCGTCGTCAGTCTAGTGGTCGCAAGCGCTACTGTTGACCATGAGGTCCTGGGTTCGATTCTCAGGTCGGAAAAGTGTTATTGGGTTTTTCTATTAGAAATCTTTCAGTAGCAGCCCGGAGTCTAGATTTGTGCCCAATGATGATAATGATGCCCAAACATAATTGACAAAATGTCGGTGTACTTACATGCTGAAGGCTCTGCCTAATCCTGCGGGATATAACAGGTGTGATTAATATTATTAATAACATCTTGAGTAAAGTCGTACTATTGCAGGTCCACGCCAATCGTCACAGTTCGAACTTAAAAGCATACTTTTAAGTGTATCTTTCGAAAACAGACAGAAGCTGTGCGGTTGACGTTATGTATGTACGTCAGCCCGCCTTCTTAATAAATTATTTTTGTTAGCTGACTGAACTAGTTTCTCTAGAACAACAAATTTTCTAACTTAATCCATTTTCTAATTCCCATGCACTACGCTATAATTTAATCAGCTAATTAGGACAGCTAATGTCGTGAATTCATGATGGCTAGGGCCTCACCTCTCATGCACGAGGCTTAGGGTTCTGATCCGAGCAAGTAATAGTACATATACATACATATTATGTGACTTTTCAATTCATAAATTAATATTCTTTCTAAGTTTATCTTGGACATCACTGACGGCGGTGAAGGAAAACATCGTGAAGAAACCTGGACTTATAGTTAAAACTAGCTGTGCCCCGTGGGTTCACTTGCACTTGGAGTCTCGCTTGTGCTGCGTTCCGATGCGGACGCGTTTGCATATTCTTTATTTCGGTTAGCGCGGCGTAAGCTGTCACTCGTAATTTACCTGCCATGAGTAATGAACTAGTGGCGAATGAGCTGCTGGCGTTCCTGCAGCAGAAGCTGTATGTGATGGACGTGGTGTCCGCTGTCCAGATCTGCGCAACGAACTTCAGCGAGGATGACATAGCTGCTGCCAAGCTGTTGTTGTACAGTGTGCTGAACAAGCGCGACCAGATGGTGTCCCGCCGGCGTGACGGGACTAAGAGGAGCCTGTAGGACATAATCACGCTGTTCAAGGAGACCGACCCTGACGACGTGCCAACGTTTGTGGCGACGGAGCTACACAAGCTTCCTCCCGTCACCTTCGACCACGTCGATGTAACGAGCCTTCTAAAGGACATAGTCTTTCTGAAGGCCTGCCTCGCGGATGTGCTAACGAAATTAGATGCATCCCAAAACACCGTCACTGAGTTGCGTAAGGAAGTTAGCGATTTGCGCAACAGTGTGGCGGTAATTAGGTCACCAGTCGATGCGTAAAACGTCAACACATGTCGCGGAGCCGGCCTCGATATATCGTCGTCGAATTCCGCGTCAGCAGTTTCGTCGCCAGCGCATTCGTCGTTTGCTGAGCTTGCAGAGCGCCCCGCCGCCCGGCGCGCCCCGCAACCCCGCGCTCGTCACCGCGGCTCCTCCGCGCAGCGCCGCCCACGCCCCTTGCCCCGTCCCGCTGCCAGTGTCTGCAGCCCCGGCGAAATCCCTACAAAGGAATTTCGCTAGCGTCACCGCGAGTGCCCCTGGCGCTCTAGCAGCGCCTATTAAGCCCATGCCAGTAAAGGTGCCGAATAGGGCTGATAATGAGGATGGTTTCGTGACGGTGCAAAGGAGGAAGCGCCGATCGCGAACGAACAAGAACCGCTGCGGCAAAGCTCCTACGGACCCCGAAGTGAGCCTGCGTGCCGCAAAGCCGAACACACCGGTGTACATCTCCCGCCTGCATTACACCACTAAGGCGGATGACATCGTGGAGTACGTGCGCCAAAAGACGAGGTACACGCCGAGGGTGCAAATACTAGAGTCGCACCGGAACGTCAACTTCAAGGCGTTCGTCGTGCGTGTACCGAACTGTTATCTGCCCCTCGTCATGGAAGAAGACTTTTGGCCGCAGGACGTGGTGTTCCGTCGCTTCCGCGGACAAGTTCCACACGACAGCACTAATTAAAGCTAGTGCAAAGTGAAGTGCTACTAACATAGTCTAAGCTTTATTTATTAACACAAGTTTTATATTAAAATATGTATTTTTAAGTTGAGGTATTTTTCTATGGGCCTGTGTCGCCTGAAATAAATGGTATTATTATTTCGTTTATTCATATTTTTTCATATTAAATTACATTTTTAAATATTTTTTACAAAAGATATAAAAAAAAAAGACTTAAAAATATAAAAAAATAGTGGTCCGCTGGTGTCGGGAGCAGGGTCCAAGCTACCGGTGGTTAGGGCTGCAGAGACAGGAACCTCCTCACAATGCGAGCCGTATCGAGGAGTACTGCCTTCTGAATCAGGCCCTTGATCCAACCGCCTAACGACGTTGTTGATGTTGGTCGAGGCTTTCGGCAATCAGGCCATTGGCCGTTACGACAATCGGCACAATGATAGCCGAGCTCACATTTCACATGTCGACAACCTCGTGTGCTAAGTCGAGATATTTAATTTGTTTCTCTTTCTCAGCTTTCACGAGGTTCCCGTCATGTGGGATGGTAACATCGACTATCATTGCGCGGCGCGCTAATCGGTCTATTACCACTATATCAGGCTTATTGGCATTGGAACTTTGCTTAAGGTCATGTTCTTTAAACCCTATAGATTCCCTACCCAAAGCCTCTACCTAATATCTGACCTTTTATCTGTAAGGAAACTTTATTTGCTTCAACTCATTCTAAAAAAACACACATCCCTCCCGTATGATCCCTGTAAGCCGAGAAACAGAAGGAGCTACTTAGTCGCTCCAAATGTCAAGGTTAGATCAACTTTCGCTAAAAGACAGTACCCAAGGCAATCTTCTTACTTATACAACCTGATGAATAAAGAACTACGTATATACTCCATGAAGCTCCGAGACTGCAAAAAAGTTGTAACCGACTGGCTTAAGACTAAAACCTACGACGATGTTGAATCTATCATATCTACACTTCAATAACCAAGACATTGTCGCAGGGCTAGCCTACACCTACGCCTACACTTGAACTTGCACTTACACCTAAACTTATTCTAGCTGCGCCTTCCGTTCTTACCCGCATAGGTCTCGACCCCGTGGGAGCGTCGGGTTGGAGGTATCCTGTGTCCTAACCCAGGACATGGTCTATCAAAGTGCCAAATCTCATCCAGATATTGTTCAGCCATTTTTGCGTGAAAGCGTAACAAGCAAGAAGACAAATAAATAAACAAACACACTTTCGTATTTATATCTAATATTGTACAGGATCTTAATTAGGATAGGAGAACTAAATATGCTCATTATAACACACACACTACACACTCACTCTTCACATCGTTACCCATACTTACACATATCACACTTACACGCGCGATCTGGCCCTTTTTCTATGCATAATACTCATGCATTTCCAAATCATTTGGCCATTCATTTAATTTTGTATAATTTTAAGTTACCCATTTATGTTTAGTTTTGCATGTTACATTGTCTACGTTTCAATTGCATAAGATAATGATAAGTGGAAGTGCGGAGTCTCCTAACACAAGCAATCCCTTGCTTAAAAGGTGATCTCCAATAATAATGTATCGTAATGCCCTTTGAAATTGAAATAAACATTTTTTTTTTTTTTTTTTTTATTGGCTATAATAGTCCTGTCAGTAATGATAGACCGATCCCAGTATAACATGACATGGTCATTTTTGAGAACTGGGTCGGGCACATACTGGTAATACGGTACCTCAGAGTCAACAAGTTTATATTTCAAAGCAAGTTGCTGGTGAATAATCCTGGCCACTTGGTTATGCCTGTGTAAGTACTCGCCGTTAGCCAGACGCGAACAACCAGAGATAATATGTCTGATGGACTCACCCGGACGATGGCATGCCCGACACACATCAACCGTCCCGTCCTTCATAATATGTCTCCGGTAGTTATTCGTCAAGATAATTTCGTCCATAATTGCACAGACAAAACCTTCAGTTTCCCCGAAAAGGTCACCGAAACGTAGCCAGGATACGGACGCTAAGAAATCTACACCAGGCTCATGAAGAGCCCGATAGTAGCGCCCGTGAAGCTCCTTGCTCTGCCATACCTCCTTGCGGTCATCTGTAGTAAGTATTACAGGTTTGCGCCAGTTCTCTTTAGCCATGGAGAGCGGGGTGAGTCCCTTGTCCACTGCGAGCACATCCCGGTGCATACCCACTTCGGTTTAAAAAAAAAAATCTCTGAGGTTGCACACCTCGCGGTTGTGGAGGGTCTTAGCGTTTAAAAAGCCTCGACCCCCGCACTTCCGCGGGATTTACAGTCTCATCACCGATGAACGTGGGTGATGCATCCGGTTTGCGGTCAGGAGTGTACGGACCCTTCTGTCCAGGGCGTCGAGTTCGGTCTGAGTCTATTTGAGTATGCCGAAAGAGTACATCAAAACTGGCATGACCCAACCGTTGTAGGCGCGCACCTTGTTTCCGCCCGAAAGAAGGCTAATTAAAACCTTCTTCAGGCGACCAAAGAAGCGCTCCTTCAACGATTGCTTCATGTCAGCAACGTTGATGCCTAATGCTTCCGACATACCCAAATACTTATAGCTTTCGGCTGAGGAGTCCGAGAGTTGAGTTCCCTCGGATTCCATAATCTCCCCTCGCTTTATATGCATGACTGCACATTTGTCCACACCAAATTCCATCCTGATGGCGCTACTGAATGTTTCAGTTACCTTCAGTAGCTCCATCAGTCGCAATTTGTTGGGGGCAAAGAGTTTCAAATCATCCATGTAAAGGAGGTGAGATATGACCTGACCACCTTTCCTCAACCGATAGCCTAGACCTGAATCCTCCAGCAGTGTACTTAGAGGATTCAGGGCTAGGCAGAACCAAAGTGGACTCAAACTGTCGCCCTGAAATATTCCCAGTTTAATCCATACAGGCTCATCGTTCCCCTGGATCTGTCGACATCCTGGATAGCAAAGGACCGTCCTTCATTGCCCCATACACGACTTCAGGAAGGTGCGCAGAGTTGCATCTATCTTGTACAACTCCAGCACCCTCATGAGCCATTTATATGGCACCGAGTCGTAGGCCTTCTTATAGTCTATCCAGCATGTCGACAGATCCTTGCGGGATCGACGAACCTGTTGGCTTATGGCCATGTCAATGAGAAGTAGCTCCTTAGTACCGCGGGACCCATCCCTACACCCATTTCGAGAGGCAGACATAATAGAGTTATTGTAAATGTGTGTGTTAATTTTCGCTCTCAAAATGGATGTAAGAAGTTTATAAACCGTCGACAAACATGTGATCGGTCTATAATTATTGGGTTCCGCAGGGCTACCTGACTTATGGAGCAGGTGGGTGACGCCTGTTGTTAGAAACTGTGGTAGCGACCCAGACTCTAAGGATGACTGGAACTGAGATGCCAGGCAAGTGTGTGAACTAATAAGTTGTGCAGTCCGTCCGGTCCCGGTGATTTCCAATTCGGTAACGGACGGACTGCTCTGGCTATATCTAGTATTATTATTATTATTTTTACGTCTCTTGACATTTCTCGGGACCCTGGGGTCCCGGACCTTTTTAAGGCGTACGAGGGGCCAAAGCCAACTCGCAGAAGCACGTTGTACGTTTTTAATGATATGAGGCACGAACCGACGATTATCCCTGTGTATACTATGCAAGTACACCCAAGGACAACCCCCGGTTGGTGTAGGACTATTACAGGATATGGAAACAAAGATATTGGACTATGGGTTGGGGTGGCTTAAGTTGACTGGTGACCTGGAACTATGGAAGGACTATGGCCCCTGCCTGATCAATGTTTTATATGTACACGGATAAAATGGCAGGGGGTGACTTGCACACTCAATAATGGGCCCCCGAAAACTGTCGCTAGCACGTAGTGACGTAGCGACAAGGGGGCAACATGTCCTGAGGTGCTTGAGGAGTGGAGAGGTATTCCACGGCTTTTAGAACAATCCCAGAGCCCGGAAGATGGTCAAGATCCCTACGAGCACTTACTGGAATACTTCCTTCCTCCGAGCACGTTTGCTCTTGCGAATCTCCACTCAAGCCGGCCAATTAAGGCAAGAATGAGGTGGGAGCTCTGTTCCTCGTCAGTGTTCACTCCAGCCGGCCAATAAAGGCAAGCCAGAGATGAGGAACAAGATTTCTCCCGAGACATAGGGTCCGTGGGGTCGCTACTGCCCAACAGCTCGCCACATGCTGCTCTGCGGGTTTCTGTATCTCTCTTGGTCTGGCTCCTCATCCTAGACCTGTTCCGGCAAAGTAAACTCTACCAGTACAGACCCAGAGTTCGGAGCGCGCAAGCCCCACCACGACGTCAACGTAGAGATACGGCGGTGGGGGTATTATTATTATCATTATTATAAGTCTCGATATTTTACTGTGTGTACATAAATAATTAAATTAATAAATGTGTTTTATATTTTTTTTTATTTGATTGTTTCTTTGTTTCTTTGTTACGCTTTCACGCTAAAATTTCGATGAAGACACATGGGTCGACCACGACCTGGGTTAGGACATAGTATTATCCCGATATTCCCACGGAATCAAATCAAATCAAACGTTTATTGCAAACCATAATGTACAATTACAGGTGGTAAATAAAAATATAATAGAAACAATTATGGACCCTGTCGGGCACAGCTAATTTTTGAAATAGATAGTGAGAGGAATTGAATCCAGAGGTATGCGTGTGAAACCGCGGGGCGCAGCTAGTTTTAAATACTTTTAAAGCGCTTAACATAATTAGTTATGTATTGTCACAGATTAATACAGATGGGACACTCCGCAAAAACATTTGAATAAAAAGTGACTTTTTGCTACGACAAAATAAAGTGCAATTCAGGTCGCACAGCGCTAATGACCTACAGTTATATTCACCTAGAAGTTGCCTCTCTTTCTATCGCGTGACTCTCAGATCTTCAGACTACGTTGGCTGACACTCACTGAATGGGCCCAGCAAGACGGGCCCGCCGCGTACTCTAAACTGCGGAGTGTTCTATCTGTATTAATCTGTGGTATGGTGCAAGCGGGCCTCGACAGTTAGATCTTGCAACATTGTTTCAAATCACTTTCATTAATGTCTTGCAAGAATGTGAAGATAGTAAAGGTCTTTGTCATCTAACTGAACAAGGTTACATTTTAACCCATTTTATTAATAAAATCACTAGTTATTTAAAAAATATAATCATCATCCTAGGCTAGCCATTTCCCAACTATGTTGGAGTCGGCTTCCAGTCTAGCCGGGTGCAGCTGAATACCAGTATTTAACATGGATCAACTATGGGCTACCTGCTCTCCACAACCCAGTTACGGGGTAACTCGATACCAAGGGGTATCGAGTTACCCCGTAACTGGGTTGTGGGTTGCTGTTCGGTGTTGTAAGACTGGTTGTTTGACTTTCAGGCTTCTGATTACCCGTAACTAGCTACCCTTTGCCGGGAGCAACGGCTTAACGTGCTTTCCGAGGCACGACGGGGTCTCGATTTGTAATGGATGGTCACCCATCCATGTTCCAACCTCGGCAAGCGTAGCTTAACTTTTGATCGACCCTTGTGGCTGTTAGTAAGCCACGAGATCTCTTAGAAATAAATCATACCAAAAGATACATCAAAATATTTTTTATTCGCTTCTCTTTTTAACCCGTCTCACAACAGATCCAAGTACCAGGGTATAAGCATCCCTCGGAGCCTCGCAGGCAAAGGAAGGATTTTCCTTTTAAGCGAAAGAAAAGGGGCGAATAAGCCGCCATTCTAAATTACATGTCTAAATTATTTCCGTGCGAATAAAGCTCGAGGCAACAGCTTTCTTTCAAAAGATAAAGATATTTTTACTTTTTTCTTTTTGTTATTTTTGTGCTTCATCATGAAAATTGGCTACACTTTTGTGAAAGGGAACTAATTTTAGGAGAATAAAATATGAATATGCTAATTATTAGCAGTAACCTAATTAATAATTACAACAAACTAAAATTACTTCTTAATACATCGATTGAGGATGGCAATTCCATCTTTATGTAAAGGTGCGGTTACACGGTCAGTTTTTTGAGCAATTATTGTCAGAGGTGGTGCGTGGAGCAATTAGTCGAGAAACATGGAGCAACTTATTATATTGAGTGATATGAAGCAATGTTGCTCTATATTGCTCCATTAATTGGCACGATTATTTTTTTGTATGCACGTGTTCCTGTGACAAATTCATACATTTTTCTTTTTTTCTTTCTTATACAATGTGTCTGGTCAGCGGTGTCTGACCCGTTAAGGTGAAGCAACATGATCCCTTTTATTTACAAATCTACGATAATAAGGCATTTTGCCCCTACTGTTTTGAAATGGCGGACATTTTTTTTTTTACTTTGCTCGGTTGCTCATTTAATTTGCAATATCTACCGATCTAGAGGTCCTAGACGTATAAAATTTCATTCTACAGTTACAAAAGAAGAAACGCAAAAAGTGTGATAATATTTGGTTGTTTTTTTTTTTAATTTTAATGTTTTCAGAAAATCTAGACTGTTAATGAACTTTTTTTAGATGCACTAAGATATTACCTAAAAACTGATGTCCTAAGCTCTAAGTCGAATAGTTTAAGAGTTGTGACTATTTGAATATGACCCTTTACTTACAAGTAGGTAGAAGGAAAATAATAATTTAATGGCGTTTAATTTAAAATAAATTTAAACTTAATAGCTTTATTATGATGGATTTGACGATAAAATTGATCATATTACTTCGCAGGTGACCAGACACACTGTATGTAGCAGGAACAGTAGGCGGCAATCCTTGCTCGTATAAGAGCTGTCTGCTCCTGAACCTTTATAAACTTCTCTGGTAGACTCCCTTTAACCTAGTTTCTTTTTACCCGACTGCCAAGGAAGGGTTATGTTATTCACACGTATCTTGTATGTATGTACACACATCGGCAAATTTAGCGGAACATATTTAAACAAAAACTAGTTTGTGTAATATTGCTGGCTGCTTGTTAATTCGATATAATTTAGAAACAATTATTTCAAATTGAGAAAACAAATGAACGTCATATTTTATGCGATTGTTTTAATTACACTACATTACTCACATCATCATCATTTTATCGTACTTAGATCATTTCGAGCGAATTTCCCGTAATCATCATTTTATGGCTTTAGTTTAAAATTTCATACAGTTTTCAAATTCAGTTTCATTTGTTTTTTTACTTTTAAATCTTTTTAAAAGTCAAGGACTTCATTATGCCCGACTTGAGCATAACTGAGATTGCCGGGGCACTTGAGATGAGGAAAAATTATCGAACCTACAAAGTGATCTCAAGAATTCTTCACCTGTTTCAACAACTTATCGCAGTATCCAACGATTCAGGGAGAGTAATGCTTTTGTGAGAAGACCGGGACAAGACAGAAAAAGACGTACTTTGAGCAGGGATGGTCGTTTCATTCAGTTTCGCGTACGTAGGAACCCACGTCTAACGGCCGTCCAAGCCAGAAATGAGCTTGAGGAAGTTCGAGGTGTCACAGTAAGTGAGCGAACGGTACGAAGAAGATTCAAAGAAGTTGGTTTGGGTTCGTTTGTGCCCGCCAAGGCTCTAAAACTTGAGATTCATCAAGTTTTGCTTGGGTACATCGACTTTGAACCACGGACCAACGGAGTAAAGTATTGTTTAGTAATGAGTGCAGAATTCTTTTAAATCAAGTTGACGGAAGGCAAATTATGTATAGACGCAAAGGAGAACAGCTATATAAGGTGCTATAAAAATATCTGCCACGGCTTTAATGGTAGGTAGTATTGTGTTTAAAGATTACAATAGTGAAGAACTTTCGTACCCCAGAATAGTTAATTCAATTTGAGAAAATAAAGTAGTTTATTAAACATTGACTCTACTCTGCATAACGTGGTTCACAAATTACGCGCGATGTGTCGCTTCGTCAATGAAAACAACTGCTATCTCTTTCTATCTGTTCTGTGAATGAAAACTGAAATCAGCTGACTAGTTCGTCACTATCTAACCTACTAGGTACGCAATAATACGCAGGCATAAAAGTGTTTTAAAAGTGCAGTTACTTACCAGCTACCACATTCTTCTTCCAAAAAACTGACGTAAATAAGATGATAAACTTCCCATCACACTTAAAACAGGCTTTGGACTGACAAGTTAGTGTAAGAATCGCAATTGTTTTCTTATTATTTTAATACAATAGGTGCTTAGTTTAATATCAAATAACGATAAATTACAGTAACTTGGCGTGTTTAAAAGTTAATCATCTTATTTACAATAATTGCACCGTATTTACAGTTATTTACACACTCCCTACCTACTTATCTACAAAACTGTTGCACAAGTCCGCCTTCGCGTTGCACACAAATGTAGGCACGCTTACGTACATGTCTCTTCACTTTATTTAATGTGTCCGTTTCACTTTTTACTTGCCTAAATGCGCGTTTGATGCGCCTTCTTAGTTCTTCCACACTTCTAATGTCATGTCCGGTTTGGCCGTACACAAGGTCCTTTACACGACCCCACAAAAAAAAGTCTAGAGGGGTTAAATCCGGCGAGCGAGGAGGCCACGGCACTGGTCCTCCTCGGCCTATCCACGTTTCACCGCCGTACCACACACCGTTTAAAAAATCCCGTACGCTGATGGCGAAATGAGGTGGTGCTCCATCATGTTGAAAGTGCAGCCCTCTTATCTCTTCAAGAGGAATACGTTCCAACATTCTTCTCACACGGGTTCGTAGTAAGCGCAGATACGTGTCTCCGTTCAGTCTGTCCAAGAACACTGGTCCTAGAATTCTGTTGCCGAGTATCCCGGCCCACACGTTAAGACTAAACCGAGTCTGAAAGTGGTCAGGCCGCACAACACGAGGATTCGCCATAGTCCAATAATGCGCATTGTGTATGTTGAACATACCAACCCGTGTGAATGTGGATTCGTCAGTCCACAGAATGTTGCGGTGTTCTTCTCGCATCCAATTACAAAACGCGAGGCGAGCGGCGTAGTCATGTGGATGCAATTCCTGTACCCTAGTGAAGTGGTAAGGATGGAGCCCTTCCCGATTTAAAAGTCGCCACACGTAGTTGTCGCTCACGTCGAAGACTCGAGCAGCATCCCTGGTGCTCGCAAGAGGATGACGCCGGAAGAAGTCCAACACTTCCTCTTCGAGTTCGGCAGAATATGGAGGCCTGCCTGCGTCAACCGGAGGCGGGTCAAAGCGGCCGTGTTCACTAAATCAGACAAATTTTGAAACTACAGTGGCATATGGTGAAGGATCAATATTGGTTTGGGGGGATATGTTTGGGAGCTCGTACGGACCTGGTGGTGATCGGTGGAGGAAGTCTGACTGCAGCTCGTTATGTAAGAGAAATTTTAGAAGAAAATGTTTGCCGCATGCCCCATTTGCCCCATTTATCGGTGACGACTTTGTTTTGATGCAGGATAATGCTCGGCCGCATACTGCTCGTTCAACTCAAGCTTATCATAATAAAGTTATACGATTGTTTTGTACAATCATATAACTTTATCAAATTAGGTACCAAGTCCTAGATCCTGTCAACCATCCCTCCAACATCTACATAACTAGATTCCATTCATATCATGTAAACTACGCTTTACAAAAGCATTTGTCGAGATTGAATGATTGCCGACGGAGCCGTCAGCACTTTGCAGGTATCCCAGTCAATAAGCTTCGGATCAAACGACCAGATACCTTGGGCCACAGACTTTAACCAAAATATAGAACGAAAGGACCATGTTAAACTGGTTTAAGTGTCGAATGACCCGGATATCTTGACCCCTTATTAAGAATTATTGTAAGGTGTTGAGAGGTCTCGTTAAAATGGTGCGATCGAAGCAACAAAAGATCTTGTCCATGGGTCATAATAATCTGGTTAGCGTTCAAATACGCAAGTGTAACTTGACCTCTAGTTCAAAGCCATGGGTTATTTTTAAGAGGTCAGTGTTGAGTGGTCGTTCAAAAGGATCGCTCGCAGCGTACCGGTTATTTCCTGGGAATATTTTATTATTTGCGGACGATACCGCCAGGCCCCTGCCCCTGGGTTTTGGGCCCCGGCGGACGCACTGAGATGGAAAACCGTTGAAAACGTACAAATCGGGTATTAAATAGGAAAAGAGGATATTATTTTGTAATTGGGCGCTTTTTGTTTTTTATCTCTGTTTTTTTTTGGGTTGCGAAAATTTTTTCAACACACTTGCTCGTAAAGTAGCTCTTATTGAACCGTTTTTAGGGTCATAATTCAGTGTATTAAAAACGCGTGCTTTTAACTTTATAATATCGGACTAGTACTGTAATGCCACAGATAACTAATCAGGATTTGGTTGCGACTCGCTAAAAACAATAACATTGAACTTGCCTGGGAATTGAACGCGATATCTACGTGTCACTGATTGATACGCACTAATTAGGATAAACGTATTATCACACCCACTTTAACATTCTATGCGTGTTTCTTATCTTTTAATTAAACTATTTTGATTAACAATAAAAGCGAAAACTGGAATAAATTTTCAATTTTTACAAAAGTCAAACAACCGACCATAGGCAACCGACATCCTTTTTAGCTGGTCCAAATTTATCTTGTTATTGAAAAGTTAGTGATTGACGTAATAAATATCGACTATTTGTTCAAGGAGTATTTTAATAATCTTTCATTTAAAAAAAAAAAAAAATTGTAATTATTATACTGACAACAATCGTGTTTTAGGCTAGGATTTTCAAGATGCTGTTGGAGCTAGCCCACGTTTAAAGATGCGGTCCTATTTCCTTATTAAATAATGTCGTAGGTCTATATGTATTATGGAGACCCCTCAAGTTTTAGAATATTATACTGCTTTAACACTGAATTTATTTATCTTTTACAAACGTACGTAAGTACCCGTGCTATCTTGTTCGTTTTCACGGTTTTAACTTCGAACATATTTCAATGGATTTGTTTTTCAATGTGAAAGTTATTCAATAAAAAAAATACTGATGAAACACTACCTACAAAAAAAATCGTAACATCGAAAGTACGAAAACGAAAAGATCATACTACCACATCACTAAAACCATAGACAATTTTTAGCGGCCATTGTTATTTGACAAATTTTTAAACGCGACATGGCAGTATGGAATTAGTAAGTACTATCATTGCAGCATAGAATTTGTATAAAGAAATTGACTTTGAATACATGGAACTAGTATGAACTATCCTATACTATTAGATGAGCATTCTCTATTTTAACCCGAGCAGAGATTTGTGCTTTTTTTAAGCTCATCAAAGAGACTTCTTGCCTTCTATGTTCTATGTTAAGGGGTTTGGTTCTTTCCTTCAGGTGGACCATTGTGCGTGGGTACTTCTTGCTTTTTTATGCCTATTGTGTAAATAAATAAAATATGATACATTTACATAATATTTCATCAAATTATATATTTTTCACTACATATTAATCTTAATTTGCGTATTCAAATTATTATTTTGTGTTTATTATATTTTTATGTAGGCTGTTCAGCGGTTTTGCCTGTGCCTTTATTTACAACTACGCGCGCATCGCTTGCAGAAAAAGAAAACCAGCGCGCCATTTTCCGTAAATATTTGTTATCGTTTTTGTTTTGTTGTTATAAAAAATACGAAAATCTAAAGTATTGTCACCAACCGACGTACAACAGTTTTTAAAAGAAGCTCCGATTGACAGTACCTGGCAACAAAGGTTAGTTGAACTTTATAAATCTACATTATCATCTCTATAGTTACGTTATTCCAGCATAAGTTCTTACAACAAGTCTGTTTTTTCCCTCGCAAGTTTGTTGAAAAACGTCGTATGAAACGCGTGTGCATTGATTGACCCACTCGGCTAAATTATCGCGCTCGCCTATGGCTCGCGCGCCAATGCCGCCTTTTGGGTAATGACTAATACAGCACACTCGTATCAAAATGTACTATTACAATGCATTTGCTCGAAAAGAGCCTTTTCCAAGCAGTAAATTAGTGCGGAAAGTGTCACTTTTTTTCACTAGTGCTTTTTTTAATTTTTGTGGCCGTCGTCAGCCCGTTGCAAAGAGTTTTTATTATTTGAGAAAAGTTTTACAAATCAGATGATGATGATTACGATGACGATGGCGATGGCGATGACGATGACGATGGCGATGACGATGGCGATGGCAATGGCGGAGTCAAAGTCAAAGTCAAAGTCGAAGTCGAAGTCGAAGTCAAAGTCGAAGTCGAAAGTCAAAGTCATGAATGTTGTTTTTATCATTTATATACGTCGTCATTATGTTAGATGTTACACATCATCGTAAGGCTCACTCGATTTTTTTTTTCCTCTCGCAATGCATAGTAAAACGTTGTATGATACACGTGCGTAAGATGATTTCCGACTCGTGTCGACTTATACACTCGCTCGCTACAATGACAGTTGTGATTTAATACGGACAATTTCAGTTGGTAGTCAAATTGCTTTGCAATTAATTTCCCTGAAATGACTTGATAACACTGTTAATTAAAAATTATACAGCTCAGTAGGTATCCAGTAATAGGTACACAGCCGTTTATTTCTGCATGACTTTTCATTTAGTAACAAAGAAATTCCATTTTTTATGAAAATACAATTCTCTTTGACCGTACAATACAGGGTCAAAATAAATAAGTTAGCGAAACTCTGGAGACGTGATGGTATCGATATCTTATCACGATAAAAATATATATATATATATATAAGTTTCTTTTTTGGGAGTCAACGACCGCTGGTAGTGTTGTTACTTAAAGTATGAGTTGAGAAAATCTGTTTTCCTTGGTTTTATCGTGTTAAGATACCCATACCCATCACGGCTGTGAAGTTTACACAGAAAGAAAAGGTATTTTTTAACTAAAATTTCAAGTGACTAGTGACTACACTAACTGCGGTCAATGACCCCACAAAAAAGCAACAATTAATTTCCACATACATATCGATATTATCACGTGTGTGGAGTCTCGCTAGCTAGTTTAATTTGACCCTGTGGAGAAGATTATTTAAAAGGAAAATATAAAGTTATGTTGTTCGTAATAAAATCCTTGCGTTATTATAAATGTACGAGTATTTTCCATTCGGATCACATTAGCATTTATATAAAGTTTCTCACATATCTTTTATTATTTTATTTGCAACAGCGGCAGCGTATAGAAATATCTCGTTTATTTAATCAGCATAATAAAACTATGTTATATCATAAACATAGATGACGTAATATTTTGCACCATATTCACGTGATACCACTCCTTTTTTTTTTTTTTTTTTGGGTGGGAAATCATCAAATGACTCCTCCCGCTCTGGGCGGAGCGAGAGGGAGTGTCAGACTTTTACTGACTAAAACCCACCCGTGTTCCTTCCGTTGCCTGTGTGCCGGGGCCGCGATATCCCTTTCGGACAAACTCGCAACCCTGGCAGGCATTGGCCCTTACGGACCCCGTCAGTTGGTGCTGATATCTCTTTGAGGCGCGCGTGGAACACAATGCGCCGTCGACCCGGGCCTGGTCCTAATCGGACGGCGAGCTACCCATTGCCCACCGTCCGCAAGCCCGCGCCTACGGTGGCCGGAAGTCGGCTCGCGACTCCCGACGCCCGGGGCGTCTCCTGCGGCGACTAGGGGCGCGAGGGCGCGCATCTTGCATTTCCCTCGCGCGCTCCGCCTCCTCCTTCGCGAGCATTACTGCTTCGCAGAAGGAAGTGACGGCTTCCCATGCACTTTCGCTCCGGACCATGGCCTGAACCAGGGCCGGACGCGAGAGATCGCCGCTGCCGATCGCCTCCGTGAGGACACGGCGGTGCCCCGCCCAAGCCGGGCAGACCTCCACCGTATGCTCCACCGTGTCCTCCGGGCGATCCACACAATGGTAACACCCGGGCGTTTCCTCCCGCTTTATCCTGAACAGGAACCTCCCGAAACAACCGTGTCCGGTGAAGACCTGCGTCAGGCGGAAGGTGAGGACGCCGTGGCGTCTCTCTAGCCACTCCTCAAAGAGGGGACTTATCGCCGCAGTTGTGGCGTGCCCAGCGCTGGGTCGCGATAATCGCAGTCTCCATGCTGCCATGAGATCCCGCCGGAGCTCTGTCCGCTGTGCCGTGATTTCTCGTGGCAGCGGAGTTACACCCCGGCGTTTCGCCTCCTCGCGCAACTCCTACATGTGCGCGAGGACTTTTGCCTCCAGATCCCATGGCGACGTGATACCACTCCTAGAACAAGCATAGCTCGCTCTGCGGTCAACCGCCCATCTGTAGTAAACTCAAACTCAAACTCAAAGCATTTATTTCAATTAAACCATTTACAGGCACTTTTGAATTGTCAAATAGTCGCGTCAGTTAGTCAGAAAGTTGAAGCTAGTTAAGCTAACACTACAACTACGAACAGCATCGTATCCGCTACGAAATAGAGGCGCTGTCAAAGTCTAAATGTTACCTTGTACAGTCAGGGAAATTAATTGTTTATTAAATTGGCACTCAACGTCAATTTGCCGTGTTATAGCCATCATACCACTGAATAACATAACAGTTATGATTTAAGTATATGACATTTGACATTTTAATTGAACTACGGTTCTGACATTTTTATAATTTATAATTTAAAAATGTTTTTTTTTTATGAGTTTTTGAATATTTAAATTTAATTAATCACAATTTTATTTTGGGATTTCGGGCAGTTTAATTTAAAATAGTTTATAATTTAAATGTGTGTGTGTAAAACTATGGACTAGAATTATGTCTGAAATAAACTAATAAATTAAAAAAAAAATAAGGAAAGTTGGTAGTCAATTTGCTAAACAATTAATTTCCCTTACTTCATATGATAACAATTTGACTACAAGAATAGATTACTTGGAGTAACAGAAATAGTGCATTCCACATGCGAAAAAGGAAGAAAAAAACAAGTAAGTATGCCGAGCAGCCGCGCGGGCGAGTGCGACACCTAAATCACGGCCGCGCGATTTATGCGCGTCTATATTGAAGCGATCGACGCGACAACTGACACTCCATACGTCAGCCGCTTTATTACCGTCTACCCTCCCATTTGTAAGACGCGTGGAGACTACGCACAGTGATCTATGGGGCAATTTAGCTAGCTCAGGTTTGGCAGTGACGCGTTTTTTGGTGATATTGTAATCTGATGTGTTAAGGACAGAATACGAGCTAGGGATTTTATATTGAAACTGATGACAATGTATACAGACTAAGCATAAAAAGTGAGTTTATTTAAAAGATACACTAACACGTACTCAATCAGCGCCAGTCGTGCGGAGTAAATGTAACGTAAATTCAGACAATTATAAAGTCGAAAATACTGGTTTCCTGCATTATATTGATTTGGTTTTAAGACTTTATTAATTATGGGTTATACTAATTGTGTAAAATGCCATAGGATACTTAGGTTGATTTTTTATTCAAAAACCATTCGAATGTACGTTATGTTTACGTGACTCATTCGTGTTAGAACTACTGCAGTTTAGCTTTAAAAATAAGTGCCAAAATCCAAAAGCCATAAAATACTTCATAACCTTTCTCATAAGAAAGTCAGTAGCTCAAGAACAAATAAAAAACATACATTCCCCCGACATAATTTAACGCCGCCATTCTCACAAATGCATTATCCCTTCATAACGCGACTGAATGTCCAACCCCGCGCGTCACGTGTGGCCAATGGCACTTATAACCGCGCGAATCCATAAATATTGACGCGCATGGACAATATCTATCTCTATGGTTATCGTATGGGTATGGGATGCATTTTTTATCGTTATTACTGAGTTGGCAAATGTGTTTGTAGTGTTATTAGTTCTGAAATGTTCTGGCTATTGTTTTATATTGCGAATGAGAGAGGCTTGTTGAAGCTATTGTTTATGTGATTGAATTTGTTTGTATGTAGTAGTTTGTTTAATTTTTTTCTCGGGGTTGTGGTTTGTTTGTGTTTGTCAACTTCAATTATTTTGCGCGTCAGGTGAGTACTGAAGGACCTACTTATCAAAGTATGATTGATCCTATCCTGGATGATTCGAAAAGTTTATTCATGTAGCCCACGAATGTAGTAATCAAAGCAAAGCTTACACGCAGTTATTGTGATTGTCACAGTGACTGTGTGCAAGCTTGACACCTAAATTATATTTTATTACACACTCAAAGTTTCTCAACGCTCGTTCTTTAAACTTTTCAAATTAAATCTCAGACACAACTATAAAGCTAACAACTGAACTTCTTAACTTATTTTAACGACGCCATCTTATTAATCAAGGCTCGTATGACGCCTGCACACTTATAACGAATAGTTCGCGCGAGCTGACGATATGTGCTGAGCTCCCGCGTCTTGTCGCACGTCGCTTATAAATCAGCATATTTATCTGACGCGCGACTCGCCTAGACGCGGCATCGCGCGAACTGCGCGTGGCCTAATCTAATACGTGAGACACATATCAACCTACCCAGCATTAAAACATTTGAAAGTCAACTTTGTGTCAAGTAAAATAGTGTTTATTTTACAGCATGTCAGATGTAATGTTGTACTTCCTTCTTTAGTTTTAAAATGAAACTTTGTCGTGTTAAAAATAAGGTTGGTTTTTGAATGCGCTGTTGTTAAAAACGAATGCAGAAATATTTGAAAATTTTAACACGGGGGAAATGAAAAACGTTTCAAATGTAGGACAGAATGTTATCTTGCGGGTTATTAATCTCCATGTAGTTATGGGACACGTATTAAACAATATAAATAATTATGAACAATGTTGTTTTGTTTATTCTTGAGTAGTCTGTTTACGGAACAACTGTCGCACGTTTGTACCACAGAATAAACAAACGATATTTAAACAGATAATTAGTTTATTGCACTTCAAGTTACTTGTAATTACCCAATTTATATTAGAGATTATTTCGAACTGTTGATTTTTATGTTACCCCACTGTAGGTTATCTACCTTGTAATTACAAATTAATAATCTTTCCTTTATACATACGTAATTCTTTTTTAGGGTTCCATACCCGAAGGATGCCAAACGGAACCCTATTACTATGCCTCCGCTGTCCGTCTGTCTGACTATCAGCAAGCTGTATATGCAAATTTAAAATATTGTCTGATTTTTTAATATATATAAATTATCACAAGGCGTTTTAATGGACTTTGTCTGAATCTATGTCAATCATTGGAAGTGTAATCGATCAAATAGATTATAACAAACCTTTAATAAAACATTGGTTATTGGAGAGTTTTTTGTTTTTGAATATTTGTTTTCTGACATCTGTTTCAATCAGCAACAACCCGTTAAAAAGGTAAGGATATTTGTTTGTATACAACGGCCGAACGCAATCACACAAGTTTGTCCTTGTTGATTCGCAGACTACTTTACAATAATACACATTCAGAGTACACTTGTTGATTCATCGAGGAATTAAGATCTGCCTTCTCGTTTTATTCAAAAACCAATACTCCTAATGATGTGGAAACTTTAATAATGTCAATAATTAGTGAGAAATGCTACTAGCAATCCGACCACCTCATCAAACTGACTGACAATGATCAGTGCAAACTTACCTCAGAAGGGAATCATAGAATTTAAAAGACACAAATAAAACAATGCAAAAACAATATTTATTATAAATTATTAAATATTACAGTTCAGTACTATTTACATGTTAACTAACGTTAGAAGTTGTCACTCCGGTGCCTCGCTGAAGACTGAATCATGTCAGTAACATAATTATTAAACTGACAATCACTTTAATGTTAAATGACTTGATAACTGACAGTGACTTTTAAAGGGGTCAAAATTACACAAAATATAACTCGACTGGACTGTTCACTATAATGTTAGTAATATAATTCTACCCTCAAGTACCTAGATAAGTTTTGTTACATCAGTTACCGGGAGTACTCGTACTCACGATGCAAGGGATGCGGGTGGTTCAGCAAGCTTGCAAGATTGCAAGACAAGGTCTTGCTAGCTAACAGAATGAGTATAACTTTGTCGAGGTAAGTGTGCACGAGATATTTAGAAGATATATAATATTTATTTGCTCAGAATGTAGGTATTTACAATAAAGTGGTTACAATTAACCATGTATTGTTAAACACTGATAAATTGTTGATAATATTTTACTTTTAAACAAGTTTATTTATGGTGTGATAATTAAGGCAACGGTGGCGGTGCCGTTTAAAGGATGATGTAGTGACAAAATTTAAAAAAAGTATGCTTAGGTGGTTTGGTAATTGTCGGGGTATACGTAGTTAGGTGTCGGTGTTAGGAGAAACAAATGTTTATGTTGAACACTATTTATTAACTCACTCTCAAACTGTTCTTAATGTTAAAATGTTAATGTTGAAATGTTGATGAATACACCGGGTGGCTAACGCGGCAGAAAAAGTGCACTAAAATACATTATAAAATAATAAAAAATATAAAATTAGGTCAACGCGTCACGCCGATATTGCTAATTATGGTGTTCGGTGAAAACACCGAACATATTCCGGGCCACGAAAGATAGGGATGCTAAGATGAAACAATGTTATGTTAGTAAAATAATGTTATGATCATGATATTAATGTGTACCAGGTGAAAGCAATCCAACTTAAGATTAAAATGTTAGTACAACTAAAGGAAAATGATTTGAATTTAAATTAAGATCTTAATCCCCTCGCCTATTCAATTTATATATTAATCAGCTGATTGTTGAGCTCAGCAATACCGGCATCGGTTGTATGACAACCGATGCCGGTATTGCTATGAACGTATGATACGTTGATGGTGTTGCTATGAACAATATCAGTTATACGGACGATATGGTCTTGCTGAGCCCATCAATCAGTGCATTGAGACGTTTGTAGAAGGTCAGTGAGGACCACGCGGTGACTCAGGGCTTAGGTATAATGTCGCTAAGAGTGAGTTAGTTGTTTTTAAGGTTGGCGCCAGAAGAGACTTAGATGTGCCGTGCATCTCATTAGCGGGTGAGCCCTTGAAGCGACTCTCAAAATTTAAGTACCTAAGCCACTGGATCACCGAGGACTTATGTGATGATTTAGAGAGGGAGCGTAGGGCGCTGTCTGTTCGAAGTAATATGCTGGCCCGCAGGTTTGCACGGTGTACTTGTGAGGTTAAAATGATGCTTTGTCGAGCCTATTGTCAGACTTTCTACACCTGCAGCCTCTGGGTCAAGTATACACAGAGGGCATACAGCGCTCTGCGTGTACAATATAATAATGCCTTCAGAATACTTGTGGGGCTGCCGCGGTTTTGTAGCGCTTCGGGTATGTTTACCGATGCGAGGGTTGATGATTTCTACGCGATTATCCGGAAGCGTTGCGCTTCTCTCCGGCAAAGAACATCTTTTAGCTCCCACAGCATGCTGAGGGCATGTAGTGACCGGTGGGACTGCCCGATGCTTGGCAGATGGGTGGGACTGCACACACAGGTCGGCTCTTAAGAAGCTATACGGGCAGCTTATTTATTTTTGTTATGTTATTGTTTGATTGTATGTGTCACTAATAATACTTAAATAAGTATATTCATGTCATTACTAACACTATAGACTTCATGGTCTGCGAATAAAGATTTATTATTATTATTATTTTCGGTTCTTTACGTTTCTTCTCATTTAAGAGAGTTTAAAAAACCTTACATACGGGTCGGGACCAAGTATGTAAGGCGAAATTTAGATAGAAAATGTAGATGTATCTTTATCTTTCTCAGAGTGTATCCAGGTTAGCAAACAGGTTGCTAGGACCAGTAATCTATTTAGTGAGTTGGTAGGTAGTAAGTTAAAATCAGTGTGTGAGCCAGCTGTAACAATAGATTTGACTGGTGATGACACCATACCATTATGTCCTATTGTTGCAAGTCACAATAAATTAAAAAAATACATTAAAATCAAGAAATTAATTAAACGGTCACAGAGAGCAATCAAAAAACAAAATCTCTTAAAATTAAATCTTTCACTTAGAAAGGAACGTGTTGTCTTATCAAAAAGTTTAAATACTTGTACTATTGAATTAGATAAATGTAGGGAAAAATATGACACTGATATCCAGCTCCTATATAATGATATACTACACAAGGAGCACTTGCTGAAGGATATTTTTGAAAAATATGAGACTTCACAACAGCAACTAAGTGACCGCTTGCTTGAGGCTGGGGAATTGCTTGACTTGGTGAAGTGCAATGCTGAGATGTATGAGTCTCTGACTAACAACCTCTCATGCAGCTGTGCCAACCAACCGCTACCTCCTCAGCCTCAGCCTAACTTGCCCCCTCCAGTGTTGGCTCTTCCAGCAGAGACTTGTGTTAATTCACAGAAAAATAAATCAATATTTTTTTGTGACGAATTAGGTTCAGGCTTTGGAAAAATTTTACTCAATTACCTTAGCCATAGTTTTACCAATCATAGCTATCATAACATAAGTTTTAAACAAATGATTAAAAGAATTGTAAACACAAACCTAAATAATTATTCTACAATGGTTTTATTATTAGGTAATAGTACTGGTATTACCAGAAAGGACATACTAGATGGTGTGGACACCCTATTAAAATTAAATATAGGGAAACTGATGTTGTGTGCTTTTCCTTATTCTGATACTTTATCGTATGATGAAAATAACAATATTTTTAAGTTGAATAATACTATTCACAGGCTGACATGTTGTCATAGTGACAAATTATTGTATTTTGACACTAATAAGTTTGTTAGTGGTTTTAAGTTAACTCAGAGAACTTTATCTCTGTCTTGGGAATGTAGACATATGATTGCTATGTTGATAGCATATAATATTAACGAGGTTATAGCTAATATAACAAAGTGTAGCATTAGTGACGAGTCTAGGTTGTCTAGTTATACTAACAACATAGTGAGTAATTTTGTATTAACATGTTGTACGAAGGAGGATCCACCTACAATACCAACACACGTGGAGGCCACTACCAGTCAGGTAGGGTATTCTCTTCCTGCTAGAGCTCATACAGGCATTTTAGACTCTTCACTTGTAGTTGTGGATGTTGCTCCGGATAATTCTTTAAACTAGGCTGTAAGACAACAGAAGTTACCCCTTCAATTAACCAATTATTATTAGAGAATAATAAAAAGGTATCTTCTGGCAATATAACTCAATATAAATCCAAGGGAGTGCAACATACTATTAAATTATTTAATCAAAATATCCAAGGTTGCTCTTCCAAATTACTGGAAATAGAATTGTTTTTGGAAAATACTAAGTTTGATGTTGTTTGTTTAACAGAGCATTGGTTAAAAGATCATCAAGTGATGTCAATTAATTATGAAAATTATTGTGTAGTTAGCCATTTCAGCCGAAAACGTATGATACATGGTGGATCATTAATATTAATAAAAAATTCTATTAAATCGAAAGAAAGAAAAGACATCATCGAACTATCTGTTGAACACAACATTGAATTGTCCTGTGTCGAGCTTGATAAGCATGTTATAGTATGTGTATACAGACCTCCGAGTTACCAGAATCTATCCATGTTTGATTCTGTAATGGAAGATGTATTAAAGAAACTTAGTACTAGTAGTAAGTCAATAATCATATGTGGAGATTTTAATATTAACTTATTAGAAAATAACTCGAATACTGTCAGACTATTAAGCCTTTTTAAGTCATTTGATTTGTCAAATGTTTTTATTGAACCAACCCGAGTGACAGCTTCCTCTGCCACCTGTATAGATAATATTTTTTGTAATTGTGATTACTTACACAAACAAATTGTAAACAAGTTGCCATCAGATCACAGTGGACAAACAATAACATTTTGCTCCTACATACCTTTACAAAAAATTCAAATAAGGTTTAGGTCAATTACATGTAAAAGTTTAGAGAAATTAAATTATTCTTTGGCCAGTAAATTATGTGTTCAGAGTTTTAATAATATAGGTGACCCAAATGAGTTCTACGCCGAGTTCTTTTCACTATTAAACACGCAATTTAAGGACACTTTTCCACTAAAGACTAAAAGTATTTACACAAAGTTCTTATTTAGTGATTGGGCGACTCCAGGTATTCGTAAAAGCAGGGAAAAGCTATTTGAACTTTATGGCCTAAAGCAACATATGAATAATACAAACTTTCATAAGTATGTTGTAAAATATTCAAAAACTTTTAAAAGTGTGTGCAAAATAGCCAAAGCGCTTTATATTAGCAATAAAATAAAATCAGCTGATGATAAAATAAAAACTACCTGGCAAATAATAAATAATGAAACAGGTAGGAAAAAACAGCGAAATACAGAATTTAATTTAGAGACTGCACATGGCCCTATCAACTCAGATGTAGAAATAGCTCAGGAATTCGAAAACTTTTTTGCTAATATTCCCATTAAAACTACTGAAGCTTTAAATTCCTCACCCGCGCTTTCTGCTGCCTTACTTAGACAGAATGTGAAGGCATGCTCTTTGGAGTTTAGGTTTCAGCATACAAACCCACAGGCTGTTATAAAAGCTTTTAAAGATCTTAAAATTAAATCAACAGAAGATCTCTGGGGAATGTCTGTAAAAGTCTGTAGAACTATTATCGAAACCATTGCGCCCTATTTACCAGTATAGACCAAGGAGTCTTTCCGGATCTCATGAAACACAGTAAAGTAGTTCCATTGTTCAAATCCGGTGATAGTAAAGAACCTAACAATTATAGGCCCGTCTCAATTCTACCAGTTCTCAGTAAGGTGTTTGAAAAGTTGATGCTCAATCAAATGTTACGTCACTTTAATAAAAATTCCATCTTTCATGAACAACAGTACGGTTTCACCAAAGGGCGTTGTACCACTGACGCTGGTGTCACCCTAATAAAGAACATTTTTAATGCCTGGGAAGAAGCACAAGATGCCATTGGAATCTTTTGCGACCTCTCGAAGGCGTTTGATTGCGTAGACCATGAGACACTTCTGCTGAAACTGGAGCACTATGGGATTAGAAATACAGCTCTTGATTTACTAAGATCATATCTTAAAGATAGAAAGGTTAAAGTTCAAGTAAACGGCGTAAACTCATTAGGGTCTGAAATGGCATTGGGCGTTCCTCAAGGTTCGATATTGGGTCCATTCCTCTTTTTAGTTTACATTAATGATTTACCCCAATTACTTCAAAATCAACCGAAGATGGTGTTATTTGCAGATGACACATCATTGATCTTTAAAATCAACCGACGGTCACAAAATCTTGACGACGTGAATAGCTCTATACTTCAGGTCCAAGATTGGTTTACGGTAAACAATTTGGTACTAAATAAAAAAAAAACCAAATGCATTAGATTTAAATTACCTAATGTTAGAAGTAGCGAATGTGACATCATATTGAATGGAGAAAAACTGGAATTTATTAATCAAACGGTTTTCCTAGGAATCACGCTAGACGAGAAATTACAATGGGGACCTCATATAACATCTCTTGCGGGGCGGCTAAGCTCGGCCGCTTATGCGGTTAGAAAGATAAGACAGTTAACAGACGTTGAAACCGCGCGTTTGGTCTATTTTAGCTACTTCCATAGTATTATGTCGTATGGAATTTTACTGTGGGGTCGGGCTGCTGACATTGAATCCATCTTTATCTTACAAAAGAGAGCTGTCAGAGCCATTTATGATTTACATCGTCGCGAATCTCTCAGGGAACTATTTGGAAAGATTAATATTATGACGGTACCTTGCCAATTCATATATGAAAATATTATGTATGTAAGAAAAAATCTACATATTTTTAATAAAATAAGTGATAGACATAATTTTAATTTTAATACTAGAAATAAAGATAAAATAGATCAACCATTTTTCAGATTATCTAAAGTACATACATCTTTTATGGGGTACTGTGTTAAATGTTACAACAAAATACCTTGTGATATTTTACAATTAAATGAAAGAAAATTTAAAACTCATATTAAAAGTACACTTTGTAAACAAGCATATTACAAATTAGAGGATTATATCCAAGATAAAAATGCTTGGAAACATGCTGGTCCAGCTCCATAGGATAATCTAGAATCTAGACAAAATCAAACTGGTTGCGAATTTAAGTTTTATAAATTATTATATTTTATTATATGACATTGATTTTACATTCTGTGATGACTTCCTCACACACTGACTTATTAATTGTAACTTTTTTTTATTTTTTTTTGGGAAATCGTCTTCTTTTACAATGTTTGTAAATATGTGAGAACCATGTATCTATCACATAGGTAATTAAATTATCTGTTGTTGCTATCTTTTTAAATTTCTTTTTACCTATTGTGGTATAGTAAATTTTATTTTTTTATTTTTAGATGCATCGTCTTCACATATAATTATACATATAACGAATGTACCTACATATATACAAAATATTGTAAAACATTTTAAAAGAGTAACGGTGGAGTTTCTTGCCCATTCTTCTCCATACGAAAACTACCTTTTGGAAGGGGCGACTAGAATCAATTCATTTTTTTTGTAATTTTTGACGTTCAAAAGTGCCTTGCAAGGGCCTATTTGAAATAAATGATTTGACTTTGACTTTGACTTTGATGACAATGTTGAAGAAGTCAGGAACTTTCGGGTGATGCGACAAGTGTTAAGAATGGTAGCTTTTTGGGGCATGTAAAGTGTGTGAGAAGGCATCTGTAGGGTGTTAAGACTTTGTGTGAGAGATTTTGGTATTATACCAGTAGATGAAAGGACGATCGGGACAATATGAACGGTTTGTGCTTTCCATTGGGTTTTAATTTCTATGGCGAGATCTTGATACTTACTAAGCTTTTCGGATATGGTGGTTTGAATATTGTGTGAGTTAGGTATTGCTATGTCTATGAGATAAACTGTTTTATTGGTTTTGTCGTGAACTGTAATGTCAGGTCTATTGTAATGAATAGTTTTATCTGTTATTATTGTTCGGTCCCAGTCATAGAAATATAAATAACAGGAGAATTGGCATGGGGGCGTGTCTGTGTCCGCGCGTCTTGACCACAATAGTCATGCCTCAGGCAAATGGCCGTTTCCGCTAATTAGTACGCTTTCGAACGCGATCGTGATAACATTTAAGAATACCGTGTTGTTCAGTGGTTTCTTGTAAAAATCGAAGCTAAACTATAAACTTTATAAATTGTAGAACCACTTTTCATAAGTCAGCACAAGTATTTTGCTATATTTGTGTTGAAAATCATGAAAAACAACAAATCGTAAAATATTTCTTGCCTTTACTACGTTATCTTTGTTTTCATATATCACAGCGACTGTACTTTTATTGTAGTAAATACATTGCTTCTTTACCACTACCAAAGTATGTCGCTAAGTAACTGGACAAGCAATGTAAAAATTACAAAACGATATTTCCTTTAAGCGGTTGCATCGTTAGTACGGCCGCAGCGTCTTGCAACGGATTAGTGATGTGGTTGTGCCATAGAAATATAAATAACAGGAGAAGTGGTATGGGGGCGTGTCTGTGTCCGCGCGTCTTGATCACAATGCTCATGCCTCAGGCAAATGGCCGTCTCCGCTAACTAGTGCGCTTTCGAGCGCGATCGTGATAACATTTAAGAATACCGTGTTGTTCAGTGGTTTCTTGTAAAAATCGAAGCTAAACTATAAACTTTATAAATCGTAGAACCACTTTTCATAAATCAGCACAAGTATTTTGCTATATTTGTGTTGAAAATCATGAAAAACAACAAATCGTAAAATATTTCTTGCCTTTACTACGTTATTTTTGTTTTCATATATCACAGCGACTGTACTTTTATTGTAGTAAATACATTGCTTCTTTACCACTACCAAAGTATGTCGCTAAGTAACTGGACAAGCAATGTAAAAATTACAAAACGATATTTACTTTAAGCGGTTGCATCGTTAGTACGGCCGCAGCGTCTTGTGACGGATTAGTGATGTGGTTGTGCAGATCCACTAACGTAGGCTATCGACAATAATGTCGATTGTCGTATGAATTTATATTACTATTAAAGTTTATTCTTCAATTTGTCAACAGTTATAGCCTGATTGGAAGACCGATGTGAAATCTTGTTTTATACTCATTTAGATTTTCTCATAATGTTGTTATTTTTTTGGTTTACTTAATATTTTTTTTTTTTACTTACTTATTGTTTATTTATATCATCTTATTATATGTATATCGTTTTTTATTTATAATTTTTTCAGCAACTTCCAAAAATTTTAATACAATAATAAATGGGAGAATCGATAAGTTTCCGATTTAGTCAATCACTAGCGTATATGTAAAATAAATGGCTTTTGCACAGCACAACGATAGCGAACGATGTTTTCGTGTGGGTGAGTTGTACGGTGCATGGTAAATGCACGCTGTGTTTGATGGGATAAGGTTTATAATTGATTATGTAGTACGTTCTGATTTGTAAATTGCAAGTGTGAGCGGGCCTCGTATTTATTGGGTTTACTGATCGCATGTGTGATCGCAGGCTAGAGAGTAGGGATAGATAGAAGACATTGGGTTTCGATACATTTTCAACTACCGGGCATATCTCCTTCTTTCTTATATCTATGGGTTGTGCAGATCCACTAACATAGGCTATCGACAATAATGTCGATTGTCGTATGAATTTATATTACTATTAAAGTTTATTCTTCAATTTGTCAACAGTTATAGCCTGATTGGAAGACCGATGTGAAATCTTGTAATATACTCATTTAGATTTTCTCATAATGTTGTTTTTTTTTTGGTTTACTTAATATTTCTTTTTTTTACTTACTTATTGTTTATTTATATCATCTTATTATATGTATATCGTTTTTTATTTATGATTTTTTCAGCAACTTCCAAAAATTTTAATAAAATAATAAATGGGAGAATTGATAAGTTTCCGATTTAGTCAATCACTAGCGTATATGTAAAATAAATGGCTTTTGCACAGCACAACGATAGCGAACGATGTTTTCGTGTGGGTGAGTTGTACGGTGCATGGTAAATGCATGCTAAGGTTTATAATTGATTGTGTAGTACGTTCTGATTTGTAAATTGCAAGTGTGAGCGGTACCTCGTATTTATTGGGTTTACTGATCGCACGTGTGATCGCAGGCTAGAGATGGATAGATTGAAGACATTGACCAACAGCGTGCTGATGATGATAGCTGACAGGCTCGACTGTCCTTACTTACGACGCTGCAGTGACTTGCACGTCACCTACAGTCGTCGGCCATTAATGTGTTAGTGTACTGTGTTTTTGTTTTTGTATTGTATTGTAACGTATTGTTTGGTGTATGTGTGTTGTATTAAATATTGTATGAGTCATTGTAACTCGAATTAATAAATGAATAATAATAATAATAATTGGGTTTCGATACATTTTCAACTACCGGGCATATCTCCTTCTTTCTTATATCTATGGTCCCAGTAAATTTTCTGATCCTTACTTTCTAATATTATTTCTGGTTTATATTTATAATATGGTATCATTTTGTTAACGAGTTTATATTTATATGCTAACTGTTGGTGTATAATTGCAGCGACGTGATCATGGCGGTGTTTATAATCAGTTTGTGCAAGTGATTTACAAGCTCCTGTTATATGTTGTATGGTTTCAGAGGCAGTGTTGCAATGTCTGCACAAGTCAGTCGGCTGATGTTAGTCCTTTATGATGTACTTTCTGTAATTACGAGTTGCCACTATTTGATCCTGTATCGCCAGCATAAAACCCTCGGTCTCGGGAAACAATTCGCCTCGTTTGAGCCATTCGTTCGACTTAACTTTGTCGACGTGTGGCTGGCTCAGGTAGGCTATTATTATTAATGTTCCTAAAGGATTTCTAGGCACGCGAGGACACGCCCTATTCACCACTGTATTGTTTAATTCACCATAAATATGTGTCGTAGATTGACACGCACTAACACTAACACTATTGACGTTCACATCACTAACACTTCTGGTGGGTTGAAGCTCCATGTCCGACGTGATGTGGGCGCGGCTCGCTCGCCGCCCCAGCCATCTGTACAGCAGCACTCCCGCGCCGCCAGCGCCAGCGCGCCGACCAGGATGTAGCTTACAGCATACTGATGGGTGTCATGAGTGGATAATGTTTCTCCTACTTTCACTTGGCTGTTTTTCATGTCATCGATGCGTTTGTGTAGCTTTTTAAGGCGTACGTCATCTCGCCCGAGTCTGTTACGTCTTGTAAGTTTTCGAAAGGCATAGTGCTGTTAATGATGAAGTTTAACTGATCCACCTCAGGTACAAACATGTCCGGGCTCATGTCAATTCTATTTTTCCTTTGATTCTGAATGTTCAGGGTAAAATCCTGACCCTTCAGCAGGCAACCAGGTTCTAAGTAAATGACACCAGCTTTGCTTAGTTGTAACTTGTTGATCTGTTCGCCGCAGATTACTTTGACGGCATAAATGTTGCAGCAATGGTACAAGAATAGCGACGGGTTTGTTACTGATGTTCATATGTTTTCACACCTAGATCTTCGTACCTTGCACTTATCTGTGTCTCGGTCGAGATCACAAAAGTTGTTCTCGTTGTTAAGATGGTATAGCGGCTTTTTCCAATCGCAGATAAATAAAATGATCATCTTCTTGTTTACATAGTGAAAGTTCTCCCGACGTAATTTTTAAGTACGAGTCCCTTTTTAGATCCGTAGCGACGTGTTCTGAAGACGGGATGAACTCTATCATAGTGTTGTTCGTCTGCAGTGGTATAGAATGTATAACTTATATCGGTCTCTACTGATAAGTGGAAATGTTATTTGTAAGAGGAAGTATTGTTCAGTTATTCGTGCTCAGAGAATATAGTTTCCGAATATCGTGCGGTTGAATAGGCAATGTTAGATCATCAGATAAATGCCCCGAGATAATGTTTAGTTCCTTTTGGAGAAAACACCGAACAGTAATGTTGAGAGACTGAATAAAAGACGACTCATAAAAGGTATTTATTTGCAAGGCAGACATAATATAGTGACCTTATTGGTGGTGTCAGGTGTGTAGTACTTGCAACCGGCGTGCGTTTGACCAGATGTATAAACGTAAACGAATCAAAATGAATAGGTACCTATGTGACGGTCGTAGACGGTGGCGTTCTGTAGCTTCTGCCTACCTACCCCATGAGAAGAAGACATCAATAGGTCCACCTACGTGCACTTGTGTACACGCTGTGTACATTGTTAATTGTTTGTTATTTCTAAATGTCATCAAAACAGTTTACAAATTCAGTTTGATGAGCAGTCGACATAGCCAATCGATTCAACTCTTAGTTTAGTCCCAACCGTGAGCAGCACGAGTTACCGAACTCCAGCACAAACCGTACGCGCCGATCGACGTCAAATAAATCCTAAAACTATTTGCACAAACTGTTGTGACTACCTATTTCAGTTTCATACCAATTGTGTCACATTTTTTCGGCAGAAAATTTATTTTAATAACTAGAACTAGAATTGACGGCCCCACGATAAAAATGTTATAGATTTCCTAGATCATATAAAAATGTGAACTAAGCTACGGTTTTCTAGAAGCGCGGTGATCGCCACATAGCGCAATTTACCGCTGACTGACGTCACTCAAACGTTATTTATTAGTTGTAGCACAGATTAATACAGATGGGACACTCCGCAAAATACAGATGGGACACTCCGCAAAATCATTTAAATACAAAGCGACTCTTGCTATGACACAATAAAGTGCAATTCTGGTCGCACAGTGCTAATAGTAGTATTAGTATTAGTAGTAGCAATGTCAATGTCCCATCTGTATTAATCTGTGGTAGTAGTAGTTATGTAAGTAAGTTGGTGTGTTTTTCTAGACAGCGCGTTTATGACACCTTAAAGTCAAACTCGATCGATGCCGTCATGCCGTGATGCGCTCTTCTAGGAAACCGTAGCTTAATATAATGAACTTACCGCCTAGTTTACATGAGCTTAATTACTTGTCATTAGTTTGTTACTTGGCTTGGCTTGTCACTAAGTAAATAATAGGATCGGCTTCTTTTCACTTTCACTAGCATTCAGCATGTGTACACACAAGGTATCAGTTTATGTGATAATTTATTGCAAAGCATTCGTTACTAAACATGTGTAAACTATGCATAACGCACATCACATAAGTCTGTCCAGGTTAGAGGTTTTTGAGGGAGTTTGTGCAAGCAGATACTTATAAGAGTGATCTAAGGGTCAGTAACCTTTTTAACCAGTGGGCAAAAATGAGGGACATACAATTTCGACAATTAATTTATCCTGATTTCGATTACCACAGAATTAAGGCGCTAATATTAAATCTAGATAAATAAAACAAATGTTCAAATTGTTTAAATGTAAACAATTTGAACATTTGTTTTATTTATCTATACAGGATGTTTTACTGAGCCCCCAGAGTGACGAAGGGGTGAATTTATGAATACTTGAGATATAACGCCATACTCATAAACATATGCTATGTTTGAGGGTGTCATGCTGTCATAACAATACACATCAAGACATCTGCAGTTTTGAAAAGGCAAAAACTCGATTAGGAACTCGACAACTACGGTTTTGTTTATCCCAGTACTTCCAGTTGAATGCGTCTTTTAATTTTTGTTCCGAATTTTGTAATATAACAACCGTCAGGGCACAGTGATACTAACGTTATAATGTTGTTACACCTTACAACCTGTGTGCACAAATGAACATAATAGATTTGGTCAATTTATTCGGAAATGTTTAACCCTAATAATTGTTATTTTGAGAAGCCTTTTTTTTCTTTCTTTGTATATAATTTGTGCTATTGTGTAACAGTTTTATATTTCTCTGTAACCATTTCCATCAAAATTGATTCTAGGTGTCATTTCTGAATAAACTGAATTATATTCAACCGTCAACCCTCCACTTCATTAAGTTTTTTCAATAACCCTTCATCACGTGTTCACGTCATCTGACCGAGTCATCGCCGTGACACCGAGTGGACGTGACACTCGGACCCTCGTCAGTCAGCCGTCTCTGGTTGCCTTGACCTTATAGAACGCTGAGTTACTCTCTGATCTGCAAATCTGATGTCAAATTTCATGTTTGCTGACTGGTTGAACAAAATACACTGCTACAAGGATATTTTAGCATTCCAATGACTTTCATAGGGGGGCGCTATTGGTAAACATTAAATGCAATTGTTTAGTTAGTGTATTAAAACACAAAATGGCGACGTTAGTTCCGATTTTGGCCACGCGCTAAAAGAGCTTGTATAGCGCTGTAGAGAAAACCACATTAAAAACATAACATTATGCCTGCATTCCCCAGAAGGGGTGGGCAGAAGTGTTTTAGTAGACCGGTAATGTTGCAAGTCTCATATAACCGGACACTAATCCAGACTCCGGGCTGCTAATGGGGAATTCCTTCCAGAAAACCTAAAAACATTTACCCGAAGTAGTGATCGAACCCAGGACCCACGCGCAGTAGTTGCGCTTGCAACCACTACATGACTAGACTAGATCACCGAGGTAGTCAATAACTAGCTATAAATAGTCGGCAGCAGAGAAATCTCACCCCCTAGAAATGTATAAATACATTGCTAGAGGGTGAGATTTCTCTGCAGCCGACTGTACTACAGCTACAGCCATGCATATAATTAATTATGTACCTATGTTGACATGAGTTAAGTGGAATCAGATTTAGAAACCATGGGTGTGTGGTCGCATAAGCGGGTGGTTTCTGGTTCAATTACTTTCAGCAATGGGGTTTGTGTTAAAAGATTTTCGTTTCAGAGTCTGTTGTAATGTGAAACAGTATCTCTATCATCAATTATCATGATAAATAATTCATTACTGTAAATAGGTTTTAAAAAAGCACTTTTATTTACACGTCAAAAATAAATTACGAGTATGTTCGAAAAGTAGAAGATGAGTGAGATTCAGTGGTTTTCGTAAAATTGTATATTAGAAAAAAATAGTTAAGACTTGTTATAATAAGTGCACATATAAAATGAAATAGTACTGCAATCACCATTTAGTGTCACCACACATTGATGACTTGAAGGACAGGTTCCTACTACAGAATATAAAGTACCTATCACATGAGCATATGTTTGGGTTCTAGAGAATAGCTCTGATTCTATTGGACACCGGATAAGCGGTGGTCCGCCACGTCGGTTAGTTTGCAAACAGTTTGGCCCTCTTTCTGTGTAGTCTATACCAGGATTACAACGTGAAAAAAGCACTACTCCACCGGGATTCAAACCCAACACTCCCATTCACTCCGACATCCCTAAAACTCCGTAACATTCTGTGTAGGAATTGAATTTGCGTGTTATATGTATATAGAAGCAATTACGTCTGTGGGACGTTCTGTCTGTCGCACGAAGAGGGAATCATCGCGCGGGCCGCGGGCGAGCCAGGGGGGTGAGGGAGTGAAGCGGAGGGGGGACAGCTTTCATTGACGAAAAATCAGACGGAAAATTGAAACCGATAGAATTTTGTGGTTCGAAGGGTTAGGGCCCATGGAAGTGTTAAGGATGAATTGTTTGTGGCGCGTATTGTGGTGTGTGGTGAGCCTAGTTTGTTGTTAAAGGCTACTTATTTATTAATATGTGAATAGGTTTTTGTTCCCATTATGTGTGTAAGTATTAAAGACAAGTATTTAATAAAAGAAAAAAAATGGTTGCTTCATTTTATTGAAGTCAACAACTCATTTTTTAAACGCAATTTTATATTATTGTAACTACTAGTGACCCGCCCTTGCTACGCACGGTTTTTACGACTTGACAAAACATCGACATTTCTTTATTATAATTATATAAGTTTTATACGAACCTATTAAACACATAAACCTTCCGAAATAAATGACTTGAATTCATTAAATGATGGTAAAAACTACATCAAAATCCGTAGCGTAGTTTTGAACAAAAACGCGGTCACACAGACAGATACGAAAAGCTATTTTCATTTAAATATGCTTATGTAATTAAAAACTCTATTCATAAGTATAATTAGCAAAAGACAGAGTTTTGATTTAACCTTCAAAACGCGAACACGTTGACGATTGAATGCCACATCCAGTCGAACCACAATCAATGTACTCTCAAACAGCTGATGTACTTTCAGTGAATCGCTCTGACGAGAGTACCATTACTCAGTAATTTGTTTACTCACCGCACTCAACGCTCAACTCTACTCAACTCGACTCAACATCGGATTACTGACGACTTGTACCGCGCTTAGTGTGTTACATACAGACGTGCCATTTGCTATTGTCCGTATTTTCTTCAATCAGCCTATATCGTTCCCACTGCTGGGACTCAGGCAAGACCAAAGAATCGATGCGATGGACTGTGTGAACGATGATAAGGCTAGAAAGGAGATGACTCTCTAGATGACGACTATAGAGAAGTATGGAAGATATAGGCATGTTGCGCCGACCACGACTCAATGGGGATACGGGCGAGAGAATGATGACGACGCTGGCCCACAGCGTGAGAACGAGTGGGCCGTATTGCAGCACCCGGGCCCGCTGCGGGTTGATGAATGTCACATCTTCCAATTTTCGGTTCTAGGACAGTTTTGTCACGATACTTTTCTTCACCGTTTTGGAAACAGTTGAGATGAAATAAAATCTTTTTCTTCACGTTAGTCGTTTTGGACAGCAGTGTCCTCCTATTTGTTTGTTAATATTAATATACTGCGATCAATTAACTTGTTTATTATGGTGATTTGTTCTTTATTTATCTTAAAAAAGAGTTTACAAATTCTTGCGTTAAATATTTTTTTCTTTCGAAGATTACCAAACTGTGATATTGAAAATGTTTTCTAAACTGAATCCAACAGGTAGATAATTAATCTGTAAACTTGAGGTTTATCGGAAACTTCGGTTTGTCGAGGAATTCTGTCGATTTTACTAAATTAATTATTCTGATTGAAACGAAATACAGATTGGATTTGAGGATATTGTTCTTAAAACAATGAATTTTAGATCTGTACTTAAATAGACGCTGTTATAACTACTAGGTACCCTCCTTTCCCAGTTATTTTACCCTTGATTTTGCATCATTGTCAAACTCACATTGATCTTTATTTTCGTTACAATAAGGTTGCTGGTGGGTTGCTGTCGGGGGCAGACTAAACTGTGAACAACTGTAGGTAAGTATATTTCACAGAATGATAACTTTGGGTATTCATCTACTTAGTTCAACTGCAGAGATGTTATGTTTATCAACACCACCCCGTACTTCACCCTAAATCAATTTCTGAATGGAACCGGACTTTACTAACGACTGATGTCTAAATCAGTCATTTTCATTCTTATTTCTATTCGAGAGTATAGAGCGACCATAATCCTGGTTTGATTACACGCCACTTCGCGCCACTCGCAGTCAAACCCGTAAAGCACTTTGTTTTGGACAAACAAACGGCAAGTAATTCTTGTTTGGCGTCTTAACAATCCGAATGAAAAGGCTGTCCTTATAGTACTCGGGCTAAATTGGAACGACTTGAGTATTTCGTTGTTTCTTTCTTGGGTATTTTATTATAATAATTTTCTTTGTTTTCTTATTTTAGATCATGCGGCCCCTATTACATTAAGTACATGGAATTGAGGTTCTGGGTTCAATTCTCAGGTTAGGCAAAGATTTTTCCATCAGGAATTTCTCATTGGCAGCCCGGAGTCTAGATTTGTGCCCGGTTGACGGCAGTAAGCTCGTCCTCGTTAATATTGGGATTTAAGGCTTGTGCAGACCAGCGCGACTTGTCGCGCGACGCGACTTAAACAATGCAATTTCTAAGGAAACTGTAGGGTATAACAATAACCTGTGTCGCATCGCGCGACAAGTCGCGCTGGTCTGCACAAGCCTTTAAACATGACTGGCGAAATATTAGTGACACCTCTGCTGACTGTACCCTTCGAGGAATACGAGCGTGAAGTAGTGCTAAGTTTGATTGTCCCTACTCCATAACCTTCTCTAATATTAGTGACACCTCTGCTGACTGTACCCTTCGAGGAATACGAGCGTGACGTAGTGCTAAGTTTGATTGTCCCTACTCCATAACCTTCTCTAATATTAGTGACACCTCTGCTGACTGTACCCTTCGAGGAATACGAGCGTGACGTAGTGCTAAGTTTGATTGTCCCTACTCCATGACCTTCTCTAATATTAGTGACACCTCTGCTGACTGTACCCTTCGAGGAATACGAGCGTGACGTAGTGCTAAGTTTGATTGTCCCTACTCCATAACCTTCTCTAATATTAGTGACACCTCTGCTGACTGTACCCTTCGAGGAATACGAGCGTGACGTAGTGCTAAGTTTGATTGTCCCTACTCCATAACCTTCTCTAATATTAGTGACACCTCTGCTGACTGTACCCTTCGAGGAATACGAGCGTGACGTAGTGCTAAGTTTGATTGTCCCTACTCCATGACCTTCTCTAATATTAGTGACACCTCTGCTGACTGTACCCTTCGAGGAATACGAGCGTGACGTAGTGCTAAGTTTGATTGTCCCTACTCCATAACCTTCTCTAATATTAGTGACACCTCTGCTGACTGTACCCTTCGAGGAATACGAGCGTGACGTAGTGCTAAGTTTGATTGTCCCTACTCCATAACCTTCTCTAATATTAGTGACACCTCTGCTGACTGTACCCTTCGAGGAATACGAGCGTGACGTAGTGCTAAGTTTGATTGTCCCTACTCCATAACCTTCTCTAATATTAGTGACACCTCTGCTGACTGTACCCTTCGAGGAATACGAGCGTGACGTAGTGCTAAGTTTGATTGTCCCTACTCCATAACCTTCTCTAATATTAGTGACACCTCTGCTGACTGTACCCTTCGAGGAATACGAGCGTGACGTAGTGCTAAGTTTGATTGTCCCTACTCCATGACCTTCTCTAATATTAGTGACACCTCTGCTGACTGTACCCTTCGAGGAATACGAGCGTGAAGTAGTGCTAAGTTTGATTTTTCCTACTCCATGACCTTCTCTAATATTCTGTAGAACAGAATTAATTCATTTATTAGCAAAAGGCAACAACCTTGACGTGATATTTTGTTTCAAGTTTCACCTTTCTACGAATTTTATATACTTTGTTGACCTATTTATAAAATTGCTTTGTAATTCAACCACATTTTATAAAAAGATCAAAGATCAAAGGATCTTGGTGCTAATGTTTGCAGTATTTTTATGGTTTTAATATTTCTATTTCTATTTGCAAGCGGTTGTCAACCATACTACGATTTTGCTTTGATTTCGTGCGTGCGTACGTGGGTACCCGACTATGAGCCACAATCAATACTTACAATTCAACAATGTTATTCTGTTTAAGGGGTCTGTCAGACCTTGTAACTGTCTGTCTGCTGGCTCTTTAGACCCCTTTATAATTGTATTAACTTGGAATAGGGGATTAGTAGTAAACTTTAGGGTATGAATATGACAAGATTGAAAGTGTGAAAGTGACAATGAGTTAACAGTTGATGACACTTTTTTCTACATAAGGTACTGTAACTCAGCTTATATGTAGGTACGTAAATAAAAATGAATTATCGGTAGGGAAAAAAATAAACAAATATTGACAAATACGTGTAAGTACAAGATATTTCTGTGTAAAATCTATGTATCCTGTTCGTACTACACTGATAAGAGAAATTACCTACGTAATGCATTCAACCTGACAACCAATGGGCGTCATAACTTGCCCGCTCAAAATAGATTTTAGTTATTTTTTATTAAGATGGCACCGGTGTGAAAAACCCGAGCACAAACATGTCGTCTCTGAGTCTAATTGACACAAATCCCAAATATTTTGTTTAGTATCATGAAAATAAATAAACTGATACATCAATACAGCTTGTCTAATTCATACTCCCTGCTACACTGCACGCACCATCGACATCGAAATTCTCGTTAATATTAGCGGCGTATCTATCTGCGCCCCCAGTATGTGCTGCGGCTGCCGGCAAATTAACTCGTTGATGTAATGCATTGGTTCAAATTCAAATTACTTGGTTTTGTATTTTGTTATTAACTTTCATATCAAAAGTTTACGAGGATATAGGTACCTCATGCGGTTGTAAAATGAGCTAAACTGATTAGGAAATAGCCGGAGTGATTGCCCTTAATGACGTCGTTAACGTCATTAAGTTCAGATTGTAAGATAACATCTTATCGCCTCAACGGACCTCAAAATAAATATTCTATCATAATTATTGTAATCGTGTTTTTATGAGGTGCTAAAAATACACACACAGCCTTAACTTAAATCGATGGCTTTTAGTTTTAATGTATTAAAGAAAGAAAAGAAAGAAAGAAAAAGTGTTTATTGAGACTCGCACAGGAAATCACACTTTAAACTAAAAACTAAATAAAGTAACATTAAAATTTTATGAAGGAAGTCCTGTACGAGGCCAAAAGACTCCTATCTCAGCATGATGCCGCGACATTTAAAATATCGCAGCGCTGGTATTCTGATAGGGCCCGCAGTGATGTCACGGACAGATTATTCGGATTAGTTTGATGCATTAAAATGGTAGTTATTCAACTATAGGTACTTATCTGTCTTTCAATACTCAAAAAGACTTAATTCCTAAACTGGGGAAAATACATAGTGACCATAATAACATGTAACCCACACGCGAAATTGATCTTGTATAAGTATTCACTCATATATACTGAGTTTTGTACCTCTATCTGGGTCACTACACTATCTCCTCTATCATTTCCCAATACTTCATTTTCTTTCACAACAGCTCCTCGTTCCTCTACATTCCTTTGAATATGTATTCACCATATTTCCGTGCAGTAATCTAAGTTTAAATCAAAGCGTAGGAAGGCGTTTGACACTGAAAAGACACGTCTCCTCTGAATTTGTTCAGGACGCGCAGTGCATGCAAATGCGACGTTGTCAAACATCGCGCGATGCGACGTTGCGAGGTTTACGTGCATAGTGGTGCAGCTGCCAACTTTGAGAAATGAACAGAATAATGAATATCGATGAGATGATGAAAGTATTAAGTGATCGATGTGTCATGATAAATATGTTTTATCTTTAAAATGTGATTATATTATAGGTACCTACCGAGTACCGGAGTTTCTAAGCAAAAAACCAAACAATCTGCTAATAAAACTACCTCATCTATTGATTTTCAACAGGCCCTAAAACATCTTAGAGTAAATAAAAGTGCAGAGCTACTGTTTTGTAATGACGCAGACCAGTTAACTGAACTTCTATTACACAAATTAACTGAATCTATTAATCACAACACTGTTATCAAAATAATTCCCAACAGCAAGCGTACCGTTAAGCCGTTCATAACTGCTAGTTTATTAAGATGCATTAAAAATCGCAACAAACTCCAAAAAAAACCCCGTAGTTATCCATTTAAAGACATCTTAAAAATAACCTACCGCCGATATCGAACTATTGTAATAAATATTTTAAGAAATTAAAAGAAAATTTGAAAGGAAGCTACTTGCTAATTCCGTGACAAACACAGAACTACTACACATGTGACCAAATTCAACTGAGTCTATAAATTTCATTAATGATTATTTTGCAAATATTGGTAAAGAGCTAGCCCATAAGCTTCAACCTTCAGCACATAATTTGCACTCTTTTCGATCCGATACATTATCGACACAAGTGAACTCGTTTGTTGTTTTAGATACTGACCCCAATGAATCAATCGCCATGAAGAAAAATGAATGGATCTTAATGAGCCTAAAATCTGACAGCGCTCCTGGTTGGGACAATGTATCCAGTAGTTTTTTTAAACACATTAGCCAGGAAATTGTTCTTATCATAACCCACTTGGTTAATCTTTGTTTTCCTGCGCCACTTAAGTAAACTATCATCATTCCAGTTCACAAGGGCGGAGACAGAGACGATGTCAACAATTACAGACCCATATCCATTTTACCGGCCATATCGAAAATTATTGAAAAACTAATAAACAACAGGCTTTTGAAATGCCTATACAAATTTAATACTTTAAGTAGCTCACAATTTAAATTCAGTCAAGGAGTATCAACCGAGGATGCAGTATATGCCCTCAGCTAGCTAGTGGCTGATAATCTGGATAGTGGAAGCAAATGTTTGATCTTCTTTCTGGACTTAAAAAAGGCGTTTGACACCGACTCTGTTCCCATCCTCTTATACAAATTAGAAGCGTCAGGTGTGAGAGGAATCCCACTTAAAATTTTAAAGGACTACCTCTCAAATAAAAAGCAAAGGGTTAAGGTGGGAGTACATATCAGTTATGATGCAAATGTCACATTCGGAGTCCTCCAGGGAAGTGTGCTGGACCCTACGTTGTTCTTGCTTTACATCAACGATCTCTGCAACCTCAATATCAATAACGCTGGAGTGTTTTCATATGCCGACGATAGTGCTGTAGACTTTATCGCTCTGTCCTATGTGGGGGATGCAAGGCGATCGCTCTATCCTATATGGCGGATGCGAGGCGCTGTTCTATTATCGGTTACTTATAAATTGACTTTCATTAAAGTGATTGTTTTAAAAAAACGGGAAAATGATCGGTGATTGCAGTCATCAGATCATCATAACATAACATCGCGTCTGTATTCTCCGAAGGGTTGGGCAGAGGTGCATATAGTCGTCCTCCTGCTTTTATCCCAATTTAGAAATGAAGTCGGCGCAGCACATCTTTGTCTTCCATTTCCTATGTCATCTCAGAGTTCACTGTCTTCCTAGCCATATCATCATGCATTACAATCCCTTTGTCTTTTATTTGGCCTGCCTCTTTTCTTATAGCCAGTATTCCCGTAGGTTTAACCTACAACACTCACAAAAGCGGTTAAGATCATTTTTCCAGTAGAGAAAAGCAACATAGAATTTCTCGTTACGTCACATATCGCGTTGCATTGCATTCGTCTCTCGCACAGGATGTCAGTTCTCTCTGTTTATCTCCCCACTTCAGCAGAGGACCTGAAAGGGTTTTGAAAGGTTCGTTCATCAGTTCGACGGAACCGAACTGAATCAAACTCAAACACTATTAATTTATCAAGGAACTGCTTTATTAGATGTTATTGGATATTATCCGAGCACTACACAAGACTCCAGAATGCTACTGAGAAATTGCTGATGCAAAAACAGCATTTACTCTGCCCGACCTGGGGATCAAACCCAAGGTCAATAGACCACTTAAATACGAGTTTTCTGCCGACCCATCGGGGTAATATCGGGTCTGGTGATATGACCTGATAATATGTAACTACGTAAAAAATACTTTTAAGTAATTTCTCAGTTTTTATAAAACCGAAAAATAACAGTTCAAGAAAATCTCTTACAATTTACAGTTCAAATATTCCACGGACGACTAGTAAAATATCTCGGTGTTTACGTCTGATTGAGCAGATCTGTTAGAACGGGGGAGCCCTTATTTACTTGGAGCAGAATCGGCCGCGACAGCTCAACGCGAGCTCGACGGACCCCAGTATTATACGAATGATGGAGACTGTACTTTATTGAAAACCGAAATCCGTGGAAGTGATGGTCGGTGACGATTGGGAGGTGAATGTGTTAGTGTCGGTTTTTATTTGGAGAGTGACCGGTTGAGTTGAGGTGCAGCAACCTTATGCATTATGTACGAGTACTGTGAACATTGCCTTAGGTACTCATGCTAATATTTCAAATGCGGAAGTGACTGAAAATGTGAAAATGTCTGTTATTCTTCTAGGACACTGGGTTCAAGAACAAGTGCGAGTGCCCGGGGCCCCAGTGGGCGACAAATACTTAAATTTATTAATTTAAAAAAAAATGGTTCGTAAGTGTTTCTACATAAAATAATAATAATTTTCTACTAACAATATTAAGGGCCAAATGTGTCTGAAATAAAAACATTTTATTTTATTTTAGTATTTATTATTTTATGTTTTCACGGATAAACAGCTGAACAGATTTTTTATGAAAAGCATCTAAGCATCTAAGTGAAAAATCACTTCAAAGGGCTGAAATGCTTGGGGACGCCTATGTCCAACAGTGGACGTCTGTCGGCTGAAATGATCTGATGATGGAGTGAAATGGGCTAATGAAGACAATCCCAATCCACGCGGACAAACTAAACTCAAAGAATTTATTTAAATTACATAATTTACAGACACTTTTAAATTGTCAAGGAGTCAGTCAGTTAGCCAGCAGTTTGAAGCTAGTTGACAAAGACGCTGGCAAAGCAAGTATCAAATAAGTTGTCAAAAGTATAACATCCGGCCCGCGCCTGACTTACTTGCTTATGCTTCAAGTAATGTGAATTCAACTCGAATGACAGAATTTATTTCTATCTCTTTTCCGAAGTCGTCTAAATATTAATTTAATCTTAATCTTTATCGTCCACTTAAAGCAAAGTCCTCACTTAACGGCCCCAGTCTCCTGCTATCTTGTAAACCATTCAAATGATATGCAGTGGGTACAATAATCTCCACAGACTCGCCACTATTGAATTAACAATTTCATTTGATTCAGCCGCACGTCCCGTTAGGGTCGCGTCCTACTTTAGGAATGATGCGATAAAGCTATGTCAAGCGATAGTATGCCAACTGGATGACATGTTTGCATGATTGGCAGTAAAGTAACCGGTCGTTAAAAGGGCACGACGAGTAAAAAAAAAGTTTGCGTCTGAAGTTCGATGTGATCGGCTTCGCAATCTGTACGAAATAAAAGACGATCTTTTATTTCCTACAGACTGTGAAGCTATTTACTTTTGTTTTTTCGACTGGTAAAAAATAAAAGTTAAAAAACTAAAACCTAACTACGAAAAAAAAAGTCAACTATAAAGGTATAAACAAGACATCACAAACAGCCAAATAATAAATCCGGAGTCACACGGGCATACACAACATCAAACCTCACGCAGATGGATCGCTGGAAGAGAATCCAGTAAATCAGACAGCATTTTTGGCGACGGTTTCACAACGAGTATAATTCTCTGCTGCAGGCAAAATCCAAGTGGTTTCGTTCCAGAGGTGAAGTGCAGCCGGGGTCCATAGTCCTGATAAAGGAAAAAACAACGCCACCTCTGCACTTGTCCTTGGGCCTGGTCACGAAGACCTATCCCGGCGTAAATGGGGTCACGAGAGTGGCCGAACTGAAGACGAAGCGGGGCACCATTCGTCGTGCCTTCAACTGCATCTGCCCCCTTCCAGTCGAAAATTGAAGACTTACCTTCAACCCATGGAATCTTCGTGGGGGGTCGGCGCATCACATATGCGCATGATTCAATGCGAGGAAAGCGCGGGTTCTCGGGGTATCGAACCCGCTACTAACGCCCGCTGCGCGCAAACCACACCAATCAGCTCACAGACGCGTTCCACTACGGGCATTCCTTTGTACTGTCTTCCATACACGTTGTTCATGTAAATTATGGCATTACCTATTTTAATACAGTCCACTAATCTTTTATTATAAAGTCCCGATTGAGCCCTTTCAAGAACCGAACCGTGTACATTAGGCTTATAGTGTCATTTCTTGATTTAGTTTAGGTAGCTTTTTTGGCAGTAAACAGACACTACTTTGGTTGTAATCTTCAGTTCATGTTTCATCACCAGGTCGTATCGCATCACGTCGCTTCCACAGGACAACAGCCACTATTCCAGCGGTAACTAGGTATTAACATAAACCACATTTAATACCGGCTTATTTTCGGACGCGCGCTATAAGCCGCTGGCATTGCGAAGTACTATTGTTGTTAGGCGACAGCTGTGAATGTGTGCTTTATAATTTGGGCGGGTTATACCCGTTAAATCCTCCTTAGTTTTCACGAATGTGGAAATCAAGACTTTTCTTTTGTACGTATGTTTTTTAAGAATATTTTTATATGTATTAACTGCCTCTTTGTTCTAGTGGTCGGAACCGCTACTGCTGACCATGAGGTCTTGGGTTCGATTCCCAGGTTGGGCAAAGTGTAATTGGGTTTTCCCGCCAGAGATTTCTCAGTAGCAGCCCGGAGTCTGTTTTGTGCCCGGTTGACAGCAATAGGCACGCCCCCTGGTTCATGGGACTTAAACATAACTGGCGAAAGGTGGGTGTACTATAGGTGCACCTCTGCCATAGATTAATACAGATGGGACACTCCGCAAAATCATTTAAATAAAAAGCGACTCTTGCAACGACACAATAAAGTTCAATTCAGGTCGCACAGCGCTAATCACCTCTCTCTCTCTTTCTATCGCGTAACTCCTATGACCTTCTGACTACGTTACCCACCGCGTACTTGTTGTTTCATACCTCAACTGCGGAGTGTCCATCTGTATTAATCTGTACCTCTGCTTATACCTTCGGAGAATACAGGCGTGATGTTATGGTCTCTCACCTGAAGGCCCCCACCTGACGGCCCCCACCTGAGGGACCCCAAATTCAAATAGTAAGTCAAAGGTCACAAGGTGTAAATAAAAAGCCTTAAGAAACTTCTTTATTCCGACGTTCGGCAAAACGAAAATAAACGTGTTTTACTGCCGTGACGCTGGCATTACTTCGGCGGAAGGTTGCTAGCTCGTTTGTGAGCACGTAACGTGAGCAAAGTTCGGGATTTACTGTCTGGCCATATGTGAGGCGGTGTGAGAGATGTCAGTGATCGTCATAGGAGTCACGGGAGAAGATTTTCAGCTTGTTGTCATAAGTCGATATTTTGAGATTTAAGAATTACCGAATAATGGCATTGTTTTTTACTTATAAAAATCTATAACTAATCAAATCTACTAATATTATAAATTTAAGTTGGCTTTCGTGACGGTCTGTGTGCCCGCGTTATTCTTCTAAGCTATGCAATAAATTCTAATGCGGTTTTCACCATCAGATAGAGAATTTATTCCGGAAGGTTTATGTGTATGATACACTAGCTTGTGCCCGCGAATTCGTCCGCGAGTCTATATAACCTTCCTCAAAAATTGGGCTATCCAATGCAAAAAGAACAAACAAATTTAACCTCTTAATAATATTAAGTAAAGATATAGATGTATGTAACTTACATTTAATAATAATATTAAGTAAAGATATAGATGTATGTAACTTACATTTAATAATAATATTAAGTAAAGATATAGATGTATGTAACTTACATTTAATAATAATATTAAGTAAAGATATAGATGTATGTAAGTTACATTTAATAATAATATTAAGTAAAGATATAGATGTATGTAAGTTACATTTAATACAGAACTCGAGATGTTTTGTTAAGTTGCAAAAACCGTGCCAAGCAGGGGCCGCTTGTAAAAAATCAATAAGTCTAAATGAACTCAATCCTATAAAGAACTATCTAAAGATATTAGCAATACTTGTATTGATTCATCATCACAGTGCAGCCGAAGGACGTCCACTCCTGGACCTGGCTTCCTCTACAACAGCTTAGCTCCTGTACCTCCCGTTTTCAACGGATTCTTGCGACCTTCATCAGATATTCGTATTCGTTTACTTTGGGGGACACTATTTTAACAAACAGTAGCTGGTCTGTATAAATACTAATAAACATAACATAATATAACACCAAGCCTGTATTCCTTTAAGGGTTAGGTTAGAGATGTACCTACACCCATATTTAACCAGTTATATTTAAGGCCCATGTAATAGGGGGTGAGCCTATTGCGATGAACCGGGCATGAATCCAGACTCCAGGCTCCTACCGAAAAATGCCAGATGGAAAAACCCAATAACACTTTGCTCGACCCAGTAAATCGAACCCAGGACCTCATGCGATCACAAGACCAAACAAAAACACTAATATTTCAATATAAAATCCAAAACCGATTCCCGAAAGAGTAATATGGCGCCTATTTCTTATCTATTGCTAACTGCTACTACCACAAAGATAATCATAAAACCAAACACCAATATCCCATAGCTCCATCTTCGCATTTCCATAAGAGAATAAAAGCTATTCTATAAGAAGCGCTAGTTTCGTGATCGCTTCCAACAAAAGACGATCGTTTGGAGCTCGCCCCATCTGATAGCCATCGTAACATTAACTTACTTTGCACACACTCACATTTACTTGTTGTACACACACATTGGTAGGCACACATGTGTGGCACGATATAGGAGAACGTAGAAAATCCATTTCCAAGACTTCATCCAAGTGTCCAGATGCTTTCTAATCTACCCAGCACGCGTAGCATTACTGCTAACATGCTAATAATACCATGCCTTACGTTTTACTACCATGTCAAATAAATCATTCATTAATTCATGATTGATAGTTACACATTTATTTATTTTAATTAGAGAAATAAACAAAATTAAATTATATAGCAACTAAATAAATATTTAGTTGTTAATAACTAGCAAACACTACAAATATACATTTAATAAAAAATCTCTATTTATTTTATCTAGGCACGTTTTTATCGGCCGATTCACAATTCATTTATTCAAACTAGGCTGAGAATCAGCACTTTACGAACGTCAGAATTACATAAGACAGTCCCACAAAAACGCCTGCCCGATAATAACGCAACCGTTAGTGCGATATCTGTATTCAGTACATTTTGTATTAGGACGGCCATGAAGTTATTCACTGCTGCGATAATAACGACGTAATGGAAGGACGTTTGCGTTCCTCCGTTTTGCGGCGACGTGACTCTAACAAAACAATTTCTAAGAAAAATTCACGGTAGAACAATTACCAGAGTCGCGGGGAGAGGCTTTAGGATGCTTGCGATCTTATACACACCTGCGTTAATAACGTTAGTACGGTGTAGTGCGGGGGCTTATAGTGTAGGTTACACGCAGACGTTAGAAATATCGGACGTAAAAAACGCACCGGTGTGCAAGGAATCGGAACGCATTATATAACGCTTGCGTTATTATCGACCGATAAAAACACGCCTGTGGGGGCAATCAGCAGCGTGGTCCCAATGCTTGTGCTCTCTAAGGCACATAGGAGTTTTATGCGTGGAGAATAGTCGGCCACCCATTCGTGGAGTGACCGTAACAAGCGCAGCTTAACCTCACATATAATTTTTTGTGATTACTTAGCCAAAAGCCCCTTTGATACCTTCCATAAATTAGTCCTTCTGTATGTATCTGGTCAGTGGTGCTAGCGTGCGATTAAACCCACTCCGCCACACATCGTATATAACTTACTATTCTTTATTCCGGCTCGACGGAATCGTTCTGTAGTTAGTTTTAGATAAGGATTGTTTCGTCTGTATGCTTCACTTGACGAACTAATTATAGTAGGAAAAGAATAAAGAAATAACTTAGGAATCCGACTTTGTTTTTAGCAAGTTTCCTGGCTAGAACATGATCTCGTGATGATTTATTTCGTGATCACAGGTCACCTGCCTGGCCTTTTACAAACTATGGTGGGGTCGGCGTCCAGTCACACGCTGCAGTTGAATATTAGTACTTTACATGCAGCGACTGCATCTGAGTTCCACAACCCAGAATTTAATCTTGTTACTTTTGTAATGTCTGACTTTTCAACTGCCAGTGCTTGCACGCTGACTTGACTGCTGCTAGTGATTGCAATAGCGACTGCTCAGCATGAGGTTCTGAGTTGGATCCCTAAATCGTGTATGTTTTATGCAAATAAATATAATTTCTATTTTAGTCTATTTCTAAAGTTTTTATTGGGTTTTTCCATTAAATATTTCCCAGTATTTATTATTTATTTATTTAATACTTCAAGCACACAAATGTACAGAGGCGGACTTAATGCCATAGGCATTTTCTACCAGTCAACCTTTGGGTGATGCAGAGACAAACAGTGGCAGGTGCAATAGCGGGAATTCAGGAATAAATATTTATTTAAATATAAAGTATCACAGTATCAGCCCGAAGTCTCGAATTGTGTCCGGATGATAGCAATAGGCTCGCACTTTTACCCGACTACGGCAAACCAATAGGAAGGGTTATGTTTTTAGGTGCCTATGTACGTATGTTTTGTTGTTTATATGAACCTGTATTATCCCACTGCTGGGCAATCCGCCACGTATCACATGGTACTTAAACATAATTGACAAAATAAAGATTTACAATACACCTACAATACACCAATACACCATTTGGGAAATAAACGCGTGATGTTATCTATCAAAAAAAATTGTTTGTTTGGTTGTTTGTATGTACATCGTAATCTCCGAAACCAGTCGGGTTTGAAAAAATATTTTTGCATTAGATAGCCCAATTCTTGAGGAATGTTATAGGCTATCTAGCATCACGCTACGACTCTTAGGAGCCGAGCAAAAGAGAAAAAGATCAGCAACAACGCTAACCGAAAACGAAGTAGTAGGTCGGACGGGCGATGGAATGCGATGCGGTGAGTCGCGGGCCGAAATTTCACGCGGACGAAGTCGCGTGCGGAAGCTAGTATGTAATAGATTCGATATCGACTTATCTATTGACTTTTTTTTATCGACACGATTGGCTTAGATCGTATCTTGCTGACAGGAAACAATACGTACAGATCGAACACTTGGATGGCGACACATGTGAGTTGCAAAACGTGCGCTCGGATATAATAACCACTAATTGGTCTATCCCTCAAGGTAGTGTGATAGGATGCATACTTTTCCTTTGTATACATAAATGACCTGCCAAAAATATGCGATCACCTATGTGTGTTATTCGCTGATGATATCTCCATACTCTTTAAAAGCCCTACAAACAGCTCAGAATATAATACTCAGATAATTCAAACATTTAATAAAATAAAATCCTGGTTACACAACCATAATCTAGAAGTAAACAATAAGAAAACCAAAATAATACAATTCAAACCATACCAAAAGCAAAAAATTTACTTAAAAACCATAACCAATAATATCAAAAAGTCGATGAATTTAATCTATTAGGTATTACACTGGACACTCATTTAAATTGGAAAAAACACGTAGACAAAATTAAAACAAAACTATCACAATTTTCATATGGTCTTAGTGTGCTCAAATCAAACACAAAAAAAGACTGTGCTCTTACTGCATATTATGCGTATGCCTACGCATGGCTACGTTACGGAATCATCCTGTGGGGGCACAGTGTAGATGATAAATACCTATTTATTTCCCAAAAGAAATATCTACGAATAATTTATCACATAAAACCTAGAGATAGCTGCAAGCCCCACTTCATCGGGGAAAAATCCTTACATTACCCTCAATTTATATTCTTGAAATAGCCACATTTGTTAAAAAGAATATACAACTCTTTAATTTTGATAAGAACGAGCGCTGCAAAACTAAATTAATTCTACCAGAACCTAGACTAGAGATGTATACAAATAGCCCAGAATACCGAAGCATCCAAATATATAAGTAATAAGTTACCTGAACATATAAGATCCACAAAAACACTGTGCTTATTTAAATTTAGACTTAAGTCATTACTTTTAGGAAAAGGTTATTATAGTATTAACGAGTTTATGGAAGATAAAAAGCTATAATAAAGCACAAATTTTATTTATCTATGTATAGAATGATTTTATTAATGTTATTATATATTTCAAATGTATAAATTAATATAAGTTAAATTAAATATGTCTACAAAGAGATTATACATTAGTAGTAATAATAATGAATATTGTGATATTGATATTTAGTAGATATGCAATATAATGTTAACTTCCAAATATGTATCTAACCTAGATGTAAGTTAAATGTAATAATACTTGCTGCGCCCTAACAGGGTCATGTACTCATAAGTTTTAGCCTAGCCTGTAACTGAGTGTACATTATGCAATAATAATAAATAAATAAATAAATATTGTGCTAATATGCAGATCGTGTGATATCACAGAACATCACACTCAATCAGCTGCCCACCGCCGCGTGCCAACTGCCTAGTCAATTGAATGTAATGGATATAGCGGCCCTTACAATAATATATAATGTAGCTGCTCAGATAACCACGTCTTAGTACCAACTACGTACAATATGGGTCAAGCGTGAAGCTCGTTTGATGGTACTGCTAATCGTCAGATGTTTGGTGATTCTTGATTATTTTGTAAGGAGCGGCAATATTATTTGTCAACAACAGTCACAAAGCACTGTACAAAGTTAAAGCTTTAAACCCATTAACGTGTTTTGATGCAGTGACTACGGGCACTGCCGGAGACTGATAGTAGACTAGCTTTTGCATTAGAGGACTAGTCTTAGCTTGATACTATAACAAAACAATAGGATCAGGGATCACCTATCAACAATTATTTATTTACTATAGCTTTCGCCCGCGGCTTTGCCCACGTGGTGTTCGAAAATTATCCCACAGGAACGTACTACCAGGATAAAATATATCCTATATGTTAATCCAGGTTATAAACTCTCTATGTGCCAAATTTGAACTAGATCCGGTCAGCCGTTTTTGCGTGATTGAGTAACAAACATCCAAACATATAAACTTTCACATTTATAATATTAGTAGGATATATATTATAGTAAGATAGTAGGATGTGTGCCAAATTGTATCCAAAACTGTTCAGCAATTTTTGCGTGATTGAGTAACAAACACACAAACATACAAACTTTCACTTTATAATTTTTCTTCTTCTACTTTCAAATTACATTAGTAGGATTATGGTGTTCCCCATTGACTGTTGATAGTAGCAGGCCTTGAGTAGCCCATTCCGGCAAAGAAAATGTATGGTAGGTACGGTTAGCCAATTTTGCTGTGAGCACACGAAGATTTCTACGGTTAAAGATATTTATTTCTCAAAAGACCAAAATGAAATTCTACAACCGAACGGAACAACGAACCGAACACAGACCATAACTAATGATTTGTGAAAGAGTTTTATTTTTTATTTTTAAATCCGAATTTATGATTGCTAGGCCCATTATTCTTTCAGCTAATCGCTGCCAAACATCAAGATTTGACACCTTTCCATATATAAAGTACCGTCCCTAAATACCTATAACGAAATTCTGAAGTTTATCAGAATCCTTCACTAAATCTCTACAACAACTACTCGGGGTTACAGTAACCGCTACCGCTCAGTAGCCGTGAGAAAACATTTCTGGAGTCGGTATACAGTGACCTTGACGCGATCGACCCGCGACTGTTGTCAATCGAACACGTAGGGTTGCGTTCACATCAAGAAGTTTAAAGTGGAGTGCGTTCAAATGAGGCCATTATTTTGATCAGATTTATTTATTTGAGTAATTGCATAGTCCTGAACGTTATGTAAAAATCCCACGTAATCTGGGTCAAACCTCTACAGGAAAAAAACCCAATTAAGTTAGAGGTACTAACAATTTTTCCGAAGGCGACCGCAACCGCAAAACTAAGCGGCAACTGCACCGAATAGCAATGACAGATCAATGTCAGACAGCGGCACGACTGGTTACGGGTTTCACTACTTCCAAACTCTTCAAAAAGATTATTGTATGGTCCTTGCCTCTAATACTTGATCAGCCTAGCCCGTCTACCCTTGAACTCAATCTTTCAACAATTGGTTCACCGGTCCGTCTCAATTATTATAATCAGTATTAACATCAGATGCCAGATGTCAGTCTATGTGTAAAGTTAAAGTAATTATTTTACTTCCCCTCAGTATAGTCAGAACAGTAGAGGACTCGTGTATTGTTATTTGGGGTAAAACTTTCTCTTGAATTTCTAAGTCGACAGCGACACAATTATTCGACGAGAATTTGTTGATAAATAAAATTTTAGTTAAAAAAAAAACTAATAAACACGCTTTTTACAGGAACTTAATCATTGGATATAAAAGAAGTAACAAGCTGGATTGGTACTTGTATCGTTACTAGTACAAGTCAATTTAATTATTTTGTCATTTTAAGTTCCTGTAAAAAGCGTGTTTTTTCGTTTTTTTTTAAACTAAAATTTTATTTTTTACTTTTTAGTCTAGTTTATTTTTCATTTAGTTATTAAGTCTAAAGTCAACGAAGTTATGACTTGACCGGTTTACTAGTTAAGTAGCCACTAAAGAAATCCACTATCCACCTCTTGGCTCCATCATCAGACCCTCAACACCAAGTGCAATCTATTAGAGTCGTCAAACTGAATCATATGAGCTTAAACTCAAGGGGTTTACTAGTAGCCACTGAAGAGTTCCACAATACACCTCCTAGCTCCATCATCAGATCCTCGCCACCAAATGCAATATATTGGACTCGTCAAACTGAAACATATGAGCCCAAGCTCAAGGAGTTTACTTAGGTTAGAAGTCACAGAAGAGTTCCACTATCCACCTCCTGGCTACATCATCAGACCCTCGACAACAAGTGCAATATATTGGACTCGTCAAACCGAATCATATAAGCTCAAACTCGAGGGGTTTACTAATAGCTACTGACGAGTTCCAGTATCCATCTCCTGGCTCCATCATCAGACCTTCGAATCTAAGTGCAATATATTGGACTAGTCAAAACAAATCATATGAGCCCAAATTCGAGGGCTTTACCAGAAGTTGCTGAAGAGTTTCACTCTCCACCTCCTGGCTCAATCATCAGATCAGCTCCAAGATACTAAATTATTGTATTGTCATCGGTCTTTGATACGTGTGCAAATTTTCAAGTTAATCGAACGTCTTGAAGTTGGTGAAAATTACGTTGAAAGATTCCGTTACATAGATAGATAGATACAGGTCAAGCTAATATAAAGCTTGTAAAAAAAAAACAAAAAACAAATAAATTCTGGAATCGCTCTATTTTTTCGCATCCCAATACAAAAATCATACATTTTTCTTCCATAAAAACTAGATCATATCGTAAATGTAAATTGATAACACATCGATACGTCACTGTAACGCTGCCTTACCGATAAAATATGCCACAACTGCCTGAACAACTTGAATTCAACCTTACAAAGCTCAGTTTGAGGTCTGTTTTCGCCCGAGAAAATATTTATCCATCTGCTGGGAAAAACAAGCGGAAATGAACCCAACGTCACACATATAAGGTAATTTTTTGCTTATCTCGTCATAAAACCCTCAAAATGACGTTTGTCAGGATTGACGTAAGCTTAAGGGTTCCGTCGATTCGACGAAAGGCAATGTGAACGAGTTCTGCAAAGTATTTTTAGAGTTCCGTAACAAGGAAAGTGTAATAGAAACTTTTTTGTTTCGTCATTGAATGTAAAATGGCGTCTTTTTTGGCGGGAACCGTCTGTTTTTGTGTTAGTTTGTGTGGGAAGGAGATCTGGGAAATGTTTTAGAATGATTTCTTTGTGATTGAATTCTAATAGGAGTTTCTTACTGCTGAAGATATTGATTTATACATTTACATCATTCAGAATAAATACATCCTGGACCAACTTTGGTAACTAAAATCACAAAATAGATATGTACTGAGAGTAAAATGCTTGAGCCTTCAAGCACAATACAAAAACAATTGAGGAAAAAATTTACCGAACTCAGAAACCCTTGCAAGCACAACAAAAAACATCACAAATTTTCTTTAACCTTTTTTTGAATTCATACGCTCAAACGGCATGAACGACATAATTGACCAATTTTTTGTAAAGTCGAGAGAAAGAGCCCAACGATTGGCTTGTATTCTTTAAAAAAAACATCCACCAGTACTTGGCAATCATTATCCAACAGTAGACCCTGAGCTACTCAACGGGAACCATTCAGTCAAGGAGTCTCATTTCGTCGTAAATTGCGACCACTCTACGTACAATTATCGTAAAAAGAGGTTATTTCCTCACGATTATAACAATGACTGCCGCTTATGCAGCGATACGTTGTTAAGTATGAATGTGTGTGTATCCCCATTCATACGTAACTTTTCTATTTCTATCCTCTCAGGGTAAGATCAACAGATCGTACTTTTAACTTGACCTTGCTGAGTAAAGTAAGTGTTTTAAACGAACGTGAACTTTATTCTTACCTCCATGATGTTCATATTCGTATACTTAAGTGAATGTGAGCACGTGTTTCATCCGCAGGAGACGCCCTGGGCGTCGGGAGTCACGAGCCGACTTCCGGCCACCGTAGGCGCGGGCTTGCGGACGGTGAGCAATGGGTAGCTCGCCGTCCGATTAGGACCAGGGCCGGGTCGACGGCGCGTTGTGTTCCACGCACGCCTCAAAGAGATGTCAGCACCAACTGACGGGGTCCGTAAGGACCAATGCCTGCTGGGGTTGCGGGTTTGTCCGAAAGGGATATCGCGGCCCCGGCACTCAGGCAATGGAAGGAACACGGGTGGGTTTTAGTCAGTAAAAGTCTGACACACCCTCTCGCTCTGCCCAGAGCGGGAGAAGTCGTTTGATGACTTCCCACCCTCAAAAAAAAAAAAACCACGTGTTTCATACGAATATTAAAACATTTACACAAATAAACTTCGCATTCGTATGAGACGCTTACTTTAACTAACAAAGTATAGTGAAAGTGCGATCCGTGAATCTTGCCCTAAGCATGAAGCTTCCTAGTTTGACACTGATAATTATTAGGTCAGTAGGTAGTATACTTATTTAAGTTTTTTCTGGTAACATGTAGTTACCAGAAAAATCTTAAATATACGACTCGACCCGAGAATCAAACTCAAAACCGCACGCTCAGTATCCACACTCGTGACCAGCAAATCAATATCACAGTCATTAAATTGTGGCCACTTCAGCATAAACCCGAAATACCGTCTATTCAGTAACCATCGAGGTCCATTGTGTCCAAATTGCGTCCACTAGACGGTCGAAATAACGATATAATGAGATTTGGAACTAACCACCCTCTGAATTTCGGCATAATTGAGTAAAAACTCATAGCATGGGGTAGTTTCGTATAGCAGGGGGCAATTCAATAAAGTCGGAGGCGGGTGGGGGGGGGGGGGGCAGTAGGGTGGCCATCTTAAATTTGGGAAGACAGATGAAAGTCTATCGTGATTAATTGTGTTGAAAATGGAATTTATTTTAAATTCTTAAATTGAAAATGTGCTGAAAGGTGTCTGGATTTTTTAACATCTTATTTAATTAAAAGTTTAGTTCGATTAAGTTTGAAGGTGATGATACAAATGGAGAGAATCACGATATCACGCCTATAAATATTCCTAGAACGGAGTGTGTCAGGCAGACGCGGGAATTACACCGTCGTCTGTTAGCGTAAGCTTATTGCCATGAATAGGGCACAAATCCAGAATCCAGATTGTGAGCTACAGCTGTAGTATTATTAGGAACGCCTATTAGGATTTTTTTAGTATGTCTAAACCGCTGGGTCTAGAAGCGTGAATTTTTGCACAAGAGTTCCTTATATGTATAACGAAAGTGGAAGCACTAAGGAAAGATTTTGAAAATAATTTCATCCCCTACAAGAGTTAAATAGGCGATTAAAGTTTGTATGGGCACACTGTTTGTATACTAAGAAATTGCGTATATACAACCAATATCGAACCAAGTCTGAACAGTACCATGCTTGCGACCAACAAAACAGTTGATAGAGGAAAAAATAGTCTTAATAACATAATACTCGTACATACTTTGGTACTGTACTACAAAGTCGCAACAGCTACATGGTCCATATCACAAGAAAAGCAGGAAATCTTACAATTTAGCGGAAGCTGCAAGTATGCAAGTTGGCAACTCGTAATAGTCAATCTAGCAAAGTTTGCAGCTCCCTCAGCGAATAACTCTAGGAGACATGCTGGAAGCGCGAACTTTACGGAGCAACGCTCTTTATAACATGTAGGAAGTACAACTTGCACAGTGAGGCCGAACTAATAGGCTTTAACGAATAATTTAATTAGGTTAATATTGAACCTGTGTGTTTGGCTCCTGAAATACAGGTACTCTAACCTAGCTCTGGAGCCAGGGTCTCAAGTTTCTGTTTATGGCAATACAGAATTTATGTGTTTATTGATGTTTTTCTTTTCCGGAGTGGCAAACAAGCAGATGGCTCTCCTGGTGGTCAGTAGTCACCGGCGCCATGGCCACCTTTGTATCTATTCTGTAAAAATCTCACCGTGAAAAGTCACTAGTGTCAATCTCTAGAATCGAGTGGATTGACAACTCACTTCATCCGAGTTTTTACGGTGAAATTTTTACAGAATAGACTGAGAGCAAAATCAGATCGTAGGAATGTTGTCAATGTTGCATGTTACACCGACAACTTAGACCGGAATATAGCCACGCTGTTCGATGGCAAAATTTGTATAAGCTATGGAATCTGGCGTTACTTTGTGGAAATCCATGACAGTATAATGTTATGTAAATATATCTAGTATTGCGGAATTAAAAGTAAATATTTGTGCATAACATTTTACAGAAATAGTATGTGAAGTACTTTCCCAGATGCAAAAAAACTGTGCTAATTACTATGTTACATTGAACATTGATCTTCTTCCATCCTCCCCTGACAGCCATCACGCTATCATTCACACTCTTTTCTTTCATAGCATTCCTCACCCTCCATCCATCAACAATTATATTCATCACTCTTTTAGTCACATGCGTTTCATCCGTCCTCATCACATGCCACATGCCTCACACACCGAGACAATCGATTTCCTTTCAACTTTTCTGTCAACCATCCTCTTATACTAATAAAAACTAAATATGGAGATCCGTTATCCCATCTATTGAGACCACTAAACTTCAAGCTCTTCCCCCTTTTCCTTAAAATGATCACTCCTAAACCCTGAGAGTACATTTACAATTTCAGCCACTTTACATCCCCAGTATTTCAGTTGGGTATCCGGCAGGCGGTTCGGACATGGCGACCGTCCGACTGTCCGGCCGTAATCCGGGGACAATGGACGGGAATTATTCACAACGCCCGCATATCATTGTCTACCTGCACGTTATTAGATCCTGTGGAAATTGTGTTGCGTGTTTGTGGGGGAACTTTGTTAGAACAGTTGTGTTAATATTGTGGCTTTAGTTAGACCAATGAAAAAGTATTTCAGAACTTTTATTGAATTTGATTAATAGTTTCAGAAGCCGATGCTATTTATTCATTTTTATTTTAACACTTTTTTTTCAACTAGGTGAAATACTCGTACTGGCGCGTTCGCAGACCAATAGCCAAGTGGGTGCAACGACCTGCAGAAGATCGCGGGAAGAACCTGGTTGAGACTCGCACAGACCAGGGAAGCATGCCACAAAAGGGAGGAAGTCTATACTCAGCAGTGGGTGGAACAAGGCTGCCAATGATAGATGAAGCGGAATACTTACTGTACCCGACCCACCGAGTTTTCTAATGTAACATGCCTTATTTACGCCTAGCTATTTAATTTCAAATTAAAAATGAATGGTTCAAATCTTTTGGGAATTGCTCTAAATTTTGCACAAAAAAACTCAAGTTCACTCGAGTTCGGAACCTTTTATTGAACTCGATTAAACCTGAAATAAGCGCCTTCTGTAAATCGGCGATAAAAAACGAATTTGGTTCGTAAGTTCTATACGTACGTTGAAACAAAGTTTCCACAAGTAGAATCCTTTATCTTTCCACGCGATAGACCAACTGGAAAAAGAGCTCGCCCTATTTAACTGTGGCTATTTGGGAACGAATTCTTTACATAAGCTTGAATTCCCAATGTAGGTGTAATAAAATAACGTGTGATCCTAGTTCTTGTAGAAACTCACACTATGACATACATAGTAACTAACATAACATCACGCCTGTGTTCCCCGAAGGGCTTGGCAGAGGTGTGCCTATGGTACACCCACATTTCGCAAGTTATGTCTAAGTCCCATGCAATAAGGCGTGAGCCTATTGCCATCAACGGAGCAGAAATACAGACTCTGGGCTGTTACTGAGAAATTCCAGATGAAAATACCCAATAACATTTTGTCCGACCCGGGAATAAAACCCAGGACCTCATGTTCAACAAGTATAAGTATTTAGTGCTATTCTACTAAATAATAATTTCCACCCATCTCTTCCATCGCTGTGTTGCGGTATGAAAGGGTAGGATCACAGGTCGGACGTTGTTGCAAGTATGAGTCATTCCAGCAATTTTATTGTGTAATTTTGGGGCGATATTTAGTTCACTTTTCGCCAGTTGTTGTTTGAGTCCCATGTAATAGGAGACGAGCTTATTGCCCCTTATTGGGGCTGGTATTAAAATAATCCTTATGGAAGAGTTCAATAAAACTTATCCCGGGCAGGAAATTGAACCCACGAACCTAACTTTCAGCTGCCGCACTTTGACCACTAGAGCAACAAGGCAGTACAAACAGCAGCAGCAGCTATCGTGCAGGCTTGTAGGTACGACGTAGTACCTACATTGTGAAAGTTCTCGTAGCTCGACTGCCTGTTGTATCAACAGTACTGCAGTATTCACTTTGGTATTAATATTAGTAAAGATGAGGACTACTGCTAAGTATAGTCTGTGGCAAATTTATGATTGCATAAAATTTACTCGATAGAAATAAAAAATTGCCTCTAAACCGTACAGTTTATATGGTTAATAATCAATAAAAAAACTTTAAGTACAAAAATGAGCTACAATTTTTTGTCGCAGAAAGAAACCATCTTTCTGCGACAAAACATTGTAGCCGTGATATAGTATCCCTAGGGATATAGCTATATACTGTAATAAATAATATACACTAGCTTTTTCCCGCGACTTAGCACCGGGATTAAAAGTATCCTATGTGTTAATCCAGGATAAACTATCTGCCTGCTACATCCAAATCCTATTATAATTAGTAGCATAACATAATGATTGAATTCTATCGTGAATTCATGCATGCCTAGTACTTGTTGTGCCAAGTTTCAACTGTATTAACTAAAGGAATAAGATCATTCATATAAACGAAATCCCCCCTTTTCGCCCTCTAAAAATCGAATTTTCAAAAAATCCCCTACATTATAAAAGGAAGCTGTGTGCAAAATTTCACGTTCCTAGTCCCAATAGTTTCGGGTCTGCGTTGATATGTCAGCCCTCCTTTTATATATTATATAGAGGCAAGCGGTTCGTAACTATCTTACTAGGAATATTACTATGATACGAGCACGATCTAGTAATATAACTATTAGGGCAGTCCGCCTAATAGGTTAGGTAAGGTTAGAACTGTGGCCAACTACGTGGAAATTGGTCGCAGTAACAAAATTAGGGCACTCCGACAGGTTATGAACCGCTCACATATACACATTACATTTAGGTATATAGCTATATCTCTAGGGATATAACTATATGACCGATATAACCATCTTACTGTGACATACACATATTTTAAGCAAAAATATCTAAACCTCGTTGATTTTATTCAGTACTAGCCGCGCCCCGCGGTTACATCCGCATAAGTCTCGATCCCGTGAGACTATCAGGATAAAAAGTATTTTATGTCCTAACCTATATCAAGGTCTATACATGTGCTAAATTTTATCTAAATCCATTAAGCCATTTTAGCGTGAAAGCGTAACAAACAAACAAACAAAAAATCAAATCTTCACTCTTTTTTTTTATTTTCTAGATATTCTGGATCGTAAATAGAATAGTATCTGAACGTTTACTGTAAAGCTGTAACGGCTATTTTATTGCTAAACGATTTGTGACGGTGGTGGTGGCCGCCGGTTGAATACCTTTTTATATCTGAAAGTGGATATTTTGTGTCTAGATTTATATTTATTTGGAAATAAGATAAATTGTATTAGACTGTAACTGTGCTGATACAAAGCAAAGTCCTCTTTGGTAGATCTTTCAGGTTTCAGGTTTTCACGCGTTTTATTTCTTTCACTGTTTAAGTCGTCGGTTAAAAAGGAGGTTCTCAATTGGTCTGTTATGTAGGTAATATTAAAAAAAAATAAAAAAAATATTGATTTTGAAAATTCTCTTTTTAGTTGGTAGAGAAAGTTTACGCCTGGTCACATGAACATTTTATTAACTTTGCTTGACTAGCTTTTGAGTTAAATTAATTTATACGTATTTTTTTCAAAAAAAAACAGTATACAGTATAATCTTTAAAATAACTTTAATTTCGGAAGTCGGTAGCAAAAAACGAAAATACAAAACCAAAGACTTCCGAAATTAAAGTATTTTTTCACATTGTGTATTTTTTGTGCCAGTACTTCAATAAATCAATGTTTTTTTTTATTTAAATTTTGTATATTACTTAATATCTAAGTACATAATTAATCTTTATTTAAAAAAAATGTTTTTAGTCTACAAATAAATAAATAAACAAAGAAAACTATTCTGCTTTGCTGAAGATTGGCAAAATGGCATAATTATGTTTAACAATCCTGCCATCTCAAATGTACCTAAACGCTATTTTTGACGCCCTGGAGCGTTTACAATAATACCAAAGGCATTATTAATTGTTATCATCAACACCTTAACTTAACACCTATCACCACAAAACCTAGATATTTTTACTCGCGACAGTAACCAATAAAACCACAACTAACCCTAAGCTCGTCGTGAATATTCGGAACAGATCGGCTCGATCCTCCTCCACCGCGTTAGGTTAGGCCACAATTTTCCGTATTACGGCCACAATAGCCTGGTTTCCGGAACACGCCCGTTTTTGCGCCACACTATTATTGTGAGACTATTGTGGTGGAGGACCTTTGAGTTTTTATGATCACTTTGGGGTTAAAAAGGTGGCAAGTGGAACTTACAAAAAAGTGAGAGGTCGGTCGGCGGATGAGTCAAAAAAAAAGCCTAAAAATTTATGAGATAAAAATATAAACTAAAATTCAATTATTAGGTCAGTGTGCATCAGCGTGTATTAGAGGAGAACCTGGGAATAAAAACAATAACTTGGATTAATTTTTGACTGCTATTAGTTATTACAAATAAAAAATATATTTTACTATTACTATAGATAATTGTACTGACATTCAGTAGCAGAACCGAACTTTATAAGACTCCACTTATGTTTATTAATTGCGGAAATCCATAAAAAAAATACAATAGACGACGTATATTTAGTAATCTAATCCAAAGAAAAGACAAGACTCCATTTAAATGCTACAAGAATTATTATACAATTCCTACTATCTAGAATTATTATACATTCCTAGTTAACAGCAGGCTCGCTCGAAGCTCGAATGCTTTATTTTTTTATCTAAATCTATGTAGATCTGGATAAGCAAAAAATATACCTACGTAAACTGTTCCAGAATGCCAACCATCTGGATTGAAGTCAAAACAACTTAGTATTCAGGGGACCTTCCATAACTTAGCTGGAGACTAAATCGTTTACGAATAAAAAATAATAAAACTTAAGCTCTTTTAAATCTGGGAGAAACGTTTAAAACTGTTTAGAATACTTTAGTACTAGAGCTACGTAATCGACTCGTTTATTCATGTACTACTTAACTGATAAACACAAAAATGACCATTTTAGTACTTACAGTATCCATACTGATTATTATAAGTGCGAAAACAACTCCGTCCGTCTGTCTGTTACAACCTTTTGAACGTATCTCGATGCACACAGGTAGATCTGGGTTAGGTCATAGGATATTTTATATCCTGGTTGTACCTTCACGTGGGATTATTTCTGACCACCATGCGGGTGTACCGCGAGCTTAACTTAGTTCGAATATAAAATCTTACAAAAATTGGCCTCTATTTTTGACTACTCTCCATTTTGGTAATATAATTATAACCAACTGTATATTATTATACATAATCTAGATTTAAATTTTTCGCCATTCCGTATTCTCACCCTTTGAAAAGCCTGAAGCCAATTTTAACAGTAACTACATAGATACTTCATGAAAGGTTAAAAGACTACACTCTCACTCTACTTATTTGGCGACGGTACGAGGCGTTACATTTACCATTAACGATCGGTATTAATAGGAATTGAGTTCAAACAAAACCAATGATGAAATACCTAAAAGTATTAAAAAACATAGAACCACTAAGAAATTTGTAGCGCTCCTCGCCAGAGATCTAAAGTAACAAATAAAATTAAATGCTACACAAGGCAGGTTTTTTGTGAATTTACATTTAAATTGGAATCTCGGATTGTGAGTGTCAAGGGCGCTCCGTAATCACGTCTTTACAAATCGGAGATCTGGGACAGGGCTGCTCAACTTGTGCCGATGGGGACCGCTTCTTACTATTTATTAAGAAATCTTTGCCGTAGATTATTGATTAATTGATGACAATACAAACCATTTATGTATCAATTTCATACACATTTATGACCACTTTTTATTTAAAGAGCGGTCATATCGGTCACCGTTGCTCGATCAAGTACATTTTAACTATAAAAAAATATGCAATTAATATTTACCAAATCTTGTCTTCCAGACTGAATTCTTACTTTAATTCCTATGTTTAAGTTAACAACTTATCTCTATAATTAGTAAAAATCAAGAAAAATTGCAATTTTTGCTAGTTGTAGGAAATTAACGTAAGTTAATGTCGTCAATTAAATGGCAAAAAACGGATTTTTTTATTTTATTGTGAAGATAAAAAATTATAACAATGTGTGTTTCCACCATTGACACGAATCACACAATAACAGTGATTTGGCATGCTTAAAATCAGTTCATCACTTTGAGGATCTCAATTCCGGCCACCGTAGGCGCGGGTTTGCGGACGGTGAGCAATGGATAGCTCACCGTCCGATAAGGCCCAGGCCTGGGTCGACGGCGCGTTGTGTTCCACGCGCGCCTCAAAGAGATGTCAGCACCAACTGACGGGGTCCGTAAAGACCAATGCCTGCCGGGGTTGCGGATTTCTCCGAAAGGGATATCGCGGCCCCGGCACACAGGCAACGGAAGGAACACGGAGTCAGTAAAAGTCTGACACACCCTCCCGCTCCACGCAGAGTGGGAGAAGTTATTTGATAATTTCCCACCCTCAAAAAAAAAAGGCGTGGGTTGTGGTCTGGCAATTGAGCAGGCCACGGCAAAACGTTGATGCGAGCATCGGCAAGAGTGCGTGTTACGACCTCTAACCGTGTGTAGACGTGCATTGTTGCAGACCCACTTTACGTAAACGATTTCGAATAGTTTGGTCGCTTATCAGCAAGCATGAAGAGCTGTGGAGCCTCGTAACCAACAACTTGGCGGTCATGATACGATTCCGTCGACCAGTATTTTGGATGTACCGGTCCTGTCTGCGAGTGGTGATGCGAGATCGTCCTTCCATGTCTAAATTATATGGTCGATGATTTTGGTGCATGGTAATCGGTTAAAACCAATTGATGTTCTAAAATATTAAGACACTAACGTTAACTTTTGCTATCTCGCTCAATCATACAGGATAAACTTGCTACCAAATAACATTTCCACTGTCGCATAAAAACAGTGTTCGCGGGCCGTAGGTTAAATAGCCCTGCTCTGGAACATTCACAAAACTTCTGAGAGGGCAAATGTCAAGAAAATCGACTTTTCCCATACACAGCTTTTATTCAGGCGGGAGCAAAGAAGATTGTACCAATGTCATATTATTATTATTGGATTTCCTTTACAAATGTCCCATTACACCGACCCATACTCGTATACTGTAACTAAGTAACCAGAGTAGTAAACAGACTTATATTCAATAAAATATAAAACATTAATGATAAGCCGTGTTTGGTCGAAAAACCAATACCTAGGTGAGTAGCTAGTTAGTACCGCAAAAGGCAAGTGACGTGACACAGACTCGATAATTCTTTGTTACGAGTAATAAAAACATTAAAAAAAAAAAAAAAACAACTGACTAAAAAAAAACGCTCTCTATTTCGACATTATTGTATTGTGTGAACAATAAAACTTTTTACAAAAAAAACACTTCATAGTGAAAAATAATCTTATTTCGGAAGTCGGTGTCTGTTTTGAGTTGAGTTGTTGAGTTTTAAGCCACCGACTTCCGAAATAAAGTTATTTTTCACTTTAGTGTTTTTTTTTTGTAAAAAGTTTTATTGTTCACACAATACAATAATGTCGAAATAAAGAGCGTTTTTTTTAAATAACAAATTGTGCATGATGTCGTGAAAGCCATCTATTCTCGCCTCTACGAACATGCCGGCAGCACTGCAGTAGCGCATCAAACCCATCAACACCCTGAACGCATTTTTGTATTGTACGCACGGCTACACATCAAGCTATACATTTCCAGTATAAGCTGACCTCACATTTGTACGGAAATCCTATACAATGCGAGATCAGCATAAACTGGAAATGTATAGCTTGATGTGTAGCCGTGTGTACGCGCAGGGCGCTGTACGTGCTGTTATAATAATTGACGGAAGCGTTTTTATAGAAAACCAAAGCTTTACAAACAAACGAATAATAAAATTATAGTCAGCTGTCAATACCAGTCTGTGTTTAACTAATGTAAACTTTGAAACGAAGATGAACGACAACGTTTGTGAAGTTTCAGTGAGTTTCAGCAACAACTGCTGAGCACTAGGCTGAGATTAAAAGATAATTTTTACGCTTCAAAAGTTACAATATTCGCTGAACAATGTTGTCTGCTTTCAATGTAAATTCTGAATATCATCTTGTCATAGCATCACGCTTGTATTCCCGAAAGGGACAGGCAGAGTTGAATGCTGTTTAGTTGACTTCGTAATGGACTTACTACTTTTTACAACAATTCCCAGAACATTGAAACTTCACTAAAGTGTTTTTTATTTAATTTTATTGCAGGATTAGCTGTTGACCTCGATCTCACCTGATGAAAAGCGATGGATGAGGTCTATGATGGATCGAGCGTGCCTAAAAGATGCCTGTGCACTCTTAGTTTGAAGGCAGACGGGTTATATTGTGGAAGTGAACACAGACGCTGGCAGAGAGTTCCCGACTGGACGGGATATCAACCAAATGCGGATGGTACCCTGCAGTATATCTGGTACTCCGGTAATAAAAGGGCGATGGTGCGGTCAGGTCGTCGAGCTCCTGCGCACACTCTCCGAAGTACAGTCTGTAGAAGACCGACAGGAAAGCAACATTTTGCCGATGAGCCAGGCTGTGAAGCCTAGTCATCAACGTTCCGTCGGTTATAAGCCTTTTTGCTCTGTATTCCATCGGGTCAAGTGCAGTAAGTTGATATTTTGCTGAGCCATCCCATAAGTGGCTGCGATACTCCATACAGGAACGGATCTGTGCTTTGTACAAACTTAAAAGCTGACCAGATGTAAAAAAAGGTAGAAACTATCTAACTGTTACATAAACAAATATACCATATCGTTATGACGTGAGGTGACATTCAACCTTGCAGTTGGTAAAGTAATTAGGAGGTCGACTATACAACACATTTTGCGAGCTATACCGATTTGTCACGTATAATATATCCCAACAACGGGATTTAGTACTAATTCATTTTTAGTTGTTTTTCATTGATTTGATAATTTTTTCTTTATCCATTATAAGGGGGCCTCGTGGCTGAATAATAACAGCCACACGGGTTCAGCTACTCTTGTCGCGGTCGGATCGTGGATGGTGGAACGTGGTGGCGACCATCCATTACATATTGACACCCCTCTGTGCCTCGGAAAGGACGTTAAGCCGTTGAGTCTCGGCTGAAATTCGTAGATATTTGACAGTCGATACGGGTAGTCAGAAGTCCAAAACTCTGACAACCAGTCTCACCAAAGGGTATCGTGTTACACAGTAACTGGGTTATGGAGGGCAGATAAGCAGTCACTCCATGTAAAATACTGGTATTCAGCTGCATCTGGTTAGGCTGAAAACCGACCCCAATATTGTAGTTGGGAAAAGGCTAAGAAGTTTTTTTTATGATAATTTTTTCTGCTAGATGGTTATGAAGTTTGTGCCTGAAGTCTTTAGTAGAATAATAAACCTAAAGTTGAGATAATATAATAGGTACAAGCTTGGCTGAACACTCCTGGCTCGGAAGACATTAAGCCAATATGCGGAGACGCCGCGGCGCCGCTGAGGGCATTTAACAGACATATTACGGGCTAAAAGACCTGTAATACGAGTACTATTAGTAAGATCGTGAAACATATTTATAGCCCCGCACTTACACACTATAGTATAAAACATGTTCTACATGGTGTGTCTAATAGTCTGTCTGTCTGACTGTCTGCCTGCCTCGTTGATCTAGTGGTTGCAAGCGTTACTGCTGAGCATGAGGTCCTGAGTTCAATTCCCAGGTCGGTCGGGCAAAGTGTTATTGTGTTTTTCCATCTGGAATTTCTCAGTAGCAGCCTGGAGTCTGGATTTGTGCCCGGTCGATGGCAATAGGCCCCCCCTATTACATGAGACTTACACCTCTGCCAAACCGTTCGGGCAATGCAGGGGTGATGTTATGTTCTAGGTGTGTCCTATAGTGTCTACTTGTTTCGCTTCAAGTTGCAAATCTTGTCAAAAAGGAGAACAAAATAGTTACCAATTTATTATTTTATTTATTTAGCTACAACGGTTGTGTTATAGCCAATTAGAGTAACTAAAATTATAAAAATAAAAGAGACAATTAAATTAAACAAAAGAAAAACATGAAAACATTTTTTTTTTTAAAGAAGGGAGTAACACTTTAATAAATTCCTCTCACAGTAGGTCCATCTGACATACCAATAAAATCTTCGTCCTTCCATCTGCAAACAGGTCGCCTGTTGGGTTAGAACCCAAGAGATCATTAAGCGCGGCCAGGGTGCGAGGAATTGGCGGCTTAGCACGTGCAACAGTACGACATGGAGGCACGGCGAACAGCCTGTGCCTTCTGCCCCGGCTGTAATTGTCTGGGACAAAGAAGCGCGCCAGCACATCAAGCAGATCAGGAGCGTCAATAGCGCCACGGAGCGTCTTACAGGCTATTGTGAGCTGATCTCGAACTCGACTCTAGCGAGTTGTATCCGAGGCAACCCAGTAAGAATTTTGTCGGATACAGGTAAGGATAGTAGCCGTGTTTCAATACATGTCTGAAACAACGTCAGTACCGCGTATGTTGCGTATGACATGTTTGTACAAGAGTTATCGAAAGCAAGTATCACAACTTGTATATGGGTGTAAGCGCGGGGTGATAAAATAAATAAATCGTTTATTTCAGACTATTTTTTGTTAGTATTAATGCCAACTAATGAAAAGAAATACATTATGCTTAAAGGTAAGTAAATTTCTCAAAGTTGAAAAAATCGTGAAATATATTCGCCTCTAATATGCTTAATCAGAAATCGTTGTTTGTCTTCAGATCTATAACCTCATTTGCCACTTTCAGACTTCTCCTCTCATCATCGACATCTCTCTTCCTTCTTAAAACCTAGCTCCAAGTAAAAACCAAAGAGCCACGAACATTCCTAGACATAACCAACCGCACGCCCAGCTCTTACATCAACACTAAATCGAGTTTCCCCAAACGAATTCAGACATCATGCAATCTATCTGGATCTTTTCAACAGTCTGACCTTGGGTTAGCTTCAATGAAATTTTGTCGAATACAGTCGAGGACAAAAACATTTATACTTAAGGGAAAAAAGTACAAAAAGGCAATGTCAGATTTTTATTGTTTTGTATTTCCATCAGGCGAGATCGGGGTCGAAATCAGCTTGTCTATTCTGTAAAAATCTTACCGTGTAAACTTAGTTGAAGTGAGCTGTCAATAGTGACAATCCCTAGCATCAGGTAAAATGACAACTAATTTTAAGGTTTTGCGGTGAGATTTTTACAGAATAGATCGTCTGGCCCAGTGCTGGGCACGCCACAATTGCGGCGATAAGTCCGTTCCTGTTCCGGATAAGGCGGGACGAAACGCTCGGGTGTCACCAACCGATGGGTGTGGATCGCCCGGAGGACACGATGGAGGTCTGCCCGGCTTGGGCTTGGCATTACCGTATCCTTGTGAAGGCGATCGGCGGCAGTGATCTCTCGCGTCCGGCCTTGGTCTAAGCCATGGTACGGAGCGAGAGAGCGTGGGATCTCGTCACCTCCTTCTGCGAAGCAGTAATGCTCGCGAAGGTGGAGGCGAAACGCGTGAGGGAGAACCAAATTTCGTGCTCTTACGCCCCTAGCCACCGCAGGAGACGCCCTGGGCATCGGGAATCGCAGGCTGATTCCCGGCCACCGTAGACGCAGGCTTGCGGACGGTGAGCAATGGGTAGCTCGCCGTCCGATAAGGATCAGGCCCGGGTCGACAGCGCGTTGTGTTCCACGCGTGCCTCAAAGAGATGTCAGCACAACTGACGGGGTCCGCTAGGACCGATGCCTACCGGGGTCGCGGGAAAGTCAGAAAGGGATACCGTGGCCACTGGCAACGTACAGGCAGCTGAAGGAACACGGGTGGGTTTTAGTCAGTAAGCGTCTGACACGCCCTCCCGTTCCGCCCAGAGCGGGAGAAGTTATTTGACAATATCCCAACCAAAAGAAAAAAGGCCCGTTTTAATTATTGAAAATAAGTTTCATCGTAGAATACCGTTTCAAGTATAAAATACAATAAAGTATGCGTTCATAATTTTCATCAAAACTTGAGGAAAAAGTGGTTGTTGATTTTTACTGATTGTACTTTTAAACATATTTTTGCCCGACCGTACCTACGAGTAACTCCTCAGGGTCGGCAGTAGGGACTCTATTCCCTGCGTAATGGAATGAAACGAATACGATCTAATGTGATTGGACCCTACTGAGAAGTCTGAGGAGAGAGCTAAGATATCCTATTTTTACACAGAAATATATTTAGTACCTGCTTAGCAATAAAAAGACAACGTACAATTCAATAATAATACCTATAGGAATATGTATGGGAGACATCTCTCCCAAAAGATAATGCCAAGGGGATTATTTGTTCATCCTCTTAATATGGAGAGTAAAACATCCATCAACACCTACATCTCTATTAGCCGTCATCTCAGTTGTCATACTGTTTCTAGCTAGTATCATCGCTCATACAATCCATTCGCAAAATTTTAAGTTTTCCATCATACATAATTCTTTTCGTGTGGTTTGTGACTAACCTGGTGTCAGAGTTTTAAAGCCGCTCATAGGCCTTTGACTTGGCTTCACATGCCTCAGACATGCCGGTTTCCTCACGATGATTTCCTTCACCGTTTTTTAAGCAAGTGTAATACGCACATGAATCCGGAAAGTCATAGATGCGTGCCTTGGGTTCGAACTCGAGACCTGTGACTTGGCAGTTTGACAGTCACACCACTATGCTATCACTGCTCTTATAAGACTACTCAATAAGACACAGAATAAGATAATCCTTTCAAAACTACAAGTTCATTTTTAATTCTATTATTCTGATTCATTATTTTTACCATTCAAGTATTCATAATAAAAATCATAACTAGCAATTTGAATACCCACCTCTCATACATATTAGTTCACAACTCGGCACTGCGACTGCATCATAACGAATGTATTTAACTGGTCACTTGATATGCGCGGCACGTAGCACCCCCACTACTTCCACCCCCGAAGCTGCAATGTAGACCGCGCGCCGCCAAATTACCGATAGTAATAGAAAGATTGGTTTGTAATGAAATCAGGCTGTTAAGTGGGGTTAGTGACTATTATATTTTATGGAGGAAGATACTAAGTGGTTTATTAGTCTAGTGCTGTAAATTAGCACTTTATTTATGATTTTATGGTTTTGGCTTAGTTGGTAAATTTAATGGTTTTATGAGTGTTGCGTTTTGTAATTGAAGTAATTTGACAAAATTTTGATATAATACGAGTATGACACTGTTTAAAGTTCACGAAGATTGGATCTTTGTTGAACGTGGTGAATTTTCTCTTTTCTCTCGTCCAACAGACGACTTTCCAGAGAGATTTCAGAATAAAAATATTATCATCTGCCTAACCTATCAAGTCTAACCGGATGCAGCTGAACACCTGTGTGTGTATTTTACATGGAGCGACTGCCTATCTGACCTCCACAACCCAGTTACTGGGTAACACGATAACCCTTGGTAAGACTGGTTGTTATGACTTCACTCACACTGAATATATCTTGCATGTAAATTATGCTGAATCAGTGCATAACATTCAATTTGTGGATGTGATTAGACGCCCATCATATACAAACGGACACGATTGGCTACAGTCCTTTGGCCCACAGTGATTTGACCTCTGACACCAGCAACACAACAACAACCTTATTGAAACGAGAATAAAAATCGCTAATTTTGACAGAATCAAATCAAATCAAATCTTTTTATCGTGGGCATAGGGTATACAGACAGATGTTAGGTAAATTACAGTTCCATTATGTCCTGCCTAATAGGCATACAATAATTATGTCAACATCCAGTATAAAACAAACAAACAAGTGAAGCAAAGTTAGAGGTAAAATAACTGTGTGTGTTCTAATAACAAGAAATATCTAAGTTCGTGGCAGCTAGGCGTAAGTGATATTTTAACGATTCCCACGCAAAGAAGATCATTGTTTGATTCTTCCTCTCCTTATGTTCTAAATTATGACATTCCCTTAAAAGAGGGTACCAGCTATAAAATGTAACCCGAACAGGAAGTTAACCCTTACACACAATAGCTTTAACCCTCTACGTGTTTGCCATCCGTTATGATGACAGCAGAATTGAGGTTACCTTTGTGTAAATAAGGCTATATTTAGATATTACGTTACGGAAAATAGACATCTGTGATTGTAAAGAGGGTTTGTAGAGATGTTATTACTATCGACAACTTTATTATAAAATGAATGCGTAGAATGTTGATTTGGATAGTCTAGCAAAGGATACCTGCTAGAGGAGCATAAATCTTTATTTTGGCAGATTTCAGCAATTCTTTAAAGAACTGAAAGTAGTTTATGTTATGTGGAGCGAAAATTGTCCCCCACAAGATGAATCAACGATCTGGTGAAGACCACTGGAATTGATTAAGTGCGGGACGCGTAGGACCCGTCGCTGTGGCGATGCCTTGGGGCAGGCCTAAGTGCAACAGTGGCCATCGTTCGACTCGATGATGATGACCTGAGAATTCCATGACACAATTTTATTTACATGAAAAGGAAAATAAAGTATAATGAGTAAGTTCTGAATCACCACTTTCCCATCCTCATTTAACATTGAATGTCATTAATTTCGTCATTAATTCCCTTTGGATAGTCCGTTTATAATTAAATCGACGGATTCGTGTTCCCGCGTTAATACGTTTATAATGACACGTAAATTATTCGCAGCCGATCGCAGCCGAACGCATCCGATCACGGCCGATCATGTACAAGTTCTTACGATTATGTGTGACTGTGCGGATTTGTGTGAATAATTAATTGACAAGCGTGAGTGTGTTGTGTTGATAGGTTTAGAGGCAATGAAATGTATGGGTATTGCGTTTGTTCAGTTTGTAAAGGACGATTTGTGTTTTTCATTTGGAGGTTGGAAACAAAATGCCATTCTGCTGTGCCCTCACTTAGAATGTGCGTGTATTGTTCGGTGCATTTAGAAAGTTTCACTTCACATTTCGAAAAAACATCTAAGTTTTACAAAGTCGAATATTAAAAATCCAAAGTTATTTTTTAAATTTTATTCAACGTTCGCCTACTACTTAATAAAACCGGCCCCCCTTATTAATAAACGCGGAGCACAGTCAGTATAAACTTCAGATTAGCCGAAGATTTTACGGGGTGTACCTACATAAGTTGGTATTACTTTACTCAGGGTTTATTGATAAGAAGGGTCAGAGTTTCGCCCATACCTATTTGAAAAATATCCCAAAAACTTAGTTTTGCAGCCAGGCTATACTAATACCTCGCTGACTAGTAATCTTATATTAGATCAAACTCAGGTCAAAGGCTTCAATCTAAGCGAGGCGGGGATCAGAATCTGATCCCTATGGCTTCATTAATAATGCGCCCGTCAGCGATCGAAGTTCGACCTAAATGTTACTTTCTGGTGGAGTAATGCTCAAAAACGTTCCATTTTAATGGAAACTCGTAATATTGGTGGAGGACTATCGAGTTTCAAAAGATAGTCGATATGATTTATTTTAATACTTTCCCCGCAGACACAATAGTTGAAACAAGTTATTGCTGTGTGTAGTTAAGGTCAGTGCACTGGAAAAAGGCAGGAATTATTTAAATATATTAGGGCACTGGCGCCATACTATTTCTATTAGCGAAATAATATGTATAAAGGCGTCATTTCCTACTTCCCAGAAAATTTTCTTTGAATTTAGTCTTAATTATTTTTTAAATTACGATGTAGACGGTTTTCTTTTACTCTGTCTAAAACAGCAAAGCTAGTACAACCCTAAAAAAAACCCGCATTCCTAATCAAACACATTTGGTTCAGAAGTACACTCCGCGGTTTTGGGTAGACTAGTAAGGACCTCTCGATAAGTACACCGGCGGATCAAAGAAGTGGCACTACAAAATAAATCTGAAATGTGGTCGTTTGGTACAGGGTAGTTGTTGTAAACGTGTGAGAGACGGTTTAAAAATAATAACTTTATTGGCAACAATTAATGTAGTTTTAAATACTCTCTATTTTAACTACATTTAATGTAGTAAATGTAATTAAAATAGAGAGTTGAATAATAAATATAAATCTTCACATTAATTATTTATAGTCATGGATGTTTTGCATACACTTTTTACAAAAAATATCCCTGGCGAGATATTTTAAAGTTTCAAGAAATTAATAAATATTCTACCTATTTCAACATTCATATCCTGTATCTAAACTATAAAGATACACTTGAAGCCACAATCATTATCCCCGTCCGACTCCACCGCTCCGTGGAGTCATGTATTTCCAACCGCACCGCATAAGCCATTGTCTGTCGCACTGAATTACGTTAACCTATTCAGAAGATATTCTATCCGACAGTACACTGCTACCCACTGAGATAATTCGACCAACAACATGCAGTAATAATACGCAGAAGTTCTAATGAAAACCGAAAATAGGAGGAGACCAAATGGTATGCCATACCTCACCGGGACGCGATGGCGACGTCGCCAGATCACGCTGCCAACCAATATTTATGCAACTTTATAAAGGTTACGCAGGCCGATTGGTTACGCAGCCAATCATACATTTAGTTGGCGATGCGTGCTGTCTGCGCCGCCACGGTGTGGCATCCCGGGGAGGTATGGCTCTTACTCTAAGCGGTGAAAATAATTGAAAGACAAGAAAGACAGAAAAAAAAATACACACAAAAACATCCTGAAAAATCTTAATCATAATAGAATTCTGTGCAATTGCTTCACGAAATTAATTAATTTTGACGACACGGTTGGCGCAGTGGCTGAGCGATCGACTGCTGTGCAACGTGTCGCGGGTTCGATCCCGCACGGAACAAATGTTTGTATGATCTGCAAGTAGTTGTTCCGGGTCTGGGTATTAGTGTATGTGACTTTCTATGTTTGTAAACGCACCCACGATACAGGAAGAAATTCTTAGTGTGGGGCAACGTTTCGAAGAGAAAAAAAAAAATCCTATCAACATTCATATTGTTCGTAAATTTAAATCCATGTGAGTCATTTAAACATTCATTCTTTAGCAGTCGTAAAACATGCCTTTATCATGGCAAAAGGATGTGTCCATCAGCAAAACAATTAATTTATCTGATTGTACATGAATACTAGTGAAGTAACTATCATTACAACGTTTAAAAAACAAAGAAAATTTTACAATCTTACATAATCTTCAGTGATTCGAAGTGTTCGTCGTTTTTCGGAAGTTCCAGATGTAAACATAGCGCTGATTCATTATTAATTTGTTAATAAATGTTAGGAAAAATCGTCTACGCGTTGCAATATTTGTAAATAAATGAGTACCATGTATCTATCAACATAATTAAATCTGTTGTTGCATATTTTTAAATTCTTTGTACCTATTATAGAATAGTAATTATTTTTATCCCAGGTACATAGTCTTCAGATATAATTATATAAATTAATGCATACAAAATACTGTCAAACATTTTAAAACAGTAACTATGGAGTTTCTTTCCCATTCTTCTCCATAAGAATCTACCTTTTGGAAGGGGCAACTAGAATCAATTCTATTTTATTGTACATTTTGATGTTCTAAACTGCCTTTTAATGGCCTACTTGAAATAAAAGATTTGACTTTGACTTTAAAACGCACATTGTTTGGAGTAGACCTTCTGTCCCTCTCTACCTATCGCACGTCCGCACGCTGTCACATTCATGCATGAACCTATGCTAACGTCATTGTGAATTAATATTCTGGAGCATTTAAACTAAATACGCTGCATGTTGGTCTGTCGTATACGAGATGTTTCAATTTATTAAGGATTTTTGGCCTATAGTAAGACATTATCGGTAGAAAAAGCTAGATTTGGATTGGCCTTACTATAGCATCTATACTTACTAATTTGTATTTCTTACGAAAAGTTACAAATTTACAAAGGAAAACAGTACAAAACTGAAACAGAAAAGGAAACAGTACAAAACTGCGACAAATAATACATGAATTTGATTAAACTAAGTCTGCGGTTACATTAGAGAGTGCCACTTTTTAGTGACCCCATGTGTAAATCTCATGATTTAAGTCGACCGTATGGCGATAATTATTCGGCAATGACTGTCTTCATGACAGTTTACAAATACATACCTACTCACTCAATAATAAGGACAAAAAAACTTGAACTAAAATAAATTAGTAGTCAATGGCTTGTTGATTGATGAATGATTGGTTGCAATCAAGTCGGTAGGTAGATATAGACGTCTCTTGCCCACGCAAGACCCCTCCTGCTGTCACCACGAACACGTAATGGAAAATGCAAGAGCCCAGCAAATTCTAATGGCTAGCCCATGTGATTTCAAATTCAACTCATGTGCCTGCAATTTCAGTGGTCACCATAACCTTATTTATGCAGGAGTCCGCTGTCCCGTTGCTCTTGGTATAGTACCAACGCCTTACAGACATGAGTCCCCTCAGTAGTTGTAATATAATACAATATTTTAGCTGCTAGCCAGGCGGTGTGGTCAAACAATAGTTCTTTGCGCGAGTTTATATCAGCGGCTGTAAGTTTGTGGCAACTATCGGACGTGCCAACGACTATCGACAGCAAATACATGGCAGGGGTGTCGCATCATAGATAATGTAATAATACATAGTTTGTTTCGACTTTCATAAATACTCTTGAAGCAATTCAAATAGCCCTTCAAAATCATTGAGCTGTATGTGGCTGATCCATCAACTTTGTAAATAGGCGCCGTCACTTGGTGGGAACTGTCCAGAGAATAAACAAAAAGAAAAACAACATGAATGAAAACCAATATTTTGTAACTAATTTTGATTTAAAAGAGTGTCCAACTGTCCATGGTGTTTCTTGGCCGTTCTTCTCCATAGGAACTACGCTTTGGAATGGGAAAATATATGATTACCCCAGCTATTGTCTTATTCAGATTGTGTAAAATGATGTGTAATTTCTGTTCTATTTTTATTATTTTTAAGCTCCCAAAAATAGGAATTTATAAAAAGAAGTTTCATTGTTTTTTTATAAATCATATTTCATCATTATCATGGAAATCACAATTTGAATTATTTTTGAGGTTCAGTTCAATACATGCCACGTGATAAGGAGAAAGCCTATTGCCACTAACCTTGCACAAATCCAGACTAGAACTAGACTATACTATACTATACTACTATTACTGTAAAATTAAACGACATTACAGAATAATATTCTTAAATTGAGTTTCATAATATTATCATTGTTCGGTATCATAATAGTTATAATCTGGTTTGCAGTTTGGCTTCATCCCAAATCTCTGTGGTAGTAATCGGTTGGTAAATATGCACCACAAAATGTTTTAATGGACAAAATCTGATAATAAGCTAGATACAAGATATTAATTTAACATAAAACAACATAACATCACGCCGGTTTTCCGCGAAGGGTAATGCAGAGGTGTACCTGCAGGACGTCCACAACCGGTGACACGGTGCTCGCGTACGGCGGCTGTGAGGCGGAGCTGAACGACAAGTCCGGAGATGGTGGGTGTGCCTGTTGTCGTGCTCTGGCTCTCGTCTGTATATTTACGTACTCACATTGTTTATATTATAGTAAATTTTCTTGTGTATATTTATAGTCTTTTTTTTAAGATGTTTCATGTTTACTTGCATCTGGTATTTTTGTTGTGGTTTGTAACTTTTGAATCTGGACTGTGAAATTTGTTTTTTATTAAAAAAATTGTTGTTTAATAATAGTAATATTAAGACATTGTCAGCAAAGAGAACAATACTAAATGTGTTAGAATACGCTTATTTTCTAACACAATTCTTCAATTTCTGACACTAGAGCTACTCTTGCTGAATACTGTTGCAACTATTTGGTAATATTAATATAGTAATAGTAATAGTAGTAAGAGTCTGACACGCCCTAGCTCCGGCCAGAGCGGGAGTAGTTATTTGATCATTTTCTACCCAAAAAAAAAGGCATGCAACATTATCATAAAATTAGTGAATTATTAAAATTATTTTTGAGGTATTTAAGTTCAGCAATAGTCGGCATGGTACATTCACATAGTATTTCTTTTTTTAAATAATCCAGAATACAATAGGAATAAAATTAAATAAAATGAAGCAATGTCATAATTAGTGATGCCAAATTAAATTACATTAAATTATTCAGTACATAAATCAGTGTCATTTAGAAAGTCATTCACAGAATAATAGCATTTTACCATTAATAATGCTGTTAGTTTCTTTTTAAAGTTTTGTATTGTGTAATTTTTAATTATGTTAGATATTTAATTATACTGAAACTCCAACTCAAACTCAAAGCATTTATTTAAAATTAACCAATTACAGGCATTTGAATTGTCAAGGGGGTCAGTCAAAAGTGGGAGGAAACGCCCGGGTGTTACCATTGTGTGGATCGCCCGGAGGACACGGTGGAGCATACGGTGGAGGTCTGCCCGGCTTGGGCGGGGCACCGCCGTGTCCTCACGGAGGCGATCGGCAGCGGCGATCTCTCGCGTCCGGCCCTGGTTCAGGCCATGGTCCGGAGCGAGAGTGCATGGGAAGCCGTCACTTCCTTCTGCGAAGCAGTAATGCTCGCGAAGGAGGAGGCGGAGCGCGGGAGGGAAATGCAAGATGCGCGCCCTCGCGCCCCTAGTCGCCGCAGGAGACGCCCCGGGCGTCGGGAGTCGCGAGCCGACTTCCGGCCACCGTAGGCGCGGGCTTGCGGACGTTGGGCAATGGGTAGCTCGCCGTCCGATTAGGACCAGGCCCGGGTCGACGGCGCGTTGTGTTCCACGCGCGCCTCAAAGAGATGTCAGCACCAACTGACGGGGTCCGTAAGGGCCAATGCCTGCCAGGGTTGCGAGTTGGTCCGAAAGGGATATCGCGGCCCCGGCACTCAGGCAACGGAAGGAACACGGGTGGGTTTTAGTCAGTAAAAGTTCTGACACTCCCTCTCGCTCCGCCCAGAGCGGGAGGAGTCATGTGATGATTTCCCACCCAAAAAAAAAAAAAAAATGGGCGTCAGTCAGAAAGATGAAGCTAGATACCGATTCCAAAGCGTAATACGAGTAAGTACCTATGGAGAACAAAGGGCAAGAAACTCCACGGACACTCTTTTAAATAAATTGTTACAAAATATTGGTTACATCATTCATGTTGGCCATGTTGGGCCATACATTATTGGGCCCATACTAATACCACTTTTTTTTGTAAAGCAGTATTTCAACTCTCAATATTTAGTAGATATTTATACTGACTTCTTAAATGTCTCTCTTTCTATCTTTTGACACTGCAGTGAAAAGGGTAATGAATTAAACCTTTAACGAATATTGCGACTTCTAAAATGTACATAGCGAGGAAAGTTAATAGTTTGAGGGACTTAAACACAGGAACGCAACTATCTGTCGCTTTCATATTAAGTATTGCCCTTAACCAACATTTTTTGGGCCTTGTTCTCGTAGAGTACCTACAGTTTCAGTTTTTTACAGTATTATTAAACTTAAACTCAAAGCATTTATTTTAATTAAACCATTTACAGGCACTTTTGAATTGTCAAATAGTCGCGTCAGTTAGTCAGAAAGTTGAAGCTAGTTGCCCATTCCAAAACGTAGATCTTTATGGAGAAGAATGGGCAAGAAACTCCAAGGACACTCTTTTAAATATAGAAAATTACAAAATCCTGGATACATTATTCATGTTGCTTGTATATGTGAGAACAATGTATTATTATAGTATAAATACAGGGTGGATTTTTGAGATGGGGCAGTAAGGGCAGCTACCGTTGTAGCTACAGGAAAACGGTCATAGGAGACAATCCTTAACTTTTAGAAAAATTTTGATCTGCATTCACAGATTTTGAAAAAAAATACAGGCTGTACATTTTTTTTTTGTACATTAACATTTAATGTACAAAAAAAAGCTGCCCATACTGCCCCATCTCAAAAAAATCCACCTGTATATATACAGGGTGGCAGGGACATCGACGCGAAGCCGGCTGCCATGGATTCAGCACATGATTCTGAACCCCACTGCGTCGAAATTTTTCGTCGGTTATAAAAAAAAAATCTGCTGAGTTTTATGGCAACAGTCAGGGGTGGCACGCAGATGGTAAGTTCCAAAAACACAATAAGATACTATTATTTCCTCAGGCGCTTACCAAGCTATTTGTTTATCCTATCCTATACTACTACGAGTATAACATTATATTATATTATAGTTATTAATTAATTTATATATTATACGGGGTGTCAGGGACAGCGACGCGAAGCCATGGATTCAGTACATGATTCTGAACTCCCCTGCGTTGAAATTTTTCGTCGGTTATTTAAAAAAAAACCAGCTGCTCCATACATTTTGACCGCGTAGGTATTGAATTTTTCTATGAAACAGCAGATTTTTTTTTTATAACCGACGAAAAATTTCGACGCAGTGGGGTTCAGAATCATGTACTGAATCCATGGCTTCGCGTCGCTGTCCCTGACACCCCGTATAATATATAAATTAATTAATAACTATAATATAATATAATGTTATACTCGTAGTAGTATAGGATAGGATAAACAAATAGCTTGGTAAGCGCCTGAGGAAATAATAGTATCTTATTGTGTTTTTGGAACTTACCATCTGCGTGCCACCCCTGACTGTTGCCATAAAACTCCAATCGTTCGGATTTGTTAGTATTCGCGCGAGACGTTGTCCACGATATTTTCGTATCGTCGTATTCTGTCGTATTGTCGTAGTGCCGGTAAACGTGTGTTATATAAATGACGCTATTGTCCAAGACGCTTGTTGTTCAAGTTTTATAGCTCTTTGTTACAACAGTGAGTTTACAATAAAATGGAATAGGTATGTCTTATATTGGCTACTTGTTTGAAACTAATTGCAGGGACTTGTGTATAGAGTGAACTATGCGAAAAAGTAGTTTTCAAACTTTATTTTCAAACTTCATAGTCGCCCTTGATAAAATTAAGGGTGCCAAATAATGTAATATAATTACACTATAAAAGGTTATGTATTTAATCGAACCTCAAATAATTCACAACAATATTAATAGACACTGATGTAATAAATCTGCCTTTTGCTGAGCCTCAAATAATTCCTATTTGTTGTCTTAAAATAAAACCCATCAAAAATAGTGTCAAATCGTTTAAAATAGTTTTTTAAATTTTTATTATCTTTTGTAGGGCGTCCCTCTAAATATGGGTCAAATCGAATAGGGGCGTGGGCAAGGTCATTTCTAAACTTTTTAATCCTGTGAATGTGGATGCTGTTTTTACGGTTCAAAAGTTATGTCCGATTTTTGTATTTTAAAATCGCTTCGCATAGTGCTCTAAGAAAAAAAACATAAAAAAAACGATCAGGGCTATCAGTAAATTTTAGGAAGAATGGGCCTTTCCTGTGTTAATTAACAGTTTACAACTGCGTAAAAGTTAACAGAATTAACTTTTACGCAGATAGAAAACATGTTCAATAAGAAAAAATAGCACAGGAAGGCCCACTCTTCTGCAAAGTGCTGGAAAAAAAAAATGGGTCGAATCTTTTTTTTAATGATTTTTTTTCTTTGAGCATTAAGCGATATGAATGAAAAAAACAAAAATTCGTCATAACTGTTGAATCGTAAAAAAAATCACCGTCTTGACGTGGCACCGCTCGCTACGCTCGCTCTGCTTTCACGCGGTTGGTCACAGTTCTAACCTAACCCATGAGGTCGGGGTGCTCTTGCTTAGCTATTAAAAAGAAGCTTATTTATTTAAAAAAGTATACTTCTTTCAAAGCACATAAAGTTTTTCACTGCAGACCCACCGTACCCCTGGCCGTACCTCTGGTGGTACGGTGGGTATTTTAAAGTTAAACGATACCACTGTATAAAGTGAGCGTAGTGCTGTGCTGATACTACGCGGACAGGAAATTATAAAGAGTTAAGTATCTCGCATTCATTAATTAGGTACTTGGGAAATGCATAATTCCAAATATTGCATAATATTTTTTTTTGGATAATAAATAAATTAAAAATAAAGATCATACATGTGCAGTAGATCCATTGAGTAATGAAATATTGAAGGAAAAGTGTAATTTGCGAAAAATTGTGGTTTCCTCGGTTGAACCTATTGAACAAATATATGACACGAAAAAGAGAGATTTTAAAGACATGGGGATGTATTTTACTATTGGGAAATATCCTCGGTATGAAGGCGTGAAGCACTTTCTTCAGAACGCTAGGAACAAATGTGCACAAGTTTCTAAAAGTGTATCCCACGATTTGAGTAAGTTCCAGTCCAGTATCATAATTTCATAATTTTTGTGACGAGTCAAACAAGCAAACCCGTATTTTGCTCTAAAGAGTCGCGAGAAGCAATTCGTAATATTGTGGAATATTTTGCTGACGGTACTTTTTATAGTTGCTCAGAACCGTTTTCACAATTAAATAATATTCATGGTGATATGGGAAGTGGTGTGGAAACTACTAAAGCGAAGCCCTTAATATTCGCACTTATGTTGGACCGAAAAGAAAAAAGTTACATTATTTTGTTTAACATGATAGTCTCAAATTCCCGAGTGGAACCCACACAAAGTTCACACAGACTACGAAAGAGCAGCGATGAACGCCATATTGAAAGTATTCCCAAATATTACACTCCGAGGGTGCTATTACCATTGGACTCGCAACATTTGGAAGAAAGAGAAGTCTTTTAGATGTACGAAAAATAAACCAGGACGAAGAATGCCCTGACGAGTGCCTTGCCACTTCTTCCTGACTGCGACATTCAACATGGTTTTGAGTACGTGAAATCTGAATCTGATGGTATAGCTATAGGCTATAGACTAACTCCGAAGGTTATGATGGAATTAGCACAAAAATAATGAAAGCGTGCAACACTGAATTAATTTCTATATTGACATATTTAATTAATCTTTCATTTTCATCAGGTACTTTTCCTGATGCCTTAAAACTATCAGTCGTGAAACCACTTTACAAAAAAAGCAGAAAAGATGACGTGAAAAGCTATCGCCCGATTACTCTTATTCCTATTTTATCAAAAGTATTCGAAAAATGTATGCTCAACAGACTTGTCGACTTTTGTACCAAATATAACATTATAGCAAATGAACAGTTTGGATTCCAAAAGCACAAATCAACAACACAGGCAATATTTTCCCTTTTGAGCAATATCTTGTGTAATCTAAACAATAATCATATAACTACAGGACTTTTTTTCGACCTGTCACAAGCATTCGACTTTGTGGCACATGATTTTTTATTAAAAAAGTTAGAAGGCATTGGAATAAGAGGACTAGCACTGAATTGGATTTCGTCTTATTTAAGTGAGCGGAAACAATACGTTGTTATCGATAAAGTACATGAAAACCTACTTTCTTCCTATTTTTCTGACTCCAGGGAATATAAATGCGGCGTCCCTCAGGGGAGTGTGTTAGGACCCATTTTGTTTATATTATATATAAATGACATACCACTAGTCACTAATCATAAATGTGTATTATTTGCAGATGACATTTCAATTATCGTGACGTCTGATAAGAAGTATAAATCAATATCTGACCATGAAATGGACATTAATAATACTATTGACAATATTTTAGGATGGCTACAGACAAATAAATTAAAAATCAACTTAGACAAATCTAATTTTATACAATTTAATAAATCTAAACATGCTAAATACAATTTTAAACTTAATATTGGCAGACTGAAAGAAGTTACACAAACCAAATTCTTGGGTGTACTCATAGATCAAGACTTAAATTGGAAAGTACATCTAGATAATTTGTGCAATAGGATCAATAAATTTGCTTATGCTCTCAGACAAGTAAAGAACGTGACAAATAGAAAAACGGCAATTATTACATACCACGCATATATAGAATCCATTTTATGTTACGGGCTTATTATATGGGGGAACAGTACGGATAAGGATAGAGCATTTATTGCGCAAAAAAAATGCATCAGGGCCATTTGTGGACTCCGTCCTGATGAGTCCTGCGAACCGTTTTTTAAAAAGATAGGTTTATTACCACTTCCCTCACTTTACATATTTGAAATCTGTAAATTTGTGTACAGTAATAAGGGATTGTTTAAAAAAGCGTACGAATTCATCTCTCGACCAACAAGGGATCCACACAGACTTGTATTAAAGGATAATCCTAAGTCAGCCAAGTATGCAAAAAGCTGCCTTGTGATGTGTGTACGTATATACAATAAAATACCAAAAGAAATAAAATTATTAAATAATCATAACTCATTTAAAAACAAATTATACAAATGGCTGAATGGACATAATTTTTATGACATTAATGATTTTTTTAACTTGAAAATATAAAATGTGTATCTACAGGTATTAATGAATGAATGACTATTATTGTATTTCCAATTAATTTGTGACATTCTATAGCTGACCTTTTAACTCGTTATTAATTATTTTGCATGCAATTGATACAATATTCTGTATAGCTAAACATGTGGACATTATGTATATCAAAACCAGACATCAACTTTATACCATGTTTAAAGCAAATAAAGACTTATCTTATCTTATCTTATCTAGCACAAATGGAAAAATGTATAAAATACTTAGAAACATATTGGTTTAAGACGCATTCATCTACTGTAATAAGTGTATTTGGTGAACGCCATAGAACGACCAAAATTTTAGAGGCGTTTCACTCCAAAATTAATAAACGTGTCAACAAGAATTCTGTGACATTGATGCGATTACTCAAAGTATTTGGAGCATATTCATACATTAGAGATGATTAAAAAAAAAAGGTGAAAAGATCAAATCATCCATGATTTCATTACTGAAGTACAGTACAAATTATAAATAAAGAAATTTCAATTGGTCACGCATTAGAAAAATTGTGCACTTAAAAGAAAGAACTAATTACAAATTTATTACTAAATTAATATATGACTAAATTTTTGTTGTCAGTGAAGTGGTTTTAACTAGTGATACAACACTATTACCTGGTGGTATCGTTTACTTTAAAATACCCACCGTACCACCAGAGGTACGGCCAGGGGTACGGTGGGTCTGCAGAAAGGTTCAATTAAATATTTCCTTTTTAAAAGTAAGTAAAAATTATTTAAACAACTCATTTATTTAAATCGAATCAGTACCTTCAACGGTCATTCATATAATTATGTATATTGTATAGATAACATTGACCTTACGATGCTTAACTTTTTTCATTCTTCAACTGTACAGTCGGACAAGCTATTTGTTATACAGGCAAAAATATTCATCTTTCAACCACACTGCCAATATTATTTTTTATCGTGTGCGTAATAAATAACTTTTTAAACTTCTGGCATACTCAATAGAGTGATGTAAAATATTTCTCGGCATACTCCACAATTTTTTTTTTAACTTGTTTACCTAGGTACCTATACCTAAGCATTAATCCTCGCAACTCCCAATAAATCTAATCTCGTTCATATAACGCGCAGTTATTCAAATATTATGGATACTCGCTACAAACACATTACGAACTTACGATAGATTTGCTTTACGACGTCTTACGATTTGTGCGTGTTAAGATAACGGCACTAAAACATAATATTCGAAGAACATTATGGCTGTAAGTCAGGTTGATTCAAAAGTTGAAAGCCTTGCCAATATGACTTGTAATGTACAACTAACTGTTGCCTTCGGTTTCATTCGGTAATTGACCATCGTCGTCAATGGACATCTGCAATATCCAGGGGCATTGCAAGTGCTTTGCCGTCCTAGAGACAAAGCTGAAATGCCTATAACAATATTGATTTATTTATTTTATAAAAGGTAGCTTCACAGTTCAATATAATTAGACCGTCACCCTTTTTTTTGGTTGGGAAATCAGGGCGGAGCGAGAGGGAGTGTCAGACTTTTACTGACAAAAACCCACCCGTGTTCCTTCCGTTGCCTGTGTGCCGGGGCCGCGATATCCCTTTCGGACAAACTCGCAACCCTGGCAGGCATTGGCCCTTACGGACCCCGTCAGTTGGTGCTGACATTTCTTTGAGGCGCGCGTGGAACACAACGCGCCGTCGACCCGGGCCTGGTCCTAATCGGACGGCGAGCTACCCATTGCCTCCGGGCGATCCACACAATGGTAACACCCGGGCGTTTCCTCCCGCTTTATCCTGAACAGGAACCTCCCGAAACAACCGTGTCCGGTGAGGACCTGCGTCAGGCGGAAGGTGAGGACGCCGTGGCGCCTCTCTAGCCACTCCTCAAAGTGGGGCCTTACCGCCGCAATTGTGGCGTGCCCAGCGCTGGGTTGCGACAATCGCACTCTCCATGCCGCCATGAGATCCCGCCGGAGCTCTGTCCGCTGTGCCGTGATTTCTCGCGGCAGCGGAGTTACACCCCGGCGTTTCGCCTCCTCGCGCAACTCCCACATGTGCGCGAGGACTTTTGCCTCCAGATCCCATGGCGGTAGTCCGGCAAGGAGGCTCGCCGCCTCACGGGAGACCGTGCGGTATCCTCTGACCAGCCTAATGGCCATGACCCTTTGGGACGCGTTCAATCGCTGGGCTGGTCGCAGCCTTAATGAACGCGCCCACACCGGTGCCCCGTAAAGGGCCATGGACCGCACGATCCCCGCGTAGAACCTCCGGCAGGAGGCGTTTGGACCCCCTAGATTGGGCAGAAGCCGCTTCAAAGCAGCCCCAGCCCTCTGCAGTTTGGGAGCCAAACGTCGGAAGTGCTCCACGAAGTTCCACCGGCTGTCGAGGACGAGTCCCAGGTACTTCATCGTCGACTCGACACCGATGTGAACCCCTCCCGCCGTTATCTGGGAACCCGACAGTGGCGCGTTCCGAGGACCATAGAAACACATGGCCTCGGACTTGTGCAAGGCCACCTCGAGTCCCAGTTGCCGGATCCTATCGACGATTGTCGCACCCCAACGTGTCGCTAGTTCGGCCGCCGCCTCATGCGACCTCCCCTGCACCAGGACCAGCGTGTCGTCAGCGTAGCAGACCACGCTGACGCCGCTAGGGAGGTCGGCGCGCAGCACCCAGTCGTAGCCGATGTCCCACAGATGCGGCCCCAGGACCGATCCCTGCGGGACACCGCACGACATCTCTCGCCGGTTCCACTCTCCGTGGTGATACCCCGGGTAGATGACGGCCCTGTCCGTCAAATAGGCCTCGACCACTCGACAGAGGTAGGTCGGCATTCGGTGATACCGGAGTGCCTCCCTAATGCAACTCCAGGGCAGGGTATTGAACGCATTGGCGATGTCAAGAGACACCGCCAAGACCACCCCACCCCGGGCAACAGCATCCCCCGTCGTGAGGGCTCGAACGCGCATGATGGCATCCACCGTAGAGCGCCCCTTGCGGAAACCAAACTGGCTGTCCGCCAAATCCGGCCCCACTCGCACCAGCTGCCCGACAAGGCGGTCTGCAATTACTCTTTCAAAGAGCTTGCCCACCTCGTCGAGCAGCACGATGGGCCGGTAAGCGGACGGAGAGTCCGCCGGGCGCCCCGGCTTCTTGATGAGGACCAGTTTCCCCGTCTTCGAAGTGGGAACTGGCCTCTCTCCAAGCATGCGCTAAAGAGCCCTCGAAGTCGAGGCCCGAGAGCCTCTAAGGCCAGAACCCAGGCTTTTCCAGGTAAGCCGTTGGGTCCTGGGGCGGTATTTTTGGCATTCAGCCTACGTACCGCCACTCTCAAATCTACCTCGGTCACCTCCGGAGATTCGTCGTCGTCGTCGTCACCTGTGTGGTCCGCATCGGGCACCGCAGGAGGCGGAGCCATGGGCGGGGGAGTATGTTCCCCTCGCGAAGGGAACAGAGCGCTCACCACGTCCTCCACGAGCTGGGGCCGGAGACTCTGCGTCAGCGGGGGAGCCCATGGGCGGAGTTGATCTCTCACCCATTTGTATGGGCGCCCCCACGGGTCTCTGTTCAGAGTCTCCAGCGACTCCTTACGGCCCTCTCCTCTGGCCCGCTCGATCTCCGCTCGGAGGGCGGTCTTCGCCGCTCTGTACCCGGCGTACAGCTCCACCTCAATGGCTTCCGTATCCGGCGGGCGGATACGGAGCCTGCGGTGCCTGGCGTACAAGTGGCGCGCAGCAACGCACGCCGCGCGTAAAGCGGTCAGCTCACGCGACCACCAGTACACCTGGCGCTGAGCACATTGCCACGTCACATATTTCGGACATGGCCTCCCGGAACCACTCCGCCTCGTCGTTGATGTCGGCAGGCCTGTCCGGTGATGACACCCAGGCCTGCACGATCGAGGCCTCCAGGAGGAGCTCCCGGTCCAGCTGCTTCAGCGCCCACCGCGGACCACTCGGGGTCTGTCTGACCGGCGTGCCCGAGGTCTGGGTGGAGACGTCAAACCGGATGTACCGGTGATCGGAATAGGTCTCCACCCCCTCCATGACGCGCCAGTCGATGACACGTGGTGACAGAGCGGGGCTGGCGAACAAATGTCCACCACTGACTCGCCCCGCATCCGCACGCACGTGGGGACAGAACCCCGGTTTAGGACGACCAGGCCCGACTCCAGAGCCCAGTCCTCCACCATCCTGCCCCGTGTGTCCGTTAACCGGGAACCCCATGCCACGTTCTTGGCATTGAAGTCCCCGAGGACGATCACGGGGAGGGGATGGTACCCGACGACGACGACTCTCAACTCCCCAAGGGAGTTGTGGAACTCGGCGAGAGTTCGGCTCGGGGAAAAATACGCTCCTACCACGACAATCTCCCCGAACCGTGCTGCTACGCAACCCCGTCCCTTCTTGACGGTCTCGAGGGACGGGGTACCGGCGGCGGCCGACGAAATAATGGCCACTGAGCCGCTCAGGTCCTCCACCCAGTGATCCCTGGGCGGGACAAAGTACGGCTCAGCGACCACGGCGATGTTAATCGACCACTGCGCCATGCTCTGGAGCAACAGATCCTGAGCTGCGGCGCAGTGGTTGATGTTCGCCTGGAGGAGGCGTAATGGACCTATTGGCAGTCCATTTTAGCCCCCCCCCGAGCCCCTCGTGAGGGCCCCGCCACGGCGGCAACGGCCGCGGCGGCGACGACGGTGGTGGCGGCAGCGGCGACGACGGTGGTGGCGGCAGCGGCGGCGGCCGTAGTAGCGGCGGCTGCGGCAGTGACGGTGGTGGCGGAGGACTTGCTCCTGGCTTTGGCGGGTTGGGCGCAGGCCTTACTCCCAATCCGGTGCTCGGCTGGCTTGCCAGCCGCTGCACATACGGCGCAGTGCGGCGTGGTTTCGCACGAGCCGGCCTTGTGACCGGGCTGACCGCAGCGATAGCAGTGATCGCTGCGGTCCACCTCCGAGGTGCATTTAGCTCCCACGTGGTTGCCCACATGGCAGCGGAAGCATCTCAGAGATCTGGGTTCGAGCAGTTTCACCTGCGCGGATACCCAGCCCACCAATAACCTTTGGCCCTCCCCGGCGATTTTTCTGGCCGCCGACACGGGGCAGCTCACCGTTACGGCTCGCATCCCCGTGAAGCCAGGACGGATGGTGCCCGCCCTAACCTGCTCGGCAGAGCACCCCCCAGTCCTGACGACAGCGGCCATCACCTGTTCCTCCGCCACTGAGTCGTCCAGGCCCGAGATGCGCATGTCCACGCACTTGGTGGGCCTGGACACTCGGGCCTCGTCCGCATTTAAGGACGCCCTGAGCTTTTCAGCTAGGGCGTCAGCGGCCGGGCCACTGGCCACTCCGGGGAGCTCTAGCATCCGGGCGCCAGTCGCAGTGACCCTAACCCGGATGCCCTGAGTGGCGCCGATCTCTTCCAGATCCACCGCCGCCCCAACCTTGGAGAGCACGTCGCGGTAGGACACGCCCTTCTTTTCCGCTTCCGGCTGTAGTGTAATCACTACAGCTGCGGACTTCGGGGCGCGGAGCCTAGCCGCGACGCTTTGCTCCTTGCGCCGCTGCCGCCTGGCCTTCTTTTTGGCCGCCCTTTTGGCCTTGCCTGCCTTCTTCTTCTCCCCGAGACCGTCACCCTTTAGATCGGATCACAGCTCTACTTGGCGGCAGAAATATATGGACGGTGCTAGTTGTGATCAAATCAAATCAAATAAAATCTTTTTATTGTGGGCATAGGTTATACAGACAGATGTTAGATAAATTACAGTTCCATTATGTCCTGCCTAATAGGCATACAATAATTATGTCAACATGCAGTGCAAAACAATTCTTAGGTATCACATATAAAACATTTCTTACAGAACAACAATTAGGTGTATGGTGACAGATTGTAGTAGGTACTAATTATTAAGAAAATCTTGGATCGTGTAGTAAGCTTTGTCAATTAAAAAGTTACGCAATTTATATTTGAATAGTGGGAGATCCTTGGTGTTTAAAATGTCCACAGGTATCCTATTGTAAATTTTAGATGCCATTCAAAAAAAACTTTTACCCAGAAGAGCAGTTTTATGTGGTATACTAGATATTTTGAGTATATATCTTTTTGATTTTAGTTCACCAAGATTATATGTTCGACGCGTATGTATTTTTTTTTAATTTATTTTTTTTATTTATGTCCGCCGATTTCTCCGTCAATTCTGGACCGATTTTCAAAATTTTATTTTTGTATGAAAGGGTATGCTCCCGGATTGGTCCCATTTAAATTTTATTTACTTTGCTTGGATAGTTTTTGAGTAAGCTTCAGTGGTATTCGAATTTGTGTGGGGTAAGTACCACAACTAAAAAGCGAAAAATAAAAACTTTTTACAAAAAAAAAAACAACCGACTTTCGAAAAAAAACACTACAAAGTGAAAAATAACTTTAATTTCAGTCGGTGGCAAAAAACGAAAATTCAGAACCAAAGACACCAACTTCCGAAATTAAAGTTATTTTTCACTTTGTAGTGTTTTTTTTCGAAGTCGAATGTTTTTTTTTTTGTAAAAAGTTTTTTTCTATATGTAATTTCTTTTCTATTTTGTGAATATGAGAACGTTGTAGACCTTGTAGATTCATAGATGCTTTGATTTTTGACCATTTCCTTTTTTGTTAAGTACTGTTTAACAGGTCTGCTCTATCCTCCCATACCTACTTAAACTGTTATTTTAAAACATTGTAACACCCAAAAGTTACCGTGGAGTTTCTTTCCGGCTCTTCTCCATAGGAAACGACTAATTGTAACCGTGCACCTAGCTTCTGACGTTTTGTAAGTGCGCATGTAGGTTTAAGGCTTGTGCAGACCAGCGCGACATGTCGCGCGACGCGACACGAACAATACAATTTCTAAGAAAACTTCACAGTATAACAATAACCGGCGTCGCGTCGCACGACAAGTCGCGCTGGTCTGCACAAGCCTTTAAGTGAAATATCCTATACCTACTATTCAATGAGCAATATTTATACGAGTATAATATCGTTTTAAGAAACGTGAATCTATTACATGAACATATTTGTGGCCCTGAAAAGGGCCTTTTGTTTTTACTCCTGCCACCCCACTTATAAATGAATATTTTTGTAATCACGTTCTCGAAAACGGCTCTAACAATTTCGATGAAAGTTGCAATATGGGGATTTACGGGGGCGAAACATCGATCTAGCTAGGTTTAATATCTCGGAAAAATCTTTTTCACCGTATTTTCACCCGAGCAGAGCTCGGTCGCCCAAAGTTTAGGACAAGATGGCTACCTTAGAATAAAGACTGGGCAGCATGGAATTAGTATGTACTATATATGGAATTGGTATGAACTATCATAAACTATTAAATGAACATTCTCTATTTTCACCCGAGCAGAGCTCGGTTGCCCACAGAATAGATAAAACCTCTTCTATCTGTTTTGTGGTTGCCCAGGTACAAAATAATCAAATCAATTTATATAATTTTTTATTATGACGTGTTCTGTCAGCTCCCTTTATTAGCTGATTCCAACTTTTTTGTTTTATTTATAAAACGGAATAATGCTTGTCTCATAATTATGCCATCAACTAATAACGAATTCGCAGAGGTTGCAGGGAAGCACCAAGTAGGCATTAACCTCTACAGTAGCCTGATAAAAAGGCCCTATGTCCAGGATAAGTGTGTGCTTAATAAATAAATTATGTATAACTGAAACCACTTAGCCCAGGTGCGCACGGGTGATTTTTTTTCTTTCACTGGATTTTCAACGCTCTGCTAAGCGCCGAGAGTTGAAATCCAACAGTGTTTTTTTTCAACGCGCTGGGACTAGAGTGCGTTCCAGCGCGTTGGATACTCAACGTTCGGCTCAACACCGAGATCTGAAAATCCAGTGCGCGATAAAGTCCCGCCGCGATATTTTTACGTCCGTGCGAACGCTGGTTTACAGGAAAAATCCTCGAATTTATATTTTTATACCCAACATTTAAGGGATGCCTTTTTTTACTTCAGACGGACTCTGAGAATATAATTAGTGGTGTTTTTATTTGGCGCTGATCAAAAGACGACGCAGGTGGTGGATCAAAGCGGGAGAGTGGCATGATGCGGGTGGGGCAAGCGAAAAGCGGATTCGTATAATAGGCACACAATGATTAAATAGCGTTTACATGAGAATCGAGTGTAGTCACAGTGTTATTGTGTATCAGAGGTGTCAAAACCAATCAGAAATGCGACTATCTTTTGACTTAAATTTTTGCAACTGCCATAATTTTTCATGACCGCGACTGCAGCCGTTAGAGACAGCCACCGCTCTTCAAGCAAACCGTAGCTTTAGAGTACATTAGTGAAATTGAATTTACAAAACAAAATGGCGGCGTTAGTTCCGATTTTGACCACGCGCCGAATTAACCTTGAAGCGATGGATTAATTACAGAACCGAAAGAATGCTTCGGCGAAACCTGTCGCACCCCGCTCTTCCTTGCACCAGGCCTCATAGCTACGGGTGCGAAATTTACGCAAATTTTCAGTTTCTCGTCGCGTAATAAGGCTTTTATCTCGCCGCCAAGTTGCGTTATTGTCGGGAGCTGCATCCGGACGATGAAACAACTCTCAAAGTATTATCATAGACAACTTTAACATGTATTTTATTTATTGTTTTCGTCGCTAAAAATAAATGTGAAGTTGTTTTTGGTAGGTATGGCAAGAAGCGAGATAATTTTGAGGAATCATGATGAGTAGTATAGTTTGAATACTTTGTCACTATCTTTCATGAACAACAGTACGGTTTCACCAAAGGGCGTTGTACCACTGCCGCTGGTGTCAACCTAATAAAGAACATTTTTAATGCCTAGGAAGAAGCACAAGATGCCATTGGAATCTTTGCGACCTCTCGAAGGAGTTCGATTGCGTAGACCATGGGACACTTCTGCTGAAACTGGAGCACTATGGGATTAGAAATACAGCTCTTGATTTACTAAGATGATGTCTGAAAGATAGAAAGGTTAAAGTTCAAGTAAACGGCGTAAACTCAAGGTGCATTGCAAGGCAATGCATAAACAAATGCATTCGATTTAAATTACCTAATGTAAGTAGCGAATGTGACATCTTATTGAATGGAGAAAAACTGGAATTTATTCATCCAACGGTTTTCCTAGGAATCACGCTAGACAATAGAAATTACAATGGGGACCTCATATAACATCTCTTGCGGGGCGGCTAAGCTCGGCCGCTTATGCTGTTAGAAAGATAAGACAGTTAACAGATGTAGAAAGCGCGCGTTTGGTCTATTTTACATAGCTACTTCCACAGTATTTTGTTTTGTCATTTAACTGTGGGGTCGGGCTGCTGACATTAAATCCATCTCTATTTTACAAAAGAGAGCTGTCAGCGCCATTTATGATCTGCATCGTCGCGAATCTCTCAGGGAACTATTTGGAAAGATTAATATTATGACGGTACCTTTCCAATTAATTTATGAAAATACTAGCAGCGCCCCGCGGTTTTCCGGATTATGTATGTAAGAAAAAATCTACATATTTTTAATAAAATAAGTGATAGACATAATTTTAATACTAGAAATAAAGATAAAATAGATCAACCATTTTTCAGATTATCTAAAGTACATACATCTTTTATGGGGTACTGTGTTTAATGTTACAACAAAATACCTTGTGATATATTACAATTAAATGAAGGAAAATTTAAAACTCATATTAAAATTTAATTTATTTATTCATTAGTAAATAACATTGTGTTGAACATTACATATTTAAAAAAAAGTACACTTTGTAAACACGCATATTGCAAATTAGAGGATTATAACCAAGATAAGAATGCTTAGAAACATGCTAGTCCTGCTCCATATGATAATCTAGAATCTAGAAAAAATCAAACTGGTTGCTAATTTAAGTTGTATATTTTATTATATGACATTGATTTTACATTCTGTGATTACTTCCTCATACACTGACTTATTAATTGTAAAATTTTAGGAAAATCGTCTACTTATACAATGTTTGTAAATATATGAGAACCATGTAACTATCACATAATGTTATTAATTTATCTGTTGTTGCTTTTTTTTAAATTCTTTTTACCTATTGTGTTAAAGCAATTTTTATTTTTAGATGCATCGTCTTCACATATAATTATACATATAACTAATGTACCTACATATACAAATATTATTGTAAAACATTTTAAAAGAGTAACGGTGGAGTTTCTTGCCCATTCTTCTCCATACGAAAACTACCTTTTGGAAGGGGCGACTAGAATCATTTTTTTTTTGTCATTTTTGACGTTCAAAAGTGCCTTGCAAGGGTCTATTTGAAATAAATGATTTGAGTTTGACTTTGTGTTTATTTTTTTAACACCAAAATCCCTCCGTTTTTAGGGTTCCGTAGTACAGAAGGAACCCTTATAGTTTCGCCATGTCCGTCTGTCTGTCTTTCCGTCTGTCTGTCTGCGGCTTAGCTCAGAGATTCTTTGTACTAGAAAGGTGTAATTTGGCATGGGTATATTAATTACGCCGACAATGCAGTAAAATAAAATGATTTTTGGGTACCTCCCCTACACGTAAAGTGGGGATGTTTATTTTTTTTCTCATCTATCCCATGGTGTGGGGTGTCGTTGGAAAGGCAATCACAGCAAAGCAGGGTTTACAAGTTAACGAGTAATAATCGACCAAATTACATTTGCGGTTGCAAAAACATGTTCTCCGATACATTCCGTATGGAAGAACATGTTTATCAACTACAAAGTTAAGTTTGTTCTTGAGATAAATTCATCCCAACTAAGGAACCCTTCATTGTGCGTGGTTCGACACGCACTTGGCCGGTGTTTTTTTTAAATGCTCATGAATAATAATATCCGAGGAGCTCGTGGCTAAGCAACAACAGCCGCACTGGTCGATCCATCAGGTTAAGCTACGCTTGCCGGGGTTGGTCAGTGGATGGGTGACCATCTTTACATACCGAGACTCCTCCGTGCCTGGGAAAGCACGTTAAGCCGTTGGTCCCGGCTGTCATTCGTGGATCTTAGACAGTCGTTAAGAGTAGTCAGAAGCCCGAAAGTCTGACACCAGTCTTACCAAGGGGTATCGTATTACCCAGTTAATGGGTTGTGGAGGTCAGATAGGCAGTCGCTCCATGTAAAATACTGGTATTCAGCTGCATCCGGTTAGACTGGAAGCCGACCCCAACATAGTTGAGAAAAGGCTAGGCAGATTGATGAATAATAAAATCCACCTATTATTGACCGAGACATGTCTTATTTATTAGCTTATAAATGATGAATGTGGATGAATATTGTGTAGGTATTTGTGATTGAAGTACATAAAATAAGTTTTTAAGGTTTGTTTGTTTGGTGGTGCTGTTTTTAATTCAGACAATAATTTTTCCATTTCAAAGATCAATTCATAGGATGGTTGAAAATCTTTTCTTGTTTCGATAAAGATAGAAACAAAAGGTAAACAACTTGAATACATTACAGTATTTTCTTGGAATACAATAGTGCAAAAACTTAGTAAAATAGTAACATCGTTATCAGTAAGAGCGGACCACTTCCTAGACTACAGAAACACAATGGAAAATGCAAATGTATTGCCACAGAGCTAGGAAACGAAACAGATGTGACACTGCGAATGATATAATTTTAAGAATTATTATATCATTCATTAATTGTTTTGATTTGAGGGAGATTTGAGGCAAACAGTGCTTGTAATGTCAATCGTGTGTGCATCGAATCTAACACATTCATCGTATTTGAATGATATAATTTTTTTTCATCAAAATATTTAGAAAGGAACTTCGGTGAACACATATTTTAACTACATACGACGTGAATATAAATAGAATATATATATATATTTATTTGCAAAGAATGCGGGTATAAAAGTCAGTTAGAAAGGGTTTATTTATTTCAATTGAACTGAGCTTTTATTTAACCACCTTTTTGCATAGCGGGCATAATTATGTTCCTTTAAAACTATAATTTTGCATTTTTATTGATGGCAGTAAAAGACAAAAGTAAAAGAAAAATTATAAGTCTAAAAATTAAAAGCAAAAAACCTTTTAAATGCTCTAAAAAGAAGAAAATAACATTTTATTTAAAATTTTAACTATCAACTTATAACCTCATTATACACAATTTATATGATCATAAAAGCTTGTCGCGCGATTTACTTGGGTAAATAAACTATTTAATTGAGTACCTTAATCTGCTAAGTTTTTTTTTTTTTTGCAAACCGAGCGACACGCTTTTATGATCATATAAATTGTGTAAAATGAGGTTATAAGTTGATAGTTAAAATTTTAAAAGAAAATTTTATTTTCTTCTTTTTAGAGCATTTAAATAAAAGCTTTTTTTTAAAAGGTTTTTTGCTTTTAATTTATTTTTTACTTTTTAGTTATTTCTAATTATTCTCGGCAACCCCTTTCATTTGATACCCATATTGCAGAAGTGCATAAAAAATAACTATTCCGCCATCTTGGATGTTCCGCCATATTGGATTTAGAATAACATCACATTATTTTTCGAGTTACTGTCAACAAGCCCTTTCATTTGATACCCATATTGCAGAAGTGCATTAAAAATAACTATTCCGCCATCTTGGATGGTCCGCCATAATGGATTTAGAATGACGTCACACAGCTTATCGTGTATTGTCATCCAAACTAAACGTGTATACAAAATTTCAGCTCAATCGGTTGAAAATATCTGCTTCAAAATTGAGTAGCAAGATTCCACGCGAACAAACATACATATACATACATTGCAAGTTAAATAAAAGCTTTTAAAAATGGCTCTAAAGGTGCTTAACCTTTTCATTCCTCAACTGTACAGTTTAAAAATTTCTCCGTTACCACATCTTCCTAATTTTTCTGTCGAAAGTTCCACAATACACAAAGACACCAGACGTTGCCTGACATACTAAATAATACAGTTTTTAGTTTGTAGTAACCGAAACCATTGCTCTAGGATGCAGCTCGCATTCTGTTGCTACAGCTTGTTTTTACTACGCTGATCTGTTTTAGAGAAAAGAAAAGGATTTAAGCTGCTTTGGGTTAATGTGGTTTGCGATAAAGAAAATATAGTAGAAATAGTAGTAAAGCTCTTTGTGAAGGAGCTCGTCCATGGTTTGTTTTTGTGCCGCTTCTGTAGCGCATCAGGGATGTTTGCTGATACTCGTGTCGGTTGCTTCTACGCTACGATGTGAAAAAGATGCGCTTCCCTGACGCGCCGGGTGCGAGCCAGCCTCAACATTATACTGCAGTGTATCGCGAGCAGACTGGACTGTTTGTGTGTGAATCACTGCTGCAAGCTTTCCACATCGATGTTGAGCTTGTAGCAGGGATTCTCATATTTATAGGGCAGTAACAGTTGTTAAGAAATATTGTTACTAGCATATTGAGTCCATTGTTACTTGTTAATTAAATATATACTAATAGTTCTGCGAACAGTAGACCTCGCGAGCACAAACTGCACACGACACGGTTGGCGCAGTGGCTGAGTGATCGACTGCTGCGCAACGTGTCGCGGGTGCGATCCCCGCACGGAACAAATATTTGTATGATCTGCAAGTAGTTGTTCCGGGTCTGGGTGTTAGTGTATGTGAGTTTCTATGTTTGTAAACGCAGCCACGATACAAGAAGAAATTCTTAGTGTGGGGCAACGTTTTAAAAAAAAAAAAAAAAAAATTTGGCATTAATTAACCTTTAGCTAGTCGCGCCAAAATAATCACACTGTTAGTCGCGTGGGGTCTGTGCGGAGCCCAGAGTTTACTTGTGAAAAAACACCATATAAAATAAGTGGATATATTTATTTTATAGACGAACTTTAAGTATAACATCTTAACATAACAAAAATATAAGGCTTCTAGAAATCAACATAATATTAACTCGTAAAACAGTATTTAAATATTCTCATTAATTAATTGGCACAATATATGAATCACAAAGTTTAGTGTGGTGTTCATTACACACAAATTTGTTGCATTTACCACACTTGGTTTTCGTTTTTAGGGTTCCGTAGTATACAAGGAACTCTTATAGTTTCGCCATGTCCGTTTGTCTGTCCGTTTGTCCGACCGTGGCTTAGCTCAGAGACTCTTTGTACTAGAAAGCTGAAATTTGGAATGGGTATACATGTTAATAACGCCGACAAAGTAATAATTTTTTTTCTTGAAAAACTTAGGCTTAAACTAACTAACTTAAACTTGACTTGTACTAGTTACGATATAAGTATCAATTCAGCTTGTCACTTCTTTTATATCCAATGATTAAATCAAAAAGCGTGAAGCGCTCGGGTGTTTAGCTATGTATACTTATCAATTTAAACATTTAACACCCTTTTATTAGCTTGACCTGTATCTATCTATCTATCTATCTATTTGTCTATCTATCTATCTATGTAACGGAATCTTTCAACGTAATTTTCACCAAATTCAAGACGTTTGATTAACTTGAAAATTTGCACACGTATCAAAGACCGATGACAATACAATAATTAAGTATCTTGGAGCTGATCTGATGATGCAGCCAGGAGGTGGATAGTGGAACTCAAAATGTAAAAATTTTATACATAGCTAAACACCCGAGCGCCCCACGCTTTTTGATTTAATCATTGGATATAAAAGAAGTGACAAGCTGAATTGGTACTTATATCGTAACTAGTACAAGTCAATTTAATTATTTTGTAATTTTAAGTTCGTGTAAAAAGCGTGTTTTTTAGTTTTTTTTAAACTAAAATTTTATTATATTCAGCTGCATCCGGTAAGACTGGATGCCGACCTCAACATTATTGGGAAAAGCAAGACAGATGATGTTGATTTTTATCAATATGTTTGAGATTATAAAACAAAACTTGGTCTCCATAACTCATCGAACATAGCAAGTCCGTTATGAACCCAATAACAGAGGAGAACAAAAACAGCGGCAGTAGGTAACTAGGTCATGACCTGCTAACCAATACTATCGGCTGCATTGTTTGTGAACCAGCCACTACATAGATAGGCACAGAAGACCACAAATGGAATCATCAACACGACAAAGAAGAAGATCAGCGATAACGATGATAAATGATGATGTCAATTCAATCGGATTAAAAGTAAAAATGGGTGTACCACAAGGATCAATATTGGGTCCTTTCCTTTTTTTAGTTTATATTAATGATCTACCCCATTTGTTCAACTCAACCACAAATGGTGTTATTTGCTGACGATACTTCCTTAATTTTAAAAATTAATAGACGTGTATCAAATCTTGACGACGTAAATAACGCCCTACAGCAGGTTCAAAATTGGTTCACTGCTAATAATTTAGTATTAAATGGGGAAAAAACGAAGTGCATAAGATTTTCTTTACCAAATGTAAAAAGTAGTAGTTGTGAGATAATATTGAATCAAGAGAAACTAGAATTCGTCGATTAAACAGTTTTCCTAGCGATCACGCTCGACTCAAGGCTTCAATGGGGTCCTCATTTAACATCCCTTTCAGGACGGTTAAGTTCAGCAGCATATGCTGTGAGAAAAATCCGTCAATTTACTGACGTAGGTACCGCGAGGCTAGTCTATTTTAGTTACTTTCATAGTATTATGTCGTACGGTATTCTACTATGGGGACGGGCTGCAGACATCGAGTCTATTTTTATTCTAGAGCCATATATGGCCTCCGCAGGCGCGACTCTCTAAGGGAACTGTTTAAAGATTAACATCATGACGGTACCTTGTCAATATATCTATGAAAACATTATGTACGTAAGGAAAAATCTACATCTTTTTAGTAAAAGAGGTGCAAAACACAATTACATCACTAGGAATAGGGACCAATTAGTGCAACCGGGTTTCAGGCTGGCTAAAGTGGACTCGTCTTTCATGGGGTACTGCTTAAAATGCTACAATAAAATACCTCCCAACATACTTCAACTGAATTAAACAAAATTTAAATCTTATATTAAACGCACACTATGCAGCCAAGCATATTATAAGATGGGAGATTATATCGCTGATAAAAATACTTGGCTCAACACTGGTCTTGCTCCACAAGGGCGCCTAAACTAGTTGATTAGCATTTGAAAATACTGTTGGAGCTGCTGAAGATTTTAAAAACTATCTTTGCATTGTATAAATTCAATCTCTTAACATTATATAATTGCATAGCACATGTTGAGTACTATGTACCGACTATAAAGCTACCATTTAGGTACTGGGTATGTCTTTCATTGACTTGAATGTGCCTTGGCGGCTGAGAGTATGTCATGCTCACTCTAATGTCTCGCTGACGGTGGCGCATGTTGGATCATTTAGCTCCCTTCAAAATGGTTGAGCTGAATGGTGCTAATCCATGCGTCATGTTCGTGAACGGGCGCCGTCAGTAGGGACTGGTCATCTCTTAGCTACCACGGCTTATTTTAATTTAATTTAATTTTTGAATTTTTATTTTTATTACGGACGCTTTTAACGTTTTGCATCGTTCTCACATGTATAACTTCAACATGAATGATGTAACTAATATTTTGTAACCATAATTATGATTTAAAAGAGTGTCCGTGGAGTTTCTTGCCCGTTCTTCTCCATAGGTACCTACTACGCTTTGGAATGGGCATCTAGCTTCATCTTTCTGACTGACCGACCCCTTGACAATTCAAAAGTGCCTGTAATTGGTTTATTTGAAATAAATTTGTGAGTTTGAGTTTGAGTTTGATAGAAAAGTCAAATGAATCGGTTCGATATAAATTACCGAAAAGCTACTGTCAATCTTGTAGAAATACGAAACTGTTTGAAAAAAACGATCGCCACTTGTCTAGGCCCAAAGCTCCATACAATGAACATGGAAAGAACGCATATTAGTAGCACAATATATAAGCTAATAGCCAACCGCATGTCCTTGGTAATAATTTTACCTTCACAACCCCTTTATGTCGTAGCAGTAAGGGCGGTTTTCTTAGTGCAAGTGATAGCACTGACGTGCGGTTGACTGACGGCGATCTCTATACATGCTAAGGTCGTTTTAGAGACGAAACGAGCGAATGGACATTCTATCCCGAATCTATCAAATTCACTTTGTGTAAACAGAGAAATAATATTTTATCGTGGTTCCATCTACGAGTATATACTAAAATATTATGAAAGTTGAGAAAATGCTCTTGGTTTACCCCTTCCATAAATTGGGCATACGGCGATCTCAAACTATGCATCAAACGAATGCCAGTGAACGCAAGTGCCCGTGAAGCCGCTGTACGTGAAGCGTGTCTATGTGTGCATATGTTTGCGCTTGTTGTATAGAGCTGACCTTCTGTACTTATTTATCTGTGACCCGAGCGACGGCGCGGGCGCCAAGAAATATCGCGGAGTCGGGGTTGGCACTACACGTGGCAGACTTTATTAGAAAATCGTGGATTCCAAAAGAATATGCTGTTGGTTTTTGGTTAAATTTGGTATTTTTCTTATTTTATTGGAGTATAGAGGATACGTATAATAATGAAAATAAAACTGAATAGATTGTCAAGAAAGTAATATTTTTCTCAAACTTTTTTTTTACAGCCAATCATAAGCAGGTTTGTATTTTATATTGAAATAGCTGACCTGACAGACGTTGTGGTGTCAAAATTTCAATAATTCATACAAAATTCTCAAAGAAGTTTAAACCAGGCAACATAAAAAAAAAACAAAATTAGGTAAGTATTAAGTTATTCAGACACGCAACTGTAAAAAAGTGGCTTTATCAAATAATTTAATGCCATTTGTGTGCGTGAGTAACATACTAATATAGGCAGAAAATTGCTGCGTCTGTGTGTCCCTAGCTGTGTGACTGATGACACGTCACCGACACGCGGCGGCTCATAAATTAAGATGCAGACGCGACATATTGTACTTAATGGTATGTTAATGGTTGAAGTTAATAGAAATATTTGGGTGAGATTATCATGCGTCGGTTGTTTTTGTGTTAAACTTCGTTTAGCGTAAAAGGGGTCGAATTAACGTTTCACATTCTTAACAATGTTGTTCTTGACAATATTGCTGTTCAAATAAATAATAAATAATAATAAGCAGTCCATACGTAGTTAGTGGTTAGTAACAAACTGTGCTTACATGCTATGTTATTATTGTTAGTACTTAATTATATTTAACATAAACCTATACCTAATTCTACCCAGTGCCTTTGGATGGGGCAGTCCACTCTGCTAACAATCATTTTCAGGATGCCGTTCCGAGTGCTACGCAAACGTTGCAGTAGGGAAGCCGCTTTCTTACGCATGATGGCGTGAAAGCCATCCGTACGTGCTTCAGCAAACATTCCCGACGCACTGCAACGTCGCGGCAACCGCAACAGCATCCTGAAGGCATTGTTGTATTGCACGCGCAGGACGTTGTAGGCTCGGCTCGTATATGACACCCATAGGCCGCTCGTGTAGAAGGACTGACAGAACGCTTTAAATAAACTGACTTTGACGTCTGCCGTGCAGCGAGCAAACCTACGGGCGAGCATATTGCTCCTCACCGCCAACGCCCTGCGCTCGCGTTCTATGTCCCCATCATCACGTAGGTCACTGGTGACAACATGACCCAAGTATTTAAATTGAGTTACCACATTCAGTTCAACACCGTTGAGATATACTGGAGGTACACGACGGGGCTGTTGTTTAGGTGCCGTAAACACTAACACCTCACTTTTTTTTTAATTGTATTTAAGGCCGTGCACCTCCGCATACGTCTCGCAGATCGTGAGAAGCTTCCTCAGTCCACTCATCGAGGGACTGAGCAACACCATGGCGTCCGCGTAACTGATGTTATTGACACATACACCGTCTATATGACAGCCGACATGTGTGCTGCTCAGTCGCTCGATGAGCTCATTTACATATAAATTAAATAACAGGGGGGAGCTTAACCCCCCTGCCTTACACCGCATTCCATTCGATACTCATCCGACAGAGTACCGACCCATCTCACCCGATTTGTCTGGTGAGCATACCAGTACCGGAGAAGCGCTGTGTACTCCACCGGCACACCCGTGCCCCTCAACTTGTCCCATAGCACATCATAGGAGACAAGGTCGAAAGCTTTCGACAGGTCAAGGAAACACGCGAATACCGGCGTCCTCCTCATGGTGTAGTACTTGACGGTGTGCTTCAGGCCGAGAATAGCACTCTCGGTGGACACGCCCGCCTTGAATCCAAACTGGGCGTCGTGCACTTTAACATGTTCTGAGAGGCAGCCCTTCATCAGACCGTCAAGCACCTTAGCCATGGTGGTAGCTAGTGAGATGGGTCGATAGTTGTTCATATCGGATGTGTCACCAGTTTTGTTTTTAACTATAGGGACCACAATCGTCCGCATAAGTGGTTCCGGTAAATAGGAATGACCAAGGCACAAAGTGAAAAACAGTGACAAAACTCTAGGCAGATGGACTCCCGCATGTTTAAAATGTTCGACACTGAGACCATCGTGACCCGGCGACTTCCCACGCTGCATCCTCGAAATAATTGAAGCCACACTCTTGGCAGGTATTTTCGCGTTCCGCTCAGTCTCAATGGTCTCAGCTCCGCTTACTCCACGAGGCGCCGAGCCCAAGAGTGACCGCACAGAAAAGTGGTCCCTAAAACCATCCGCAATATTCTTACGGTCAGTAAACCCACCGACGCTCACCGGGAGACCCGGTCTCACATTCATGTTATTCGTGTTCTTCCAAAAATGCCGAAAGTCCCTGTTCGCGTGGTTGAAAGCAAGAAGATTCCACCTTACTTGAGACACCACTTGAGTTTAGCCTTAAAATGTCTCCTTGCCTCCGCCATATCATGAAAAATAGGACCATTGGCTGGGCGACCAGCCATTGTCCACACCTGGAATCTAAGCCGGGCCTCGCGGTGAGCGCCTGCGACATGTTTGTTCCACCCCGTAACATAGCCACCCTTCCTTCGACACTTTATCCTATAAGTCTGTACGGCTGCCCGTTCCAGTATATTCACAATATCATAGTACATTTTGTCAAGAGCTGAACAATGTTCTTTGCGTCTACAAAACTTATCACAACAATCACTCAGCTCCCGAGGAATATCAATAAGTCTCAGCTTAGAGTGACAGAGGTCGTGGTACTCGCTTATCTGCTCAGATGTCCTCTCACCCCACACAGCACGATTAATATGATTATTAATTGGTACAATTTTACAATTAATTTTTAACAAGTCACATTCAATCACAATCGGGAAATGGTCGGACCAATACATGTCATACAGTACTGTGACACTAGTGACTGATTGCTGGGCAGATTTAGTGACGATGCAGTGGTCCAACCATCTGTTACAGCCATGTGATTCACTTGTGAAAGTGTAGGTATCACTGTCACACATCTCCATATCAACACAGACCCAGCTTTGATCTTAACAAAATTTTATCATTTCGTTATAAAACAACTCATTCGGATGTGCATTATAGTCTCCTATGATGTAAAAAGCCTCAATTCCTTTATTTTCCTCTACTTCTATAACTGAGCGAATAGCACTAAGACAGGCTGTAAACTCAGGAAGATTTTCACTCGAGTTTGTTGGCATGTACACACTAAACACGACTACAGATCTAGTACTTACGGTTATTCTGACCGCGCACACTCGCACATTATTGCACGCAATCGGCAACACTGACTCAAACGCACTTTTACGCCACAGTAACGCGACGCCACCGTATGGCCTGCCGCTCAAAAGCCCCGCCGATGTATCTACAGCCGACGTCCCGGTGCACCCGAAGCTGTCATCAACCGTGCTGAGCAACGGCAGATCGTGTGGCAGCAACCATGTCTCTTGAAGGGCTATCACATCCGCCGACCGACATAACGCTCTTATGCCTTCCATAGACCTCTTGAATGATTTGCAATTAAAGCTTACTATCTTACTAAGGCTGTCAAAGCCCATTATTTTTTATTTCTACAATAAATCCCGGCGATTTGTCTCATAAATTGTCGTTACAATCGTTAGTCTAAGTCAAGTCAGTACCTAATATATTCAACACTTATCAGGGCCTTCCTGGCAAGTGACAGCAATCTCCGCCATCTTTCAAATGATGGTTTGAAAAATTAAGATAAACTTAGTAAGCCATTGATCTTTCAGTTTTACTTTTATTCTGAACTACGAAGTACGAGCCGATACAAATTGTCAACTTTAGAAGCAAAATTGAAATTGTTTAAACATACTTTCGAATGAAACTTGAATAGTAAACGTAGACTAAGGCCCAGACGCGCGTAGACTTAATAGAATAAGTACCAATACTTTGATAAACACATAAAATATTCACATACAGGCAACATTATGCTATTAAATAAGTTAGTACAAATAATATTATACCCTAACGTTGAGAGAGCGAAATTATTAAATAACTTGTTTGATAACAAACATCATTTTATTTCATAATATTTATTGAACAAATTGAATGCTTTAGCTAAGAAAATAGGTTATCAAAATAAATTGCTTTTTATGATTATGTATTATTAATGACTTAATCGACTTATCCAATATGTTGATGTAGTTATTAATAATACAAGTACATACTGCAGCATGCCGCTACCGAGCCAACCTTTTTATTTGCGAAGAAGGCTTAACATGTTTTTCTCTTAAAATGTGGTTACGCTTGACACATTTTTGAATATTTTTATCGAATGAAAAGTCGGTTTTGTTTTTTGATGGAAGGACTATTCGAAGCATTGGTGTCGTGGCAAGCAGAGATAACTGTTGAATTTATTTTTTTCCGATATAACACTATTATTTCAGACTTTTGGACGTATTACAGCTAAATCGTTATTGTTGATATTTACTTCATAAAAGTCTCATTTGTGTTTTTTTCATATATCCAGGAAGAACTACCTATATTTATTTCGTGAGTATTCCAGTTTGTAATCCACTCCCCACGTAATATTGCCTTTCTAACCGGGTCTAAAATAGAATTTGTTCTGGATCCGTACAGAAAAGGCCTCGTTGAGGCCCCTGGCTTACCCGTCTCCAGCCGTGGCTGTAGCCAGGGAGGTGCGCAGTCCGCCAGCCATATCCATCCGCGCGTGGTTCCAATACCACGTCTCCGCGTGGTGTCTCCAGCCATCCAGAAGTAGCAGCGTCGACGACGTGTCGGACGCTGTCACTAAACACTGCAGGCAACACCTTCAGCATCCTCATTTGCCAACTTTACTATTGTTTTTAAATCGCTTTGTAATTTTTTACGTACATATAACCATAATTTGTCCATTAGCAAGTCCTAATTTAAACAGTGGTTAGGCCTGCGTATCTTATTATGTAGCACAACGGTTCTTCGCGTCAAATACCCGTTCGTGATTTTTTCCTTAACGCAAACGAGTTCCCAGCCCTGGCCAGTGCTAGTACCCCTCGCTCAGCGATAGTCATAGAAAAATTACGTTACCCGAAGAACCTGACGTTCTATAAAATACCTTTTTTTTTATTTTAGATCTCTACGACCACCAAAATAACATTTTTTTTTTCATCTGATTTTTAATTTTGTTTTTTTCTTTTAAACCAATTAATTTAATTAAACTTTGTGACTTCAATCTTTCTGTGTTTCATTATTCGTTCTTCATCATCCTGGGTTCGATCCCCAGTGATTATTTAATTTAATGTGGCGTTATATCAATTATATCGCTATAATACATACATCAGTTCAGTTGCTAAACAAACCTGGATTGATCGGGAATTCCTAGGTTTGATTCCTGATTATTGTAAACACGGTTTTCATTAATATAGTTTACAGACTTTAAAAGGAGATATTTAAAATGTTACAATAAAACTTTTATTTGTGAGACAACAATTTCTCATTTTTGAAGTAAAACTGTAAGCAATTTTCGAGATTTAAAAAAATCCCCAATAACAAGAACTGGCTTATTTTTATCACCTACGACCGAGCCACCGTCGATAACAAGATTTATTTACACAAAAACCAGTATTAAAGTACCGGTGTCGTTTTACCAAAAAATTGTCAAAGCTGCGACAAAAAAGCGACGCGGGCAAGTCAATATCATCGACAACTCTCATCAATATTCATAAATATCGACAAAGTTTGAAAATATCGTAAAAAACCAATACCACTGAGTAGGTGGTGCTACGAGAGCACACTGATAGTACTGCTACCTCACTACGCGGCTACGAGACGTGCTACGATGCCGCTACGCGCCGCTTTAAGCTTTGAAGAAATATAAAGAAACTCATCTGAAGTTTTGACAGTAAATGCCATAGAGTAAGAACAGAGACACAGAAGTCTAATTTTTCTCAAACATGTTATTAGACAATCGTAGTTAATCCATCTTCTGTCGTATTCATAAGTGAAGTAAACATTTCATCATTAATTTTAAAAAATGCATAACTTTCTCCTTTTTGCGAAGTCGGCAAAAATTTATAAGTTTTATTCCTATGTTAAGTAGGCAGTGTAGGTTGCAAAAAAAATATATATACGTGGCCTACTGAGTAGTTAGGTTAACCTATTTTTTTTACTTAAGTTATCCAATCAATCGTAGTTTCTCTTATAAGAACTTCTACTTGCCTTGTATGTTGGGAGCTAAGAAACCTTGCTTTATTTTTAAGTTATACACGTAAACTAAACTAGTTAAGATCTCTCTTTTTATTTGAATTTCCGACAAGTGAAGACGTTGTATAACTTTCTTCTACTGAACTTTGAACCACGTCGTACAGAAAGTGGAGCGGAAAACATACTGAGATGGTTTTATTTATTTGTGTTCAAATTGGATTAGTTTCTGTGACGATGTCTGTTAAAGAAAAACATCACATAACATCACGCCTGTTTTCACCAAAGAGCTAGGCAGAGGTGTACCTATAGTACACCCATATTTCGCTACTTTTGGTTAATTCCCATGTAATAGGGCGCGAGCCTATTGCCGTCAACCGGTAATAAATCCAGACTTTGGGCTGCTAGTGAGAAACTTTTGATCCCATACTATGTTAGAAGGTAGATACTTATAGCTGTTAGTAAAAACTAAAAAAAAAAATATTTTGGACATGCATGAGCGACCAATGCCTCAGGATTTGGCTGCCCACTCTGACCGACACCACGCTCATAAGCGTGTTGGTGCTACCCTTTACCCGAGACCACAGGGAGGCCATTCTTTTCAAAAGCACCGCCTGGAAGCCGTCTGTGCTGTGGTTGGCGAACATGCCAGAGGCACTGCGCCGCCATGGGAGCACCAACAAACTCCTGAACGCGTTATTATACTGGACGTGCCGAGCATTGCATGTTTTGGTTGCACCGTTTGGCAATAGCTTTTGAATAGTGTGACTTTAACGTCATGTGAGCATCGCGCAAACCTGCGAGAAAGCATATTACCTCTTACCGTTAACGCCCTGCGCTTCCTATCCATATCCATATCATCATTTAGTTTCTCATTATTTTTAAATAGGCTAATTAGGTTTTTTTACAAACATATATGCAACCGCCACATTAACTGACGACTACAGTTTATGTTTGACCGACCAAAAAGCTAATAATAGAAAGACTTTATTTATATTTATGGGCTTTATTTATTACTAGTTGACTAATTATGCTTGTCGCAAAAAAATTACAAAAATGCTGTAGAGTAATTAATCGCTATGTATTTTAGGTTAAAAAGTCGTTCGAATATGCGTTTACGTCGCGCGTTCACAAAATTAGTATCATATGTTTGAAAGCAGAGGCATTAGCCCTCTGCTTTTAAACATATACATACTACTTTTGTGCTAGTTTGCTTTAAGAATTCGCAAGCAACCATTTTATCTGGCACTGGATTATTGGAAAAGTTTTGGACAGGCTCCTTGATAAACAAATGGCCAAACACCTCAAACTACATGATGCCCAGTTCGGTTTTAGGCCTGGGCTGTCTACTGAGAATGCAATCTTGTGCCTCAAACAGACTGATCAATACTATACAGGCAGGAAGATTCCAATTTTTGCCTGTTTTCTGGATCTGTCAAGGGAATTCGATCTCTTATGTTACGATGTTGTCAACATTATTTCTAAGATTTATACTGTATTTTACCAATTTTTATTTTTGAATAAATGTTATTATGTTATGTTATGTTATGATGTTTTCTGGCGTAAACTAGAACGTAAAACTGTACCACCTGAGACAGTGTCAATATTTAGGTACTGGTACAGTCGGCAAAGTAATGGCGTGAAGAGGGTGGGTTCGCACTCGGACGTGTATTGGTTTGAGTGCGGGGTGAGGCAGGGGGGGCTCAGCTAACCTCGGCTCTTCAACCTATACATAAACCAGCTGATCCTTGAGCTCAGCCGCACTAATGTCGGAGGTCATATTGACGGGGTGTGCATTAATAATATAAGTTATGCTGACGATATGATGTTGCTGAGCCCATCTATCGGAGCTCTGCGGCCGCTATTCGGTATATGCGAAAGTTATGCTGTGAATCATCGGCTCCAATATCATGTCACGAAGAGCGAGCTAATGGTTTTATGTATTCCTCATGTCACACTGTGTGGAGAATCCCTGCAAAGAGTGGACACATTTAAGTATCTGGGCCACAGGATCACTGAAGACCTTAAAGATAAGTGTCACATTAAAAGGGAACGTGGGTCACTGGCTGTCCGTTGTAACATGTCGGCCCGCAGGTTTGCACGATGTACGAAGGCAATTAAAGTAACGCTTTTTACAAAGATGTGCATCCCTGATGTCACGTGTTCGGGGCAACACCAACAGTATTCTCAGTGTGTTCGCAGATCGGTGGGATTCCCCGATGTTGCGGAGGTGGATGCAGCTCCACGCTGAATTTTAATTTTATGTTAATCCGTGTCTGTACCTACTAACACCAGATGTTAAGTAAAATTGTTACTAACCCTATGGAGTCTATCCGAAAAATAAAAGTATTCTATTATCTATTCAGAAAATGCAATTAAATAAACCTGTATCAAAACTAGCTCCGCTACGGCTCATTCTTCGCTTACTGTGAGACGCGTGCCTTATAATAAAACCCGACACCGGCTCAGCTTCACGGAATTAAGAGAAACTTGCTTTGACTGGCTGTGTGGCAACATACACGTATGTACATATTTATGTATAGGTACTGTGGCAACAGTACAACGATGAGTTCTGCCACACTTCAAATACGTGTGGTATTTGAAGTGTGGCAGAACTCATACGTGTGCGGTGTGGCAAAACGTATTTGTGTATTTTATGGCATACCACATAATGTACCTTTTGTATTGAGGTATGTCAGTACGGTCATAGAAACCAAGGACTCCAAAAGCGCATTGGGTCGAAGATATCATCAAAGTCGCGGGAAACACCTGGACGAGGGAAGCACAGAACTGGGAAATATGACAGAAAGAAAAAGAGGTCACAGCAGTGTTTCAGTGATTCCAAGCTGGAATTAATGAATGGTAAATAATGAAAACTTTTTTTACAACAGTGAAGTTAATTCAGGAGCTTGGAACATAACTATAGATGTGTGGAATGTGCGTAACTTTGCCAATTATATAATCATCATCTTTCTGCCCTGATCCCAATGTATTTGTCGCCAAATATATCATCTTTCATACATCTCTTGCGTTCATCTCAGTAGTGATCCCCTTTCTATTCTAGTCACATATCATCTTTCACAGTCCATTCTCTGCAATGGTCCACCGTCATCATCATCTACATGACTTTTCCCAACTATGTTGGGGTTGGCTTCTAGTCTAACCGGATGCAGCTGAATACCGTATTGTACATGGAGCGAATGCACATCTGACCTCCACAACCCAGTTACTGGAAAAACGATATCTATTTGCAAGACTGCAGTAGTTCATCGTCCAGTACAATTAATCAGAAATGTAAATCAGTGCCAACAGTAAACGACGAGGTTTCTGAATGTCTGACATAGCTCTGAACAAATCTCTTCTCGCTAATTGTTGATTAATTTAAGGGAGTTGGCAGAACGCCAGCCGAGCTCTTACTAAATAAAATACAAATAAAAAAGTCGTTAAGTTTGAGTTGGATTTTGCTAGACAATGTTCCGTATGTAGCTACTTTGCTTAATTATAATTTATGTAAGGAAAAATGGTTGAGAAAGAAAGGAGAGTCACATGAGAAAAAAAGTCAACATATTTTTAACCATTATTTTAAAGCTTAACTTGTGGATAACTGTTCTTTGACAACACCACAAATTATAACACTAGTACTACCTATGTGTAGCTAGACAAGATATAAAGAAAAATTAGCATTTCATTCTTAGCTCAGCTTACCAATGGTTAGTATTGGTCAGTATTACCCCAACTTTCTATACAAAAGGCGCTTACTATTGGAACCCTCTTACACTACTTCATAAACGTTCCATTCAACGCTCACCGTAAGCCGCTCTCTCAAAAGGTAGTAATTGCGTCAGTAGCACCTTTCACCACGGAACCCTAATTCTGTACGTGCTTCGTACGTTTCAGTCTGAACTCGGCTGCTCGGAGGAAATAAATGACGGCGAACTGTTGATATCTTCAAAAAAGGTGTGGTATAATACAAAAAAGGTTCCATCAATGTACAGACATCAAATTAATTATTAAGCAAATCGACTTAATGTATTTTTATTTCATTCGTATCATTCATTTCTTACCAATTTCTGCTTACGACTAACAAATAATTGACAGTTGTGATTTGAATGAACAATTTAAGTTCATGATATTTTTTTTTTAGCATAAGCAATTAAGCCTTATTTTTTCCTGACTTAATCAAACGAGTCTTATCCCAAACAAGGTTTTAGCAATCGCTTATGTTCATTCTTCGCGCGAGTTATTTACTATCAATCCCTGCGAGAGTTTACTTAAACTAAGTCATACCAGTTCGAAAATGATCGTGTTTGTCCATGCAGGGTGGAACATCTAAGTTGTGGCGTACTCTAACTGCCACTTCTAGATTTCCTTCGAAGGAAATAAACTATTCTAACTGAAGAAAAGTTTGTAGAAAACTAGAACTGGGGATTCAAAAGCTTTGAAGGTTCTAGATACAGTTGACTGCTACAGCTGAGTCTTGGAAGTAAGTAGTTGGAATAATACTAAGGACTATCTATTCTGTATTTGACAGAGAACGATAGGTACTTTTAATAATCATGCAAGTTCAGTTTGCAATATTAATCAGTGGAGTTTCGATGGCCAACAGACTGATGAAGCAATGGCGCACACTATCACAATGTTCAATGATCGCACATCTATATATGAGTCATAGATATGGTTTTTTTTTTTTTTTTTTGTTGAGGTTGGGAAATCATAGAATAATAGATATGACGGCGCAGTAAGTGGCGCCGACTAGTTTTGTTTGGAAGTTACTAGGAACCACCGAAGAGCTCGGATAAGAGTGACACTGGCTGATCACTGTCACTCTAGCAGAGCGTTGCATTGATGGTTGCGTGGCAGCTCTCTTCTGATAACAGAGATAGGAATGGTTCTGGGTCAGAGGAACCGCTGTCACAGCACGTCCACGACGAACTGCTATATTCCGGCACAATCCTAATGATATTGCAGCTGTTGAACCACTGATACGATGACCTATCAGAGGTGGTCATCGTAAGGCTATCCTGCAACGTTAGATATGACAATGTAATATATTTTTTATTGCCAAATGCAGACATTACAAATCATTTGTGAGCCTCGGTATAATGAATATTCACATAGGATACGAGATATTATAGTATAATATAGAGCCTAAGGCCTAAGCTTCTTCAAAGTCAAATGAATGTCCTGAGTTTTTATCAAAACTACGGAATCCTACTCAAAAGCAAAGTCAATTTTACTTCCATTTGTATACAGAAAGATTTTCACTTCAATTCGATGACTAACTGTTATTCCAAAGGAGGACGGGAGGATTCAAACTCCCCAAAATTATGGAAAACTGCCGAAATCCCCACGTTCGACGTCGCACTTTAAAATATTCAGTCTCTGACGTCATCGCGAATATTCGTGAATTATTCAGCAGTACATAAAACAAACGATCAGTGCTGGAGAAATTAATCAATCTTGATTAATGGTCTGTCCGGTGATAAATAGAGGGAATACAGTGTTTTGAATTTTTTAACAAAATATTTAAACAGTGAACAGTTTTCGTCTTGAATAAAATAACGACGATCATCACTTGGTTGGAGAGAGGTCGTTAATTTTTATGAAAAAAGTTTTTAAAAACAACTTTTTCTAATTGGAGTTCGTCTGAAAATGATTGATTTCTCAGATAAAGGCGTTGCACAGCTTAGATTATCAAGTTTTGAGATCTCGTTATTACTTTCAAAGCTTCGTCCACGAGATGAAATTGACACAACATAACACATAACATCACTTCTGTAGTCCCCGAATGGTAAGGCAGCGGTGTAACTATAGTACGTCCACATTTCGCCAGTTATGTTTAAGTGCCATGTAATAGGGAGCGAGCCTATTGCCATGAACCGGTAACAAATCCGGTATCTGGGCCACTAGTGAGAAATTCTTGCTGGGAAAACCCAATAACATAGTGCCCGACCAGGAAACCGAACTCAAAAAAAATAAAAAAACGAAAAATTAATCTATCCGACTACTTATTGAAGTGAATTTATCTAGTTTCATCGCTTTCCAAAAGACAGACTTAAAGAATGTTCAATGTTCCTAATACTACTCGTATTTTCATTATGCTTAAGATCATACAATGTTTAAACTCATAATTTATATTTAAATGTAAATCACATTACTCAAGAAGACACACATCATAATTTAGTATTATCTTGTTAAGGTCAGCAAACAGTACATCACATATTTCATAATTAAATAATTATCTCTCACTCCTGATTGCACTCGAATGAGTTTCATGTGCTTATCACATCAGTTGGGGTGCAAGGGTTTAGTAATTAAATTGAGACTTATTGAATGAGCACGGTGTGGAGGTGCTGGCAATAAATGTTGTAATCTAAATTCACTCAGCGATCCAACCGATCTCCATGAGATAACACATAGACGATGACATGACCTCCGTCCATGCAAAGCGTAATTATGGCAAAATTAAAAAAAAAACAGACTTCTTTTTTATTTTCATAAATATTCAACGTTTTAGTGTTTTATATTCTTGGAATCATCTCCTCAAGCGTTTTACGAGTATTTTGATATCGATACATGGTCAAATGTTCAATATTTTATTTTTTAAGATGTTTCTATTATTAACGTCTCAAATCTGCCATTTTGATTTTATAAAAATTCAAGTTATAAAAATAAAAACCCAACTACAACAAAAAAAGTCAACAAAAAAGTCCTAAACAAGCCATAACAGACCGACAAATTCAAAACTGCGAGTCACACGTGTTATATACAGGGTGGATTTTTGAGATGGAGCAGTAAGGACAGCTACCTTAACCGTTGTCGCTAGAAGAAAACGGTCTTAGGAGACTGTCCTTAACTTTTTGAGAAATTATGATCTGCATTCACAGATTTTGAAAAAATTGTACAGTTCGCAAGAAAATGGGCATTTTTCACAAAAACTTTTTTTGATGCCAATCGATCCTGTTTCTTATATGGATCAAAAAACTCTTCTGGACCAAATGAGGTTTGAGTACTAGAAAAGTCAGAAATAATAAAAAACTTTTCCCATACATTTCGTAAGTAAAAATCTCCAACATACTTTATTATGGTAGACAGACTAGCCAAACAGAAACAAAAAATTTAAACTTCGAACGAATACGCGTTATAATTTTATTTACAATAAGAACAAGATTGTTTGTTGCTTGTGATGTCCGACGTTCTGAGAGAAAAACCAGCCGAGTGAGTGTCGGACCACGCACAATGAAGGGTTCCGTAGTTGGGATGAATTTATCTCAAAAATAAACTTATAACATTGTAGTTGAAAAACATGTACATACTCCCATACATCGATGTACTTTACGGTCAATTCTCTGCAAGTGTAAGTTTGTAAACGATTTTTTTTTTGTGTGGTAAAGCTACAAATGATCGATTTTCGGACTTTTCCCTTTACTTGTGTTATGAAGCCTTGCTTCTTGCCTAATTTCATCATTATAGGTTAACAGGAAGTACCCTGTAGATTTTGATTTATTTGCGAGTATCAAAATAATTATGCCGTATTTTTTATTGCGTTGACTTAGAAGCTTGATTTTTTTAAACTTCAAGGGACCACAGACCTACGTATTTGACGTTATTTCAACTTGTTACCTCCAAGCGTTCCTGAGAGAAAAAAAAATCTAAAAATTACCTCAAATTATTTATAACTTCCAGACTTGTTTTGAAAACGTTAAAAAAGACTGTCCTCTATAAAAGACAGAAATTGAAAAAAAAAACTACCAATGTAAAAAGTTTTTTCAAAAGCAACAAAGGTTCTAACTTTTTTTTTTTCGTTCGAAATTTGAAGTTCAATTTGTTTTTAATTTAGTTTCGGCCAGTCTATCATCGTAAAATAGTAAGTTGAAGTCACATTTCCTACGAAATGTATGGGAAAAGTTTTTTGCGATTTCTGACTTTTCTAGTACTCAAACCTCAATTAGTCCATAAGAGTTTTTTGATCCTTATAAGAAACAGGATCAATTGACATCAAAAAAAGTTTTTGTGACAACTGCCCATTTTCTTGCTGACTGTACATTTTTTTCAAAATCTGTGAATGCAGATCGAAATCTTTCAAAAAGTTATGGACAGTCTCCTAAGACCGTTTTCCTGTAGCTACAACGTTTAAGGTAGCTGTCCTTGCTGCCCCATCTCAAAAATCCACCCTGTATATAAATCAAACAGATTACGTGTGACTTCGGATTTTGAATTTTGTTATGTCCTCTAGAGGGCGTCATATTCAATTTAATGTGACATCACATAACCAGCGATCAAGTCGCTTCCAACGATACCTCATTTGTCAAATTATGATGAGTAGTTTAGAAGTGAGGGAACAGATGAACATACATATACGTACATTATATGTAATGTATGTATGTTTATCACCAGACAATGTATGAATCAAATCAAATCAAATGTATGAATGAATGTATGTATGTTTGACCAGTATTTATGCATACTGGTCAAAATCATAACCCTCCTATTTGATTCGCCGTAGTTGGGTAAAAAATAGACGGGTCGATGGACACCTCACGATTAAAATCAGTCTCTAGGCGTTCGTTACGCTGCTGCGAGAGTATAAATAATCCCACATACAGAGGTACTTAGATACGCGTGAAAAGAATAATCTTGTCTTTGCCATCTCGCAGCCGGGTAATCATGAATATCTTTTGATCCACTTCTCTATGCAGAGTTTCAGCCTATTAAGTTTAGCCTGAGAAATTGACAACTGAGATGAAAATGTCATACCTAGATGACGTGGATGCAGCTGAGATGGCAATACCTTCTGCCCATTACAAATGCAATACCTCGCTCGTCACGTCGTCAGAGCACGTGCTAACGTGTGATTGCATTGCTCCCGTCACCTAGAGACAAGCCTTATATGAACGTATGTAAGTAAGTATTCTCTCTGTCATATCCTGCCTGCTCCAAAAGTATAGTTTTGTAGGACGATGTATTAGATTGTATTGCTCATATTAGGGAAAAGGATAGACATGTTAATGTCAACTTAAATGGAGCAATAGTCTGATCCAAAAGTATCTGAGGAAAATATAAATAAATAATAAATAAAAATATTTATTTGCGTAAAACGGTATAAAATGGTGTTAAATACAAATTTATATGGCACAAACATGTTTAGCTTGTTTTGTTTTTTAAATGGATCAGATTCACCTTTTTTCAACTAAACAATCAAACAAATGGTGACATAGTAAATAGTACAGTATCTGCCAACGCATACTATATAGGTAAAAACAAAGCCTAACCTATAGCCATTTCTCGGCCTAGTCGAGTCGACAATTCTTCATCCAGCCGTTGGTTGCTTATAATAAAGGTGGGTATAAAGAATCCCACATACATAGATTCGCCTGAAAAATACAACCCTGTCTACTGTAGCGTAGTCGGGTAAACTTTTCTTAGTGTAAGAACACAACTCTTGTCAGTACTTACTAACGTATCTTCACTTGTGGAGGCTAATTTTATGCAAGTCATAGAAATGGAACCCATCTGCCCGCACACTGCCCGCGTGGTGGATTACGGCTCACTCTCTCGCACAGAGAGGAGCCCGTGTCCCAGCCGTGGAAACATTATCGACTGATTATGCAATGTTATGCTATAGAAATATGATTATGTTATGTTATAGAAATAGGACTTTTTTTTCTGTTTGTGGCATTCTAGTTAGTTTGCGTTCTTCCCGTGCGAGTCCCAATAAATATTTTACCTTTCTTTAAATGGAAGTGGTAGCCAATTACTATCCTGTGAGCTACAAAATAGGATCCTTCGTTTTTAATAAAAGAAAAACAGATCCCTTTCATCCAACCAATAAAAACTGAGCAGACTTGTTTATCCCTCGCGAGCTATAAATTACTTTTTCATAAAACTTACATTGTCACCGATAGTTTCCTTGGCTATACGCAGACTGCCAAACTTTTGCGCTGTCGGGAAATCTAATAAAAGTTGCAAAAAATAACAACCGAAATAATTGTTTGCCAACTAACTGGCTTTGTAGTTTATCTATGTATTGGACACTTACGTATTACAACCTTGTTTTATACCTATACAGCTACAGATTGTTTTTAAAGGTCTCTCAAAACTAGAGAAGGTGATGGGTGAAATGATATCGATATCGATAAGCATACAAACATCTACTGGATCGAAATATGGTCTTTTGTAAGTATTATTCATCTGTATTATGAAGGTTTAAAGTTTTATCAGACCATTTTTTCGAACAATTATAGTTTGAATAACGTTAATGAATTGTAATTGTAAAATCATCAACGAAAATTGAGGTTATACTCGTAAAATTAACCGGTTTACTAATGTTAGCCATAATTTAAAATGCAATAATGTTATATACCATACTTGTATTTGCTATAATTTCATTAGAAATAACGCTTCAGTTGCCATAATCGTGAAATTACATAAAATCATTTTCACTCATTTCATTGGTCATAATCGATCAAGTGTCATAATAATTTTAATCCATAAATTTATTTGCAATATTTTTCATTTTCTCTAATTTCGTTTACCATTACATTTATTCACCATAATATTAATTTGCCCATACTAGCACAACAATGCTAGTTCAGTTGATTAATATATGATTATACGATACAGATTTTTTTATTAACATGGAAACCTAAAAATAAACCTAATCTACCATGCAAGCTTGCTTTGCAAAAGTGGAAATCTAGCACTCGGCGGCCGCTGCCACGGCACGCTCGCTACGCTCGTTCGCTTTCGCGCGTTGTTTGGTCACAGTTCTAACCTAACCTAACCGTTTCGAATTTGACAAACTGTTTATTAACTAAAGATTGTTTGCTGTAATAAAGTATTTGATTACAGACAGTAAACGTTTCTAAATTATATTAAATGTTGCTTATGTCAAGTATTAATTATGTAATGTGTTACTTATAGAAACTAATGATTATACACATGTTATTATGGAAACTTATTTTATGGCAAATAAAAGTTATGACTAATAAGTTGATATGACAAGCGTTATTAGTATAAATGATAATAGTGCAAGTAAATATTATGAGGGGGGATGATTATGGAAAACAATAATAGTACAAATAATTTTATGGAAAACAAGACAACACCGTTCAAACAATCACAGTAAGTGGCACTAGAAATTGTCATCCACAGGTACGTTTTCTGATTCATTTGTTGACATTTTCATCAGATACTTTTCGAACAGACTGTAGAAAGATTTTCCACCAAACTTCAGTAAAATTAACACAAATGTAAAGTAATTGTGCTCTAACATAATACATTTATGTCGTACCTACAAACAGAGATTATAATTACAGAATTGTTCATCTTCTTCCCCTTAGACCGTGTGTCCCATTTACTTAGGTTCAGCCTTCCATATTATAATTACCTAAATAATAATTATTATTATTATTTAGCAAAGCGTTTTAAGTCGGGAAGTGGTAACTTCATGCGGGAAATTACAGTCTTTATAGAGAAGGAGACGGATATGAGCTGAAAATTTGGTTTAGCTTAGGACAAGTTGGTAAAGTTAACAAAATCATTACCAAATCGCTTTTGACTTTTGTGTGGTCACTTGAGTGAGGTTTGAAGTAAACGATACAGAATAATATTGTACGAAGTAAACCTTTTTGATAATACAACTGGGTCAAAGCCTCGTCCTTTTTCACAGTCGGGTGAAAATAAATTGTGTGTGAAATGATTTCATAGTGTAGTGCTAATAGAGCATCAACAAAATAAAACAATCTTAAGGTTTTTCATTTCGTTTTTCTGTTAGAAAGGAGAGGAAGCGACTATTATTGTAAAAATAACTCACCTTTTATTTCTTCTGAGTTGAAACTACTGAAACCTAACCTAAAACAAAATATTAACCGCTCTCGTACTGTTCACGTACCCGGGCCGACCGAAACCTTAATATGAGTTCGTATCTACAGAACAAATTGTAATCACATTGTATTATGACGACAATAACTTCAATAACTTCTTTGTCTGCCTCGTTGGTCCAGTGGTCGCAAGCGCTACTGCTGAGCATGAGGTCCTGGGTACGATTCCCGGGTCGGGCAAAGTGTTATCAGGTTTTTCCATCTAGAATTTCTCAGTAACAGCAGATGGCAATAGGCTCGCCCCCTATTACTCGTACGTGGGACTCAAACATTACTGGCTAAATGTGGATGTACTATAGGTACAGCTCTGCGCATCCCTTCGGGGAATACAGATGTGATGTTATGTAACATCAACCAAAAATAGATGTAAAGATATTAATTCTACAAAAAGACACAAAGTCACTTACATGGGAACAATGATTGTAAGCTAAATTATAAATATGAGGTTGTATGTTTGTATCATCACGCCAACATTTTTATCGTTAAATTTACCCTCGTTGTACTTTAGGTATGTCGCGCAAAAATCGTCAATAGTGAGAAGAGTGAGCTCACACGTCCCGTATAATGACGACTGCAAAATTGTGTGTCAGAGATGTCAAAACGAAACAGAAACGTAACCATCTTTTTACGCGGTAGCAGGTAGTAATCTAACGATTTAAAGCTAAACTAAACCCAAACGTACAAAATGTTAGCGTCATGATGTAACTAAGCCACAAGTATGACAGACGGGTCAGGTCCGACCCTGACATAACTCAGGCTCAAACTTCAGGTGTCAAGTTTCGGCCTAGGACAGGCACGATGTGCCTGACTTATCAAGATCATGTCTGAAACGAAGATGAATCACATGTTGTGGAAGGGTTTGTAGAGAGGGTTTACAAATATATGCTTACGTAGGTAATGTCTGTTCCAAAAGTATCTGATGGAAGTGTAAACAAACCCAGTTCAGGTTAAATGATTACGCAATCATTTACTAAAGGGAATTAGTAACACATTCATCTGTATTTATAAGATTTCAACTTAATATCTTATCACTATTTGAAACAATTATTGTATGAATAACATTATTATATTGTAATTGAAAATTCATCGACGAAGACGAACGTTATATAATTAACCTCAATTGTCAAATTAAAGACATCAATTAAGTTAAGTTAAAGTCAAATCATTTATTTAAATAGGCACATAAAAGGCACTTTTGAACGGCAAAATTTGCAAGAAAATTTAAATACATAATTGATTGACAATTAATTCAACACTATTGAAATAATCAAATTAAAGCACTCAATTTGTAATTTGCACTGTAAATTGTCATCCACAGGTACGTTTTAGGATCTGTTTGTTAACATTTTCATCAGATACTTTTGGAACAGATCACAGTAAAATTTTACTTACCTAACTTTTCTCAACTATGAAGTGGTTGTCTTCCAGTCTCATCAGATGATAATTTTCCTGTCCTGAACCCAATTGTTTGTCTGTTTTTATTCGACCATACACCTATTAAGGTGACAGCACCTCAGAAGCCACTCCCTACCTAAGCCATCATCTTTCACACAACTCTTTCATATTTGCTATATTCTGCCTTTTTTGTTATCATTTCACATTCATGCTCAACTTTTCTTGTCGCGTCCTCCTCATACCTCCTAATCGCAATGTGAATCGGCTACTCCTACTATTACTGGTTACATAAGTCCACGTATTACGGATAATTAGTATATTACACTTCAACTAGAGTACATTAGTTTAATGTGTCCTTCGGCCTCATTCGGGTTCATATAAACATAATTTGAGTCTAGCATCTTCCGTTTTCGTGTCACATTTATATACTCGTAGGTATATGCAACTATCTCCTTCTTGACAACACGATGATGACGTATTTCCGCCCACGTTCACCAGATGGCCGCAGCGCGCCAAATCGTTCATTGGCGTCCTGTTTTCGGACGGTTCAAATCAATAAAAAAAAAAAAAAAAAATGTTAGCGTTCGATATTCTAAGAAAATTATAGTTTTATTTAGTTTATTTTTTGTTAACGCTGTTAGCGTTCGGTATATGCGTAGAAATAGTAAAGAATAAATATTGTTTTACAAGAAAGTGAATAGACTGAAAAGTGATAGTTGAATATTGAATAATATAATAAAATAGTTTAGAAATTAGATTTTCTTATGATGGCGGATAGAGTACAGGCGCGTAGCCGTAAAGAATCCGATTCGTCATCGAATTCATCAAGTTCCTCAAGTTCCTCTGAATCATCACCGTCGGATTTAGAGGTTGATCAGGTAGATAAATCCCGTAAGAGGAAGAAGGTGAGTAAGAAGAAGAAAATTAAGCGTCATCGAGGATAAAGCAAGGTAATCAAAAAGCTTGCGAAGCAGGTCAGTGATTTGAAAAATTTATATTTCTACTCTCATAATATGTATTATGAAAATGAAAATTATGAATGTGATAATCTAATGGTGATAATTTGGAAATGGCACAGGAACACGTCTCAGATCCTGTAACAGTTCAATCATTTGATTTTGATTTGGCAACGCAATTAAAGGAGCCAGCTGTCACTGCAACTCCAATCTAATCCAGTTAGATTTGCTTAACTCAATTCAATATTTTAATAATGAAAACTGGAATAATGTTCGATATGTGGAATCTCAAAAAGTTTACAATGCTCGTCCTGGATATGTTGACCTTGAAGTAAACGATGAAATCAAATCTTTAGAAAAAGTTACCCATCTACCCTCAGCGGATAAATTTCTTGGGTCTGTAACTCGCGCACTGGTAATGCAAAGCGATGCTATGTAACAGGGTTTCAGACAGATAGTGGACTGGGCTTAGGATACGGGTAGCATGGACCCAGAACAATTGGCATTAAAATTAAAAGAAGTTTTTTCCGGTGAATAACAAAAGATTACACGTGATTGTTTGCAACTAGTTTGTGGCCGTAAGGCCGATATAATTGAACAAAGACGCCATGTTTGAAGAAAATACCGCCGTCTAGTGAATTTTTGTTTGATAAAGTACCTTTAAGTGAATTTATTAAGAATTATGGCGAAGTTAACAAAAATTTTTATGCAAATAAAATTATTTTTTCTGGGCAAGAAACGAAAACCCCTAGACCCCAGGCGGCGTACCCTGGACCTAGTGGATATCAATCGTCCAGTCGCCCTTCGGCACTGACGATGAACTATAGATTTCCTCCTCCTCAGAGTGTAGGAGCCTTTTATAATAATTATCAAGCAATGAACCCGTTTATTAATAATTCAAAAATTTTTCGTCCTCAACCGAGGGGACAACCGGCTGGACAACGCTTTTACCAGCCCTATAGTTTTCGGAGAAATGAACCGCAAAACAATGCACAACGGGGAAAGAGCTCGGCTAAATTTAATAAAAAGTTCTCACTCAGATCAAGATTTTTGGGGGGGGTGCTTACAAAATCATGTTACGGAGTGGAAGAGACTGGGGGCACCAGAACCATTAATAAAAATAGTGAAGGGTTATCGCATTCCATTTCAAAAGAAACCGCCTCTGGTCCCGCCAAGGCAGGTGAAACTTTGCAATCTTACTCTACCATCCCCCGAGATGGACAGGGTCATTCAAAATTTGTTGACACAGAGAATTTTAGAATATGCCCTGACTCCGAGTTTTATATCAAATTTCTTTCTGATTCCCAAAAGCAGCGGAACTTACTGTCCCATTTTCAATTTAAAAAGTTTAAACAATTATCTGAAAACAAGCAAATTTTGTTTGATTTCGGTAAATCAAGTTCCCGATTTTATTCAGGAGCGGGATTGGATGGTCAAAGTAGACCTCAGGCAAGCTTAAAACCACGTAAATGTAGCACCCGCTCACCGTTGTTTTCTCCGTCTATTGTATCGAAATCGGTTACTGCAAATGATCTGTTTGCCGTTTGGCCTGGCGACAGCGCCCAAAGTATTTGCATCGTTGACCAACTGGACCGCCGAGATTTTCAGGAATCTAGGCATTCGAGTAGTGGTTTTTCTCGACGATTATGTCCTAGTAGCACAGGACAGAACAACACTTTTAAAACACGTCAACATTGTTCTACAAACTCTCAGTCAGCTGGGTTGGCAGGTGAACAAGGAGAAATCGATTCTTATCCCTTGGAAGATAATATGTAGAATATTTGGGTTTGATGTGGAATCCGTGGCAAAATCAAAAATATTTACCAGAAAACAAAATTCAGCACATGCAAGTAGTTTTGTCAAAATTGCTTCGGCGACAGAAGGCGTCTCTTCGAGAAATACAGAGTATCATAGGCGTTCTGAATTTTGCTCGTCTGGTAGTCCCAATGGGTCGATTGAACTTTCGGCACCTACTGGCATATTGCAACCTGGTCCTAAAAATGCCATGTCAGTCGACTTATCTCTTGCCTGCGGAGGTGCTAGCAGAATTAAATTGGTGGAAGGTTCACTGTGTAGAGAAATCCAGGCTTCATCCACCAGTAGTAAAGCATTTTTTGACAACAGACGCAGCAGATACACGTTGGGGGGCGGAGTTAAATGGTCTTTACTTATCGGGCAAGTGGACAAAAGAAGAAGAGCGGCTTCATTCGAATCACAAGGAGATGTTAACTATTCTAAAATGTTTGATAGAATTAGCTCCGTCTCTGAGCCACACGTCTCTGAGCCACACGTCTCTGCTTCTGCAGTGCGACAACAAGGCGGTTGTAGCGTACCTGCGGAAGGAAACAAGTCGCGGATCTTGATGGAGTTAATATATCAAATTTTTCACATACTTCAAAAGTACGACATTCATGTAATCCCCCATCACATTCCAGGCAAGTACAACAACATCGCAGACGGTCTGTCGCGTCAGTCGATGTTACAAGAATGGCATCTACTCCCCGAATTCACCAGTATTGTCTTTGCAAAGTGGGGTGTAGATCTTTTTTGCCTCCAGCACAGCCCACGTAGTACCTTGTTATGTAACTCTAGATCAAAGAGATCGGCGAGCATGGAGACACAACGCGTTCGCATTCAAATGGGATTTCCGTCTGGCTTGGGTCTTTCCTCCTCCGAGTTTGATACCCCGGGTCCTGATGCATCTAAATCAGGCTCAAGGTGTATTCCTGATAGTTGCACCGAGGTGGATCCGAGCATTCTGGAGAGCAGACTTGAAGACCAGAGCGCTTGTGCCTCCGTTCACGATTCACAGGTTATCGAAAGTGCTAGTAGATACGAGGACCGGGCAGCCCCCACCTCGAGTGAAGGAGCTGGTCTTAGAAGTATGGAGATGTGGGGGTGGTCTGAATCCTTAGTTGGCTGGTCTGAAGAACAAAAGTGTCTACTGAAAGAAGGTTGGAGGTCGTCTACTTTAAATCAAACTCAAACTCAAAGCATTTATTTCAATTAAACCATTTACAGGCACTTTTGAATTGTCAAATAGTCGCGTCAGTTAGTCAGAAAGTTGAAGCTAGTTGTCCATTCCAAAACGTAGATCTTTATGGAGAAGAACGGGCAAGAAACTCCAAGGACACTCTTTTAAATATAGAAAATTACAAAATCCTGGGTACATTATTTTTCTTGTTGCTTCTGTATCTGAGAACAATGTACAAAAAATAATCAAAACAATTCAAAATATAAGATTAAAAATAAGCCGTGGCAGATAAGAGATGACCAGTCACAACTGACGGCGCCCGTTCACGAACATGACGCGTGGATCAGCACCATCCAGCTCAACCATTTTGTAGGGAACCGAATGATCTAACACACTCGCCACCATCAGCGAGACATTTAAGTGAGCATGACATACTCTCAACTGCCATGCTCTTTCAAGTCAACATACATCTTAATAACATTAAAACGGCTCCATGGTACTCACATTTACAAAAATTGAAAAAATGCTTCTAAATTATACAAAACTAATTTGCAATGTATTTGAGAGATTAATAGTATGTTACTACCAAAAAGAAAGAAAATCCTTATCCATTGGAGTATTCAACAATTAAATTTTTAATAAAAAATAAACATTAAGTTTGTAATGTCAGAAAAAATAAAAAGGGGAAGCAACTCTTCCAAACATATTTTTTTTAACTAGTGAGCCCAAGTGGCTGTGGAGCAGGACCAGCATTAAGCCAAGCATTTTTATCTATGATATAATCATCCAACTTATAATATGCTTGTCTACATAGTGTGCGTTTAATGCATGTTTTAAATTTCTTCTCATTCAGTTGAAGAATATCGAGTGGTATTTTATTATAACATTTTACACAGTACCCCTTAAAAGTAGACACTTTAGACAATCTGAAACGTGGTTGATCTAATTTGTTCCTATTTCTAGTGTTAAAATTATGTCTGTCACTTATCTTACTAAAAAGATGTAGATTTTTCCGAACATACATAATGTTTTCATATACTGACAAGGTACCGTCATGATCATAAATACATAAAGGCCAGCATGGCAGAGATGGTTGAATTGGTGTTCCACGTTTGGTATAAATTTCTCAGAACCAGGTAGTTCAGGTAGTGATTTGGCTCGATATTTAGCGGATCTGCACATAAAAGAAAAAAAATCTTATCGTACTATTTTACTTCATAAATCGGTTGTGTCCACTTTATGTAATACAAAGAGTGAGGCCCGTTTAAGTTCAAACATTTTGGTTAAACAAATGATTAAAGCTATAGCCTTGCAACAACCAAAAAAGGGTCCACCCCCTGTATGGGATCCTCAGTCGCTAGAAGGTTGGTTGGGCAATAGACCTCTTCAAAATCAAAGTCCATTCGAAATTTCAAGAGTTTGTGCAGTTTTACTATTATTATGTTCAGGGCGTAGGATACATGATTTAACATTACTTAGTGTCTCGCCAGACAGGTGTATAGTAGATGAGAATAGCATTATGTTTTGGCCACATTTTGGTTCGAAAACTGATTCTGAAACTCACGTACAATCAGGTTGGAAGTTGTTAAGGAATCTTGAAAATGCGGCGCTTGACCCAGTACTTTGGCTTAAAAAACTTATAGAAATTGGAAAACCGCGTCGTTTGCTTTGTTCTAACGATAGACTATTTATCACTGTATGTGGAAAAGCTAAGCCAGCTACTAGAACTATTTTGGCAGGTTGGGTTTAGTCGATTTTGAAGGAAGCAGGAATTGAGGCTACTCCAGGTAGTTTTCGTTCTGCAGTAGCTTCACGAAGTTGGTTGGATAACGAACCTCTTGATGAGATAATGGCACGGGCTAATTGGAGATCCGGTAATACTTTCAAAAAACATTACAGGAAGGAAGTGATTCCAGCGCAGGGAAGCTCGTTGGTTCATTTGTTTCAGCCAATTAATTAAATACCTCTGATTAAATAGAATACAATTATTTTGTGATGTTGATGATCCTACAAAACGTTTGAATTATGAGACTAAGATGTTGTATCAAGGAATAATAATAAGTTTTACATGATTATGGTAAGTTTATATGAAGATATTACATGATGAGGATTCGAGGTACGTATAAAATGCTCTGTTTTCTCTGTATTGAATTGTTAGGTACAATTTTTTGTCATTTATATTAACATATTAAGGATTATGAATTATTCCAATGCAATAGTAAAATTTGGTGTTTATTTCTGTGCCTATTGTTTTAATATTTTTTTGATCTAATTTTAATTATTTATTTTACAACAAATTGGCGTCCCATTCACCAGGCGATAACAAACAAAGCCTCAAATTATGTTTATATGACCCCGAATGAGGCCGAAGGACACAATAGCAGCGTTTTACCTTCAAACAAAACGCTTGTTGTGTCCGGAGACTCATTCGGGGTCATAATTTTAAAGACTGCCTGGTTAAATTGGTTTCTCAAGTTTTAAGGTTTTGAGGCCACAATGAACGATTTGGCGCGCTGCGGCCACCTGGTGAACGCGGGCGGAAATACGTCATCATCGTGTTGTCAAGAAGGAGATAGTTGCATATACCTATATAAATGTGACACGAAAACGGAAGATGCTAGACTCAAATTATGTTTATATGACCCCGAATGAGTCTCCGGACACAACAAGCGTTTTGTTTGAAGGTAAAACGCTTCTAACAAGAAAAACAAGCAAAATAATAAACTGATTGATTATCAGTTTATTATTTTGTGAAACATGGTGTTTACATAAATACTGTGCGTATATATAATACGTAATAATACGTAATAATAATATATAATACGTAATAATACGTAATAATAATATATAATACGGTGCGCTATGTTTTGTCACAATTTTATAAGTGACATATTAGGTGTCATTAGACTAAGTGACTTAGAAAAAACTATACTTACCTATTTTAAATTAATTTCATACATGAACAGAAAAGAAAAATATCATATACAATAAAATCAATAAATAGTCATAGTATTATTAGGTAAAAATGCATTATTAATAATTGGTCGTTTAAAAATTCGTCTACAGTATAATAACATTTGTCAATTATTAATTTAGTAAGAGCTTTTTTAAACTTTTACAATGTCATGTTTTTTATGTCATCAGGATTTTTATTAAACACTTTATTATTATTATTATTCATTTATTTCAGACAAATTCAAGTCCATAATTTTACACACACACATTTAAATTATTCATATCTATTTTAAATAGTTTAATTTAAAATAGATATGAATAATTTAAATGTGTGTGTGTAAAATTATGGACTTGACCCAAAAACCCAAATAAAATTGTGATTAATTAAATTTAAATATTTAACAATTCATAAAAATTATAATTAATATTGTCAAAAAAATATTATAAAAATGTCAGAACCGTATATCAAATTAAATGTCAAATTGTAAAATGATAAAAAATGCAAAATATTAAAAATAAAAATTATATAAATCGCAAAAAGTGCCACCAAGAAAACTAAACAAGACCGTTCGTTATCGATGATTCGACATAATGTAAAGAATATCTATGTAACAATCAAGCAATGAGGGTAATCTAAAAAAAAAAACCACACATGAAATAATCTTGTAGCATCGTTATTTAAACGTTTTCTTTTAAAGGAAAACGTTGCCAACTGAATAAATAAATTAAGGAATGTGAAAGAAGTACAACTGAATAAACCATTAATGGAACAGTGCATAAATGCCTAATGTAACCTAAAAAACAACCGTTATGAAAATAAACCAGATTTATAATTAATTTTGTTTGATATTTGACGCAAGCGTTTTAACAATAATTAATACGAGTATGCATTAATGATGTTTACGTATATTACTCAAACTACAACGACATATTATCTGAATCATTCCTAAGATAGTGTTTATTCGCAGTCCTCTCCCAGTTTACTTTGTTGAAACGCGTCTAAACTTTTCACATTATGTCATTATCCTTTATTAAAGGGTTCGCATTCTACGGAACCACGACCCGACAGCAAATACGTAACCATTTCTTGTTTACAAAGGAATCTCAACCTTAAATTGTGAGTAATTTAAGGCGTAGTTTTGTTTAAAGTCTCGCCATTCTAAAATGTTACTTGAATTTATTTGAAAAGGCTGTAAGTGCAAAAGGATTTGTGTGGAAATAAAGACCTTCACTTGTGGAAATAGGGTTGGTTTTAAAGTGAATGAATGTTGAAGTTAGAGGTATTAGAAATAAAGAGGGCTATAGTGTGAAGTAACGTTACGTTAGTATCACTAAAAAGAAGGGTGACAATAAAACGGTTGCGTTTTCAAGGAAAAAATTCAACGAGACTCGCCATTTGTGGGTTAGTAGGGTGACCATGAGTTTTTATTTGTTAGGATATCTTGAAAAAGATCCTTTTATTTTCTTTTTACAAGTATTTTAATTCAAGTTTTTTCAAAATAATATGTTTAAGTTCTTACTTTACAAAATAATTTTCTGATTTTAAATGTATAATTTATTTATTTATTTATTTATTTATAAACATTTGTAGACATAACAGGTCAACCCAAGGCGTCTAAAAACAAGTTACATTCAGATTTGAGCAAAGTTCTAAGTTAACTTATAACTTAAGCAAAAACTAGCAACTACTACTTTTATTATTGCAACTTTTATCATAAATAGTGTTCTAAGTATTAGTAAATAAACTAAGCTTGCAAAATCACTCCTTCTTCGCAACATACAGTGCTAAACATGTCGAAGTGACAAAATAAGAGCGCAATATATTTTGGCAACAGTGTTCCGCACAGATTTATAGTTAGCCAGTAACAATCTGCTTGGTTCAATACGTTTTACTAAAGTTTTGTCGAACAATGTATTGGATTGTATTGCTGAATTAGAGAAAACGACAGAAATGTTAAGACAACTTAAATGGCGTAGTTTGATCATTTCAGCAAGTAAATTAATTTACTTCACTATCACTACATATTGTAAAACAAAGTCCCCCGTCCCGTCTGTCTGTCTGAATGCGGTAATCTCTGGAACTACCTGTCAGATTTCAAATACTCTTTTTGCATTTTTGATAGCCCAATTCTTGAGGAAGATTATACGAGTATATGCTATTCAACACCGAAAAAAAGTCAGAAAGAACGCTAAGCCAAAATGAAACGATAACGTGGGCAGGCGATGCACAGCGACGCGGTGGGTCTGTTGCCGAAATTTTACGCGGAAAAAGTCGCGGGCAGAAGTTATTATCGAATAAAATTCGTTTAGTGAAACCTTGATTTACAAAAAATATACGATTGTCTACAATAATAAAAAAAGAACAGTACTGTATTTTTGTTTCAAAAATGACTGGACCGATTTTAAAAACTCTATCGCCAGTAGGATGTTATACCTATTATCACTGGGCTATCCATTTTATAAAGATGGCGGCGTTGATATTACGTGGGCTTACAAATCTCTTTCATAAGACCATAGACCCTGACTGATTGTTTATCTATATTTCAAGGCACAAGAACGATTTAAAAACAAATAAATGGTCTTATATTTTTTTACCATTAGACATGGTTTCGATCTCAAATCCACTGCACTGAACTTTACTTGTAATGATGAAAGATCGACGGGTTTTCAGTTACACAAGGGTCGTCAGGTAAGTGATTAAGTAAGTAACACCACGCAGTGCCAATTCATACAGCTGCTAATAAATGGAGAAAAACTGATGTCCAAGAATACCAGACTTACCTACTGTATAGCATTTTTTAAGAACTAAACAATTCCATTACCTTCTAAGTAATGACTTCCAAGAAAGTAACATTAATCTTTCTTCATTATTCAGTAGCACAAAAAGGAATTTAACTTCTCATATTGTTCGAGGAGCTAAGTCGAAGAGCTTAAGGATAACTATAGCAAACGATCTATAAATAAACTTTTACTTTGGCTTCTAAGTTTCTCCCTCGCTTTGCAAACTGTTTGAGGTACTGATTTATTAATTTAAAGGCCTGAAAGTGTTTTCCTTGTGACTAATCTGTAAAGCTAACAGATTTTGAAGTTGACTTTGTAAGATTTCGTTTAAGACTTTCGGGGTCTCATTTTATTTAATTTGTTTTTGTTAAAACCTTAATGTTTTTTGTTACTTCGGTAATTGCTTGATTATCTTACCGTTTCAACAATACTTCATATAAAGAGTGCTATAAGGATATTTTGACGCCTGAAGGCGCTGTTGGTAAACATTTGTGAAAATGTCACAGAAATGTTGTTTATATTGTAGCGGTATCTACCTCGCTACATGCAAACTACGCATCTCACTGAAGTCACGCAAAATTCTGCATCGCACAAGCAGCGTTTACCTTGTGACCAGCATAATTATAAACAACATCCTGACAACAGTCTGGTGGAGGATCCTCCCTTTTGAATACTAACTGAACTTTACACCCTATTCCTCATACCTCTATAAAATATACAAAATGCTGGCTTTTTTTTCAAATTTTGATCGTGCGCCTCAAGATCCTTCTAACGTTGTGCATAAAATACCTATAAGTACAAAAATTAAAATTAAATGTACGTACTTAAAAAAAAAAAATGTAGTTGTTATTCTAAAATGTTTCCTTGTCTGTTGAATATTTATTATCCCTCCCAGCTAACATAGGCACCCATAATAACATGTCCGATGTCCTCGTTCACCAGACAGTGTGGCGACGCTAGTCAGGTGAAGTTATATTCGTCGGCGGGTATTGTAAAAAAGTTGTGTTTCGCTGAGTTGTCCGCAGGACCCCGCTGTACCCGCGGTTAGTTCACGACTCTACGTTACGCTCCACGGCCCTGTGGTTTAGTACGTGTATGGAACTAGGTATGTATATTTTGTAACTGTTATTAAATAAATGTGACGAGAATTTCTTAAAGTCATCTTTCTCTAAACTAGAGCGAAATACCAACGAGCTAAATTATCAATTCTACGAGTATTATGCAATAATTGGTAGATCAGAATATATATGTACCTACAAGAGCTAGTTCTAGACATAGGAGGCTAGACGGAGGTAGACCAGGGGCTCGTGGCTGAGTAATAACAGTCGCACGGTTTGATCTTCAAGGATAAGCAACGCTTGCTGAGGTCGGCCCGTGGATGGGAGACTACCCATTACATACCAAAACCTCTCAGTGCCTCGGAAAGCACATTAAGCCGTCCGTGTCCCGGCAGTCATTTGTAGACATTTGACAGTCGTTATAGGTGGTCAGAAGCCCGAAAGTCTGACAACCAATCTTACCAAAGTGTATCGTGTTACCCAGTAGCTGGGTTTGGAGGTCAGATAGGCAGTCGCTTTATGTAAAATACTGTTATTCAGCTGCATCTGGTTGAAATGGAAGCCGACCCAAACATAGTTGAGTAACGATGGCTTGGCAGATAATCATGATGATGAGATAGCATTTTCAAATGGTTTTTTAAAAAGAGGCATGTATTTAGGTATAGTCATGTAATTTATGTACCTACTAAAAAAGGCAATCAGAATCACGAAAACAGAACATAGCGCAACGTATCAATACGCCTAATTAGTTCAATCAAGATACAATTAGTATCCGATGTGTAATTTACGACGCACGTATTCACGTATTTATACGTATATATGCCTTGTATTTGTGGTCGATACTTGATACTATCATCAATCACCAGAAACCACTGATTTACTTGGCATCCCATATAAAATTTGGTTTGATCACCAACGCTTGGAAAATTGGTGATTACAGCATAACAAAGCATCATTGTAAAAAGCCTTGAAAATGATAGTAAGTATTCGCGCGGGACGCAGAACGCGACTGTGCGTCTCGATTGTTTCAATGATTTCGAAGTCACGCGACTAGTAAAAATAAGTCGGAACTAATTCACCCCGCGCGGAATTCGCCTCAATTTGACTAGAAAAAGAAATAAAGAAAATACATTAATTTAGCATAGACTCAAAGGCACACAACATAATATACTGTAAATAAAAAGTGGTGGTTGTAATAACGGCTCACCCTCTGAACCTATCCATTCCCTCTTTAAACTGATTTCAGAATTACCTGTCTGCGTAACTCAATACGTTTAGGGGAAGTGAATGAAATATTAAACACAAGAATCGACAGTTAGTTAAACGCGTATAAGACTAAATAAAATAGTTTAATAAGTAAACTAATACCGCAGATTATCTCGAGAACTAAGGAATGAAATCAATTACATTTATACGTAGATGCATAAATGGCCAGAATAAATTTTCACAATGTAAACTGATTTTCTCCGGAGAATAGTCTATAAAAGTTCTGAATCGCAGCTTGATTGAATGATATTTCTAGCACTTTATAAATTGATACGAGATAATAATTACATCTACAAGTGGGATCTATACATGTCATTAATCAGAACCTATTCAATTAGTCAGCAAAGTAAACAAGAATAAATTACTATTGTATAAGTAATTGGATTTACAGTACATGGATTTAAAAGAATATCTAACACACAAGCACTATTTACTAATAGTTTCAGTTCAGGCAATAAAAGTAACAGCCGCACGGGTCGATCCATCAGGTTAATCTACGATTGCCGGGGTTCAGATAGGCAGTCACTACATGTAAAATACTGGTATTCAGCTGCATCCGGTCATCATCGGAAGCCGACCCCAACATAGTTGGGAAAAGGCTAGGCAGATTGATTGAGTTTCAGGCAATCAAACGAAGCCTGAACATCCAATAAATTCATTATCAATTTCCCCTTAATAGCTACATAAATAACACATAAACGAAAAAGTTTAAAGGGTAACTCTTCGCACTTCCATTCTCCTGTCAGAACATAACCTAAATATATTGAAGCTAAAACTATATCGAAAAAGAAATAACATTAAAACAGCAACGAATTATCAGTGACTGGAGACGGTTATAAATCTGAAACTGAGCTGAGATAGGATGAAGAATGGCCTGTGATTTACTGCCTAGCCCCCCTTAGCCCCCTAGGAGTGGTAGGTGCAGACGCCTAACCCCCCGGGCATCGCCCGCTGCAAGCTAGGCCGGTCAGGGAATCTAGACTGAGGGGTCACCTTACGGACACCCACGGGCAAATAATTCTTTCAACTTTGTTATAAGTTGCGTGACTATAATTTAGTTTAATTATAGGGTAATTAGTTTTTGTGAAACGTTGTTCTTAATCTGCTAAAATTGGGTTTTCATCCAAAAATTCGCATCCAAAAAATATAGAGAAAGATCGCTATATTCTTTGGATGCGAATTTTTGTGCAGAACTTGGAATATAAAAGTCTCAGTAGTGATTGAAAAATCTTATAAAAGATATTTCAAGTTTGAATTGTTCTGCTGGTAATGAATGTCAATATTTGTGTTTATGTGGTTCAAGATTCAACAAATTCTAAAGTTTTCAATGTGTCTTGTTCTTATGAAGACTGAATTGCACAGTAACGTGTAGCTAGGTACTTTCTGAGAAACCAATACGATATACCTACCCAATATATTCAATATACCGTATACCAATACATTCAAACAATCACTATACCTATATGTAGATATTTGTATAGTGATTGTTTGAAAAGATTAATTTATTGGGTGTTAAAAGTAATTGTAACCCGGAAAATGTGCCGAACATATTTTATGTAGAGATATATTCGGCACATTTTCCGAATATTGTTGAAGATTTTAAGTGCTGTCATAGCAAAGTTCATAATCATCATACAATTCTAAAGTTGTGCATCGAAGCTAGTTCAATTACCATGACTATTTGCACAAATCATAAAGTCAAAGTCAAATCATTTTTTTCAAATAGGCACTTATAAGGAACTTTTGAATGTTAAACTCTGTGTAATAAAGCATGCTCCCACTTCGCTCCACATCCTCGTCAGCCGTGGGTCTCGTCGTCAAGCTCGCCTAGGCACGTGCCTCTGTTTGATAAGGGAACTTTATTAGCAAGAACTTACTTTATTTGCTCTACGTGTGTGTACGCTACGCTCCCAATCTATACACGCGAAACTCAACCTTAACACCACCACGCAAGACTTCCACAACTTGGCAACGAAACTAGAAACTAGTTTTGGTATATAAAGAGTCGGTATCTATATTTCCTCCGCTGTGTGACTTTCCGATTTTCAAAGTTTTGTTCTGAAAATAAGACGATTCTGATTTTGAAAGAACCAGCGATAAAATATCTTGGCTTAGGATTTTCTATATTTTATGCGGGGCGATTGATTTTCTTTGTGGATGTTTCTCGAAGGTTCTAAAGCGAATTTATAGCTGAAAGGTTTTTGTTATGGAAACGAGGCGAGTTCCGAAGAATTAATAGGAAGAGGAAGTCATTCTGTGCGCTGCAATAAAATGGCTTGCGTTTAGGGAGGAATTATGTTTTGGAACTTGGAAGGTCTTTATGAATCTTTTAAAGACTACCGGTTATTTCTTCTTTGTCTTTATCACTGTACCTTTAATTTTTTTTTACACCGTAAACACTAAAAACAATAGACTTATAATTCGTTGTTGCCATATCGTAGGATACCTGATAATTATGATGATTGATGAATTATGTTCTTTGGATTTCAAAATCATTCTTAACTTTAATAAATCCGGTCTTTACAATTGTAGTGTGACCTCCACGCGCCTGGCTTCTTCAACTACCCTCACATCATCTGAACTCACCGACAGACCCTCGTCACATCGCGACTGATCCAATTTATATTCACTACATTAACTTTATTACTCCGTCATTGGTCTAGCGGTCGTGAGTGCGACTGCTGAGCAAGGGGTCCTGGGTACACGTAAAATTTCAAAAAGGACCCTGGTTGAAACCAGGGTCTTTTTTGGAATTTTACGTTACGTGTTTTCTTTGCATCTAATCTAGATCTGTTCCAGCAGGTTCGTGGTAAGAACGGCACGCCTATTCGGAGTTAAAACATAACAGGTCGAAGGAATTTCTCAGTAGCAGCTTGAGGTCTGGGTCCATGCCCGGTTGATGGTAATAGGCTCGCCCCCAATTACATGTGACTCAATCATTACTGGCACAAATATTATGTGGGTGTAATATAGGTCATCTCTGCCAAACCCTTCAGGGAATATAGAGGCGTGATGTTATGTATGTATGTTAGGTCAAAATGTGTGGGTCTGTACTGATTATATATAATGGTAGCCGTATGTATTTTTGTAGTATTATTACTGTTCACTACTGTCGTTGCGTTCCCAATTACAGTAATACTATTTAAACTTAACCAAAAACTAAACTCCAAAAAACCCCTATTCAATAAATTACCCAACCGTCCTCACATTCATTAGTCGACACAAACATTTTAAATGAATTTCCGCACCGACACAGAACCAACACAAAGTGAACGACTTCCACCAACAGATTTGCGAATATTTTACAAAAACAAGAGAAACTAATAAAGCAATTAACGCTCATCAAACAAACTGGTGATTTTACCCTACGTGCGAGCGAAAGAGCAGAATCTAACGGTAAAGAAGGAAAGAGATGGATACTGTAGTGTCATTCGCTTTGTAAGCCAACCCTTCCGAGGGTGACGATGAGTCGCGCAAGAAATTAATTAATGTTCGGATGGTCTCGGATTATGTTCGTAAGTGGTTCTTGTGCAGATATTGTTATAGGCGGGTTTAATGGCGCTGTGATAGTGTCAATCTAGTTTATTGCTGAGTAACTACCGCGGAGATGTATTAAACTTGTGTCATTTGGCAATAATCGTTTAATATGTACAACTTCTTTTAAGTAAGACAAGATCACGTTTTTCTGAACAGAAAATAAGTAACTTCTTCAAGTTAGAGGTATAGAAACCGATATTAAGTTCGTTAAAAATAAAAGTCGTCAATTTTGCCAGTGATACCGAAAATCTACTTTAACAACAATGAGGAAAAAAAGATGACAAAATATCACATTAAGCCGTAATTAGGAATCTCCGAAAAATTCACAAATCACGGCTCCCCTATTCCGGTCGCCGTAGAGAACAGTTTTTCATCGTATTTTTCCATAAAACCTTCAAAGAAAACAGCCTAATTATACTAAAAGCTTAACTGCCGTTCAGTTTCCGAAAATTATTATCATTTTAGCTTGAAAATATTTCTAGAAAAATAAGTTTACATTTTAACGTGAATGAATACTTTCTGATATTTGAATACTTCCCTAAGATGTTTAACATCAATGGTTTTAGTTAATGTCAGTAGACATCCCACAGGAAGGCACTACTGGGATACAAAGTGTCCTAATGATGTCCTAGCCTACGTCATGGTGTACCTGTGTGCCAAACATCGAAATCCGTTCAATCGTTATGAGCGTTTATTCTGAAAGTGGTCAACGTCGCAATTAATATTTCACTGTTTTGATTAATTTGGCAATATTACAGTATGGATATAAGAAATGTGGCTAACTAGCGAACTAGATTATTGATTATGAAATGCAATAATTAATAAAATACCGAATATTTAGTTTTAGATGTAAAAAAAATATTTGGACATTTTTTTAATGCCTTTTTTACACCTAAAACGGGTACAACATCAAATTCAATATTATTATTGCAATTCATTATTAATTTTCTAATACATAATACAGTAATATTGCCAAATTAATCAAAACATACATTTTTGACAGCTATTTGCGACGTTGCTTACTTTTAGGATAAACGCTCATAAGGTGTGAAAAGCTAACAGACAGAGATATTTTCACATCTATAGTATTAAGTATTACCTAAGTATTCAGTTTCCCTCGGTATTGAACCCCTATACGAGTATAATTCGTATTGACATTTTATTAAATTGCCAACGGAACCGATTCATTGCAAAAGATAGCTTGAATAGATTTCTTAGTATTTCATCTTTGTCTTGCAAGTGATGCGGTTCAAGGAAGTTGGAAAACTTATTGGAATGAGACTGTGAATTATAAGTTTTCAGAGTTCGTTGGAATTTACTCCGGTTAACATTCCTTCAGTACCGTAGGTACAGTCTCGAGCGCTGTATGTATCCACTAAGTAAAATTCAAAAGCGATTTTCTCATGGAATATTGATTGCAACTTTGAGATAAGGCCTATTTCATATTAATATGGGTTCCAAAATACTATGTTCGTAACAACATAAAATTAGAATCACCACTTTAGGAGAAAATAACTTTTGGGCACGCCACAATTGCGGCGATAAGTCCCCTCTTTGAGGAGTGGCTAGAGAGGCGCCACGGCGTCCTCACCTTCCGCCTGACGCAGGTCCTCACCGGACACGGTTGTTTCGGGAGGTTCCTGTTCAGGATAAAGCGGAAGGAAACGCACGGGTGTTACCATTGTGTGGATCGCCCGGAGGACACGGTGGAGCATACGGTGGAGGTCTGCCCGGCTTGGGCGGGACACCGCCGTGTCCTCACGGAGGTGATCGCCAGCGGCGATCTCTCGCGTCCGGCCCTGGTTCAGGCCATGGTCCGGAGCGAGAGTGCATGGGAAGCCGTCACTTCCTTCTGCGAAGCAGTAATGCTCGCGAAGGAAGAGGCGGAGCGCGCGAGGGAAATGCAAGATGCGCGCCCTCGCGCCCCTAGTCGCCGCAGGAGACGCCCCGGGCGTCGGGAGTCGCGAGCCGACTTCCGGCCACCGTAGGCGCAGGCTTGCGGACGGTGGGCAATGGGTAGCTCGCCGTCCGATTAGGACCAGGCCCGGGTCGACGGCGCGTTGTGTTCCACGCGCGCCTCAAAGAGATGTCAGCACCAACTGACGGGGTCCGGAAGGACCAATGCCTGCTGGGGTTGCGAGTTTGTCCGAAAGGGATATCGCTGCCCCGGCACACAGGCAACGGAAGGAACACGGGTGGGTTTTAGTCAGTAAAAGTCTGACACTCCCTCTCGCTCCGCCCAGAGCGGGAGGAGTCATTTGATGATTTCCCAGCCAAAAAAGCTGCACGAATAAATATAAAAAAATTAGTTTAAAAAAAACTAAAAAACACGCTTGTCACTTCTTAATATCCAATGATTAAAACAAAAAGCGTGGGGCGCTCGGTAGCTATGTATACTTTTAATCAATTTAAACAAAGCGCTCCACGCTTTTTGTTTTAATTATTGGATATTAAAAAGTGACAAGCTGGATTGGTGCTTATATCGTAACTAGTACAAGTCAATTTAATTATTTTGTCTTTTTAAGTTCGTGTAAAAGCGTGTTTTTAAGTTTTTTTTAAACTAAAATTTAATTTTTTACTTTTTAGTCTAGTATATTTTTCATTTAGTTATTAAGTTTAAAGTCAACGAAGTTATGACTTGACCGGTTTACTAGTTAAGTAGCCACTAAAGAAATCCACTATCCACCTCCTGGCTCCATCATCAGACCCTCAATACCAAGTGCAATCTATTAGAGTCGTTAAACTGACTCATATGAGCCCAAACTCAAGGGGTTTACTAGTAGCTACCGAAGAGTTTCAGGATTCACCTCGTGGCTCCATCATCAGATCAGTTCCAAGATACTAAATTATTGTATTGTCATCAGTTCTTGATACGTGTACAAATTTTCAATTTAATCGAACGTCTTGAAGTTGGTGAAAATTACGTTGAAAGATTCCGTTACATAGATAGATAGATAGATACAGGTCAAGCTAATATAAAGCTTGTAAAAATAACGGACATTGTAAAGAAGAACTGGGTTTAAACTGAACACGTTACAGCCTCCAGGGAGTCCACACCTCACGATGTAGCAACGTTAGCCGCCTCTGATGTTGCTGCAACGAATACGTGAGCATATAGTCTAACTGAATGACATAATGCGATGTATCTGGGTTATGAACGGTTGCAGAACAAAGAAATATCCTTAAATAATACTTTTATCTTTAAAGATTCGCTTTGGGCAGTAGTTGCTCTTGTCTTTATAAAGGTTTAGATCTTGAGAGTGTAACCCCACACACGGCACAGATACGTTCACAAACATGACGTATGGATCAGCACCATTCAGCTAAACCATTTTGAAGGGAGCTAAATGATCCAACACGCGCGCCACCGACAGCGAGACATTAGAGTGAGCATGAGCCTCTGAGCCGCCAGGGCACATTCAAGTCAATGAAAGACATACCCAGTACCTAAATGGTAGCTTTATAGTCGGTACACAGTACTCACACATGTAATTATACAATGCTAAGAGATTGAATTTATACAATGCAACGATAGATTTTAAAATCTGGAAATCTGGAATCTGGTATCTGTCTGGAATCTGAAGTAGGAGCTGATAATCTTCTTTTCGTGTGGTTAGTGAGTGACTAACCTGATGTCAGAGTTTTAAAGCCGCCCATGGGCCTCTGACTTGGCTTCACATGCCGTCGAGAAATATCTCTCAGGCATGCCGGTTTCCACACGATGTTTTCCTTCACCGTTTTTTTAAGCAAGTGATAATTATACAATACGCACATGCAGTGGCGGTCCCCCCATAGAAGCCGAAAAGCCCGGCTTGCCTTAAAAAGTGAGCCCACCAACAAAAAAAAAAATATATAAAAGCAACCAAGTCAATAATCATCTCGCAAGAATTGATAAGAATAATACCTAACATTAAACTCCGCGCTGCACTGTGTTAGCCGCGCGCTTTATAAGCTACGATGCCAGGTTTACGTACTCAAAGAATAATATTTAAATTCCGCGCCGTTTTGCATCACGCACCGTTGCCAACTATCTCGGATGCAGTTGCGATCTCGCTCTAACACTATAGCGATACGTAGGACGCGAGATCGCATCGTAAATGAAAACATAATTTTTATTCTTTCTCGCTCGCACTTGTGTTGGCTTTTCTGAGGCTTTTTTACCACTCTTCTTTCGCATAGAAATAGTTAAGTTGGTTGATACCATTAGTATGTACCTATTTCGCAAAATGTTCTAAATATTAAGCCCGGCTTCTGATTTTTTTATGAATGGAACGAATCGTGCGTTTGATTATGAATAGTAGGAGTAATGACGTGGCAAATTTGTTCAAATTTGTTTTGAGCGGCTAGGTACCTGGTGCACTTTTTTTCGCTTTGATAATTTTTCATTTTCTGTGAATTTAAGTGTTGTGATTAGTTTTGAAGTGATTAAAAAGTTTCTTATCATTGAAATAAATTCGGAAACGCATGCAATTGTTCCTTGTGAAGGACTAAAGTGTGCAATCCTTACTCGGAAAGGTAAATACTTTGAGTTTTACAGACAAATATAATCTCGATAGTTATTGTGGCGATTTCATTCCGCGCTTTTGTTAGTGATTATAGTGTTATTTTATCATCAAAATGGGAATTCGGAAACTGTGTTCGAAAAGGTATGTAACTTGAGTTTTTCGACAATAAGTAACTCTTTACTTTACCGTAACCAACCTCAAATTACTGTAGATACTTGTTTCTCGGAAATAAAAACAAGTATTTTTGTCAGTCGAAAAATAGATTGAAATAGGCATTCGATTGTTTATTAGACAACTTTAGGTAGGTAGCTGGTGCCATGAAAACACATAATTAGTGTTGTTTGTATGGCATTTGTAGTTTTGGCAAACCACTGAAAAACAAACCCTACGTCCTATTATTATAATAACAACAAGTTCTCATTGAGATCACAAAACACAATAATTTTCGTATCGAAGAGATTCTTCATAGGTGTTTTGAAATAAAGATAAGAGTTGGCTATTGTCATTATGATAAATTATAAAAAGTTATTTTGGTATTATCTCATGTTAACATTTTCAATTAAACTCATAAAATTATGCGTACGGCAATAGAACAACAAATCGATCATTTGTTGGGAGCCATCTAGTGGATTTTGATTGAAAATTTTAGCATGTGACAAGTGCATATGAAATAAGGTAAAAAGATTCGGCTAAACGGTGTGTTTACGCGCATTCATTCATATAGATGGCGCTTATGAAAATTACATACTAATGCTTGATAATACTTATTTAGAACTCTTCGCATTTTATAAAGGTTTTCTAATAATGTTGTACCATGAACAACATATGAAAAATCTGTTGGCTTGCCCTAATTTTGACGCCATGGCACGCCGCTGCGCACATGAATCCGAAAACTCAAAACTCCGAGAACTCGAGACCTATGACTTGGCAGTCCGACGGTCACACCACTAGGCTATCACTGCTGCTAATAATCTTATCTGACCATATTTATTCCCTTACCTTTATACGAAGAGGTCTAGATTTCTGCCAAAACAGAGATCTGGAAAATCAGATCAAAATGTGGATGTTTGCCACACGCGAACATCCACATTTTGCCAGATGTATATAATAAAACAAGATAATATTATAAATTCTATAAGCCCGGCACAAATCCCAATTTCAGGCTACTACTAAGAATTCTCCAAAATAATAACATGTTCGACCAAGGAATCTAACCCAGGACTTAATTAATTTCCAAACTTGTTTCTATTTTCAGTAGCGTACGCTGAACATTGTCAGTCAGTCTGACAGTCACGAAAGAATATATGGAAATCACTTACCAAATTGACACCCTCAACTCACCTATATTTTAGAGCTGCTGAAAATATATTATGATGATAACAACGTAATCACACGTGACACGGTTCCAATCAGTGTTCCCGACAGTACGACCATTCCTAGCTGTCCTCAGGGACCCGACGGGGTGTGAGGCATTGAGGTGGGGGTAGAGGAGGGGGGGTCCATCAAACGCAGGCCGAATGCTGTCATATCTCGCACTCGATATTTTACGAAGCGACGGAGCTGCTGCTGACGTAGCTGTGCGGTTGCAGTGATAGCGATTATTTTCTGTCGTTTATCTCTGTGGAATACAAACATGACATAGCTCACGCGAAAGAAAATGAAGTGGGTGGGCCACATATATACAAGCCTGCGGCTTCATCTGCGAGTATTTTTTTTTCACTAATATTCAGGATCTTTACCTTATGTCTTTCTTCAGGTTCCAGACTACCTATCTGTCAAATTTAACAATGATCTATTCAGTGGTTTGGGCATGAAAAGGTAGATAAGTAGCAGACAGACAGAGTTACTTCCGCATTTATAATATTAGAACGGATATTTTATGCCGCATACCAGACAGTAGATGGGGTAAAAAATGCTGGAGCAGAGGGAGAATAAGCCATAAGAGCACGACTGACCACGCGAACTGGAACTATACGAGCCGGTCAAAGTAGCATGAAAGAGTTGGATGTTGGTCTGTTCCAAAATATCTGATGAAAATGTAAATAAATGGACCATGAAACGTGTATATGGACGTCAATTTGTAGTGGCACTTACAAATTGATTGCTATGATTTGATTAGTTGAATACCTTGGACCGAAATTTTAATTTTAAATCACCAAGATGTTTTTCATTTGACAGTTAAGGTTAATTTTATAACCGCAGTTTTCGTCCATGATTTAAAAAAAAGTTATTCAAATAATTATCGTTGGAAAAAGTGGTAAGATAAAACCTTATTAATACAGATGAATATGTTACTTACTGGGTAGTAAGTAACATATTCATCTGTATTAGTGAGTGATTGTGGATTTGTTTACACTTTCATCAGAAAATTTTGATCTTTATTAAACCCGAAGTAAGTAATGGCAAATCACCTAAATTGGATCTACTAAGTCAGATATAGAAGAAGCAGAAAAGGAAACAAGATATACGAGTATGTACATTAATTACACGCTTTCAGTAGAACCCCGCTCACAAAAAGGGTGCACTTCAGATATTTTGAGTGTATTCACGTCAAGTACATATTTTTACGCACTATATGTACGTACCTAGCATTTACTCTAGCGTTATGTACAAACTCCATACATTCAAAGTGTCCATTCTGTTCGATTTCTGCTGATATTTCGTTTATTTTAGGTTTAGGTAGGCAGAATGTGACCTTGTGAACGTCTTTTTTCTTTGCTCATAACATTACGTCTGTATTTTTCGAAGAAAAAGGCATAATTATCACATTATTCATAAACTATATTAAAGTCCTACGTAATATGGGGCAAGACTATTGTAATTTAAAGGATACAAATTCAGACTGCGGGCTGCTACAAAAAAAAATTTAATGTTTCCCTATAACACTTTACCCGACACCCGACCTGGGGATCGAACCATAAACCTCACACTTAGCAGTAATGCTTGCGACTGCTATACAAATGAGGTAGACAAAAAACATTGTTAGTGTTGTATCAACGCTAAATCATTTAATTCCAAACATATTGCCAATCATTCACGATTGGTATTGTGTAGTGGAGTACTAAAACTGTCTCCGTGATTGGCAATAGTAGAGAATGCCCGGTGATTGGGTATATTTCTCTCCAAAAGCAGTAATCGCGTTGTAAACACACTGACGAGTAAAAATTATGGCGTATCCTTCAGCAACAATAAACCATATCCCCCAGTAAACGTTTACGATATTTTCAGGCCGATAACTAGCTGATACATGGTGTATTTTTCTCTTCCTTAAGATCAGCTTGAAGAAAAATATCCGTTTAATAAGGTGTCAAACGCCACGCTCATGAGCGTTGTGAAGCGGGCGGTGGTAAATAGCTTGAACAGCGCTTTGCCGCTTCAGCGACGATATGTAAGTAAGGTGGTCCAGAAGGCTTACAACCAAGTTCAACTAAAACGCTGGATTTGAATAACTTGCTGTGATTGTGTGACTATTAACGAGAACAGAACGTTATTAAAATAAAGTGAAGGTAACCAATGGATTAGACAACAGTTAAAGTTCAAAAGGCTTAAAACTCGTGGTTAAATGAATATACATAGATGACATATTTAAATGTTAGGATTTGTTGCAACAGTATTCAACTAATGATTATTTATAAATCAGCAAGTCACAGACACTCGCAAGAAACAATCATGTCATTATATTTAAAGATATAACGAGAAGGTAAAAGATGAAAAATTGCAAAATACGTCAATAGACGGAGAGGAGATAAAAAACGATAGACGTCATAAAATCAAACTAAATTGTGTTGGAGTATTTCGAGAAATAACACTGCCCTAAAGTTAGAATTCTACTAAGCAGTTTATATTATATTACAGCACCAATGTCCAGAAGCCAGAATTCACGCTAAATTAAGCCTTCTGTCTTTTACTTGTTTTATATAATGTGTGTAAGTTTATAGTGATCATAAAATCTGCGCTGTAAAGCGCTGGAAGCGATGGCGTAGTATATTGCGTCAGCGTATCAAGCGGAGTGGTTCGGCTTTTACTTTGATAGAACAAAAAGTGGACACATGCATAGGATATAGGGTATTGAGCAATATGGTTGAGTGATGACACAGTTGTAGGTCACGCGGTAAAATATTGCGATGAGAGTTTGGGTAAAAACTAGGACTTATCCTCTAAAACCCGGTTGTAGCTGTTGAGGTAAATGGATTTATGGTAGATGGCATAGTCTGGCTTCCTATTACATAAAGGACTAATAACAAAACTGGCATAGTGGGAGAAAAATTGGCGGTTTACATATAGATACATTATTCTTTCTTTCTTTATTCTATACATAAATTATGTAGGTATGGCTGTGTGTGTATTATATTATTATACCTATATTATGTATCTACACCGATTGAATACATATCAAAAACTCTTTACGTAGTCTATATTATAATTGATAGTCTTCTCGTTAACATCAGTATTGATAGGCCAACGACCTCTAATTCGCATCAATACACAATCAAGTTAGACGATAATTATATTATTATTAACACACAATATAGAATAGAATAGAATAGAATAGAATATTCTTTATTATGTACACCATAAAAAATACAGATAAAAATGTAGTCTATATATATATCTACGTCTATGTCTGTGTATATATTCCCTATGGAGGATGTAGAGCTTCAGTACGACGATCCTACTAATCCTTTTTTATTAAGTCAACGACCCGCCAGTGATAGGGCAGTTTCTTTAGGGCTGGAGGATTTTCGATGTTATTGGGTCGGTAATAAAATTATTAGAAGTGGTTACCATATTAACGTGCAAAACAGAGATGTAATGTGACAAAAATTGGTTTCAACAGGTCAGGCACAACATGCTGTAGGTACGGTAGGCCGCACGTCAGTGGTAACAAAACAAGTATAAGCTGGCCTCTTATTCTATTGAAATTCCGTACCAGGCCAGGCTAGCTCAAGGTCAAAGCGTTACCACTGACGTGCGGCCTACTGTACGTGATTGTAAACTAACATAAATATAAAGTATATATTCTATCTAACTGTCTATCTACGAGTATAATTAATGTAGTCTGTTTTAGAAGAGCTGAATTTAATAGATTAACTCTGTGGATTAACTAAACCACAATACTGTAAAATCTGAAAAATTGAGACTTGGTGATTTTATATTCACCAAAATAACAGTAAGTTTCTGTTATTTTATTATATTTTATACATACACAAAATCTCGTTTAAAAAGTTTTAACTTCTTCTCACCTGACTTTTTTCCTATCAGCATAAAACTTGGCAGGGTTCGTTTCTTTAGATACATTCAATAAAGTTGATAAGGTTGCTGAAATCCGTAGCGACAGTGAGTTGGGTCGCCAGGGTATCCCAGGGTATTCGAGGTAATGCCACGGTATCACCAATGGTTACGTGATAACGGATTTAAATGGTTTTTATTAACTTTGTTTACCTTACCTGAAAGTATGCATAGATAAAGGGAGTCTTTCTTATCAGTAGATAATGCAATCTGTGGTTAATCCCATCTGAACAATAAATTGCTGTTTTGTTTTAAAACAATCACAATGATATGTAACAGCAGATCCTAGCTGATTTGAGTCTGTTCAAAGTATTCAACCTACCAACATTTTCAATTTCACACTTTTTAGTCTTCAGCAGTCACTTTTGATCTTTCGGCCGTCTCTGGCAGTGATTTGCAACAAAATCAAAATCAAACAAAATAAAAATATTTTATTTCATTTATACCTACATGGGCACTTATGAAACGTCAGAAGCTAGGTGCACGGTTCCAGGTCGACAACAACCTTTCGACAGTCAATCCTTTGGCTGTTGGTGACGTCATATCACTGATTTTATGTACTTACAGAATAACAGTACCTATTAAAAAAAAACATCGTCTGACGTCTAAATCGATGTTATAGTAATCGCGCAATCAACCCGCTACTCTTGTAAAAAAGTCCAAATCCCCACTGCACCATAGTTTAAAGACAAAGGATTTAATCCAGGTCAGAATGTTACTGCCCCATATTCTCTCACTCAAGGGAGTTAACATAAAAATGTGAATATAATATGGGTACATCTAACAAAGAAAAAGTTTACCGTACTCGTACTAGGAGAAAAACGTGTTTAAGTTTATAGTTTAGCACGTGGCTTTTGTTACCGTAGTAAGGATGGATAATGTTGGTATCTTGGCTAAGTGTGACATCGGGTTCTATGAAGAAACTGTGACACGGCTCTGGGTGATAGAGATGATTCTGAAATAAGCTGATTTTTTTTACACCCGACTTTACTAAAAAACTCAAAGCAAAGGATTCTAAAACGTAATTATTGGTACGTAAAACCTATCGTTTTTTTTTCTACATATAAAGCATAAGTTTTTGTTGAAGGATGAACTACAAATAAACATCGTCTAACCCAAACCGGAACATTTCAATAATGCACCGAGCTCGTGCTTCTAAGTGAGCACGAGCACAGAGTAGAGAGCTAAGCTACGCTCAAGTTAGAACAAAGTTACGCGCACTCTCGAACTAAGTACATGCGGCCCCGCTTGACTGTAGGGAACGATGTAATTACACTGGTATTAGTTAAAGAGATTACAGAGTTATTTTTATTCAATATTTTCAATATTTTCAATATCAGCAAGCAAGCCAAGCAGATGTATTTATTTCAAATTAAACCATTTACAGGAACTTTTGAATTTTCAAAGAATCGGTCAGTCAGAAAGATGAAGCTAGTTGATAATTTCAAAGCGTAGTAGGTTTACACTCTTTTAAATCAATGTACAGTTACAAAATGAGATAACTAAATTAGCTTTTCCTACAGAATGTCAATGCGCTAACAATGCCTCTGGCAATATTGTAGTAGTCCAGATATGTGACAGTGACACAGGTAGGCCACATACTTGTTTGTGGTTACTGCAACTCGTGGAGGCTATTTTATAATTCATATATTAAAGGTCATTTGTATGACTAATTACTAAATGAAATCTACGTATGAACGTAAGTGCTCTGTGACAAAACAAACATAATTCTTTTTTTTTTCTTCTAAATTCGGTTACCCTGTAAATATTCTGTCATTTTCGTTTATCCATGACAGAGGATCAATTATGTTGCACAATATCACGAATTGCATATTTTTTTTACAATTTTTTAAGGTAATTGAAGGGTGAAGTTTGTGCAATGATTGAACAAAAGGTTGAGCGATTTATATTTTTATGTCACCATATTTTAATTGCACCGTGTAGGATAAGTTTTACGCAGTATAATATTATGTTCACGCGAAGACATTGAAGCTTATGGGTCGACAATGTTATTGCGTGAAAATAATGGATTGTTTGAGGGCAAGGATTCATTCAATAATATTACGCAATATAAATATTGCTTAAACTTATTGTAGGTGTATAGGGCGCTTTAGAATATTATTAGAGTAAGTAAGTATACGTTGTAGAGACAATTTTTTTTTTACCAATTTAATTTTCTAACCACCTGCAGCAATAATAAATAATATTCTATTCTATAGTTTATAATCACACAAATAAGCCAATCTATTTCAATATTCTCGGGCACGTGAATATATGAATACTTGAGAACTAATAGGTAGGTAAGTATTACCTGACATATCCCCGGAGACACGAGTAATGGATGATCACCCGCCGGAAGTGCTGGCTTATTGGTTCGTTGTTAAATAGAATAGGGGATGTGACGTCATGTTAAACTAGTAGCTGAGCTCGCCGTTCCGCTCGTTTTTAACAAAATGGTTAGATTGCAAATAGCGGTTGTTATGGCAATGTCCAGCAGTGAACTTCTAAAGGGTAAATCATGATAAAGCAGAAAGGGAAATCTATTTTAGTTTGAATAATATTAACGGTAAGCCCTTTTTTTTTTTTTTTTGGGTGGGAAATCATCAAATGACTCCTCCCGCTCTGGGCAGAGCGAGAGGGAGTGTCAGACTTTTACTGACAAAAACCCACCCGTGTTCCTTCCGTTGCCTATGTGCTGGGGCCGCGATATCCCTTTCGGACAGACCCGCAACCCGGTAAGCCCTTAGGTAACCTTCCTAGGTTACAGCAGAGCTAGTTTAGGGCCTTCAGGGCAGGTTCCCTGAAGGTTAGAAAATGAGCTCATACGTTCATAAGTGATCAAAAAACGACCTGTGGCCGCCATTGGTTTAAGTAATTACTTAAAGGTAAACAAATCGTAAAAGGGGTTTTTATAGATGACGCTTTTTTGTTTAAAATACGTTATAACCAAATTAAAGGAGATAGTTTTTTTTGTCTATTAATAAAACGCATGTTGATTTGTTCCTTATGATCTCTAGAATTACACTTCGTCGCTGCATCCTCGAGATTTACATGATTCACTAGGTAGTACACTCCTCAATGTACTAGGCATCGCACAATTTTTAGATAAAAAACTAAAAAATAAAAATATAATTAGCTATTAAAAGACTACCGTATGCAGTGGTGGGGCGTCCGCCGCACCCGGCCATCTACGATCGTTCACTTGTCATTCGCTTCTTTTGTGCGGGCATCGCAACATTAATTATTATCGTTGGTGTTAAAAAATATTCCATCCATTTTTATCCAATTTGCGTGTTTTTTCTTGTGATCATGGGAAAAAGACGACATGAAGAAGATCCAGAGACGATCAGGCGGAAAATAAGGCGACTGGAAAAGCGTTTACAAAGACAACGCAAACACACATCCAGTGATGAAGGTTAGGCAGATTTATTGTAATACTAACGGTGTTATTTATAATCCTTTCTAACCGGTTCCTTATCAGCTTCCTTACCGCGAGTTCAATAGTTATGATTCTTACAATTGTCTTGTTGTTCGCACACGTGCGGTATGACTCATGACTTTCTATTGTTGTTGTTCCATTAAAATGTTATTTTATAAAATAGGAATTGTTTTGCATCGATTCTACCTTGTTTTTACAATCAATTAGTTATATTCATTGGACGAAGTGTACTGCGACGAGATTGCAGTCGTTCCAGTTTTTATTTTCCTAACTACCTTCCTATGCATATTCTGCAAGTACCGTGATGAGATCCCGGTCAAATTAAAACAATTGTTATACCTATAAATAACTAAGTGTCGTGACGCGATTACGACCGTCTACAATAACTGACTATTATTGTTAAGTGGTTTGATGCAATCAAATCCTTTTGTTATCATTGTTTGTAGCCAAATTTGAGCCAATGCTATAGTAGATCGAAATATCGTTCCAGATGTTGACTCTGGCCACTCTAGACCTGCCTCCTTATCTCCCGACTATGAATCCTCTGAGCATTACCAATCAGATGGAACTCAGTCGAACTTTCGATCTGTGGTGACAGTTCCACAATACACTATCTCTGATACTGTTACTGGTGGCGCTGGTACCAGCGCCGAACCAGAAATAGTGGAGGCCCTCCCGCCTGATATTTTAGAGGTTCTTGGAGAATCTAAGGAAAAAGATGAGGTGTTCGGGCCAAAAATCAGAGAAGAGATCTGCAAACGTTGGGGAAAGATTATTATGGAAGGTCTAGGTAAAGAACAGAAACAAAAGCTATTTAATAATATTTTGATTCCGGAGAATTTTCAACTTATTAAGGCACCAAAACTTAATCGAGAAATATCCTCGGTCTTAACAGAATCCTCTAGAAACAGGGATAAGCGTCTTGAATGGACACAAAACCATCTAGGCATTGGTATAGCGGGTATCACTAACCTACTCTCATCCGTAATTGATGGCAAATTAGAAAAAGCTGAGATTATAAAAAATCTTTCAGAAACAGCCCAAATATTGTTAGATTTACACTGCCAAAACACTGCTAACCAAAGGAAGTTAGTTACATTCAGCTTGGATAAAAAGTTTTTGAATATTGTTCAAGGAGTTAAAAGAGATACATTTCTCTTCGGAGAGAATTTGGGAGATAAAATTAAGGCATCTAAGATGGCGGAAAAGTCTGGATTGCAGATTAGGAGGACCGAACCTCAACCATCTACCTCCCACAGACCGATACGTTCTAATAATTATCGTCAGGGAAACTCGAGGCGCCCACTTCGTCACCAGAACTACAGAGGCAGGTCGAGTGGGCCCAGGACCCAAGCCTCCAACCCGAACACAGGTTACACAAGGAGATATCCAGCGTCAACAGAACGGTACAGCTCTGCGAAAACAGCCCCCAAGGGACCTCCGAAGCCCGAATAGAGGTAATTAAACATGCTGGTCGGTTACGACATTTTGTATCAGCTTGGAAAAGCATAACTAAAGATCCTGTAATCTTACAGTGTATATATCATGGTTACAAAATACGTTTTAATCAACCCGTTATTCAGTATGTAGAACCAGTAAATAAATCGTTTTCTTTCCAAGAGGCTAATAGTCTTAATATTGAAATTTCAAAGCTTTTATTATCAGGTGCGATAATAAAATGTGAAGACATTCATGGTCAATTTATTTCGAATATTTTTTTGATATCTAAGAACGACGGTACCCATAGATTTATTCTTAATCTTAAAAAATTAAACATTTATATTGATCCACAACATTTTAAAATGGAAGATGTTAGAACAGCTTCTAAATTATTATCCAAGTCATATTACATGGCCCATATTGACCTTAAGGAGGCGTATTTTTTAATCCCAATTTATGAAAATAGTAAAAAATATCTACGGTTTAGATTTTTCAATCAGACTTATGAATTTCAGTGTTTACCCTTTGGTTTATGTTCGGCACCGTTGATTTTTACTAAATTAATGAAACCAGTGATTACATACCTCAGAAAGAAAGGGATTATACTGGTTATTTATTTAGACGATTTGTTATGTATTAATAAAACATTTGAAAGCTGTGCTCATGATGTAAAAATAATCACTGACCTGTTAGAAAATCTCGGATTTGTGATAAACATTAATAAAAGTGATTTAGTTCCCAGCCAACTAAAAACTTTTTTAGGTTTCGAGTTAAACTCAACGGACATGACTTTAAAATTGCCACTAAAGAAACGATTGAGGGTTCTAGAGATAGTCGATAGATATTCCAACAAACGTTTTTTATCTATCAGAGACTTTGCAAAGTTTTTGGGATTGCTTACGTCATCGTGCCCAGCTGTTAGTTATGGGTGGGTTTATACCAAGCGATTTGAAAGAACTAAATATCTCGCGCTTCAGAAATCAAATGGAGATTATGATGTTAATATGATCATTCCTAATAACCTAGAACCTGATTTTTCCTGGTGGAAGACAAACATCATGAATGCGTTTTGTCCAATCCGTCAAAACAAATACTACTTAGAGATTTTTTCCGATGCGTCTCTAACGTGTTGGGGTATCGCTTGTAACGGAGAAACCAGCGGTGGATTTTGGAGTACGTCTGAGGCCCAAAACCATATAAATTTATTAGAATTAAAAGCAGCTTTCATTGGTTTAAAATGTTTTGCAAAGGACCTTGTAGACAAAGAGATTCTTTTAAGAATAGATAACACTACTGCAATCTCGTATATTAATAGGATGGGCGGTGTTCAATATACACACTTTAATGATATAGCACGCGAGATTTGGCAGTGGTGTGAAGAACGTCGTCTCTTCATTTTTGCTTCCTACATTAAGTCAAAAGACAACATGGAAGCTGACCAAGAATCAAGGCTCATCAATGTCGACACCGAGTGGGAATTATCTCGTTCTGCGTTCCATGACGTAGTCCGTCATTATGGTATTCCAGAGATTGATTTATTCGCAACTTGTTTGAATGCGAAATGTCATCAGTATGTGTCCTGGAAACGAGACCCAAACGCTTTCGATATTGATGCATTTACTTTAGATTGGGGCAACTTAAACTTTTACTCGTTCCCACCTTTTTCGTTGATTCTCAAATGTTTACGAAAAATAATTGCTGATAAGGCTACAGGAATGCTCATAGTCCCATATTGGCCTAGTCAGCCTTGGTATCCACTGTTTACATCTTTACAGATAAGGGAACCTATTTATCACGGACCAAGTAGTGATCTCCTTTTATCTCCTTTCAGAACGCAGCACCCCCTTTGGATGAAACTTACCCTGGTATCGTGCCTGTTATCAGGCAAGCATTTTCTCGAAAGTCATTAAATATAGAAATTATAAAAATTATAACTGCTTCTTTATCTAATAATACATTAAAACAATATAATATCGCTTACAGAAAATGGTGGCAGTTTTGTCAAACCCATAAGGTAGACTGCTACACCGCAACTATACAACCGGTGCTGCAATTTTTGTCCAGCGAATTTGAAACAGGAGCCAGTTATACTACATTGAACACTTATCGTTCGGCGCTCGGTTTAATTATAGGTAGACAATTAAGTACAAATGATACTGTCTGCAGATTTATGAAAGGTGTTTTTAGACTGAAACCAGTATTCCCTCGATATCAGTCTACTTGGGACACTAATGTAGTCTTAGATTTTTTGGGCAATTATTTTCCTAATGAAAATCTGTGTTTAAATAAATTATTAAAAAAGCTGGTAACTCTGCTCGCGTTGTCGACTGCACAACGCGTGCAGACGTTATCGTTTATTCGTCTGTCTAATATAAATATTGGTGATTCAAATATTATAATAACAATTGATGATTTGTTAAAAACCTCTGCACCTGGCAGACAAACACCCCGTTTGATTATTCCATTTTTTCCTAATAAAATAGAGATATGTCCAGGAAGGACTTTATGTTCGTATATTAATGTTACAGATACATTTAGGACTGAACCAAATACCGAAAGGTTATTATTAACTACTAAGAGACCAGTCCACAACGCCAGCTCCTCTACGATTAGCCTCTGGATTAAACAGACGCTAGCAGATAGTGGTATAGACACCACAATATTTACGTCACATAGCACGCGCCACGCGGCTACGTCAGCTGCTGGTCGTAGAGGTATTTCTATAGATTTAATTAAAAAGACTGCCGGTTGGTCTGGTAATTCTCTAGTATTTGGCAAATTTTATAACAGACCTCTGCTTACTGAGGAATCAGATGATTTTGCTCGCGTTATTTATGAAAATAACGTTAAAATTTTTGTATAATTACTTCGTGGATATAATTTAATTTTATAACTGTGTTCGAAATAAAACAATATCATTAGATGCATTTATTTTCTTTACCACTAATGTATTGGCTATTTATCTCAAAACTCCGAACATCTACCTAGTGAATCATGTAAATCTCGAGGCTGCAGCGACGAAGTGTAATTAATGGTTAAACAAACTTACCTGAAGTGAAGTTTGACCGCAATTACACGAGTCGCTGCATCCGAAGAGATTTACAAACCCGCCCAACCCTTCTTTGCAAGAAATCCCGATAAATAATTATAGTTTAAGATAAATAGCCCTCTTAAATGAATGACAAGTGAACGATCGTAGATGGCCGGGTGCGGCGGACGCCCCACCACTGCATACGGTAGTCTTTTAATAGCTAATTATATTTTTATTTTTTAGTTTTTTATCTAAAAATTGTGCGATGCCTAGTACATTGAGGAGTGTACTACCTAGTGAATCATGTAAATCTCTTCGGATGCAGCGACTCGTGTAATTGCGGTCAAACTTCACTTCAGGTAAGTTTGTTTAACCATTAATTCAATGGTAGTAATAACTATACTTCGTCTAACGGGAATACTGAGAAATACGATCATAACCTAAAAATACATGAGGTATTGTTTAGTGAATAGGTTAGCTTCATCAGTATGATAATTCAGTAAAGTTGTGCACTGTTCAGTAGGAGGTATATAGTCAAAAAAAATCATTTAAGAAACAAAACATTTTTATTACTGTAAGTATATCATTTTCAACGTCAGACGACTTAGAAGAAGTATTTCATCCATAAAAAATCAGGTTACCCCACTTCTCATCTGGATACCGTGTCCAAGATAAAATAAAAATACCACACGATCATCATAACATTTGCACAACAGCCGACAGTATCAACGTCTGGCCAATACAATTGCAAAACAAACCAGCTAGAGCAGCCCAAATGTTAGAAATTGGTGCTTTAGGTACCTTAATAAAGCATCTGAATAAAATTTAAGATTTGTAGTAAAAAGTAACCGTATTCTAACTAATACAATTATTGTTCTCTTTGGTGTATACTCGTATATTCACTGTAAAATAGTGTACTTTTCCGCAGAGTAGATAGGCACAGTCATGCGTTTGTTGTGCAGGTCAACATGAAATGTAAATATTCCTGTATCCAAATCCTCAAAATGATTAAACAGTTTGAATACTTTCTTGCATTATCAATACAGACTTTCCTCAAACGCGAATTTCATGTAGTTCTAAAGAAACGGAAAGAAGAAATAAAATGAATGAAGTGTTGCTGTCACTTGACACTGTCTTTCTGATCATAGTGTTGCGGCTCGATTTTAACTTGGTACAATATCCTGCGTACAATATACATTATAGTGCTAACACTAAATAATGATAATGTCATCATCATGTTTTCAGCCGAAGATCCACCGCTGAACATAGGCCTCCCCCAAGTATCGCAACGTCGCCGCGTCGACCCGTTCCGTGCTTCTCGCATCCAGCGGCTTCTTGCGGCCTTCATCAGGTCATCAGTCCACCTTGCAGGACCTTCCAACGTTACGTCTTCCGGTACGCGGTCGCCACTTCAGAAACTTTCGGCCCCATTGGCCATCTGTTCTGCACGCAATATCTGCCCACTGCCACTTCAGTTTGGCAATTCTGCGGGCTATATCGGTTACCTTGTTCATTCTTCAGGGTAAGGTTCATCATTTCTGATTCGATAACGTAGGGAAAAAATCGACCATTTTTTATGTTACTTTTTTTTAAGCTTAATGCGATTAATAGACAATAGTAGGCCCAAAAAACTATCTCCATTATTTTCGATTATACGATTGTTTCCTCTTTTTTTAACGTACCTACATAAAATATGTTTAACTTTATCATTTATTCTTAAACTTCACAATAACACTAAAACTTCACAATTTTAAAGTTACGTTTAAGTTTATTAGTTAGGTATCTTAAGTATTTTGTAATCTGTCTATTGCAAAGAGCCCAAAAAGACCAGGTTCTCAAAACGTCAATGAATTGTAACGTTGCTAAATTGAAGAGTACAACTGTGACGTGGCATGACAATTGACAACTGAAATGACAGAAAGAAAGAAATAAAAATAAGTTTATTTGTCAACGAAACATCGCATAAAAAAACTCGAGTAGATAACAAAACAATGACAATACAATAACGAGCACAAAACAGAAATAGTCGGCTGCTGCTGGCACGTCATGACTGTGACAAGAAGGCTTCCACTCAGCATGATGTTGTGCTATGGAGACCCACAGCACAGCGCTGATTTTCAGTGGTCACCCGAAAAAAACGTACGGAAACTAAGTCTAGTTTAAAGAATTATACATAAATATAAACTAAAATAAATAGATAATATAATATAATGCTATTATACAACCGACAGTATGAATAAAATTATTAAATAATATATAAATAATTATCCGCAGGCACCACCGTGCGTGCATAAAACATGTACCCACCTAAAACACCATTATCAATACAGTGTTTTGTCTCGCTCCCACCATCACCAAGTGTCAAGTGTGACAGCTCTCTCATCACGTGTTTTTTTTGTTTATCTTTATCACAGATAACATAATACTACGTTCTATAATTAACTACCAAAACCAAAGGAGTATACAGACAGAAACAGCCGAGTAGGTATAGGATGACGACTCTTTTTTAACTCCCAACGATATCGATTAAAAAAGGGCGCACAACAAAATATTTTAAATTCATTCGGAATTTGATTTTCGAACTAAACTTTTTTCATTCCCCCGCAGAGAGTCGCGCAATCATGAATCCGATTTCCAAATGCGAACGTTCGGCGTTCGAATAATTTGGAAAAACTTTCTCAGATTCCGAACTTGAACGTCGCTGAATTGAAAACTACAACTCCACGATCTGTACCGAGGGGCTTTTCCATATTTAAATATTCAGATAAAAATCACTTCTGACGGTGTATACTGCTCGTTTTGTTAGGAGTTGAGCGTGGAATGTCATTGTAAATAAGCAATGGAAAATAAACAGTTTTTGAATGTCAAAATCTGTTTTAGTCGTAAGAAAGTTCGAAATACAAATTATAAATGTGAATGAATATAGACATCGTCGTCGTCGTTAGTAGTTTTTATCTTTATCCAACAGACACGACAATAAAAAATAAATGTGATATCCATTTTTTTAATGCAGTTGTTGTATCTACTAGGTCCTGCCCAGTCAGGTGAAAGGTAGGCACAGATTTTTTTTTAACTAAGACCTATTTTTGCGAGATTAAAAAATCTAAACATTTCTCGGTCCTCGGTTTTTATCGTCGCTGAAGTCACCTTAATTTTCTAGATTGTAAATTAACTTATTCTAAGAGTACCTACATAAGTAATAAAGGACCGAAGTCTGTGCCTAGTTATTAAAGGACTTCGACGGTGCAGGATTAACCACTTAGCAAGAGTAGCTATTGGTACGGGCCCCGCACAAAACGGAGCCCCGCGTATCCAAACTCCGCCTGAGCGTAATTTTTTGAGTGAAACTTATTAGGACGATATTGAATTTACTTGATGTCACAAAAACGTGAAAAGTGAAATCTTTTCCGACTAAGATAATCCGCGTCACATAATCTGTAACCGATTATCTCGTTGGCGAAAATAAAACACAGAATTTAATACGGTAAACGCACATGTTCTACAAAAAGTCGCTCGTTTAAATGTATAGAATTTGAATCAGCCCGATAATCTGCTCAACAAAAAGTCTGACGGGTGCGACCCTTTATACTCGAAACTGAGCGCGCTTGGACAGAAGGTCCAACGAAATATTATTTAAGAACGGTCAAAACAAATCGAACCTCCGAGGCAAAGTATGCAAAGAAAAATCGAGCTCGCCCTTGAATCCTAGTTTCTCTCATACTTTTCTGCTGTCAACAAAGCAACTCCTATTTCTGTATGTATTGTCAAAAGAACCTCCCCGTGTGAGGTGCTACAAAATGTCGAGCTCGCTTCGCTCGATCTTGGTTATTTTCTTGCGGGTTTATCTTCATTCATAAAGATTTTTGATCAAGCTATTTCAATATATTTGGTGAATGGGTCACATAACCAATCAGAGGTTCAAAAAAATCGACATCGCTTCGTCGCTATTGCATCTTAGTTCCTCTTCCTTCTTAAAATTTTCTACATTAGTAGACAAAGCAACTCCTATTTCAAAAATGGTCAATACAAAGCCTAGATTATCGGAGGTGCAAAAAAAATTCGAGCTCACTGCGCTAGATCTTGCAATCAAGGCTCTCTTATAAAAATTACAATTAAAACACTGCCAGTATCAGCTATTCTAAAAATGAACTGAAACTGTAAAGAATCAAAAAGTAACTACACTTTTTTAAAATCTTTATGATTGACAGCACTGTTTGAAAAAAGTCATTCGGTTGAAGTTCCTACTTGACTATTTAGGAACAGGAACAGAACGTATCTATTTGTCTAGAAACATTGATTTGACTAGTTTATCTCCAAAACTTTAGAACCTAAAACAAACCAAGTTCTACCATAGCGGGCCCATAAGTAGAATTTGCTACAGGCCCAGCGCTAGCTTAATCCGGCACTGAGTCTCTACGTTATATTCAAAGTCAAACAATTTATTTCAATTAGGCACATAAAAGGCACTTTTGAACGGCAATTTTACAAAAAATTGAATTGATTCTAGTCGCCCCTTCCAAAAGGTAGTTTTCGTATGGAGAAGAATGGGCAAGAAACTCCACCGTTACTCTTTTAAATGTTTTTACAATATTTTTATAAAATTATATGTGAAGACGATGCATCTAGAATAAGATTACTATACCACGATAGGTAAAAATAATGAAAAATGAAGCAATGACTGATAAATTAATTATGCGATAGATACATGGTGCTCATAATTTCACAAACATTGTAAAATTATACGATATTCCTAACATTTTAACAAATAATACTAATAAGTCAGTGTGTGAGTTCAAGTAATCACAGAATGCAAAATCAGTGTTATAAAAAAATAAAAAATTATATAGTTAAATTAGCAACCAGTTTGATTTTGTCTTTTGATTAAGTTTAAAATTCTAGGTTGGTACTATTACTTTAAATTAAATTGGTGTTGGTACCGAGAACCTTTTATCAAATTAGTCTTTCTCTCATTTTGAATAGAACAATTTTAACCGTACCTATCAATTTAATTTTCCACAGGTTTAATTTGAAAGAATAATGATATTCATCATCATCATTCCAGGCAAAAGACGTCCATTGCTGACCTCCCCCAAGCACCGGTGCTTGGAGAGGACTACGCTTGGAGTTTCGCCTACGAAAAGAATATATTATTATTATTTTACTCAAATCTTGAGAGATGTGAATAAAATAAATGTGGATTAAGTGTGAGGCGAGATTCATAACTAGTTGCAGTAAAGGCGATTTTCGTAGTGCCAATGTTACCACTGTCAATGATGTCCGCTGGCTTTCCTAGTAGTAAATTACTTGAATCAGTGATGCAAAGTGACATTCTCATTGCATTCATATAGCATCCAAACCACAAATAAAAATATTTAAAAACAACAAACTAACTATTCAGTTGGTTTATAATAAACAAATAATGCTAAATCTCAGTCGTATTTGAAATGTGAACGCCTGATACAATTATAATAGCAATCGTACGTGTAATCAGATATGCGTGCTCCGCGCGATCAATAGGCAATTTGCATTAATTATACGCCACTATTATTATTAGACGTGTTCCCAATATTATTACAATAAATAATAAACTAGGTTTTGTTCGTGGCGCCACTATCTGGTATTCAGTGTTTGTGTTATGTCCCACGCGATCGTATCTCACGGTATTTATGAAGCTTTCGTGTTGCGGTTCTGAAATACCTTTTCTTTGTTTTGATATGATGTTATTAACACTTAATGTACCTAATATTGTAATGGGCGTATCGTTTCAGACGTACATAGGTGAGACAGCTTAGGAGTTAGCTTAGCTTAGCTTAGGAGTCTAAAGCCAAATGTTTTATTAAACTGGATGTGCCCTATTTTACAGCCGCGTACTAACTCGTAAGGTTTAGTTTTTATGACAAAACACAATAAGTACCTATGTACATGACATAGGTACTTATTGTGTTTTGTAATAAAACATTCGGCTTTAGACTCCACTTATACCCGTATGACAGTCTCGTTCTAAAGCTCGATAAGTACCTAATATAAAGGCTCGGGTACTGTCCCTAAGCTGTCTCACCTATGTACGTCTGAAACGATACGCCGATGTGCCCTATTTTAAAGCCGCGTACTAACTCGTAAGGTTTAGTTTTTATGACAAAACACAATAAGTACCTATGTACATGACCTCAATAGTAACAATTGAAACCGTTTTGTATCAAATATTTTATGGTATTTTTGCACGCTGAAATAAGTAAGTAAATTATATATGGAACTACATACATTCATATTTAAGACCAAATATGTAGGTACCTTGTTTTTGCAAAATTAAGGTTGTTATTATTATATTTTAGGCTTTGACATCGGGACCCTGGGATCCCGGACCTATTGGAAGGCGTACGAGGGGACGAAGCCAACTCGTAGAGGCCCGTTAGAAGCTTTCAATGAAATGAGGCACCAAACGACGATTATCCTTGTACGCACTATGCAAGTGCACCCAAGGACTACCCCCGGTTGGTGTAGGACTATTGCAGGATATGGAAACAAAGATATTGGACTATGGATTTGGGTGGCTAAAGTGGACTGAGCAATGTTTTATACATACACAATACACGGATAAAATGGTAGCGGGTGACTTGCACACTCAATAATGGGCCTCCGGAAACGGTCGTTAGCACATAGTGAGGTAGCAACAAGAGGGCAACATATCCTGAGGTGATTGAGAAATGGAGAGGTATTCCACGGCTACCAAGACAATCCCGGAAGTACCTACGGTCAAGATCCCTACCAGCATCTTACTTAATACTTCCTTCCTCCGAGCACGTTTACTCTTCACTCAAGCCGGCCAATATAGGGAAGAATGAGGTGGGGCACTGTTCCTCCAAAGTTAGTATTAATGCTTGTGCATACCAGCGCGACTTGTCGCGCGACGCGACACCGGTTATTGTTATACTGTGAAGTTTTCTTAGAAATTTTATTGTTCGTGTCGCGCTGGTCTGCACAAGCCTTTAAACTGGAATCAATCGATCTCTCAAACATCACAGTTACACTATTTACCGTTAGATGGCGCTACTAGCCTATTCGTCGATCAATTCGCGCCACAGAGCGCCTTCATTGACGTCATAGAGCAACCGGTTACAAACCAAGATTGCTACCTACTGTTATCTCGAACAGGTACATACAATTATGACGTGTTTACACTTTAACATCACGCCTGCATTCTCCAAAAAGGTAGACAGAGGTGTTCGTTATGCATCTATATTACACGTATTATGTAGTCCATTAAATAAGGAGCAAGTAACTCAGATATAGTCGCTCCATGTAAAATATTAGTATTCAGCTGCATCAGGTTAGACTGGAAACCTAACCCAAAATAGTTGGTAAAAGGCTGGGTAGATTGAATCCGGGCTGTTCCAATGGAAAAACCCATACTAGACTACCATACATGGAAAGAATGAAGAAATCAAACTGAGCAGACGAATTTTCTTCTCTATATATATTTATCCGACTTGGGGACCGAACTCACGACCCTCTCAGCAGTCATGATTTACGACCACTACACCAAGGAGCCAGTAGGTAAACAAAGCTGCTGTTTTTTTTCAAAATTAGACTTGGCAGAGTTAACTTAATCTTTTTTTAATGCACGTGTTTCTGTGATAAATAAACCTGTCTTTCTACATTTTTCTGAAATTCCCGTGTCCTCTGTGTCACTCATATGGACCAGAGTGAGTATTTTTTTCTATAGCTCCATGAGTCATTTAAACCCTCAGCACTGATTGTATGTCCTACGAGGAAATTCGTTCGATTTAGAAAGGCATGTTAGGTTACTATGTTGTATAGATGACTCATATATGAAACTGTTAATAAATAACACCTCTTGAGAACATTTCCGAGTTCTAGGAGTCATGGTGTAAGCATTAGTTGTGAAAGTCGTTCGCCTTTTAGGTACAGAGTCGGTATGAAGGTACTTTTATTAGTCATTGTGTGCCTGTGTGACGGCATCTACAATCGCCACATGCGAACTACGCATCAAAGACCTGACGTCACACAACATCCTGACGTCACTCAAATCCTGCATCGCGCAATTAGAGTTTACCGCACGATGGACATATTATACGTACACAATCTCCCGACTTCAACCTCTGGGCAGTTGCCCGCCAGACACGACACCCGTCTGGTCGGAGGATCCTCCCTTTTCTATGGTGGATGAGTGAACTTTACACCCTGTTCCTCATACCTCTAAACCTGTATCCACGGAGTAACCTGAAAAGTTCATGGTAAAGACATGTCTTTTCGCTTCACAAAGGATTATTAGATCATTAATCATTATCCTTTGTGACTGCCTCCTTGGTCTAGCGGTCGCAAGCGCTACTGTTGAGCATGAGGTCCTGGATTCGATTCCTAGGTCGGGCAAATATTATTCGGTGTTTGCATCAGGAATGTCTGTTTCTTTGATGGCAATAGGCTCGCCCGCTATTACATGGGACGTAAACATAACGGGAAAAATATAGGTGCCACACCAGTGCCTAACCCATAAACAATAACTAAAAAAAAAAAAAAAACGAATGTCAACTCAAATAAATAATAGGAATACATTTGTCATTTAAAAAATATGTCCGTAGTAGTTACCATCGGGTCGTTAGAACTTACCATTGCAGCATTGGGGTGTAAGTGTAATAGTCGGGGTGAACCTAATACACTTAACAAAACAGAAATAGAGTAAAGTCTCTGTATGAACAGAAAATTTCTAAAATAACCCGAACGAGAGATCGAACCTAAGATCACAGCTCACGAAGAGCTTGCAAATTAATTACTTAATAATATTATCCTGCAATCTTTTATGACACATTGTATGTCGGAATGTCGTTGATATGAGTAATCTCATACAAATCTCATACATGAGTCACACACTGACTCACACATACACAGGTATATAACTATTATTATTATTATTTATACTTACCTGTTGTGTGAGAATTGATTGTTTGAGGATAATTTGTTATGATATATGATATCATTATGGTGTACATTGAAGAATAGGTCCTAATCTAGGCATTTGATTAATTTACTCCTACTACATAACGCCGACGCGCGTTTAGATAGTTGTTATTTCTTTACGCCATCATTAAATAACATAAAAACAAAGGTATGATGCTATTGAAATTGTTTAATAAATATTTTCATTGTCCGACCAAACCCATGAATCCTAGCTGAGGAGTCACATCTTGACCGCTGGATCAACAACATTTATTACTAAGATTTGTTTAGTATTTTGTCTCACCTTCAAATCTTTCTTCTTTTGTTTTGTAGACGATCCTAAAAACACGTACTTACAGGTAATCATCATCATAAACCTTCCTTTTTTTGAAGTCGGTAAAAATAGCGTAATGGTACAATACGTATACATCTAGATAGCTTCGATCCCCTTGCAAATAAAATGTAAATCATTCAGAATTTACTTGTCTTGAAAATAAAAATGGTAATGACAGCTTTACCACTTTTGCCCAACTCTCAACTTTTACCAAACATCTGGCGTAAAATCCCTGCGGACCCCAGAGATTCGCACATATCTGATGCAGCCCTCTAAATAAATAGCCGGAGAAATGTGAGCAATAAATAATAGCCCGGCCCTGTAAAATATTGCCTGAACTATGCACGTGAATATAATAGGGCTGGGAATTTGTCTAGGATAAAAATTACTTTTTATATTGCTCGGGATTTCGGGAGGTGTGAGTATAAATTGAGGGTTCGTTGGTAGTATTTTATTTTTGCTGTTATGTTTTTTGTCTTGAGGATAAAGGTAGTAAGTATCAAGTCATGCGTAGCGGGCGTCTGTTATTGTAAAAACAATGGCCTAGAAGGTAATTTAAAATGTTTGTAGGTTATATTTTTTGAGTTTCATACCCTAGAATATAACGTAATGCCAGGAATAGTACCGGATAGGATTTATCTAATCTTTTTTGCCACCCAAACCATACGCGCATAGGTAAGCTTATGCAACGGTGACCTGTATAACATGAAGTAAACATACCAGGTGGCTAATGTCAGGAATATTCTTTGAACCATAATATATTATAATTTCTCTAAAAATAATTCCAATAATTACTTTGTTAAATTGACAACTTTAGTTGACAGTCGAATGCATCGCAGATTCGCAGTGCGCCCGCGTCCCTTCGGTTGTCGCCATAGATAATAAATAGTCTATACTATGGACAAGTGAGGTTGAACGTCGGGTGTGAAAAGATTCATTTAATTATTACTTTTTTCAGTTTTATTTGTGCTATTATCTATTATTATTTTTATTGCATTTTTTTTTTGGTCTATCCTGTAATGGGATTTATCTAAGTCCGTAGGTGTGTCCGTGACATCACAGTGGGCCCTATGAAAATACCAGCGCGGCGGTAAATATTTATTTTTTAAAGCGTAAGCGTGTAAGCGTACGCCAGTAAGCGTAGTGAGTGGACGTGCTTAATGATTTGCTTTATAAAAATCCTTATTACTGTCAGTCAAGTTTGAGCTTAATAACTTCAAAAAGACAGTTCATTCTCCAACGTCTGCGGAAGGTGTATTTAATAACTAATCACCCACGCGTAAGTGCGAAAGAGACAGCTCGCGGCACGCGCATCAGTGGTGTCATCATAAAGGTGCGTACAGTGCATGAGAGAAGCGATTAGCAGAGCGGTTTGTTGATGTCACTCTATTTTTCAACTTTAAAATATTTGTGCTACCAATAACATGAATACCTTGCGTTCTCCTACTCCTACTACGAAACCAACCATGCCCCAAACAATATTTTCGGGAGAAATGAGCAGTTTCCAACCTGATTTGTCAAAAGTTAATGAGATATACTCAGAAAATGTGTCTCATCGGAAGAGGAAAACTCCTGACAGTGACTTTGCATATCAGTTCAATGAATTTAAAAACGAAATTATGAAAGAAATTGTTGGAATATTACGGGAATCTGGTAAAAAACAGAATGAGAACATAAAAACCATAAGCGAGAATATTTCTTCTATTAATGAAATACTACAAAACATGAAGATTACAACCGAACAACTAGTAGCAGAAAATAAAACTCTTAAAACGCAAATTACTGCACTGTCAGGCACTGTTAAAGAAAACGAAGAAAAAATAGCATCCCTCCAAACTGACTTTCACCTGCTTAAATCTGACTCTGCAACACCAACACTTACACAGGCAACACCACAAACTATTTATGAGGGTCTTTTTGAAGAATTTCAGGACCGAGCGGAACGAAGCAAAAACATCCTGATAGTGGGTATTCCTGAAAAACACATTGATAATATCGAAGAGAGGCGAGAAACAGAAAGGTATGAGGTATCTAAAATTATAAGCACCATATATCCAGATTGCCCTAGAGCTGAAAGAGTGCTACGAGTCGGGAAATATGATGTCAAGAAAATACGCCCAGTGAAATTATCTTTTTCTTCCCAAGAAATAGCGAAAACTATACTGCGAAATAAAGTTAACCTGAAGGTAGATGGCGTCCGCATTTACTCTGATCAGACTCCTCAGCAGCAAACGTTTATGAAAAACCTTAGAACCGAACAAC